>CAUZWO010000094.1:0-1200000 GCA_963583835.1 Drosophila immigrans | reverse complement strand
TTTCTTTATTTAAAGAACTTTGCGATTTTTAAGTTTTCACAGTCTTTACTATTTTGAAAAAATTTTCTTTTGTTATCAAATTTCGGAAATTTTCCGAAATTTTAAATTTTGTCGATTGTTAAATTTTAGGAATTTTTGCATTTTTCTCAATTTTTTTATTTTTAACAAAATTTACAATATTCAAATGTTGTCCATTTCTTTATTTAAAGAGCTTTGCGATTTTTAAGTTTTCACAGTTTTTACTATTTTGAAAAAAATTTTCTTTTTTATCGAATTTTGCAAAGTTTCCGAAATTTTTAATTTTTTTTTTATTTTTGAATTTTTAGAATTTTTGCATTTTTGTCGATTTTTTCATTTCAACAAAAATTAAAATTTTCCAGTTTTGTGGATTTCTAAGTTAAGAGAAGTTTGTGATTTTGTCGATTATACATTTTGTACTATTTTTTAGAAAGTGTCTTCTTCATTCAATTTCGGAAATTTTCCGAAATTTTAAATTTTTCCGATTTTTGAATTTCTTAAAATTTTTTAATTTTTCTCGATTTTTTCATTTCAACAAAATTTACAATATTCCAAATTTGTTGATTTCTTTATTTAAAGGACTTTGCGAATTTTAAAAATTTAATTTTTTATCACATTTCGGAAATTTTCCGAAATGTTTAATTTTTTTCGATTTTTGAATTTATAGAATTTTTGCATTTTTCTCGATTTTTTCATTTCAACAAAAATAACAATATTCAAATTTTGTCCATTTGTTTATTTAGGGAACTTTGCGATTTTACAGTTTTCACCGTTTTTACAATTTTGGAAAAATGTTCTTTTTTATCGAATTTCGGAAAGTTTCCGAAATTTTTAATTTTTTCTGATTTTTGAATTTTTAGAATTTTTGCATTTTTCTCGATTTTTTTATTTCGATAAAATTTACAATTTTCCAATTTTGTAGATTTCTAAATTAAGAGAAGTTTGTGATTTTGCCGATTATACAGTTTTTACTATTTTGAAGAAAGTGTCTTCTTCATTCAATTTCGGAAATTTTCCGAAATTTTAAATTTTTCCGATTTTTGAATTTCTTAAAATTTTTGAATTTTTCTCGATTTTTTCATTTCAACAAAATTTACAATATTTCAATTTTGTATATTTTTTAAATTTTTAAAATTTTTAAATTTAGGGAATTGTAGCATTTTTCTTGATATTTTTAATTCAACAAAAATTACAATTTTCCAATTTTGGCGATTTCTTTATTAAAAGAGCTTTGCGATTTTTAAGTTTTCACAGTCTTTACTATTTTGAAAAAATTTAATTTTTTTTATCAAATTTCGGAAATTTTCCGAAATTTTAAATGTTGCCGATTGTTGAATTTTAGGAAATTTTTCATTTTTCTCGATTTTTTTATTTTAACAAAATTTAAAATATTCAAATTTTGTTCTTTTCTTTATTTAGGGAACTTTGCGATTTTACAGTTTTCACAGATTTTACAATTTTGAAAAAATTTTCTTTTTTCATCGAATTTCGGAAAGTTTCCGAAATGTTTAATTTTTTTCGATTTTTGAATTTTTTGAATTTTTTAATTTTTCTCGATTTTTTCATTTCAACAAAAATTACAATTTTCCAATTTTGTAGATTTCTTAATTTAGAGAACTTTGCGATTTTACAATTTTCACAGTTTTAACCATTTTGAAAAAATATAATTGTTTTATCTAATTTCGGAAATTTTCCGAAATCTTAAATTTTTTCGACTTTTGAATTTAGGGAAGTTTTGCATTTTTCTTGATATTTTTAATTCAACAAAAATTACAATTTTCCAATTTTGGCGATTTCTTTATTTAAAGAGCTTTGCGATTTTACAGTTTTCACAATCTTTACTATTTTGAAAAAATTTAATTTTTTTTATCAAATTTCGGAAATTTTCCGAAATTTTAAATTTTGTCGATTGTTGAATTTTTGGAATTTTTGCATTTTTCTCAATTTTTTCATTTCAACAAAAATTACAATTTTTCAATTTTTTAAATTTTTTAATTTAGAGAACTTTGCGATTTTACAGTTTTCAGAGTTTTAACTTTTTAAAAATTTCTTTTGTTCGGAAATTTTCCGAAATTTTAAACTTTTTTCGATTTTTGATTTTAGGGAATTTTAGCATTTTTCTTGATATTTTTAATTCAACAAAAATTACAATTTTCCAATTCTGGCGATTTCTTTATCTAAAGAGCTTTGCAATTTTTAAGTTTTCACAGTCTTTACTATTTTGAAAACATTTAATTTTTTAATCAAATTTCGGAATTTTTCCGAAATTTTAAATTTTATCGATTGTTGAATTTTTGGAATTTTTGCATTTTTCTCAATTTTTTCATTTTAACAAAATTTACAATATTCAAATTTTGTCCATTTCTTTATTAAGGGAACTGTGCGATTTAACAGTTTTCACAGTTTTTACAATTTTGGAAAAATTTTCTTTTTTATCGAATTTCGTAAAGTTTCCGAAATTTTAAATTTTTCCGATTTTTGAATTTCTTAAATTTTTGCATTTTTCTCGATTTCTTCATTACAACAAAAATTACAATTTTCCAATTTTGTAGATTTCTTAATTTAGAGAACTTTGCGATTTTACAGTTTTCACAGTTTTTACTATTTTGAAAAAATTTAATTTTTTTATCGAATTTTGGAAAGATTCCGAAATGTTTAACTTTTTCTGATTTTTGAATTTATAGAATTTTTGCATTTTTCTCGATTTTTTATTTTAACAAAATTTACAATATTCAAATTTTGTCCATTTCTTTATTAAGGGAACTGTGCGATTTTACAGTTTTCACAGTTTTTACAATTTTAAAAAAATTTTCTTTTTTTATCGAATTTTGGAAATTTTCCGAAATTTTAAACTTTTTCGATTTTTGATTTTAGGGAATTTTAGCATTTTTCTTGATATTTTTAATTCAACAAAAATTACAATTTTCCAATTCTGGCGATTTCTTTATCTAAAGAGCTTTGCAATTTTTAAGTTTTCACAGTCTTTACTATTTTGAAAATATTTCATTTTTTTATCAAATTTCGGAAATTTTCCGAAATTTTAAATTTTATCGATTGTTGAATTTTTGGAATTTTTGCATTTTTCTCGATTTTTTCATTTTAACAAAATTTACAATATTCAAATTTTGTCCATTTCTTTATTAAGGGAACTGTGCGATTTTACAGTTTTCACAGTTTTTACTATTTTGAAAAAATTTAATTTTTTTATCGAATTTTGGAAAGATTCCGAAATGTTTAACTTTTTGCGATTTTTGAATTTATAGAATTTTTTAATTTTTCTCGATTTTTTCATTTCAACAAAAATTACAATTTTCCAATTTTGTAGATTTCTTAATTTTGAGAACTTTGCGATTTTTCAGTTTTCACAGTTTTTACTATTTTGAAAACATTTTCTTTTGTTATCGAATTCCGGAAATTTTCCGCAATTTTAATTTTTTTTCGATTTTTGAATTTTTGGAATTTTAGCATTTTTCTTGCTATTTTTAACTTAATAAAAATTACAATTTTCCAATTTTGGCGATTTCTTTACTAAGAGAACTTTGTGATTTTGTCGATTTTACAGTTTTTACTATTTTGAAAAAATTTTCTTTTTTTATCAAATTTTGGGAAATTTTGCAAAACTTTATTTTTTTGTCGATTTTCGGAAATTTTTAAGTTTTTCTCGATTTTTTCATTTCAACAAAAATTACAATATTCCAATTTTGTAGATTTCTTAATTTAAAAAACTTTGAAATTTTACAGTTTTCACAGTTTTTACTATTTTGAATAAAATTTCTTTTGTTCGGAAATTTTCCGAAATTTTAAATTTTTTCGTTTTATGAATTTAGGGAATTTTAGCATTTTTCTTGATATTTTTAATTAAAAAAAAATAACAATTTTCCAAATCTGGCGATTTCTTTATTTAAAAGAGCTTTGCAATTTTTAAGCTTTCACAGTCTTTACTATTTTGAAACAAATAAATTTTTTTATCAAATTTCATAAATTTTCCGAAATTTTAAATATTTTCGATTGTTGAAGTTTTGGAATTTTTGCATTTTTCTCAATTTTTTTCATTTTTAACAAAATTTACAATATTCAAATTTTGTCCATTTGTTTCTTTAGGGAACTTTGCGATTTTACAGTTTTCACAGTTTTTACTATTTTGGAAAAATTTTCTTTTTTTATTGAATTTCGGAAATTTTCCGAAATTACAAATTTTTTCGATTTTTGAATTTAGGGAATTTTAGCATTTTTCTTGATATTTTTAATTCAGCAAAAATTACAATTTTCCAATTTTGGCGATTTCTTTATTTAAAGAGCTTTGCGATTTTTAAGTTTTCACAGTCTTTACTATTTTGAATAATTTAATTTTTTTATCAAATTTCGGAAATTGTCCGAAATTTTTAATTATGTCGATTGTTGAATTTTAGGAATTTTTGCATTTTTCTCGAAAAAATTGTATTTTTTTTATCAAATTTCGGAAATTTTCCGAAATTTTAATTTTCTTCGATTTTTGAATTTTGGGAATTTTTGCATTTTTCTTGATATTTTTAATTCAACAAAAATTAAAATTTTCCAATTTTGTGGATTTCTAAGTCAAGAGAAGTTTGTGATTTTGTCGATTATACATTTTGTACTATTTTGGAAAAAGTGTCTTCTTTATTCAACCACGGAAATTTTCCGAAATTTTAAATTCTGTCGATTGTTGAATTTTAGGAATTTTTCTCGATTTTTTTTATTATTAAAAAAAATTACAATTTTCCAATTTTGTAGTTTTTTTAATTAAGAGAACTTTGCTTTTTTAAAGTTTTCACAGTTTTTATTATTTTGAAAAACATTAATTTTTTTTATCTTATTTCGGAAATTTTCCGAAATCTTAAATTTTTTCGATTTTTGAATTTTTAGAATTTTTGCATTTTTCTCGATTTTTTTAATTCAACAAAAATTACAATTTTGAATTTTGGGAGTTTTGGCATTTTTCTTGTTATTTTTAACTTAACAAATACTACAATTTTCCAATATTTGGCGATTTCTTAATTAAGAGAACTTTGTGATTTTGTCGATTTTACAGTTTTTACTATTTTGAAAAAATTTTCTTTTTTTTATCAAATTTTGGGAAATTTTTGCATTTTTCTCGATTTTTTCATTGCAACAAAAATTACAATGTTCTAATTTTGTAGATTTCTAAATTAAGACAACTTTGCGATTTTACAGCTTAAACAGTTTTTACTATTTTGAAAAAAATTTCTTTTGTTATCAAATTTCGGAAGTTTTCCGAAATTTTAAATTTATTCGATTTTTGATTTTAGGGAATTTTAGCATTTTTCTTGATATTTTTAATTCAACAAAAATTACAATTTTCCAATTCTGGCGATTTCTTTATCTAAAGAGCTTTGCAATTTTTAAGTTTTCACAGCTATTACTCTTTTGAAAAAATTTAATTTTTTTTATCGAATTTCGGAAAGATTCCGAAATGTTAAACTTTTTCTGATTTTTGAATTTTTAGAATTTTTGCATTTTTCCTTATTTTTTTTTTTTTTAACAAAATTTACAATATTCAAATTTTGTCCATTTCTTTATTTAGGGAACTTTGCGATTTTACAGTTTTCACAGTTATTACTTTTTTGAAAAAAATTTCTTTTGTTATCGAATTTCGGAAATTTTCCGAAATTTTAAATTTTTTTTGATTTTTGAATTTTTAGAATTTTTGCATTTTTTTCGATTTTTTCATTTCAACAAAAATTACAATTTTTCAATTTTGTAGATTTCTTAATTTAGAGATTTTTGTGATTTTGTCGATATTACAGTTTTTGCTATTTTAAAAAAATTTGTCTTTTTTTATCAAATTTTCGAAAGTTTTGCAAAATTTTACTTTTTGTCGATTTTCGGAAATTTTTGAATTTTTCTCGTTTGTTTCATTTCAACAAAAAATACAATATTCCAATTTTGTAGATTTCGTAATTTGAAGAACTTTGCGATTTTTAAGTTTTCACAGTTTTTAATATTTTGAAAATATTACATTTTTTTATCTAATTTTGGAAATTTTCCGAAATCTTAAATTTTTTCGATTTTTGAATTTTAGGAATTTTTACATTTTTCTTGATTTTTTTATTTTTAACAAAATTTACAATATTCAAATTTTGTCCATTTCTTTATTTAGGGAACTTTGCGATTTTACAGTTTTCACAGTTTTTACAATTTTGAAAAAATTTTGTTTCTTATCGAATTTCGGAATGTTTCCGAAATTTTTAATATTTGTTGATTTTTTAATTTTTAGAATTTTTGCATATTCTTGATTTTTTCATTTCAACAAAAATTACAATATTCCAATTTTGTTGATTTCTTTATTTAAAGAGCTTTGCGATTTTTAAGTTTTCACAGTCTTTAATATTTTGAAAAAATTAAATTTTTTTTATAAAATTTCGGAAATTTTCCGAAATCTTAAATTTTTTCGATTTTTGAATTTTGGGAATTTTTGCATTTTTCTTGATATTTTTAATTCAACAAAAATTACAATTTTCCAATTTTGGCGATTTCTTTATTTAAAAAGCTTTGCGATTTTTAAGTTTTCACAATCTTTACTATTTTGAAAAAATTTATTTTTTTATCGAATTTCGGAAATTTTCCGAAATCTTAAATTTTTTCGATTTTTGAATTTTGGGAATTTTTGCATTTTTCTTGATGTTTTTATTCAACAAATTTTACAGTTCTCCAATTTTGTCGATTTCTTAATTTGGAGAACTTTGTGATTTTACAGTTTAAACAGTTTTTACTATTTTGAAAAAATTTCCATTTTTTTATCAAGTTTCGGAAATTTTAAGAAATTTTAAATTTTTTCGATTTTTGAATTTTTAGAATTTTCGCATTTTTTTCGATTTTTTCATTTCAACAAAAATTATAATTTTCCAATTTTTTAGATTTCTTAATTTAGAGAAATTTGTGATTTTGTCGATTTTACAGTTTTTACTATTTTCAACAAATTTTCTATTTTTTTTATCAACTTTTCGAAAATTTTGCAAAATTTTATTTTTTTCGATTTTTGTATTTTTTAAATTTTTGAATTTTTCTCGATTTTTTCATTCCAACAAAAATTACAATTTTTAATTTTGGGAGTTTTGGCATTTTTCTTGTTATTTTTAACTTAACAAATACTACAATTTTCCAATATTTGGCGATTTCTTAATTAAGAGAACTTTGTGATTTTGTCGATTTTACAGTTTTTACTATTTTGAAAAAATTTTCTTTTTTTTTATCAAATTTTGGGAATTTTTGCAAAATTTTATTTTTATATCGAATTTCGGAAATTTTTGAATTTTTCTCGATATTTTCATCTCATTTATTTGAAAAAAATTTCTTTTGTTATCAAATTTCGGAAATTTTTCGAAATTTTAAATTTTTTCGATTTTTGAATTTTGGGAATTTTAGCATTTTTCTCGATTTTTTCATTTCAACAAAAATTACAATTTTCCAATTTTGTAGATTTCTAAATATAGACAACTTTGCGATTTTTGAGTTTTCACAGTTCTTACTATTTTGAAAAAATTTTCTTTTGTTATCAAATTTCGGAAATTTTCCGAAATTTTAAATTTTTTTCGATTTTTGAATTTTGACAATTTATCAATTTTTCTCGATTTTTTCATTTCAACAAAAATTACAATTTTGAATTTTGGGAGTTTTAGCATTTTTCTTGTTATTTTTAACTTAACAAATACTACAATTTTCCAATATTTGGCGATTTCTTAATTTAGAGGACTTTGTGATTTTGTCGATTTTACATTTTTTACTATTTTGAAAAAATTTTATTTTTTTATCAAATTTCGGAAATGTTCCAAAATTACAAATTCTTCGATTTTTGTATTTTTAGAATTTTTGCATTTTGCTCGATTTTTTTATTTTCAACAAAATTTGCAATATTCCAATTTTGTCTAGTTCTTTATTTAAAGAACTTTGCGATTTAACAGTTTTCACAGTTTTTTCTATTTTGAAAACAATTTAATTTTTTTATCAAATTTCGGAAATTTTCCGAAATTTAAAATGTTTCCGATTTTTGAATTTAGGGAATTTTAACATTTTTCTCGATTTTTTATTTTTAACAAAATTTACAATATTCAAATTTTGTCCATTTCTTTATTTAGGGAACTTTGCGATTTTACAGTTTTCACAGTTTATACTATTTTGAAAAAATTTTCCTTTTTTATCAAATTTTCGGAAATTTTGCAAAATTTTTATTTTTTTCGATTTTTGAATTTTTAGAATTTTTTAAATTTTCTCGATTTTTTCATTTCAACAAAAATTACAATTTTCCAATTTTGTAGATTTCTTAATTTAGAGAACTTTGCGATTTTACAGTTTTTACAATTTTGAAAATATTTAATTGTTTAATCTAATTTCGAAAATTTTCCGAAATCTTAAATTTTTTCGACTTTTGAATTTTGGGAATTTTTGCATTTTTCTTGATATTTTTAATTCAACAAAAATTACAATTTTCCAATTTTGGCGATTTCTTTATTTAAAAAGCTTTGCGATTTTTAAGTTTTCACAATCTTTACTATTTTGAAAAAATTTATTTTTTTATCGAATTTCGGAAATTTTCCGAAATTTTAAATTTTGTCGATTGTTGAATTTTTGGAATTTTTGCATTTTTCTCAATTTTTTCATTTCAACAAAAATTACAATTTTTCAATTTTTTAAATTTTTTAATTTAGAGAACTTTGCGATTTTACAGTTTTCAGAGTTTTAACTTTTTAAAAATTTCTTTTGTTCGGAAATTTTCCGAAATTTTAAACTTTTTTCGATTTTTGATATTAGGGAATTTTAGCATTTTTCTTGATATTTTTAATTCAACAAAAATTACAATTTTCCAATTCTGGCGATTTCTTTATCTAAAGAGCTTTGCAATTTTTAAGTTTTCACAGTCTTTACTATTTTGAAAATATTTAATTTTTTAATCAAATTTCGGAATTTTTCCGAAATTTTAAATTTTATCGATTGTTGAATTTTTGGAATTTTTGCATTTTTCTCGATTTTTTCATTTTAACAAAATTTACAATATTCAAATTTTGTCCATTTCTTTATTAAGGGAACTGTGCGATTTAACAGTTTTCACAGTTTTTACAATTTTGGAAAAATTTTCTTTTTTATCGAATTTCGTAAAGTTTCCGAAATTTTAAATTTTTCCGATTTTTGAATTTCTTAAATTTTTGCATTTTTCTCGATTTCTTCATTACAACAAAAATTACAATTTTCCAATTTTGTAGATTTCTTAATTTAGAGAACTTTGCGATTTTACAGTTTTCACAGTTTTTACTATTTTGAAAAAATTTAATTTTTTTATCGAATTTTGGAAAGATTCCGAAATGTTTAACTTTTTCTGATTTTTGAATTTATAGAATTTTTGCATTTTTCTCGATTTTTTCATTTTAACAAAATTTACAATATTCAAATTTTGTCCATTTCTTTATTAAGGGAACTGTGCGATTTTACAGTTTTCACAGTTTTAACAATTTTAAAAAAATTTTCTTTTTTTATCGAATTTTGGAAATTTTCCGAAATTTTAAACTTTTTTCGATTTTTGATTTTAGGGAATTTTAGCATTTTTCTTGATATTTTTAATTCAACAAAAATTACAATTTTCCAATTCTGGCGATTTCTTTATCTAAAGAGCTTTGCAATTTTTAAGTTTTCACAGTCTTTACTATTTTGAAAATATTTCATTTTTTTATCAAATTTCGGAAATTTTCCGAAATTTTAAATTTTATCGATTGTTGAATTTTTGGAATTTTTGCATTTTTCTCGATTTTTTCATTTTAACAAAATTTACAATATTCAAATTTTGTCCATTTCTTTATTAAGGGAACTGTGCGATTTTACAGTTTTCACAGTTTTTACTATTTTGAAAAAATTTAATTTTTTTATCGAATTTTGGAAAGATTCCGAAATGTTTAACTTTTTTCGATTTTTGAATTTATAGAATTTTTTAATTTTTCTCGATTTTTTCATTTCAACAAAAATTACAATTTTCCAATTTTGTAGATTTCTTAATTTAGAGAACTTTGCGATTTTTCAGTTTTCACAGTTTTTACTATTTTGAAAACATTTTCTTTTGTTATCGAATTCCGGAAATTTTCCGCAATTTTAATTTTTTTTCGATTTTTGAATTTTTGGAATTTTAGCATTTTTCTTGCTATTTTTAACTTAATAAAAATTACAATTTTCCAATTTTGGCGATTTCTTTACTAAGAGAACTTTGTGATTTTGTCGATTTTACAGTTTTTACTATTTTGAAAAAATTTTCTTTTTTTATCAAATTTTGGGAAATTTTGCAAAACTTTATTTTTTTGTCGATTTTCGGAAATTTTTAAGTTTTTCTCGATTTTTTCATTTCAACAAAAATTACAATATTCCAATTTTGTAGATTTCTTAATTTAAAAAACTTTGAAGTTTTACAGTTTTCACAGTTTTTACTATTTTGAATAAAATTTCTTTTGTTCGGAAATATTCCGAAATTTTAAATTTTTTCGTTTTATGAATTTAGGGAATTTTAGCATTTTTCTTGATATTTTTAATTAAAAAAAAATAACAATTTTCCAAATCTGGCGATTTCTTTATTTAAAAGAGCTTTGCAATTTTTAAGTTTTCACAGTCTTTACTATTTTGAAACAAATAAATTTTTTTATCAAATTTCATAAATTTTCCGAAATTTTAAATATTTTCGATTATTGAAGTTTTGGAATTTTTGCATTTTTCTCAATTTTTTTCATTTTTAACAAAATTTACAATATTCAAATTTTGTCCATTTGTTTCTTTAGGGAACTTTGCGATTTTACAGTTTTCACAGTTTTTACTATTTTGGAAAAATTTTCTTTTTTTATTGAATTTCGGAAATTTTCCGAAATTACAAATTTTTTCGATTTTTGAATTTAGGGAATTTTAGCATTTTTCTTGATATTTTTAATTCAACAAAAATTACAATTTTCCAATTTTGGCGATTTCTTTATTTAAAGAGCTTTGCGATTTTTAAGTTTTCACAGTCTTTACTATTTTGAATAATTTAATTTTTTTATCAAATTTCGGAAATTGTCCGAAATTTTTAATTATGTCGATTGTTGAATTTTAGGAATTTTTGCATTTTTCTCGAAAAAATTGTATTTTTTTTATCAAATTTCGGAAATTTTCCGAAATTTTAATTTTCTTCGATTTTTGAATTTTGGGAATTTTTGCATTTTTCTTGATATTTTTAATTCAACAAAAATTAAAATTTTCCAATTTTGTGGATTTCTAAGTCAAGAGAAGTTTGTGATTTTGTCGATTATACATTTTGTACTATTTTGGAAAAAGTGTCTTCTTTATTCAACCACGGAAATTTTCCGAAATTTTAAATTCTGTCGATTGTTGAATTTTAGGAATTTTTCTCGATTTTTTTTATTATTAAAAAAAATTACAATTTTCCAATTTTGTAGTTTTTTTAATTAAGAGAACTTTGCTTTTTTAAAGTTTTCACAGTTTTTATTATTTTGAAAAACATTAATTTTTTTTATCTTATTTCGGAAATTTTCCGAAATCTTAAATTTTTTCGATTTTTGAATTTTTAGAATTTTTGCATTTTTCTCGATTTTTTTAATTCAACAAAAATTACAATTTTGAATTTTGGGAGTTTTGGCATTTTTCTTGTTATTTTTAACTTAACAAATACTACAATTTTCCAATATTTGGCGATTTCTTAATTAAGAGAACTTTGTGATTTTGTCGATTTTACAGTTTTTACTATTTTGAAAAAATTTTCTTTTTTTTATCAAATTTTGGGAAATTTTTGCATTTTTCTCGATTTTTTCATTGCAACAAAAATTACAATGTTCTAATTTTGTAGATTTCTAAATTAAGACAACTTTGCGATTTTACAGCTTAAACAGTTTTTACTATTTTGAAAAAAATTTCTTTTGTTATCAAATTTCGGAAGTTTTCCGAAATTTTAAATTTATTCGATTTTTGATTTTAGGGAATTTTAGCATTTTTCTTGATATTTTTAATTCAACAAAAATTACAATTTTCCAATTCTGGCGATTTCTTTATCTAAAGAGCTTTGCAATTTTTAAGTTTTCACAGCTATTACTCTTTTGAAAAAACTTAATTTTTTTTATCGAATTTCGGAAAGATTCCGAAATGTTAAACTTTTTCTGATTTTTGAATTTTTAGAATTTTTGCATTTTTCCTTATTTTTTTTTTTTTTTAACAAAATTTACAATATTCAAATTTTGTCCATTTCTTTATTTAGGGAACTTTGCGATTTTACAGTTTTCACAGTTATTACTTTTTTGAAAAAAATTTCTTTTGTTATCGAATTTCGGAAATTTTCCGAAATTTTAAATTTTTTTTGATTTTTGAATTTTTAGAATTTTTGCATTTTTCTCGATTTTTTCATTTCAACAAAAATTACAATTTTTCAATTTTGTAGATTTCTTAATTTAGAGATTTTTGTGATTTTGTCGATATTACAGTTTTTGTTATTTTAAAAAAATTTGTCTTTTTTTATCAAATTTTCGAAAGTTTTGCAAAATTTTACTTTTTGTCGATTTTCGGAAATTTTTGAATTTTTCTCGTTTGTTTCATTTCAACAAAAAATACAATATTCCAATTTTGTAGATTTCGTAATTTGAAGAACTTTGCGATTTTTAAGTTTTCACAGTTTTTAATATTTTGAAAATATTACATTTTTTTATCTAATTTTGGAAATTTACCGAAATCTTAAATTTTTTCGATTTTTGAATTTTAGGAATTTTTGCATTTTTCTTGATGTTTTTATTCAACAAATTTTACAGTTCTCCAATTTTGTCGATTTCTTAATTTGGAGAACTTTGTGATTTTACAGTTTAAACAGTTTTTACTATTTTGAAAAAATTTCCATTTTTTTATCAAGTTTCGGAAATTTTAAGAAATTTTAAATTTTTTCGATTTTTGAATTTTTAGAATTTTCGCATTTTTCTCGATTTTTTCATTTCAACAAAAATTATAATTTTCCAATTTTTTAGATTTCTTAATTTAGAGAAATTTGTGATTTTGTCGATTTTACAGTTTTTACTATTTTCAACAAATTTTCTTTTTTTTTTATCAACTTTTCGAAAATTTTGCAAAATTTTATTTTTTTCGATTTTTGTATTTTTTAAATTTTTGAATTTTTCTCGATTTTTTCATTCCAACAAAAATTACAATTTTTAATTTTGGGAGTTTTGGCATTTTTCTTGTTATTTTTAACTTAACAAATACTACAATTTTCCAATATTTGGCGATTTCTTAATTAAGAGAACTTTGTGATTTTGTCGATTTTACAGTTTTTACTATTTTGAAAAAATTTTCTTTTTTTTTATCAAATTTTGGGAATTTTTGCAAAATTTTATTTTTATATCGAATTTCGGAAATTTTTGAATTTTTCTCGATATTTTCATCTCATTTATTTGAAAAAAATTTCTTTTGTTATCAAATTTCGGAAATTTTCCGAAATTTTAAATTTTTTCGATTTTTGAATTTTGGGAATTTTAGCATTTTTCTCGATTTTTTCATTTCAACAAAAATTACAATTTTCCAATTTTGTAGATTTCTAAATATAGACAACTTTGCGATTTTTGAGTTTTCACAGTTCTTACTATTTTGAAAAAATTTTCTTTTGTTATCAAATTTCGGAAATTTTCCGAAATTTTAAATTTTTTTCGATTTTTGAATTTTGACAATTTTTCAATTTTTCTCGATTTTTTCATTTCAACAAAAATTACAATTTTGAATTTTGGGAGTTTTAGCATTTTTCTTGTTATTTTTAACTTAACAAATACTACAATTTTCCAATATTTGGCGATTTCTTAATTTAGAGGACTTTGTGATTTTGTCGATTTTACATTTTTTACTATTTTGAAAAAATTTTATTTTTTTATCAAATTTCGGAAATGTTCCAAAATTACAAATTCTTCGATTTTTGTATTTTTAGAATTTTTGCATTTTGCTCGATTTTTTTATTTTCAACAAAATTTGCAATATTCCAATTTTGTCTAGTTCTTTATTTAAAGAACTTTGCGATTTAACAGTTTTCACAGTTTTTTCTATTTTGAAAACAATTTAATATTTTTATCAAATTTCGGAAATTTTCCGAAATTTAAAATGTTTCCGATTTTTGAATTTAGGGAATTTTAGCATTTTTCTCGATTTTTTATTTTTAACAAAATTTACAATATTCAAATTTTGTCCATTTCTTTATTTAGGGAACTTTGCGATTTTACAGTTTTCACAGTTTATACTATTTTGAAAAAATTTTCCTTTTTTATCAAATTTTCGGAAATTTTGCAAAATTTTAATTTTTTTCGATTTTTGAATTTTTAGAATTTTTTAAATTTTCTCGATTTTTTCATTTCAACAAAAATTACAATTTTCCAATTTTGTAGATTTCTTAATTTAGAGAACTTTGCGATTTTACAGTTTTTACAATTTTGAAAATATTTAATTGTTTAATCTAATTTCGAAAATTTTCCGAAATCTTAAATTTTTTCGACTTTTGAATTTTGGGAATTTTTGCATTTTTCTTGATATTTTTAATTCAACAAAAATTACAATTTTCCAATTTTGGCGATTTCTTTATTTAAAAAGCTTTGCGATTTTTAAGTTTTCACAATCTTTACTATTTTGAAAAAATTTATTTTTTTATCGAATTTCGGAAATTTTCCGAAATCTTAAATTTTTTCGATTTTTGAATTTTGGGAATTTTTGCATTTTTCTTGATGTTTTTATTCAACAAATTTTACAGTTTTCCAATTTTGTCGATTTCTTAATTTGGAGAACTTTGTGATTTCACAGTTTAAACAGTTTTTACTATTTTGAAAAAATTTCCTTTTTTTGATCAAGTTTCGGAAATTTTAAGAAATTTTAAATTTTTTCGATTTTTGAATTTTTAGAATTTTCGCATTTTTCTCGATTTTTTCATTTCAACAAAAATTATAATTTTCCAATTTTTTAGATTTCTTAATTTAGAGAACTTTGCGATTTTACAGTTTTCACAGTTTTTACTTTTTTGAAAAAAATTTCTTTTGTTCGGAAATTATCCGAAATTTAAAATTTTTTCGATTTTTGGTTTTAGGGAATTTTAGCATTTTTCTTGATATTTTTAATTCACCAAAATTTACAATTTTCCAATTCTGGCGATTTCTTTATCTAAAGAGCTTTGCGATTTTTAAGTTTTCACAGTCTTTACTATTTTGAAAAAATTAAATTTTTTTATCAAATTTCGGAAATTTTCCGAAATTTTAAATTTTGTCGATTGTTGAATTTTTGGAATTTTTGCATTTTTCTCGATATTTTTATTTTTAACAAAATTTACAATATTCAAATTTTGTCCATTTGTTTATTTAGGGAACTTTGCGATCTTAAAGTTTTCACAGTTTTTACAATTTTTAAAAATTTTTCTTTTATATCGAATTTGGCAAAGTTTCCGAAATTTTTAATTTTTTTTTAATTTTTAGAAATTTTGCATTTTTCTCGATTTTTTCATTTCAACAAAAATAACAATTTTCCAATTTTGGCGATTTCTTTATTTAAAGAGCTTTGCGATTTTTAAGTTTTCACAGTTTTACAATTTCGAAAAAATTTTTTTTTTAGCAAATTTCGGAAAGTTTTTGAAATTTTAAATTTTTCCGATTTTTGTATTTCTTAAATTTCTGAATTTTTGTCGATTTTTTCATTTCAAGGAAATTTACAATATTCCAATTTTGTATATTTCTTAATTAAAAAAATTTTCGATTTTTCAGTTTTCACAGTTTTTACTATTTTGAAAACATTTTCTTTTGTTATCGAATTCCGGAAATTCTCCGCAATTTTAATTGTTTTTCGATTTTTGAATTTTGGGAATTTTAGCATTTTTCTTGTTATTTTTAACTTAACAAAAATTACAATTTTCCAATTTTGGCGATTTCTTAATTTAGAGAATTTTGTGATTTTGTCGATTTTACAATTTTTACTATTTTGAAAAAATTTTCTTTTTTTATCAAATTTTGGGAAATTTTGCAAATTTTTATTTTTTTGTCGATTTTCGGAAATTTTTTAATTTTTCTCGATATTTTCATCTCATTTATTTGAAAAAAATTTCTTTTGTTATCAAATTTCGGAAATTTTCCGAAATTTTAAATTTTTTCGATTTTTGAATTTTGGGAATTTTAGCATTTTTCTTGATATTTTTAATTCAACAAAAATTACAATTTTCCAGTTTTGCCGATTTCTTTATTTAAAGAGCTTTGCGATTTTTAAGTTTTCACAGTCATTACTATTTTGAAAAAATTTAATTTTTTTGTCAAATTTCGGAAATTTTCCGAAATTTTAAATTTTGTCGATTGTTGAATTTTAGGAATTTTTGCATTTTTCTCAATTTTTTTATTTTTAACAAAATTTACAATATTCAAATTTTGTCCATTTCTTTATTTAGGGAACTGTGCGATTTTACAGTTTTCACAGTTTTTACAATTTTGGAAAAATTTTCTTTTGTTATCGAATTCCGGAAAGTTTCCAAAATTTTTATTTTTTTTTTTGATTTTTGAATTTTTAGAATTTTGCATTTTTCTCGATTTTTTCATTTCAACAAAAATTACAATTTTCCAATTTTGTGGAATTCTAAGTTAAGAGAAGTTTGTGATATTGTCGATCATACATTTTGTACTATTTTGGAGAAAGTGTCTTCTTTATTCAATTTCGGAAATTTTCCGAAATTTTAAATTTTGTCGATTGTTGAATTTTAGGAATTTTTGCATTTTTCTCAATTTTTTTATTTTAACCAAATTTACAATATTCAAATTTTGTTTTTTTTTTTATTAAGGGAACTTTGCGATTTTTGAGTTCTTACAGTTTTTAATATTTTGAAAACATTTTCTTTTGTTATCGAATTCCGGAAATTTTCCGCAATTTTAATTTTTTTTCGATTTTTGAATTTTGGGAATTTGAGCATTTTTCTTGCTATTTTTAACAAAAATTACAATTTTCCATTTTTGGCGATTTCTTTAGTAAGAGAACTTTGTGATTTTGTCGATTTTACAGTTTTTACTATTTTGAAAAAAATTTCTTTTTTTATCAAATTTTGGGAAATTTTGCAAAATTTTATTTTTTTGTCGATTTTCGGAAATTTTTTAGTTTTCTCGATTTTTTCATTTCAACAAAATGTACAATATTCCTATTCCAATAGATTTCTTGATTTAAAAAACTTTGAATTTTTACATTTTCACAGTTTTTCCTATTTTGAAAAAAATTCCTTTTGTTCTGAAATTATCCGAAATTTTAAATTTTTTCGTTTTTTGAATTTAGGGAATTTTAGCATTTTTCTTGATATTTTTAGTTCAACAAAAATTACAATTTTTCAATTCTGGCGATTTCTTTATTTAAAGAACTTTGCGATTTTTAAGTTTTCACAGTCTTTACTATTTTGAAAAACATTAATTTTTTTATCTTATTTCGGAAATTTTCCGAAATCTTAATTTTTTTTTGATTTTTTAATTTTTAGAATTTTTGCATTTTTATCGATTTTTTCATTTCAACAAAAATTACAATTTTCCAATTTTGTAGATTTCTTAATTTTGAGAACTTTGTGATTTTGTCGACTTTACAGTTTTTACTATTTTGAAAAAATGTTCTTTTTCTTATTAAATTTTCGGAAATTTTGCAAAAGTTTAATTTAATCGATTTTTGTATTTTTAAAATTTTTGAATTTTTCTCGATTTTTTCATTTCAACAAAAATTAAAATATTCCAATTTTGTAAATTTCTAAATTTAAACAACTTTTTGATTTTTAAGTTTTCACAGTCTTTACTATTTTGAAAAAATTTAATTTTGTTATCCAATTTCGGAAATTTTCCGAAATCTTACATTTTTTCAATTTTTGAATTTTGTGAATTTTAGCAATTTTTTCGATTTTGTTAATTCAACAAAAATTACAATTTGCCAATTTTGGTGATTTCTTAATTTAGAGAACTTTGCGATTTAACAGTTCAAACAGTTTTTACTATTTTGAAAAAATTGTCTTTTTTTTATCAAATTTCGGAAATTTTCCGAAATTTTAAATTTTTTCGATTTTTGAATTAGGGGAATTTTAGCAATTTTTTCGATTTTGTTAATTCAACAAAAATTACAATTTGCCAATTTTGGTGATTTCTTAATTTAGAGAACTTTGCGATTTTACAGTTTTCACAGTTTTTACTTTTTTGAAAAAATTTAATTTTTTTTATCAAATTTCGGAAATTTTCCGAAATTTTAAATTTTGTCGATCGTTGAATTTTAGGAATTTTTGCATTTTTCTCAATTTTTTTATTTTTAACAAAATTTACAATATTCAAATTTTGTCCATTTCTTTATTTAGGGAAATGTGCGATTCTACAGTTTTCACAGTTTTTACAATTTTGGAAAAATGTTCTTTTTTATCGAATTTCGGAAAGTTTCCGAAATTTTTAATTTTTTTTTGATTTTTGAATTTTTAGAATTTTTGAATTTTTCTCGATTTTTTCATTTCAACAAAAATTACAATGTTCCAATTTTGTAGATTTCTAAATTTAGACAACTTTGCGATTTTTAAGTTTTCACAGTCTTTACTATTTTGAAAAAATTTTCTTTTGTTATCGAATTTCGAAAATTTTCCGAAATTTTAAATTTTTCCGATTTTTGAATTTCGTAAATTTTTGAATTTTTCTCGATTTTTTCATTTCAACGAAATTTACAATATTCCAATTTCGTATATTTCTTAATTTAAAAAACTTTGCGATTTTTCAGTTTTCACAGCTTTTACTATTTTGAAAAAAATTTCTTTTGTTATCAAATTTCGGAAATTTTCTAATGTTTTATATTTTTTCGATTTTTGAATTTTGTGAATTTTTCCATTTTTCTCGATATTTTCATTTCAACAAAAATTAAAATTTTCCAATTTTGCAGATTTATTAATTAAAAGAACTTTGTTTTTTTTAAGTTTTCACAGTTTTTACTATCTTGAAAAACATTAATTTTTTTATCTTATTTCGGAAATTTTCCGAAATCTTAAATTTTTTCGATTTTTGAATTTTTAGAATTTTTGCATTTTTCTCGATTTTTTCATTTCAACAAAAATTACAATTTTCCAATTTTGTAGATTTCTTAATTAAGAGAACTTTGTGATTTTGTCGACTTTACAGTTTTTACTATTTTGAAAAAATGTTCTTTTTTTTTTTATTAAATTTTCGGAAATTTTGCAAAATTTTTTTTTTTTCGATTTTTGTATTTTTAAAATTTTTGAATTTTTCTCGATTTTTTCATTTCAACAAAAATTACAATATTCCAATTTTGTAGATTTCTATATTTAAAAAACTTTGCGATTTTTAAGTTTTCACAGTCTATACTATTTTGAAAAAATTTAATTTTTTTATCCAATTTCGGAAATTTTCCGAAATCTTACATTTTTTCGACTTTTGAATTTTGGGAAATTTTGCATTTTTCTTGATATTTTTAATTCAACAAATTTTACAATATTCCAATTTTGGTGATTTCTTTATTTAAAGAGCATTGAGATTTTACAGTTTAAACAGTTTTAACTATTTTGAAAAAATTGTCTTTTTTTTCAAATTTCGCAAATTTTCCGAAATTTTAAATTTTGTCGATTGTTGAATTTTAGGAATTTTGGCATTTTAATCGATTTTTTTATTTTTAACAAAATTTACAATTTTCACATTTTGTCCATTTCTTTATTTAGGGAACTTTGCGATTTTACAGTTTTCACAGTTTTTACAATTTTGAAAAATTTTCAGTTTTTACTATTTTGAAAAATTTAATTTTTTTATCTAATATCGGAAATTTTCCGAAATCTTAAATTTTTTCGATTTTTGAATTTTTAGAATTTTCGGATTTACCTCGATTTTTTCATTTAAACAAATTTTACAGTTCTCCAATTTTGTCGATTTCTTAATTTGAAGAACTTTGTGATTTTACAGTTTAAACAGTTTTTACTATTTTAAAACAATTTAATCTTTTTATCTAATTTCGGAAATTTCCGAAATCTTAAATTTTTTCGATTTTTGAATTTTGGGAATTTTTGCATTTATCTTGATATTTTTAATTTAACAAATTTTACAATTTTCCAATGTTGTCGATTTCTGAATTGAAAGAACTTTGTGTTTTTGTTGATTTCACAGTTTTTACTATTTTGAAAAAATAGTCTTATTTTATCAAATTTTCGGAAATTTTGAAAAATTTTAAATTTTGTCGATTTTCGGAAATTTTTGCATTTATCTCGATTTTTTAATTTCAACAAAAAATTACAATATTCCATTTTTGTAGATTTCTTAATTTAGAGAATGTGATTTTGTCAATTTTACAGTCTTAACTATTTTAAAAAAAATTTCTTTTTTTTATCAATTTTTCGGAAATTTTGCAAAATGTTAATTTTTTTTCGATTTTTGAATTTAGGGAATTTTAGCATTTTTCTTGATATTTTGAATTCAACAAAAATTACAATATTCCAATTTTGTATATTTTTTAATTTAAAAAACTTTGCGACTTTTCAGTTTTCACAGTTTTCACTATTTTGAGAAAAATTACTTTTGTTATCGAACTCGGAAATTTTCCGAAATTTTAATTTTGTTTTGATTTTTGAATTTTTAGAATTTTTGCATTTCTCTCGATTTTTTCATTTCAACAAAAATTACAATTTTCCAATTTTGGCGATTTCTTTATTAAAAGAGCTTTGCGATTTTTAAGTTTTCACAATCTTTTTTTGAAAAAAATTTTTTTTTGTTACCAAATTTCGGAAATTTTCCGAAATTTTAAATTTTGTCGATTGTTGAGTTTTAAGAATTTTGGCATTTTAATCGATTTTTTTATTTTTAACAAAATTTACAATTTTCCAATTTTGTAGATTTGTTAAAGTAGAGAACTTTGCGATTTTACAGCTTAAACAGTTTTTACTATTTTGAAAAAAATTTCTTTTGTTATCAAATTTCGGAAATTTTCCGAAATTTTAAATTTATTCGATTTTTGAATTTAGGGAACTTTAGCATTTTTCTTGATATTTTTAATTCAAGAAAAATTACAATTTTCCAATTTTGGCGTCTTTTTTATTAAAAGAGCTTTGCGATTTTTAAGTTTTCAGAATCTTTACTATTTTGAAAAAATTTAATTTCTTTATCAAATTTCGGAAATTTTCCGATATTTTTATTGTTGTCGATTGTTGAATTTTAGGAATTTTTGCATGTTTCTCGATTTTTTTATTTTTAACAAAATTTACAATTTTCACATTTTGTCCATTTCTTTATTTAGGGAACTTTGCGATTTTACAGTTTTCACAGTTTTTACAATTTTACAAAATTTTCAGTTTTTACTTTTTTAAAAAAATTAATTTCTTTATCTTATTTCGGAAATTTTCCGAAATCTTAAATTTTTTCGATTCTTGAATTTTTAGAATTTTCGCATTTACCTCGATTTTTTCATTTAAACAAATTTTACAGTTCTCCAATTTTGTCGATTTCTTAATTTGGAGAACTTTGTGATTTTGTCGATTTTACAGTTTTTACTATTTTGAAAAAATTGTCTTTTTTTCAAAAGTTTCGGAAATTTTCCAAAATTTTAAATGTTGTCGATTGTTGAGTTTTAGGAATATTTGCATTTTTCTCGATTTTTTTATTTTAAAAAATTTAATTTTTTTATCTAATTTCGGAAATTTTCCGAAATCTTAAATTTTTTCGATTTTTGAATTTTTGCATTTTTCTCGATTTTTTCATTCCAACATAAATTACAATTTTCCAATTTTGTTGACTTCTTAATTTAGAGAACTTTGTGATTTTGTCAATTTTACAGTCTTTACTATTTTGAAAAAATTTTCTTTTTTATCAAATTTTCGGAAATTTTGCAAAATTTTAATTTTTTCGATTTTGGAATTTTTAGAATTTTTGCATTTTTCTCGATTTTTTCATTTCAACAAAATTTACAATTTTCCAATTTTGTAGATTTCTTAATTTTAAGAACTTTGTGATTTTGTCGATTTTACAGTTTTTACTATTTTGAAAAAATTGTCTTATCTTATCAAATTTCGGAAATTTTGCAAAATTTTAAATTTTGTCGATATTCGGAAATTTTTGCATTTTTCTCGATTTTTTAATTTCAACAAAACTTGCAATATTCCAATTTTGTCTTTTTTTTTATTTAGAGAACATTGCGATTTTACAGTTTAAACAGTTTTTACTATTTTGAAAAAATTGTATTTGTTAATCAAATTTCGGAAATTTTCCGAAATTTTAAATTTTGTCGATTTTGAATTTAGGGAATTTTAGCATTTTTCTTGATATTTTTAATTCAACAAAAATTACAATTTTCCATTTTTGGCGATTTCTTAATTTAGAAAAATTTATGATTTTACAGTTTTCACAGTTTTCACAATTTTGAAAAAATTTTCTTTTG
This sequence comes from Drosophila immigrans, assembly GCA_963583835.1. NCBI lineage: Eukaryota > Metazoa > Arthropoda > Insecta > Diptera > Drosophilidae > Drosophila > Drosophila immigrans. The sequence continues at coordinate 1,177,581 of CAUZWO010000094.1, read as the reverse complement.
TTATCAAATTTCGGAATTTTTCCGAAATTTTAAATTTTGTCGATTTAAAAGCTTCCGAAATTTTTGAATTTTTCTCGATTTTTTCATTACAACAAAATTTACAATATTCCAATTTTGTAGATATCTTTATTTAAAGAGTTTTGCGATTTTTAAGTTTTCACAGTCTTTACTATTTTGAAAAAATTTCTTTTGTTATCGAGTTTCGGACTTTTTCGGAAATTTGATATTTTTTCGATTTTTGGATTTTGAGAATTATAGCTTTTTTCTCGATTTTTTTTATTTCAACAAAATTTACAATTTTCCAATTTTGTAGATTTCTTAATAAGAGAACTTTGTGATTTTGTCGATTTTACAGTTTTTACTATTTTGAAAAAATTTTCTTTTTTTATCAAATTTTGGGAAATTTTCCGAAATTTTAATTTTTGTCGATTTTCGGAAATTTATTAATTTTTCTCGTTTGTTTCATTTAAACAAAAATTACAATATTCCAATTTTGTAGATTTTTTAATTTAAAGAACTTTGCGATTTTTAAGTTTTCACAGTTTTTACTATTTTAAAAACAATTTAATTTTCTTATCAAATTTCGGAAACTTTTCAAATTTTTAAATTTTGTCGATTGTTGAATTATAGGAATTTTTGCATTTTTCTTGATATTTTGATTTAACAAATTTTACAGTTCTCTAATTTTGTCGATTTCTTAATTTGAAGAACTTTGTGATTTTACAGTTTAAACAGTTTTTACTATTTTAAAAAAATTTCCTTTCAAGTTTCGGAAATTTTAAGAAATTTTAAATTTTTTCTCGTTTTTGAATTTTTAGAATTTTCGCATTTATCTCGATTTTTTCATTTCAAGAAAAATTACAATTTTCCAATTTTGTAGATTTCTTAGTTTAGAGAATTTTGCGATTAAACAGTTTTCACAGTTTTTACTATTTTGAAAAACATTAATTTTTTTATCTAATTTCGGAAATTTTCCGAAATCTTAAATTTTTTCGATTTTTGAATTTTGGGAATTTTGGGAATTTTTGCATTTTTCTACATATTTTTAATTCAACAAATTTTTCAATTTGCCAATGTAGTCGATTTCTAAATTTAGAGAAGTTTGTGATTTTGTCGATTATACTATTTTTACTATTTTGAAGAAAGTGTCTTCTTTATTGAATTTCGGAAATTTTCCGAAAATTTAAATTTTTCCGATTTTTGAATTTCTTAAATTTTTCAACTTTTCTCGATTTTTTCTGTTCAAGAAAAATTACAATATTCCAATTTTGTATATTTCTTTATTTAAAAAACTTTGCGACTTTTCAATTTTCACAGTTTTTACAATTTTGAAAAAGTTTTTTTTTTTATCGAATTTCAAAAAGCTTCCGAAATTTTAAATTTTTTTTTATTTTTGAATTTTTAGAATTTTTGCATTTTTCTCGATTTTTTTCATTTCAACAAAAATTACAATTTTCCAATTTTGTAGATTTTTTAATTTAGAAAACTTTGTGATTTTGTCGATTTTACAGTTTTAACTATTTTGAAAAAATTTTCTTTTTTTATCAAATTTTCGGAAATTTTTCAAAATTTTAATTTTTTTCGATTTTTGAATTTTTAGAATTTTTGCATTTTTCTCGATTTTTTTCATTTCAACAAAAATTACAATTTTCCAATTTTGGCGATTTATTTATTTAAAGAGCTTTGCGATTTTTAAGTTTTCACAGTCTTTACTATTTTGAAAATATTGAATTTTTTGATCAAATTTCGGAAATTTTCCGAAATTTTAAATTTTGTCGATTGTTGAATTTTAGGAATTTTTGCATTTTTCTCAATTTTTTTATTTTAACAAAATTTACAATATTCAAAATTTCTCCATTTCTTTATTTAGGGAACTTTTGCGATTTTACAGCTTTCACAGTTTTTACAATTTTGGAAAAATTTTCTGTTTTATCAAATTTCGGAAAATTTCAGAAATTTTGAATTTTTTTTTATTTTTGAATTTTTAGAATTTTCGCATTTTTCTCGATTTTTATATTTCAACAAAAATTACAATTTTCCAATTTATTAGATTTCTTAATTTAGAGAATTTTGTGAGTTTGTCGATTTAACAGTTTTTACTATTTTGAAAAAATTATCTTTTTTTATCAAATTTCGGAAATTTTCGGAAATTTTAAATTTTTTCGATTTTTAAATTTAGGGAATTTTAGCATTTTTCTTGATATTTTTAATTCAACAAAAATTACAATTTCCCAATTATGGCGATTTCTTTATTTAAAGAGCTTTGCGATTTTTAAGTTTTCACAGTCTTTACTATTTTGAAAAAATTTAATTTTTTTTATCAAATTTCGGAAATTTTCCGAAATTTTAAATTTTGTCGATTGCTGAATTCTACGAATTTTTGAATTTTTCTCAATTTTTTTATTTTAACAAAATTTACAATATTCAAATTTTGTCCATTTGTTTATTTAGGGAACTTTGCGATTTTACAGTTTTCACAGTTTTTACAATTTTGGAATAATTTTCTTATTATCAAATTTCGGAAAAATTTCCGAAATTTTTAATTTTTTTTGATTTTTTAATTTTTAGAATTTTTGCATTTTTCTCGATTTTTTCATTTCAACAAAAATTAAAATTTTTAAATTTTGTAGATTTCTAAATTAAGAGAAGTTTGTGATTTTGTCGATTATACAAATTTTATTATTTTGAAGAAAGTGTCTTCTTTATTCAATTTCGGAAATTTTCCGAAATTTTAAATTTTTCCGATTTTTGAATTTCTTAAATTTTTGAATTTTTCTCGATTTTTTCATTTCAACAAAATTTACAATATTCCAATTTTGTATATTTCTTAATTTAAAAAGCTTTGCGATTTTTAAGTTTTCACAGTTTTTACTATTTTGAACAAAATTTCTTTTGTTATTAAATTTCGGAAATTTTCCGAAATTTTAAATTTTTTCGATTTTTGAATTAAGGGAATTTTAGCATTTTTCTTGATATTTTTAATTCAACAAAAACTACAATTTTCCAATTTTGGCGATTTCTTTATTTAGAGAACTTTGCGATTTTACAGTTTTTACAGTTTTTAAAATTTTGAAAAAATTTTATTTTTTATCGAATTTTGGAAAGTTTCTAAAAGTTTTTATTTTTTTTTATTTTTGAATTTTTAGAACTTTTGCATTTTTCTCGATTTTTTCATTTCAACAAAAATTACAATTTTCCAATTTTTTAGATTTCTTAATTTAGAGAACTTTGTAATTTTGACGATTTTACAGTTTTTACTATTTTGAAAAAATTTTCTTTTTTTATCAAAATTTCAAAAGTTTTGCAAAATTTTAATTTTTATCGATTTTTGAATTTTTGGAATTTCTTAATTTTTCTCGATTTTTTCATTTTAACAGAAATTACAATTCTCCAATTTTGTAGATTTCTTAATTTAGAGAACTTTGCGATTTTACAGTTTTTACTATTTTGAAAAAAATTTCTTTTGTTATCAAATTTTGGAAATTTTAAATTTTTTCGATTTTTGAATTAAGGGAATTTTAGCATTTTTCTTGATATTTTTAATTCAACAAAAATTACAATTTTCCAATTTTGGCGATTTCTTTATTTAAAGAGCTTTGCGATTTTTAAGTTTTCACAGTCTTTACTATTTTGAAAAAATTTAATTTTTTTATCAAATTTCGGAAATTTTCCGAAATTTTAAATTTTGTCGATTGTTGAATTTTAGGAATTTTTGCATTTTTCTCAATTTTATTTTAACAAAATTTACAATATTCAAAATTTCTCCATTTCTTTATTTAGGGAACTTTTGCGATTTTACAGTTTTCACAGTTTTTACAATTTTGGAAAAATTTTCTGTTTTATCAAATTTCGGAAAAATTTCCGAAATTTTTAATTTTTTTTGATTTTTTAATTTTTAGAATTTTTGCATTTTTCTCGATTTTTATATTTCAACAAAAATTACAATTTTCCAATTTATTAGATTTCTTAATTTAGAGAATTTTGTGAGTTTGTCGATTTAACAGTTTTTACTATTTTGAAAAAATTATCTTTTTTTATCAAATTTCGGAAATTTTCGGAAATTTTAAATTTTTTCGATTTTTAAATTTAGGGAATTTTAGCATTTTTCTTGATATTTTTAATTCAACAAAAATTACAATTTTCCAATTATGGCGATTTCTTTATTTAAAGAGCTTTGCGATTTTTAAGTTTTCACAGTCTTTACTATTTTGAAAAAATTTAATTTTTTTATCAAATTTCGGAAATTTTCCGAAATTTTAAATTTTGTCGATTGCTGAATTCTACGAATTTTTGAATTTTTCTCAATTTTTTTATTTTAACAAAATTTACCATATTCAAATTTTGTCCATTTGTTTATTTAGGGAACTTTGCGATTTTACAGTTTTCACAGTTTTTACAATTTTGGAATAATTTTCTTATTATCAAATTTCGGAAAAATTTCCGAAATTTTTAATTTTTTTTTGATTTTTTAATTTTTAGAATTTTTGCATTTTTCTCGATTTTTTCATTTCAACAAAAATTACAATTTTCAAATTTTGTAGATTTCTAAATTAAGAGAAGTTTGTGATTTTGTCGATTATACAAATTTTATTATTTTGAAGAAAGTGTCTTCTTTATTCAATTTCGGAAATTTTCCGAAATTTTAAATTTTTCCGATTTTTGAATTTCTTAAATTTTTTAATTTTTCTCGATTTTTTAATTTCAACAAAATTTACAATATTCCAATTTTGTATATTTCTTAATTTAAAAAGCTTTGCGATTTTTAAGTTTTCACAGTTTTTACTATTTTGAACAAAATTTCTTTTGTTATTAAATTTCGGAAATTTTCCGAAATTTTAAATTTTTTCGATTTTTGAATTAAGGGAATTTTAGCATTTTTCTTGATATTTTTAATTCAACAAAAACTAAAATTTTCCAATTTTGGCGATTTCTTTATTTAGAGAACTTTGCGAATTTACAGTTTTTACAGTTTTTAAAATTTTATTTTTTATCGAATTTTGGAAAGTTTCTAAAAGTTTTTATTTTTTTTATTTTTGAATTTTTAGAACTTTTGCATTTTTCTCGATTTTTTCATTTCAACAAAAATTACAATTTTTCAATTTTTTAGATTTCTTAATTTAGAGAACTTTGTAATTTTGACGATTTTACAGTTTTTACTATTTTGAAAAAATTTTCTTTTTTTATCAAAATTTCAAAAGATTTGCAAAATTTTAATTTTTATCGATTTTTGAATTTTTGGAATTTCTTAATTTTTCTCGATTTTTTCATTTTAACAGAAATTACAATTCTCCAATTTTGTAGATTTCTTAATTTAGAGAACTTTGCGATTTTACAGTTTTTACTATTTTGAAAAAAATTTCTTTTGTTATCAAATTTTGGAAATTTTAAATTTTTTCGATTTTTGAATTAAGGGAATTTTAGCATTTTTCTTGATATTTTTAATTCAACAAAAATTACAATTTTCCAATTTTGGCGATTTCTTTATTTAAAGAGCTTTGCGATTTTTAAGTTTTCACAGTCTTTACTATTTTGAAAAAATTTAATTTTTTTATCAAATTTCGTAAAATTTCCGAAATTTTTAATTTTTTTTTATTTTTTAATTTTTAGAATTTTTGCATTTTTCTCGATTTTTTAATTTTAACAAAAATTACAATTTTCCAATTTTGTAGATTTCTAAATAAAGAGAAGTTTGTGATTTTGTCGATTATACAGATTTTATTATTTTGAAGAAAGTGTCCACTTTATTCAATTTCGGAAATTTTCCGAAATTTTAAATTTTTTCGATTTTTGAATTTCTTAAATTTTTGAATTTTTCTCGATTTTTTCATTTCAACAAAATTTACAATATTCCAAGTTTGTATATTTGTTAATTTAAAAAGCTTTGCGATTTTTAAGTTTTCACAGTTTTTTCTATTTTGAACAAAATTTCTTTTGTTATTAAATTTCGGAAATTTTCCGAAATTTTAAATTTTTTCGATTTTTGAATTAAGGGAATTTTAGCATTTTTCTTGATATTTTTAGTTCAACAAAAATTACAATTTTCCAATTTTGACGATTTCTTTATTTAAAGAGCTTTGCGATTTTTAAGTTTTCACAGTCTTTACTATTTTGAAAAAATTTAATTTTTTTATCAAATTTCGTAAAATTTCCGAAATTTTTAATTTTTTTTTATTTTTTAATTTTTAGAATTTTTGCATTTTTCTCGATTTTTTAATTTTAACAAAAATTACAATTTTCCAATTTTGTAGATTTCTAAATAAAGAGAAGTTTGTGATTTTGTCGATTATACAGATTTTATTATTTTGAAGAAAGTGTCTACTTTATTCAATTTCGGAAATTTTCCGAAATTTTAAATTTTTTCGATTTTTGAATTTCTCAAATTTTTTAATTTTTCTCGATTTTTTCATTTCAACAAAATTTACAATATTCCAATTTTGTATATTTGTTAATTTAAAAAGCTTTGCGATTTTTAAGTTTTCACAGTTTTTACTATTTTGAACAAAATTTCTTTTGTTATTAAATTTCGGAAATTTTCCGAAATTTTAAATTTTTTCGATTTTTGAATTAAGGGAATTTTAGCATTTTTCTCAATTTTTTTTATTTATAACAAAAATTACAATATTCAAATTTTGACTATTTCTTTATTTAGGGAACTTTGCGATTTTACAGTTTTCGCAGTTTTAACAATTTTGGAAAAATTTTTTTATCGAATTTCGGAAAGTTTCCAAAAGTTTTTATTTTTTTTGATTTTTGAATTTTTAGAATTTTTGCATTTTTTTCGATTTTTTAATTTCAACAAAAATTATAATTTTCAAATTTTTTAGATTTCTTAATTAAGAGAACTTTGTGATTTTGTCGATTTTACTGTTCTTACTATTTTGAAAAATTTTTCTTTTTTTATCAAAATTTCAAAAGTTTTGCAAAATTTTAATATATATCATTTCATTTCATTTCAACAAAATTTACAATATTCCAATTTTGTATATTTGTTAATTTAAAAAGCTTTGCGATTTTTAAGTTTCCACAGTTTTTACTATTTTGAACAAAATTTCTTTTCGGAAATTTTCCGAAATTTTAAATTTTTTTCAATTTTTGAATCAAGGGAATTTTAGCATTTTTCTCAATTTTTTTTATTTATAACAAAAATTACAATATTCAAATTTTGACTATTTCTTTATTTAGGGAACTTTGCGATATAACAGTTTTCGCAGTTTTAACAATTTTGGAAAAATTTTTTTATCGAATTTCGGAAAGTTTCCAAAAGTTTTTATTTTTTTTGATTTTTGAATTTTTAGAATTTTTGCATTTTTCTCGATTTTTTAATTTCAACAAAAATTATAATTTTCAAATTTTTTAGATTTCTTAATTAAGAGAACTTTGTGATTTAGTCGATTTTACTGTTTTTACTATTTTGGAAAATTTTTCTTTTTTTATCAAAATTTCAAAAGTTTTGCAAAATTTTAATTTATATCGATTTTTGAATTTTTGGAATTTTTTAATTTTTCTCGATTTTTTCATTTTAACAAAAATTACAATTCTCCAATTTTGTAGATTTCTTAATTTAGAGAACTTTGCGATTTTACAGTTTTCACAGTTTTTACTATTTTGAAAAAAAATTTTTTTGTTATCAAATTTCGAAAATTTTCGGAAATTTTAAATTTTTTTCGATTCTTGAATTTAGTTAATTTTAGCATTTTTCTTGATATTTTTAATTCAACAAAAATTACAATTTTCCAATTCTGGCGATTTCTTTATCTAAAGAGCTTTGCGATTTTTAAGTTTTCACAGTTTTTACTATTTTGAACAAAATTTCTTTTGTTATTAAATTTCGGAAATTTTCCGAAATTTTAAATTTTTTCGATTTTTGAATCAAGGGAATTTTAGCATTTTTCTCAATTTTTTTTATTTATAACAAAAATTACAATATTCAAATTTTGACTATTTCTTTATTTAGGGAATTTTGCGATTTTACAGTTTTCGCAGTTTTAACAATTTTGGAAAAATTTTTTTATCGAATTTCGGAAAGTTTCCAAAAGTTTTTATTTTTTTTGATTTTTGAATTTTTAGAATTTTTGCATTTTTCTCGATTTTTTCATTTCAACAAAAATTATAATTTTTCAATTTTTTAGATTTCTTAATTTAGAGAACTTTGCGATTTTACAGTTTTTACTTTTTTGAAAAAAGTTTCTTTTGTTCGGAAATTTTCCGAAATTTTAAATTTTTTCGATTTTTGAATTTAGGGAATTTTAGCAATTTTCTTGATATTTTTAATTCAACAAAAATTACAATTTTCCAATTTTGGCGATTTCTTTATTTAAAGAGCTTTGCGATTTTTAAGTTTTCACAGTCTTTACTATTTTGAAAAAATTTAATTTTTTTATCAAATTTCGGAAATTTTCCGAAATTTTAAATTTTGTCGATTGTTGAATTTTAGGAATTTTTGCATTTTTCTCAATTTTTTTATTTTTAACAAAATTTACAATATTAAAATTTTGTCCATTTCTTTATATAGGGAACTTTGCGGTTTTACAGTTTTCACAGTTTTTAAAATTTTGAAAAAATTTTCTTTTTTATCGAATTTCGGAATGTTTCCGAAATTTTTAATTTTTTTTTATTTTTGAATTTTTAGAATTTTTGCATATTTCTTGATATTTTTAATTCAACAAAAATTTACAATATTCAAATTTTGTCCATTTCTTTGTTAAGGGAACTGGGCGATCTTACAGTCTTCACAGTTTTTACTATTTTGAAAACAATTTCTTTTGCTATCGAATTTCGGAAATTTTCCGAAATTTTAAATTTTTTCCATTTTTGAATTTAGGGAATTTTAGCATTTTTCTTGATATTTTTAATTCAACAAAAATTACAATTTTCCAATTTTGGCGATTTCTTTATTTAAAAAGCCCTGCAAATTTTAAGTTTTCACAGTCTTTACTATTTTAAAAAAAGTAAATTTTTATTATCAAATTTCGGAATCTTTCCGAAATTTTAAATTTTGTCGATTGTTGAATTTTAGGAATTGTTGCATTTTGCTCGATTTTTTTATTTTCAACAAAATTTGCAATATTCCAATTTTGTGTATTTCTATATTTAGAGAACTTTGCGATTTTACAGTTTTCACAGTTTTTAAAATTTTGAAAAAATTTTCTTTTTTATCGAATTTCGGAATGTTTCCGAAATTTTTCATTTTATTTAGATTTTTGAGTTTTTAGAATTTTTGAATTTTTCTCGATTTTTTCATTTCAACAAAAATTACAATTATCCAATTTTGTAGATTTCTTAATTTAGAGAACTTTGTGATTTTGTCGACTTTAAAATTTTTACTATTTTGAAATTTTTTTTTTTTTTTTTTATCAAATTTTCGGAAATTTTGCAAAATTTTAATTTTTTCGATTTTTGAATTTTTAAAATTTTGAATTTTTCTCGATTTTTTCATTTCAACAAAAATTACAATATTCCAATTTTTGTAGATTTCTAAATTTAAAAAACTTTGCGATTTTTAAGTTTTCACAGTCTATATTTTTTTGAAAAAATTTTATTTTTTTGTCCAATTTCGGAAATTTTCCGAAATCTTACATTTTTTCGATTTTTTAATTTTGGGAATTTTGGCATTTTTCTTAATTTTTTTATTTTAACAAAATTTACAATATTCAAAATTTGTCCATTTCTTTATTTTGGGAACTTTTGCGATCTTACAGTTTTCACAGTTTTTACAATTTTGGAAAAATTTTCTTTTTTATCAAATTTCGGAAAATTTCCGAAATTTTGAATTTTTTTTTATTTTTGAATTTTTAGAATTTTCGCATTTTTCTCGATTTTTATATTTCAACAAAAATTACAATTTTCCAATTTATTAGATTTCTTATTTTAGAGAACTTTGTTATTTTGACGATTATACAGTTTTTACTATTTTGAAAAAATTTTCTTTTTGTATCAAAATTTCAAAAGTTTTGCAAAATTTTAATTTTTATCGATTTTTGAATTTTTGGAATTTTTTAATTTTTCTCGATTTTTTCATTTTAACAGAAATTACAATTTTCCAATTTTGTAGATTTCTTAATTTAGAGAACTTTGCGATTTTACAGTTTTTACTATTTTGAAAAAAATTTCTTTTGTTATCAAATTTTGGAAATTTTAAATTTTTTCGATTTTTGAATTAAGGGAATTTTAGCATTTTTCTTGATATTTTTAATTCAACAAAAATTACAATTTTCCAATTTTGGCGATTTCTTAATTTAAAGAGCTTCGCGATTTTAAAGTTTTCACAGTCTTTGCTATTTTGAAAAAATTTAATTTTTTTATCAAATTTCGTAAAATTTCCGAAATTTTTAATATTTTTTGATTTTTTAATTTTTAGAATTTTTGCATTTTTCTCGATTTTTTAATTTCAACAATAATAACAATTTTCCAATTTTGGCGATTTCTTTATTTAAAGAGCTTTGCGATTTTTAAGTTTTCACAGTTTTTACAATTTCGAAAAAATTTTTTTTTGTTATCAAAATTCGGAGTTTTTCCGAAATTTTAAATTTTGTCGATTTAAAAGTTTCAGAAATTTTTGAATTTTCCTCGATTTTTTCATTTCAACAAAATTTACAATATTCCAATTTTGTTGATTTCTTTATTTAAAGAGCTTTGCGATTTTTAAGTTTTCACAGTCTTAACTATTTTAAAAATATTTAATTTTTTTATCAAATTTCGGAAATTTTCCGAAATTTTAAATATTTTCGATTGTTTTTGGAATTTTAGCATTTTTCTTGTTATTTTTAACTTAACAAAAATTAAAATTTTCCAATTATGGCGATTTCTTAATTTAGAGAACTTTGTGATTTTGTCGATTTTACAATTTTTACTATTTTGAAATTTTTTTCTTTTTTTATCAAATTTTGGGAATTTTTGCAAATTTTTAATTTTTTGTCGATTTTCGGAAACTTTTTAATTTTTCTCGATATTTTCATCTCATTTATTTAAAAAAATTTCTTTTGTTATCAAATTTCGAAAATTTTCCGAAAATTTAAATTTTTTCGATTTTTGAATTTAGGGAATTTCAGCATTTTTCTTGATATTTTTAATTCAACAAAAATTACAATTTTCCAATTTTGTGGAATTCTAAGTTAAGAGAAGTTTGTGATATTGTCGATCATACATTTTGTACTATTTTGGAGAAAGTGTCTTCTTTATTCAATTTCGGAAATTTTCCGAAATTTTAAATTTTGTCGATTGTTGAATTTTAGGATTTTTTGCATTTTTCTCAATTTTTTTATTTTAACCAAATTTACAATATTCAAATTTTGTTTTTTTTTTATTTAGGGAACTTTGCGATTTTACAGTTTTCACAGTTTTTACAATTTTGAAAAAGTTTTCTTTTTTATCGAATTTCGGAAAGTTTCCGAAATTTTGAATTTTTCCGATTTTTTAATTTCTTTAATTTCTGAATTTTTCTCGATTTTTTTATTTCAAAGAAATTTACAATATTCCAATTTTGTATATTTCTTAATTTAAAAAACTTTGCGATTTTTCATTTTGTACAGTTTTTACTATTTTGAAAACATTTTCTTTTGTTATCGAATTCCGGAAATTTTCCGCAATTTTAATTTTTTTTCGATTTTTGAATTTTGGGAATTTGAGCATTTTTCTTGCTATTTTTAACTTAACAAAAATTACAATTTTCCATTTTTGGCGATTTCTTAACTAAGAGAACTTTGTGATTTTGTCGATTTTACAGTTTTTACTATTTTGAAAAAATTTTCTTTTTTTATCAAATTTTGGGAAATTTTGCAAAATTTTATTTTTTTGTCGATTTTCGGAAATTTTTGAGTTTTTCTCGATTTTTTCATTTCAACAAAAATTACAATATTACAATTCCAATAGATTTCTTAATTTAAAAAACTTTGAAATTTTACAGTTTTCACAGTTTTTCCTATTTTGAAAAAAATTTCTCTTGTTCGGAAATTTTCCGAAATTTTAAATTTTTTCGTTTTTTGAATTTAGGGAATTTTAGCATTTTTCTTGATATTTTTAGTTCAACAAAAATTACAATTTTTCAATTCTGGCGATTTCTTTATTTAAAGAACTTAGCGATTTTTAAGTTTTCACATTCTTTACTATTTTGAAAAAATTTTATTTTTATATCAAATTTCGGAAATGTTTCGAAATTACAAATTTTTCGATTGTTGAATTTTTAGAATTTTTGCATTTTTCTCGATTTTTTCATTTCTACAAAAATTACAATTTTCTAATTTTGCAGATTTATTAATTAAGAGAACTTTGTTTTTTTTTAAGTTTTCACAGTTTTTACTATTTTGAAAAACATTAATTTTTTTATCTTATTTCGGAAATTTTCCGAAATCTTAACTTTTTTTTGATTTTTTAATTTTTAGAATTTTTGCATTTTTATCGATTTTTTCATTTCAACAAAAATTACAATTTTCCAATTTTGTAGATTTCTTAATTTAGAGAACTTTGTGATTTTGTCGACTTTACAGTTTTTACTATTTTGAAAAAATGTTCTTTTTTTTATCAAATTTTCGGAAATTTTGCAAAAGTTTATTTTTATCGATTTTTGTATTTTTAAAATTTTTGAATTTTTCTCGATTTTTTCATTTCAACAAAAATTACAATATTCCAATTTTGTAAATTTCTAAATTTAAACAACTTTGCGATTTTTAAGTTTTCACAGTCTTTACTATTTTGAAAAAATTGTATTTTTTTATCAAATTTCGGAAATGTTCCGAAATTACAAATTTTTCGATTTTTGAAATTTTAGAATTTTTGCATTTTGCTCGATTTTTTCATTTCAACAAAAATTAAAATTTTTAAATTTTGTAGATTTCTAAATTAAGAGAAGTTTGTGATTTTGTCGATTATACAAATTTTATTATTTTGAAGAAAGTGTCTTCTTTATTCAATTTCGGAAATTTTCCGAAATTTTAAATTTTTCCGATTTTTGAATTTCTTAAATTTTTGAATTTTTCTCGATTTTTTCCTTTCAACAAAATTTACAATATTCCAATTTTGTATATTTCTTAATTTAAAAAGCTTTGCGATTTTTAAGTTTTCACAGTCTTTACTATTTTGAAAAAATTGTATTTTTTTATCAAATTTCGGAAATTTTCCGAAATTTTAAATTTTGTCGATTGCTGAATTCTACGAATTTTTGAATTTTTCTCAATTTTTTTATTTTAACAAAATTTACAATATTCAAATTTTGTCCATTTGTTTATTTAGGGAACTTTGCGATTTTACAGTTTTCACAGTTTTTACAATTTTGGAATAATTTTCTTATTATCAAATTTCGGAAAAATTTCCGAAATTTTTAATTTTTTTTATTTTTTAATTTTTAGAATTTTAGCATTTTTCTTGATATTTTTAATTCAACAAAAATTACAATTTTCCAATTTTGTAGATTTCTAAATAAAGAGAAGTTTGTGATTTTGTCGATTATACAGATTTTATTATTTTGAAGAAAGTGTCCACTTTATTCAATTTCGGAAATTTTCCGAAATTTTAAATTTTTTCGATTTTTGAATTTCTTAAATTTTTGAATTTTTCTCGATTTTTTCATTTCAACAAAATTTACAATATTCCAATTTTGTATATTTGTTAATTTAAAAAGCTTTGCGATTTTTAAGTTTTCACAGTTTTTACTATTTTGAACAAAATGTCTTTTGTTATTAAATTTCGGAAATTTTCCGAAATTTTAAATTTTTTCGATTTTTGAATCAAGGGAATTTTAGCATTTTTCTCAATTTTTTTTATTTATAACAAAAATTACAATATTCAAATTTTGACTATTTCTTTATTTAGGGAATTTTGCGATTTTACAGTTTTCGCAGTTTTAACAATTTTGGAAAAATTTTTTTATCGAATTTCGGAAAGTTTCCAAAAGTTTTTATTTTTTTTGATTTTTGAATTTTTAGAATTTTTGCATATTTCTTGATATTTTTAATTCAACAAAAATTTACAATATTCAAATTTTGTCCATTTCTTTGTTAAGGGAACTGGGCGATCTTACAGTCTTCACAGTTTTTACTATTTTGAAAAAAATTTCTTTTGCTATCGAATTTCGGAAATTCCCCGAAATTTTAAATTTTTTCCATTTTTGAATTTAGGGAATTTTAGCATTTTTCTTGATATTTTTAATTCAACAAAAATTACAATTTTCCAATTTTGGCGATTTCTTTATTTAAAAAGCCCTGCGAATTTTAAGTTTTCACAGTCTTTACTATTTTAAAAAAAGTAAATTTTTATTATCAAATTTCGGAATCTTTCCGAAATTTTATATTTTGTCGATTTAAAGATTTTAGAAATTTTTGCATTTTTCTCGATTTTTTCATTTTAAAAAAATTTACAATATTCCAATTTTGTATATTTCTTAATTTAAAAAGCTTTGCAATTTTTAAGTTTTCACAGTCTTTACTATTTTACAAAAATTAAGTTTTTTATCAAATTTCGAAAATGTTCCGAAATTACAAATTTTTCGATTTTTGAATTTTTAGAATTTTTGCATTTTGCTCGATTTTTTTATTTTCAACAAAATTTGCAATATTCCAATTTTGTCTATTTCTTTATTTAGTGAAATCTGCGATTTTACAGTTTTCACAGTTTTTAAAATTTTGAAAAAATTTTCTTTTTTATCGAATTTCGGAATGTTTCCGAAATTTTTTAATTTTTAGAATTTTTGCATTTTTCTCGATTTTTTCATTTCAACAAAAATTACAATTTTCCAATTTTGTAGATTTCTTAATTTAGAGAACTTTGTGATTTTGTCGACTTTAAAGTTTTTACTATTTTAAAAATTTTTTTTTTTTTTATCAAACTTTCGGAAATTTTGCAAAATTTTATTTTTTTCGATTTTTGTTTTTTAAAATTTTTTAATTTTTCTCGATTTTTTTATTTCAACAAAAATTACAATATTCCAATTTTGTAGATTTGTAAATTTAAAAAACTTTACGATTTTTAAGTTTTCACAGTCTATACTATTTTGAAAAAATATAATTTTGTTATCCAATTTCGGAAATTTTCCGAAATCTTACATTTTTTCAATTTTTGAATTTTGGGAATTTTCGCATTTTTTTTGATATTTTTACAATTTTCCAATTATGGTGATTTCTTTATTTAAAGAGCATTGCGATTTTACAGTTTAAACTGTTTTTACTATTTTGAAAAAATTGTCTTTTTTTTATCAAATTTCGGAAATTTTCCGAAATTTTATATTTTGTCGATTTAAAGATTTTAGAAATTTTTGCATTTTTCTCGATTTTTTCATTTCAACAAAAATTATAATTTTTCAATTTTTTAGATTTCTTAATTTAGAGAACTTTGCGATTTTACAGTTTTCACAGTTTTTACTTTTTTGAAAAAAGTTTCTTTTGTTCGGAAATTTTCCGAAATTTTAAATTTTTTCGATTTTTGAATTTAGGGAATTTTAGCAATTTTCTTGATATTTTTAATTCAACAAAAATTACAATTTTCCAATTTTGGCGATTTCTTTATTTAAAGAGCTTTGCGATTTTTAAGTTTTCACAGTCTTTACTATTTTGAAAAAATTTAATTTTTTTATCAAATTTCGGAAATTTTCCGAAATTTTAAATTTTGTCGATTGTTGAATTTTAGGAATTTTTGCATTTTTCTCAATTTTTTTATTTTTAACAAAATTTACAATATTAAAATTTTGTCCATTTCTTTATATAGGGAACTTTGCGGTTTTACAGTTTTCACAGTTTTTAAAATTTTGAAAAAATTTTCTTTTTTATCGAATTTCGGAATGTTTCCGAAATTTTTAATTTTTTTTTATTTTTGAATTTTTAGAATTTTTGCATATTTCTTGATATTTTTAATTCAACAAAAATTTACAATATTCAAATTTTGTCCATTTCTTTGTTAAGGGAACTGGGCGATCTTACAGTCTTCACAGTTTTTACTATTTTGAAAAAAATTTCTTTTGCTATCGAATTTCGGAAATTCCCCGAAATTTTAAATTTTTTCCATTTTTGAATTTAGGGAATTTTAGCATTTTTCTTGATATTTTTAATTCAACAAAAATTACAATTTTCCAATTTTGGCGATTTCTTTATTTAAAAAGCCCTGCGAATTTTAAGTTTTCACAGTCTTTACTATTTTGAAAAACATTAATTTTTATTATCAAATTTCGGAATCTTTCCGAAATTTTATATTTTGTCGATTTAAAGATTTTAGAAATTTTTGCATTTTTCTCGATTTTTTCATTTTAAAAAAATTTACAATATTCCAATTTTGTATATTTCTTAATTTAAAAAGCTTTGCAATTTTTAAGTTTTCACAGTCTTTACTATTTTACAAAAATTAAGTTTTTTATCAAATTTCGAAAATGTTCCGAAATTACAAATTTTTCGATTTTTGAATTTTTAGAATTTTTGCATTTTGCTCGATTTTTTTATTTTCAACAAAATTTGCAATATTCCAATTTTGTCTATTTCTTTATTTAGTGAAATCTGCGATTTTACAGTTTTCACAGTTTTTAAAATTTTGAAAAAATTTTCTTTTTTATCGAATTTCGGAATGTTTCCGAAATTTTTTAATTTTTAGAATTTTTGCATTTTTCTCGATTTTTTCATTTCAACAAAAATTACAATTTTCCAATTTTGTAGATTTCTTAATTTAGAGAACTTTGTGATTTTGTCGACTTTAAAGTTTTTACTATTTTAAAAATTTTTTTTTTTTTTATCAAACTTTCGGAAATTTTGCAAAATTTTATTTTTTTCGATTTTTGTTTTTTAAAATTTTTTAATTTTTCTCGATTTTTTTATTTCAACAAAAATTACAATATTCCAATTTTGTAGATTTGTAAATTTAAAAAACTTTACGATTTTTAAGTTTTCACAGTCTATACTATTTTGAAAAAATATAATTTTGTTATCCAATTTCGGAAATTTTCCGAAATCTTACATTTTTTCAATTTTTGAATTTTGGGAATTTTCGCATTTTTTTTGATATTTTTACAATTTTCCAATTATGGTGATTTCTTTATTTAAAGAGCATTGCGATTTTACAGTTTAAACTGTTTTTACTATTTTGAAAAAATTGTCTTTTTTTTATCAAATTTCGGAAATTTTCCGAAATTTTATATTTTGTCGATTTAAAGATTTTAGAAATTTTTGCATTTTTCTCGATTTTTTCATTTCAACAAAAATTATAATTTTTCAATTTTTTAGATTTCTTAATTTAGAGAACTTTGCGATTTTACAGTTTTCACAGTTTTTACTTTTTTGAAAAAAGTTTCTTTTGTTCGGAAATTTTCCGAAATTTTAAATTTTTTCGATTTTTGAATTTAGGGAATTTTAGCAATTTTCTTGATATTTTTAATTCAACAAAAATTACAATTTTCCAATTTTGGCGATTTCTTTATTTAAAGAGCTTTGCGATTTTTAAGTTTTCACAGTCTTTACTATTTTGAAAAAATTTAATTTTTTTATCAAATTTCGGAAATTTTCCGAAATTTTAAATTTTGTCGATTGTTGAATTTTAGGAATTTTTGCATTTTTCTCAATTTTTTTATTTTTAACAAAATTTACAATATTAAAATTTTGTCCATTTCTTTATATAGGGAACTTTGCGGTTTTACAGTTTTCACAGTTTTTAAAATTTTGAAAAAATTTTCTTTTTTATCGAATTTCGGAATGTTTCCGAAATTTTTAATTTTTTTTTATTTTTGAATTTTTAGAATTTTTGCATATTTCTTGATATTTTTAATTCAACAAAAATTTACAATATTCAAATTTTGTCCATTTCTTTGTTAAGGGAACTGGGCGATCTTACAGTCTTCACAGTTTTTACTATTTTGAAAACAATTTCTTTTGCTATCAAATTTCGGAAATTTTCCGAAATTTTAAATTTTTTCCATTTTTGAATTTAGGGAATTTTAGCATTTTTCTTGATATTTTTAATTCAACAAATATTACAATTTTCCAATTTTGGCGATTTCTTTATTTAAAAAGCCCTGCGAATTTTAAGTTTTCACAGTCTTTACTATTTTAAAAAAAGTAAATTTTTATTATCAAATTTCGGAATCTTTCCGAAATTTTAAATTTTGTCGATTGTTGAATTTTAGGAATTGTTGCATTTTGCTCGATTTTTTTATTTTCAACAAAATTTGCAATATTCCAATTTTGTGTATTTCTATATTTAGAGAACTTTGCGATTTTACAGTTTTCACAGTTTTTAAAATTTTGAAAAAATTTTCTTTTTTATCGAATTTCGGAATGTTTCCGAAATTTTTCATTTTATTTAGATTTTTGAGTTTTTAGAATTTTTGAATTTTTCTCGATTTTTTCATTTCAACAAAAATTACAATTATCCAATTTTGTAGATTTCTTAATTTAGAGAACTTTGTGATTTTGTCGACTTTAAAATTTTTACTATTTTGAAATTTTTTTTTTTTTTTTTTATCAAATTTTCGGAAATTTTGCAAAATTTTAATTTTTTCGATTTTTGAATTTTTAAAATTTTGAATTTTTCTCGATTTTTTCATTTCAACAAAAATTACAATATTCCAATTTTTGTAGATTTCTAAATTTAAAAAACTTTGCGATTTTTAAGTTTTCACAGTCTATATTTTTTTGAATAAATTTATTTTAATTTTTTGTCCAATTTCGGAAATTTTCCGAAATCTTACATTTTTTCGATTTTTTAATTTTGGGAATTTTGGCATTTTTCTTAATTTTTTTATTTTAACAAAATTTACAATATTCAAAATTTGTCCATTTCTTTATTTAGGGAACTTTTGCGATCTTACAGTTTTCACAGTTTTTACAATTTTGGAAAAATTTTCTTTTTTATCAAATTTCGGAAAATTTCCGAAATTTTGAATTTTTTTTTATTTTTGAATTTTTAGAATTTTCGCATTTTTCTCGATTTTTATATTTAAACAAAAATTACAATTTTCCAATTTATTAGATTTCTTATTTTAGAGAACTTTGTTATTTTGACGATTATACAGTTTTTACTATTTTGAAAAAATTTTCTTTTTGTATCAAAATTTCAAAAGTTTTGCAAAATTTTAATTTTTATCGATTTTTGAATTTTTGGAATTTTTTAATTTTTCTCGATTTTTTCATTTTAACAGAAATTACAATTTTCCAATTTTGTAGATTTCTTAATTTAGAGAACTTTGCGATTTTACAGTTTTTACTATTTTGAAAAAAATTTCTTTTGTTATCAAATTTTGGAAATTTTAAATTTTTTCTTTTTTTGAATTAAGGGAATTTTAGCATTTTTCTTGATATTTTTAATTCAACAAAAATTACAATTTTCCAATTTTGGCGATTTCTTAATTTAAAGAGCTTCGCGATTTTAAAGTTTTCACAGTCTTTGCTATTTTGAAAAAATTTAATTTTTTTATCAAATTTCGTAAAATTTCCGAAATTTTTAATATTTTTTGATTTTTTAATTTTTAGAATTTTTGCATTTTTCTCGATTTTTTAATTTTAACAAAAATTACAATTTTCCAATTTTGTAGATTTCTAAATTAAGAGAAGTTTGTGATTTTGTCGATTATACAGCTTTTATTATTTTGAAGAAAGTGTCTACTTTATTCAATTTCGGAAATTTTCCGAAATTTTAAATTTTTCCGATTTTTGAATTTCTTAAATTTTTGAATTTTTCTCGATTTTTTCATTTCAACAAAATTTACAATATTCCAATTTTGTATATTTGTTAATTTAAAAAGCTTTGCGATTTTTAAGTTTTTACTATTTTGAACAAAATTTCTTTTGTTATTAAATTTCGGAAATTTTCCGAAATTTTAAATTTTTTCGATTTTTCAATTTTTGGAATTTTTGCATTTTTCTCAATTTTTTTCATTTTTAACAAAATTTACAATATTCAAATTTTGTCCATTTGTTTCTTTAGGGAACTTTGCGATTTTACAGTTTTCACAGTTTTTACAATTTTGGAAAAATTTTCTTTTTTTTATTGAATTTCGGAAATTTTCCGAAATTTTAAATTTTTTCGATTTTTGAATTTTTGGAATTTTAGCATTTTTCTCAATTTTTTTTATTTAGAACAAAAATTACAATATTCAAATTTTGACTATTTCTTTATTTAGGGAACTTTGCGATTTTACAGTTTTCGCAGTTTTAACAATTTTGGAAACATTTTTTTATCGGATTTCGGAAAGTTTCTAAAAGTTTTTATTTTTTTTGATTTTTGAATTTTTAGAATTTTTGCATTTTTCTCGATTTTTTAATTTCAACAAAAATTTTAATTTTAAAATTTTTTAGATTTCTTAATTAAGAGAACTTTGTGATTTTGTCGATTTTACTCTTTTTACTATTTTGGAAAAATTTTCTTTTTTTATCAAAATTTCAAAAGTTTTCCAAAATTTTAATTTATATCGATTTTTGAATTTTTGGAATTTTTTAATTTTTCTCGATTTTTTCATTTTAACAAAAATTACAATTCTCCAATTTTGTAGATTTCTTAATTTAGAGAACTTTGCGATTTTACAGTTTTCACAGTTTTTACTATTTTGAAAAAAAATTTTTTTGTTATCAAATTTCGAAAATTTTCGGAAATTTTAAATTTTTTTCGATTCTTGAATTTAGTTAATCTTAGCATTTTTCTTGATATTTTTAATTCAACAAAAATTACAATTTTCCAATTCTGGCGATTTCTTTATCTAAAGAGCTTTGCGATTTTTAAGTTTTCACAGTCTTTACTATTTTGAAAAAATTAAATTTTTTTATCAAATTTCGGAAATTTTCCGAAATTTTAAATTTTGTCGATTGTTGAATTTTTGAAACAAAATTTACAATATTCAAATTTTGTCCATTTGTTTATTTAGGGAACTTTGCGATCTTAAAGTTTTCACAGTTTTTACAATTTCGAAAAAATTTTTTTTTGTTATCAAAATTCGGAGTTTTTCCGAAATTTTAAATTTTGTCGATTTAAAAGTTTCAGAAATTTTTGAATTTTCCTCGATTTTTTCATTTCAACAAAATTTACAATATTCCAATTTTGTTGATTTCTTTATTTAAAGAGCTTTGCGATTTTTAAGTTTTCACAGTCTTAACTATTTTAAAAATATTTAATTTTTTTATCAAATTTCGGAAATTTTCCGAAATTTTAAATATTTTCGATTGTTTTTGGAATTTTAGCATTTTTCTTGTTATTTTTAACTTAACAAAAATTAAAATTTTCCAATTATGGCGATTTCTTAATTTAGAGAACTTTGTGATTTTGTCGATTTTACAATTTTTACTATTTTGAAAATTTTTTCTTTTTTTATCAAATTTTGGGAATTTTTGCAAATTTTTAATTTTTTGTCGATTTTCGAAAATTTTTTAATTTTTCTCGATATTTTCATCTCATTTATTTAAAAAAATTTCTTTTGTTATCAAATTTCGAAAATTTTCCGAAAATTTAAATTTTTTCGATTTTTGAATTTAGGGAATTTCAGCATTTTTCTTGATATTTTTAATTCAACAAAAATTACAATTTTCCAATTTTGTGGAATTCTAAGTTAAGAGAAGTTTGTGATATTGTCGATCATACATTTTGTACTATTTTGGAGAAAGTGTCTTCTTTATTCAATTTCGGAAATTTTCCGAAATTTTAAATTTTGTCGATTGTTGAATTTTAGGATCTTTTGCATTTTTCTCAATTTTTTTATTTTAACCAAATTTACAATATACAAATTTTGTTTTTTTTTTATTTAGGGAACTTTGCGATTTTACAGTTTTCACAGTTTTTACAATTTTGAAAAAGTTTTCTTTTTTATCGAATTTCGGAAAGTTTCCGAAATTTTGAATTTTTCCGATTTTTTAATTTCTTTAATTTCTGAATTTTTCTCGATTTTTTTATTTCAAAGAAATTTACAATATTCCAATTTTGTATATTTCTTAATTTAAAAAACTTTGCGATTTTTCATTTTGTACAGTTTTTACTATTTTGAAAACATTTTCTTTTGTTATCGAATTCCGGAAATTTTCCGCAATTTTAATTTTTTTTCGATTTTTGAATTTTGGGAATTTGAGCATTTTTCTTGCTATTTTTAACTTAACAAAAATTACAATTTTCCATTTTTGGCGATTTCTTAACTAAGAGAACTTTGTGATTTTGTCGATTTTACAGTTTTTACTATTATGAAAAAATTTTCTTTTTTTATCAAATTTTGGGAAATTTTGCAAAATTTTATTTTTTTGTCGATTTTCGGAAATTTTTGAGTTTTTCTCGATTTTTTCATTTCAACAAAAATTACAATATTACAATTCCAATAGATTTCTTAATTTAAAAAACTTTGAAATTTTACAGTTTTCACAGTTTTTCCTATTTTGAAAAAAATTTCTTTTGTTCGGAAATTTTCCGAAATTTTAAATTTTTTCGTTTTTTGAATTTAGGGAATTTTAGCATTTTTCTTGATATTTTTAGTTCAACAAAAATTACAATTTTTCAATTCTGGCGATTTCTTTATTTAAAGAACTTTGCGATTTTTAAGTTTTCACATTCTTTACTATTTTGAAAAAATTTTATTTTTATATCAAATTTCGGAAATGTTTCGAAATTACAAATTTTTCGATTGTTGAATTTTTAGAATTTTGGCATTTTTCTCGATTTTTTCATTTCTACAAAAATTACAATTTTCTAATTTTGCAGATTTATTAATTAAGATAACTTTGTTTTTTTTAAGTTTTCACAGTTTTTACTATTTTGAAAAACATTAATTTTTTAATCTTATTTCGGAAATTTTCCGAAATCTTAACTTTTTTTTGATTTTTGAATTTTTAGAATTTTTGCATTTTTATCGATTTTTTCATTTCAACAAAAATTACAATTTTCCAATTTTGTAGATTTCTTAATTTAGAGAACTTTGTGATTTTGTCGACTTTACAGTTTTTACTATTTTGAAAAAATGTTCTTTTTTTTATCAAATTTTCGGAAATTTTGCAAAAGTTTATTTTTATCGATTTTTGTATTTTTAAAATTTTTGAATTTTTCTCGATTTTTTCATTTCAACAAAAATTACAATATTCCAATTTTGTAAATTTCTAAATTTAAATAACTTTGCGATTTTTAAGTTTTCACAGTCTTTACTATTTTGAAAAAATTGTATTTTTTTATCAAATTTCGGAAATGTTCCGAAATTACAAATTTTTCGATTTTTGAAATTTTAGAATTTTTGCATTTTGCTCGATTTTTTTATTTCCAACAAAATTTGCAATATTCCAATTTTGTCTATTTCTTTATTTAGTGAACTTTGCGATTTTACAGTTTTCACAGTTTTTAAAATTTTGAAAAAATTTTCTTTTTTATCGAATTTCGGAATGTTTCCGAAATTTTTAATTTTTTTTTTTGATATTTGAATTTTTAGAATTTTTGAATTTTTCTCGATTTTTTCATTTCAACAAAAATTACAATGTTCCAATTTTGTAGATTTCTAAATTTAGACAACTTTGCGATTTTTAAGTTTTCACAGTCTTTACTATTTTGAAAAAATTTTCTTTTGTTATCAAATTTCGAAAATTTTCCGTAATTTTAAATTTTTCCGATTTTTGAATTTCTTAAATTTTTGAATTTTTCTCGATTTTTTCATTTCAACGAAATTTACAATATTCCAATTTCGTATATTTCTTAATTTAAAAAACTTTTCGATTTTTCAGTTTTCACAGCTTTTACTATTTTGAAAAAAATTTCTTTTGTTATCAAATTTCGGAAATTTTCCAATGTTTTAAATTTTTTCGATTTTTGAATTTTGTGAATTTTTGCATTTTTCTCGATTTTGTTAATTCAACAAAAATTACAATTTGCCAATTTTGGCGATTTCTTTATTAAAAGAGCTTTGTAATTTTTAACTTTTCACAATCTTTACTTTTTTGAAAAAAATTTCTTTTGTTATCGAATTTCGGAAATTTTAAATTTTTTCGATTTTTGGATTTTGAGAATTTTTGCATTTTTCTCGATTTTTTTAATTCAACAAAAATTAAAATTTTCCAATTTTGGCGATTTCTTTATTAAGAGAGCTTTGCGATTTTTAAGTTTCCACAATCTTTACTATTTTGAAAAAATTTAATTTTTTTATCAAATTTCGGAAAATTTCCGAAATTTTAAATTTTGTCGATTGTTGAATTTTAAGAATTTTGGCATTTTAATCGATTTTTTTATTTTTAACAAAATTTACAATTTTCCAATTTTGTAGATTTCTTAATGTAGAGAACTTTGCGATTTTACAGTTTAAACAGTTTTTACTATTTTGAAAAAAATTTCTTTTGTTATCAAATTTCGGAAATTTTCCAATGTTTTAAATTTTTTCGATTTTTGAATTTTGTGAATTTTTGCATTTATCTTGATATTTTTAATTCAACAAATTTTACAATTTTCCAATGTTGTCGATTTCTGAATTGAAAGAACTTTGTGTTTTTGTTGATTTCACAGTTCTTACTATTTTGAAAAAATAGTCTTATTTTATCAAATTTTCGGAAATTTTGCAAAATTTTAAATTTTGTCGATTTTCGGAAATTTTTGCATTTATCTCGATTTTTAAATTTCAACAAAAATTACAATATTCAATTTTTGTAGATTTCTTAATTTAGAGAACTTTGTGTTTTTGTTGATTTCACAGTTCTTACTATTTTGAAAAAATTTTCTTATTTTTATCAAATTTTCGGAAATTTTGCAAAATTTTAATTTTTTTCGATTTTTGAATTTAGGGAATTTTAGCATTTTTCTTGATATTTTGAATTCAACAAAAATTACAATATTCCAATTTTGTATATTTTTTAATTTAAAAAACTTTGCGATTTTTCAGTTTTCACAGTTTTTACTATTTTGAGAAAAATTACTTTTGTTATCGAACTCGGAAATTTTCCGAAATTTTAATTTTGTTTTGATTTTTGAATTTTTAGAATTTTTGCATTTCTCTCGATTTTTTAATTTCAACAAAAATTACAATTTTCCAATTTTGGCGATTTCTTTATTAAAAGAGCTTTGCGATTTTTAAGTTTTCACAATCTTTACTATTTTGGAAAAAATTTTTTTTTGTTATCAAATTTCGGAAATTTTCCGAAATTTTAAATTTTGTCGATTGTTGAATTTTAAGAATTTTGGCATTTTAATCGATTTTTTTATTTTTAACAAAATTTACAATTTTCCAATTTTGTAGATTTCTTAATGTAGAGAACTTTGCGATTTTAAGGTTTAAACAGTTTTTACTATTTTGAAAAAATTGTCTTTTTTTATCAAATTTCGCAAATTTTCCGAAATTTTAAATTTTGTTTTGATTTTTGAATTTATAGAATTTTTGCATTTCTCTCGATTTTTTCATTTCAACAAAAATTACAATTTTCCAATTTTGGCGATTTCTTTATTAAAAGAGCTTTGCGATTTTGAAGTTTTCACAATCTTTACTATTTTGAAAAAAATTTCTTTTGTTATCAAATTTCGGAAATTTTCCGAAATTTTAAATTTTTTCGATTTTTGAATTTAGGGAATTTTAGCATTTTTCTTTATATTTTTACTCAACAATTTTAACAGTTCTCCAATTTTGTCGATTTCTTAATTTGGAGAACTTTGTGATTTTACAGTTTAAACAGTTTTTACTATTTTAAAAAAATTTTCTTTTTTTTTAACAAGTTTCGGAAATTTTCCAAAATTTTAAATGTTGTCGATTGTTGAATTTTAGGAATATTAGCATTTTTCTCGATATTTTTATTTTTAAAAATTTAATTTTTTTATCTAATTTCGGAAATTTTCCGAAATCTTAAATTTTTTCGATTTTTGAATTTTTAGAATTTTTGCATTTTTCTCGATTTTTTCATTCCAACAAAAATTACAATTTTCCAATTTTGTAGATTTCTTAATTTAGAGAACTTTGTGATTTTGTCAATTTTACAGTCTTTACTGTTTTGAAAAAATGTTCTTTTTTATCAAATTTTCGGAAATTTTGCAAAATTTTAATTTTTCTTCGATTTTTGAATTTTTAGAATTTTTGCATTTTTCTCGATTTTTTCATTTCAACAAAATTTACAATTTTCCAATTTTGTAGATTTCTTAATTTTGAGAACTTTGTGATTTTGTCGATTTTACAGTTTTTACTATTTTGAAAAAATTGTCTTATCTTAACAAATTTCGGAAATTTTGCAAAATTTTAAATTTTGTCGATTTTCGGAAATTTTTGCATTTTTCTCGATTTTTTAATTTCAACAAAACTTGCAATATTCCAATTTTGTCTTTTTTTTATTTAGAGAACATTGCGATTTTACAGTTTAAACAGTTTTTACTATTTTGAAAAAATTGTATTTGTTTATCAAATTTCGGAAATTTTCCGAAATTTTAATTTTTTTCGATTTTGAATTTAGGGAATTTTAGCATTTTTCTTGATACTTTTAATTCAACAAAAATTACAATTTTCCATTTTTGGCGATTTCTTAATTTAGAAAACTTTATGATTTTACAGTTTTCACAGTTATTACAATTTTGAAAAAATTTTCTTTTGTTATCAAATTTCGGAGTTTTTCCGAAATTTTAAATTTTGTCGATTTAAAAGCTTCAGAAATTTTTGAATTTTTCTCGATTTTTTCATTACAACAAAATTTACAATATTCCAATTTTGTAGATATCTTTATTTAAAGAGCTTTGCGATATTTAAGTTTTCACAGTCTTTACTATTTTGAAAAAATTTCTTTTGTTATCGAATTTCGGACATTTTCGGAAATTTGATATTTTTTCGATTTTTGGATTTTGAGAATTATAGCCTTTTTTCTCGATTTTTTCATTTCAACAAAATTTACAATTTTCCAATTTTGTAGATTTCTTAATTAAAAGAACTTTGTGATTTTGTCGATTTTACAGTTTTTACTATTTTGAAAAAATTTTCTTTTTTTATCAAATTTTGGAAATTTTCCGAAATTTTAAATTTTGTCGATTTTTGGAAATTAATTAATTTTTCTCGTTTGTTTCATTTAAACAAAAATTACAATATTACAATTTTGGAAGATTTCTTAACTTAAAGAACTTTGCAATTTTTAAGTTTTCACAGTTTTTACTATTTTAAAAACAATTTAATTTTCTTATCAAATTTCGGAAACTTTTCAAATTTTTAAATTTTGTCGATTGTTGAATTTAAGGAATTTTTGCATTTTTCTTGATATTTTTATTTAACAAATTTTACAGTTCTCTAATTTTGTCGATTTCTTAATTTGAAGAGCTTTGTGATTTTACAGTTTAAACAGTTTTTACTATTTTAAAAATATTTCCTTTCAAGTTTCGGAAATTTTAAATTTTTTCGATTTTTGAATTTTTAGAATTTTCGCATTTATCTCGATTTTTTCATTTCAAGAAAAATTACAATTTTCCAATTTTGTAGATTTCTTAGTTTAGAGAACTTTGCGATTAAACAGTTTTCACAGTTTTTACTATTTTGAAAAACATTAATTTTTTTATCTAATTTCGGAAATTTTCCGAAATCTTAAATTTTTTCGATTTTTGAATTTTGGGAATTTTGGGAATTTTTGCATTTTTCTACATATTTTTAATTCAACAAATTTTTCAATTTGCCAATGTAGTCGATTTCTAAATTTAAAGAAGTTTGTGATTTTGTCGATGATACTATTTTTACTATTTTGAAGAAAGTGTCTTCTTTATTGAATTTCGGAAATTTTCCGAAAATTTAAATTTTTCCGATTTTTGAATTTCTTAAATTTTTCAACTTTTCTCGATTTTTTCAGTTCAAGAAAAATTACAATATTCCAATTTCGTATATTTCTTTGTTTAAAAAACTTTGCGACTTTTCAATTTTCACAGTTTTTACAATTTTGAAAAAGTTTTTTTTTTTATCGAATTTCAGAAAGCTTCCGAAATTTTTAATTTTTTTTGATTTTTGAATTTTTAGAATTTTTCCATATTTCTCGATTTTTTCATTTTAACAAAAATTACAATTTTCCAATTTTGTAGATTTCTTAATTTAGAAAACTTTGTGATTTTGTCGAATTTACAGTTTTAACTATTTTGAAAAAATTTTCTTTTTTTATCAAATTTTCGGAAATTTTGCAAAATTTTAATTTTTTTCGATTTTTGAATTTTTCGAATTTTTGCATTTTTCTCGATTTTTTTCATTTCAACAAAAATTACAATTTTCCAATTTTGTAGATTTCTTAATTTAGGGAACTTTGCAATTTTACAGTTTTCATAGTTGTTACTATTTTGGAAAAATTTTCTTTTGTTATCAAATTTCGGAAATTTTAAATTTTTTCGATTTTTGAATTTAGTGAATTTTAGCACTTTTCTTGATAGTTTTAATTCAACAAAATTTACAATTTTCCAATTTTTGCGATTTATTTATTTAAAGAGCTTTGCGATTTTTAAGTTTTCACAGTCTTTACTATTTTGAAAAAATTAAATTTTTTTATCAAATTTCGGAAATTTTCCGAAATTTTAAATTTTGTCGATTGTTGAATTTTAGGAATTTTTGCAATTTTCTCAATTTTTTTAATTTAACAAAATTTACAATATTCAAATTTGTTCATTTCTTTATTTAGGGAACTTTTGCGATTTTACAGTTTTCACAGTTTTTACAATTTTGGAAAAAATTTCTTTTTTATCAAATTTCGGAAAATTTCCGAAATTTTTAATTTTTTTTTATTTTTGAATTTTTAGAATTTTCGCATTTTTCTCGATTTTTTCATTTCAACAAAAATTACAATTTTCCAATTTTTTAGATTTCTTAATTTAGAGAATTTTGTGATTTTGTCGATTTAACAGTTTTTACTATTTTGAAAAAATTATCTTTTTTTATCAAATTTCGGAAATTTTCGGAAATTTTAAATTTTTTCTATTTTTAAATTTAGGGAATTTTAGCATTTTTCTTGATTTTTTTAATTCAACAAAAATTACAATTTTCCAATTTTGGCGATTTCTTTATTTAAAGAGCTTTGCGATTTTTATGTTTTCACAGTCTTTACTATTTTGAAAAAATTTAATTTTTTTATCAAATTTCGAAAATTTTCTGAAATTTAAAATTTTGTCGATTGCTGAATTTTACGAATTTTTGAATTTTTCTCGATTTTTTTATTTTAACAAAATTTACAATATTCAAATTTTGTCCATTTCTTTACTTAGGGAACTTTGCGATTTTACAGTTTTCACAGTTCTTACAATTTTGGAAAAATGTTCTTTTTTATCGAATTTCGGAAAGTTTCCGAAATTTTTAATTTTTTTTGATTTTTGAATTTTTAGAATTTTTGCATTTTTCTCGATTTTTTCATTTCATAAAAAATTACAATTTTCCAATTTTGTAGATTTCTAAATTAAGAGAAGTTTGTGATTTTGTCGATTATACAGATTTTATTATTTTGAAGAAAGTGTCTTCTTTATTCAACTTCGGAAATTTTCCGAAATTTTAAATTTTTTTCGATTTTTGAATTAAGGGAATTTTAGCATTTTTCTTGAAATTTTTAATTCAACAAAAATTACAATTTTCCAATTTTGGCGATTTCTTTATTTAGAGAACTTTGCGATTTTACAGTTTTTACAGTTTTTAAAATTTTGAAAATATTTAATTTTTTTATCGAATTTCGGAAAGCTTTCGTAATTTTTAATTTTTTTTTATTTTTGAATTTTTAGAATTTTTGCAATTTTCTCGATTTTTTTCATTTCAACAAAAATTACAATTTTCAAATTTTTTAGATTTCTTAATTAAGAGAACTTTGTGATTTTGACGATTTTTCAGTTTTTACTATTTTGAAAAAATAGTCTTTTTTTATCAAATTTCGCAAATTTTCCGAAATTTTAAATTTTGTTTTGATTTTTGAATTTATAGAATTTTTGCATTTCTCTCGATTTTTTCATTTCAACAAAAATTACAATTTTCCAATTTTGGCGATTTCTTTATTAAAAGAGCTTTGCGATTTTGAAGTTTTCACAATCTTTACTATTTTGAAAAAAATTTCTTTTGTTATCAAATTTCGGAAATTTTCCGAAATTTTAAATTTTTTCGATTTTTGAATTTAGGGAATTTTAGCATTTTTCTTTATATTTTTACTCAACAATTTTAACAGTTCTCCAATTTTGTCGATTTCTTAATTTGGAGAACTTTGTGATTTTACAGTTTAAACAGTTTTTACTATTTTATAAAAATTTTCTTTTTTTTTAACAAGTTTCGGAAATTTTCCAAAATTTTAAATGTTGTCGATTGTTGAATTTTAGGAATATTAGCATTTTTCTCGATATTTTTATTTTTAAAAATTTAATTTTTTTATCTAATTTCGGAAATTTTCCGAAATCTTAAATTTTTTCGATTTTTGAATTTTTAGAATTTTTGCATTTTTCTCGATTTTTTCATTCCAACAAAAATTACAATTTTCCAATTTTGTAGATTTCTTAATTTAGAGAACTTTGTGATTTTGTCAATTTTACAGTCTTTACTGTTTTGAAAAAATTTTCTTTTTTATCAAATTTTCGGAAATTTTGCAAAATTTTAATTTTTTTCGATTTTGGAATTTTTAGAATTTTTGCATTTTTCTCGATTTTTTCATTTCAACAAAATTTACAATTTTCCAATTTTGTAGATTTCTTAATTTTGAGAACTTTGTGATTTTGTCGATTTTACAGTCTTTACTATTTTGAAAAAATTGTCTTATCTTAACAAATTTCGGAAATTTTGCAAAATTTTAAATTTTGTCGATTTTCGGAAATTTTTGCATTTTTCTCGATTTTTTAATTTCAACAAAACTTGCAATATTCCAATTTTGTCTTTTTTTTATTTAGAGAACATTGCGATTTTACAGTTTAAACAGTTTTTACTATTTTGAAAAAATTGTATTTGTTTATCAAATTTCGGAAATTTTCCGAAATTTTAATTTTTTTCGATTTTGAATTTAGGGAATTTTAGCATTTTTCTTGATACTTTTAATTCAACAAAAATTACAATTTTCCATTTTTGGCGATTTCTTAATTTAGAAAACTTTATGATTTTACAGTTTTCACAGTTATTACAATTTTGAAAAAATTTTCTTTTGTTATCAAATTTCGGAGTTTTTCCGAAATTTTAAATTTTGTCGATTTAAAAGCTTCAGAAATTTTTGAATTTTTCTCGATTTTTTCATTACAACAAAATTTACAATATTCCAATTTTGTAGATATCTTTATTTAAAGAGCTTTGCGATATTTAAGTTTTCACAGTCTTTACTATTTTGAAAAAATTTCTTTTGTTATCGAATTTCGGACATTTTCGGAAATTTGATATTTTTTCGATTTTTGGATTTTGAGAATTGTAGCTTTTTTCTCGATTTTTTCATTTCAACAAAATTTACAATTTTCCAATTTTGTAGATTTCTTAATTAAAAGAACTTTGTGATTTTGTCGATTTTACAGTTTTTACTATTTTGAAAAAATTTTCTTTTTTTATCAAATTTTGGAAATTTTCCGAAATTTTAATTTTTGTCGATTTTTGGAAATTAATTAATTTTTCTCGTTTGTTTCATTTAAACAAAAATTACAATATTACAATTTTGAAGATTTCTTAATTTAAAGAACTTTGCAATTTTTAAGTTTTCACAGTTTTTACTATTTTAAAAACAATTTAATTTTCTTATCAAATTTCGGAAACTTTTCAAATTTTTAAATTTTGTCGATTGTTGAATTTAAGGAATTTTTGCATTTTTCTTGATATTTTTATTTAACAAATTTTACAGTTCTCTAATTTTGTCGATTTCTTAATTTGAAGAGCTTTGTGATTTTACAGTTTAAACAGTTTTTACTATTTTAAAAATATTTCCTTTCAAGTTTCGGAAATTTTAAATTTTTTCGATTTTTGAATTTTTAGAATTTTCGCATTTATCTCGATTTTTTCATTTCAAGAAAAATTACAATTTTCCAATTTTGTAGATTTCTTAGTTTAGAGAACTTTGCGATTAAACAGTTTTCACAGTTTTTACTATTTTGAAAAACATTAATTTTTTTATCTAATTTCGGAAATTTTCCGAAATCTTAAATTTTTTCGATTTTTGAATTTTGGGAATTTTGGGAATTTTTGCATTTTTCTACATATTTTTAATTCAACAAATTTTTCAATTTGCCAATGTAGTCGATTTCTAAATTTAAAGAAGTTTGTGATTTTGTCGATGATACTATTTTTACTATTTTGAAGAAAGTGTCTTCTTTATTGAATTTCGGAAATTTTCCGAAAATTTAAATTTTTCCGATTTTTGAATTTCTTAAATTTTTCAACTTTTCTCGATTTTTTCAGTTCAAGAAAAATTACAATATTCCAATTTTGTATATTTCTTTGTTTAAAAAACTTTGCGACTTTTCAATTTTCACAGTTTTTACAATTTTGAAAAAGTTTTTTTTTTTATCGAATTTCAGAAAGCTTCCGAAATTTTTAATTTCTTTTGATTTTTGAATTTTTAGAATTTTTCCATTTTTCTCGATTTTTTCATTTTAACAAAAATTACAATTTTCCAATTTTGTAGATTTCTTAATTTAGAAAACTTTGTGATTTTGTCGAATTTACAGTTTTAACTATTTTGAAAAAATTTTCTTTTTTTATCAAATTTTCGGAAATTTTGCAAAATTTTAATTTTTTTCGATTTTTGAATTTTTCGAATTTTTGCATTTTTCTCGATTTTTTTCATTTCAACAAAAATTACAATTTTCCAATTTTGTAGATTTCTTAATTTAGGGAACTTTGCAATTTTACAGTTTTCATAGTTGTTACTATTTTGGAAAAAAATTTTCTTTTGTTATCAAATTTCGAAAATTTTAAATTTTTTCGATTTTTGAATTTAGTGAATTTTAGCACTTTTCTTGATAGTTTTAATTCAACAAAATTAACAATTTTCCAATTTTTGCGATTTATTTATTTAAAGAGCTTTGCGATTTTTAAGTTTTCACAGTCTTTACTATTTTGAAAAAATTAAATTTTTTTATCAAATTTCGGAAATTTTCCGAAATTTTAAATTTTGTCGATTGTTGAATTTTAGGAATTTTTGCAATTTTCTCAATTTTTTTAATTTAACAAAATTTACAATATTCAAATTTGTTCATTTCTTTATTTAGGGAACTTTTGCGATTTTACAGTTTTCACAGTTTTTACAATTTTGGAAAAAATTTCTTTTTTATCAAATTTCGGAAAATTTCCGAAATTTTTAATTTTTTTTTATTTTTGAATTTTTAGAATTTTCGCATTTTTCTCGATTTTTTCATTTCAACAAAAATTACAATTTTCCAATTTTTTAGATTTCTTAATTTAGAGAATTTTGTGATTTTGTCGATTTAACAGTTTTTACTATTTTGAACAAAATTTCTTTTGTTATTAAATTTCGGAAATTTTCCGAAATTTTAAATTTTTTTCGATTTTTGAATTAAGGGAATTGTAGCATTTTTCTTGAAATTTTTAATTCAACAAAAATTACAATTTTCCAATTTTGGCGATTTCTTTATTTAGAGAACTTTGCGATTTTACAGTTTTTACAGTTTTTAAAATTTTGAAAATATTTAATTTTTTTATCGAATTTCGGAAAGCTTTCGTAATTTTTAATTTTTTTTGATTTTTGAATTTTTAGAATTTTTGCAATTTTCTCGATTTTTTTATTTTCAACAAAAATTACAATTTTCAAATTTTTTAGATTTCTTAATTAAGAGAACTTTGTGATTTTGACGATTTTACAGTTTTTACTATTTTGAAAAAAATTTCTTTTTTTATCAAAATTTCAAAAGTTTTGCAAAATTTTAATTTTTATCGATTTTTGAATTTTTGGAATTTTTTAATTTTTCTCGATTTTTTCATTTTAACAAAAATTACAATTCTCCAATTTTGTAGATTTCTTAATTTAGAGAACTTTGCGATTTTACAGTTTTTATTATGTTGAAAAAAATTTCTTTTGTTATCAAATTTTGAAAATTTTCGGAAATTTTAAATTTTTTTCGATTTTTGAATTTAGTTAATTTTAGCATTTTTCTTGATATTTTTAATTCAACAAAAATTACAATTTTCCAATTTTGGCGATTTCGTTATTTAAAGAGCTTTGCGATTTTTAAGTTTTCACAGTCTTTACTATTTTGAAAAAATTTAATTTTTTTTATCAAATTTCGGAAATTTTCCGAAATTTTAAATTTTGTCGATTGTTGAATTTTAGGAACTTTTGCATTTTTCTCAATTTTTTTATTTTTAAAAAAATTTACAATATTCAAATTTTGTCCATTTCTTTATTTAGGGAACTTTGCGATTTTACAGTTTTCACAGTTTTTACAATTTTGGAAAAATTTTCTTTTTTATCGAATTTCGGAAAGTTTCCGAAATTTTGAATTTTTTTTTTATTTTTGAATTTTTAGAATTTTTGCATTTTTCTCGATTTTTTCATTTCAACAAAAATTACAATTTTCCAATTTTTTAGATTTCTTAATTTAGAGAACTTTGTGATTTTGTCGATATTACAGTTTTTTTCTATTTTGAAAAAATTTTATTTTTTTATCAAATTTTCGGAAATTTTTCAAAATTTTAATTTTTTTCGATTTTTGAATTTTTAGAATTTTTGCATTTTGCTTGATTTTTTAATTTCAACAAAAATTACAATTTTCCAATTTTGTAGATTTCATAATTTAGAGAACTTTGCGATTTTACAGTTTTTACTATTTTGAAAAAAATTTCTTTTGTTATCAAATTTCGGAAATTTTAAATTTTTTCGATTTTTGAATTAAGGGAATTTTGGCATTTTTCTTGATATTTTTATTTCAACAAAAATTACAATTTTCCAATTTTGTCGATTGTTGAATTTTAGGAATTTTTGCATTTTTCTCGATTTTTTTTTTTTTTTTAAATTAACAATATTCAAATTTTGTCCATTTCTTTATTTAGGGAACTTTGCGATTTTACAGTTTTTACAGTTTTTAAAATTTTTGAAAAATTTTCTTTTTTATCAAATTTCGGAAAATTTACGAAATTTTTAATTTTTTTTTATTTTCAAATTTTTAGAATTTTTGCATTTTTCTCGATTTTTTCATTTCAACAAAAATTACAATTTTCCATTTTTGGCGATTTCTTAATTTAGAAAACTTTATGATTTTACAGTTTTCACAGTTTTTACAATTTTGAAAAAATTTTCTTTTGTTATCAAATTTCGGAGTTTTTCCGAAATTTTAAATTTTGTCGATTTAAAAGCTTCCGAAATTTTTGAATTTTTCTCGATTTTTTCATTACAACAAAATTTACAATTTTCCAATTTTGTAGATATCTTTATTTAAAGAGCTTTGCGATATTTAAGTTTTCACAGTCTTTACTATTTTGAAAAAAATTTCTTTTGTTATCGAATTTCGGACATTTTCGGAAATTTGATATTTTTTTCGATTTTTGGATTTTGAGAATTATAGCTTTTTTCTCGATTTTTTCATTTCAACAAAATTTACAATTTTCCAATTTTGTAGATTTCTTAATTAAAAGAACTTTGTTATTTTGTCGATTTTACAGTTTTTACTATTTTGAAAAAATTTTCTTTTTTTATCAAATTTTGGGAAATTTTCCGAAATTTTAATTTTTGTCGATTTTCGGAAATTTATTAATTTTTCTCGTTTGTTTCATTTCAACAAAAATTACAATTTTCCAATTTTTAAGATTTCTTAATTTAGAGAACTTTGTGATTTTGTCAGTTTCACAGTTTTTACTATTTTGAAAAATATAATTTTTTTATCTAATTTCGGAAACTTTTCAAATTTTTTAATTTTGTCGATTGTTGAATTTTAGGAATTTTTGCATTTTTTTTGATATTTTTATTTAACAAATTTTACAGTTCTCTAATTTTGTCGATTTCTTAATTTGAAGAACTTTGTGATTTTACAGTTTAAACAGTTTATACTATTTAAAAAATATCCTTTTTTTTATCAAGTTTCGGAAATTTTAAGAAATTTTAAATTTTTTCGATTTTTTCATTTCAAGAAAAATTACAATTTTCCAATTTTGTAGATTTCTTAGTTTAGAGAACTTTGCGATTAAACAGTTTTCACAGTTTTTACTATTTTAAAAAAAAATTTAATTTTTTTATCAAACTTTCGGAAATTTTGCAAAATTTTAATTTTTTTCGATTTTTGAATTTTTAGAATTTTTGCATTTTTCTCGATTTTTTTCATTTCATCAAAAATTACAATTTTCCAATTTTGTAGATTTCTTAATTTAGGGAACTTTGCGATTTTACAGTTTTCACAGTTGTTACTATTTTGGAAAAATTTTCTTTTGTTATCAAATTTCGGAAATTTTCAATTTTTTCGATTTTTGAATTTCTTAAATTTTTGAATTTTTCTCGATTTTTTCATTTCAACAAAAATTACAATTTTCTAATTTTGGCCATTTCTTTATTTAGGGAATTTTGCGATTTTACAGTTTTCACAGTTTTTACAATTTTGGAAAAATTTTCTTTTTTATCGAATTTCGGAAAGTTTCCGAAATTTTGAATTTTTTTTTATTTTTGAATTTTTAGAATTTTTCCATTTTTCTCGATATTTTCATTTCAACAAAAATTAAAATTTTCCAATTTTTTAGATTTATTAATTTAGAGAACTTTGTGATTTTGTCGATTTTACAGTTTTTACTATTTTGAAAACATTTTCTTTTTTTTATCAAATTTTCGGAAATTTTGCAAAATTTGAATTTTTTTCGATTTTTTGAATTTTTAGAATTTTTGCATTTTTCTCGATTTTTTCATTTCAACAAAAATTACAATTTTCCAATTTTTTAGATTTCTTAATTTAGAGAACTTTGTGATTTTGTCGATATTACAGTTTTTTTCTATTTTGAAAAAATTTTATTTTTTTATCAAATTTTCGGAAATTTTTCAAAATTTTAATTTTTTTCGATTTTTGAATTTTTAGAATTTTTGCATTTTGCTTGATTTTTTAATTTCAACAAAAATTACAATTTTCCAATTTTGTAGATTTCATAATTTAGAGAACTTTGCGATTTTACAGTTTTTACTATTTTGAAAAAAATTTCTTTTGTTATCAAATTTCGGAAATTTTAAATTTTTTCGATTTTTGAATTAAGGGAATTTTGGCATTTTTCTTGATATTTTTATTTCAACAAAAATTACAATTTTCCAATTTTGTCGATTGTTGAATTTTAGGAATTTTTGCATTTTTCTCGATTTTTTTTTTTTTTTTAAATTAACAATATTCAAATTTTGTCCATTTCTTTATTTAGGGAACTTTGCGATTTTACAGTTTTTACAGTTTTTAAAATTTTTGAAAAATTTTCTTTTTTATCAAATTTCGGAAAATTTACGAAATTTTTAATTTTTTTTTATTTTCAAATTTTTAGAATTTTTGCATTTTTCTCGATTTTTTCATTTCAACAAAAATTACAATTTTCCATTTTTGGCGATTTCTTAATTTAGAAAACTTTATGATTTTACAGTTTTCACAGTTTTTACAATTTTGAAAAAATTTTCTTTTGTTATCAAATTTCGGAGTTTTTCCGAAATTTTAAATTTTGTCGATTTAAAAGCTTCCGAAATTTTTGAATTTTTCTCGATTTTTTCATTACAACAAAATTTACAATTTTCCAATTTTGTAGATATCTTTATTTAAAGAGCTTTGCGATATTTAAGTTTTCACAGTCTTTACTATTTTGAAAAAAATTTCTTTTGTTATCGAATTTCGGACATTTTCGGAAATTTGATATTTTTTTCGATTTTTGGATTTTGAGAATTATAGCTTTTTTCTCGATTTTTTCATTTCAACAAAATTTACAATTTTCCAATTTTGTAGATTTCTTAATTAAAAGAACTTTGTTATTTTGTCGATTTTACAGTTTTTACTATTTTGAAAAAATTTTCTTTTTTTATCAAATTTTGGGAAATTTTCCGAAATTTTAATTTTTGTCGATTTTCGGAAATTTATTAATTTTTCTCGTTTGTTTCATTTCAACAAAAATTACAATTTTCCAATTTTTAAGATTTCTTAATTTAGAGAACTTTGTGATTTTGTCAGTTTCACAGTTTTTACTATTTTGAAAAATTTAATTTTTTTATCTAATTTCGGAAACTTTTCAAATTTTTTAATTTTGTCGATTGTTGAATTTTAGGAATTTTTGCATTTTTTTTGATATTTTTATTTAACAAATTTTACAGTTCTCTAATTTTGTCGATTTCTTAATTTGAAGAACTTTGTGATTTTACAGTTTAAACAGTTTATACTATTTAAAAAATATCCTTTTTTTTATCAAGTTTCGGAAATTTTAAGAAATTTTAAATTTTTTCGATTTTTTCATTTCAAGAAAAATTACAATTTTCCAATTTTGTAGATTTCTTAGTTTAGAGAACTTTGCGATTAAACAGTTTTCACAGTTTTTACTATTTTAAAAAAAAATTTAATTTTTTTATCAAACTTTCGGAAATTTTGCAAAATTTTAATTTTTTTCGATTTTTGAATTTTTAGAATTTTTGCATTTTTCTCGATTTTTTTCATTTCATCAAAAATTACAATTTTCCAATTTTGTAGATTTCTTAATTTAGGGAACTTTGCGATTTTACAGTTTTCACAGTTGTTACTATTTTGGAAAAATTTTCTTTTGTTATCAAATTTCGGAAATTTTCAATTTTTTCGATTTTTGAATTTCTTAAATTTTTGAATTTTTCTCGATTTTTTCATTTCAACAAAAATTACAATTTTCTAATTTTGGCCATTTCTTTATTTAGGGAATTTTGCGATTTTACAGTTTTCACAGTTTTTACAATTTTGGAAAAATTTTCTTTTTTATCGAATTTCGGAAAGTTTCCGAAATTTTGAATTTTTTTTTATTTTTGAATTTTTAGAATTTTTCCATTTTTCTCGATATTTTCATTTCAACAAAAATTAAAATTTTCCAATTTTTTAGATTTATTAATTTAGAGAACTTTGTGATTTTGTCGATTTTACAGTTTTTACTATTTTGAAAACATTTTCTTTTTTTTATCAAATTTTCGGAAATTTTGCAAAATTTGAATTTTTTTCGATTTTTTGAATTTTTAGAATTTTTGCATTTTTCTCGATTTTTTCATTTCAACAAAAATTACAATTTTCCAATTTTTTAGATTTCTTAATTTAGAGAACTTTGTGATTTTGTCGATTTTACAGTTTTTACTATTCTGAAAAAATGTTATTTTTTTATCAAATTTTCGAAACTTTTGCAAAATTTTAACTTTTTTCGATTTTTGAATTCTTAGAATTTTCGCATTTTTCTCGATTTTTTTATTTTAGCAAAAATTACAATTTTCCAGTTTTGTAGGTTTCTTAATTTAGAGAACTTTGCGATTTTACAGTTTTCACAGTTTTTACTATTTTGAAAAAGATTTCTTTTGTTATCAAATTTCGAAAATTTTCGGAAATTTTAAATTTTTTTCGATTTTTGAATTTAGTTTATTTTAGCATTTTTCTTGATATTTTTAATTCAACAAAAATTACAATTTTCCAATTTTGGCGATTTCTTTATTAAAAGAGTATTGCGATATTTAAGTTTTCACAGTCTTTACTATTTGGAAAAAATTTACTTTTTTTATCAAATTTCGGAAATTTTCCGAAATTTTAAATTTTGTCGATTGTTGAATTTTAGGAACTTTTGCATTTTTCTCAATTTTTTTATTTTTAAAAAAATTTACAATATTCAAGTTTTGTCCATATCTTTATTTAGGGAACTTTGCGATTTTACAGTTTTCACAGTTTTTACAATTTTGGAAAAATTTTCTTTTTTATCGAATTTCGGAAAGTTTCCGAAATTTTGGTTTTTTTTTTGATTTTTGAATTTTTTGAATTTTTCCATTTTTCTCGATATTTTCATTTCAACAAAAATTAAAATTTTCCAATTTTTTAGATTTCTTAATTTAGAGAACTTTGTGATTTTGTCGATTTTACAGTTTTTACTATTATGAAAAAATTTTCTTTTTTTTTATCAAATTTTCGGAAAGTTTGCAAAATTTTAATTTATTTCGATTTTTTTAATTTTTAGAATTTTCGCATTTTTCTCGATTTTTTCATTTCAACAAAAATTACAATTTTCCAATTTTTTAGATTTCTTAATTTAGAGAACTTTGTGATTTTGTCGATATTACAGTTTTTTTCTATTTTGAAAAAATTTTATTTTTTTATCAAATTTTCGGAAATTTATCAAAATTTTAATTTTTTTCGATTTTTGAATTTTTTGAATTTGCGCATTTTGCTTGATTTTTGAATTTCAACATGAATAACAATTTTCCAATTTTGTAGTTTTCTTAATTTAGAGAACTTTGCGATTTTACAGTTTTCACAGTTTTTACTATTTTGAAAAAAATTTCTTTTGTTATCAAATTTCTGAAATTTTAAATTTTTTAGACTTTTGAATTTAGGGAATTTTAGCATTTTTCTTGATATTTTTAATTCAACAAAAATTACGATTTTCCAATTTTGGCGATTTCTTTATTTAAAGAGCTTTGCGATTTTTAAGTTTTCACTGTCTTAACTATTTTGAAAAAATTTATTTTTTTTTATCCAATTTCGTAAATTTCCCGAAATTTTAAATTTTTTCGATTGTTGAATTTTAAGAATTTTTGAATTTTTCTCGATTTTTTTTTTTTTTTTTAAATTAAAAATATTCAAATTTTGTCCATTTCTTTATTTAGGGAACTTGCGATTTTACAGTTTTTACAATTTTGGAAAAATTTTCTTTTTTTTTATCAAATTTTCGAAAATTTTGCAAAATTTGAATTTTTTTTCGATTTTTTGAATTTTTGCATTTTTCTCGATTTTTTCATTTCAACAAAAATTACAATTTTCCAATTTTTTAGATTTCTTAATTTAGAGAACTTTGTGATTTTGTCGATTTTACAGTTTTAACTATTCTAAAAAAATGTTATTTTTTTATAAAATTTTCGGAAATTTTGCAAAATTTTAACTTTTTTCGATTTTTGAATTCTTAGAATTTTCGCATTTTTCTCGATTTTTTCAATTTAGCAAAAATTACAATTTTCCAATTTTGTCCATTTCTTTATTTAGGGAATTTTGCGATTTTACAGTTTTCACAGTTTTTACAATTTTGGAAAATTTTTTTTTTTTATCGAATTTCGGAAAGTTTCCGAAATTTTGAATTTTTTTTGATTTTTGAATTTTAAGAATTTTTCCATTTTTCTCGATATTTTCATTTCAACAAAAATAAAAATTTTCCAATTTTTTAAATTTATTAATTTAGAGAACTTTGTGATTTTGTCGATTTTACAGTTTTTACTATTTTGAAAAAATTTTCTTTTTTTTATCAAATTTTCGGAAATTTTGCAAAATTTGAATTTTTTTCGATTGTTTGAATTTTTAGAATTTTTGCATTTTTCTCGATTTTTTCATTTCAACAAAAATTACAATTTTAAAATTTTTTAGATTTATTAATTTAGAGAACTTTGTGATTTTGTCGATTTTACAGTTTTTACTATTTTGAAAAAATTTTCTTTTTTTTATCAAATTTTCGGAAATTTTGCAAAATTTGAATTTTTTTCGATTTTTTGAATTTTTAGAATTTTTGCATTTTTCTCGATTTTTTCATTTCAACAAAAATTACAATTTTCCAATTTTTTAGATTTCTTAATTTAGAGAACTTTGTGATTTTGTCGATTTTACAGTTTTTACTATTCTGAAAAAATTTTATTTTTTTATCAAATTTTCGGAAATTTTGCAAAATTTTAACTTTTTTCGATTTTTGAATTCTTAGAATTTTCGCATTTTTCTCGATTTTTTCATTTTAGCAAAAATTACAATTTTCCAATTTTGTAGGTTTCTTAATTTAGAGAACTTTGCGATTTTACAGTTTTCACAGTTTTTACTATTTTGAAAAAAATTTCTTTTGTTATCAAATTTCGGAAATTTTAAATTTTTTAGATTTTTGAATTTAGGGAATTTTAGCATTTTTCTTGATATTTTTAATTCAACAAAAGTTAAAATTTTCCAATTTTGGCGATTTCTTTATTTAAAGAGCTTTGCGATTTTTAAGTTTTCACAGTCTTTACTATTTTGAAAAAATTTATTTTTTTTTATCCAATTTCGTAAATTTCCCGAAATTTTAAATTTTTTCCATTGTTGAATTTTAAGAATATTTGCATTTTTCTCGATTTTTTTTTTTTTTTAATTAACAATATTCAAATTTTGTCCATTTCTTTATTTAGGGAACTTTGTGATTTTGTCGATTTTACAGTTTTTACAATTTTGGAAAAATGTTCTATTTTATCCAATTTCGGAAAGTTTCCGAAATTTGTAATTTTTTTCGATTTTTGAATTTTTAGAATTTTCGCCTTTTTTCTCGATTTTTTCATTTCAACAAAAATTACAATTCTCCAATTTTTTAGATTTCTTAATTTAGAGAATTTTGTGATTTTGTCGATTTAACAGTTTTTACTATTTTGAAAAAATTTTCTTTTATTATTAAATTTCATAAATTTTCCGAAATTTTAAATTTTTTCGATTTTTTCATTTCAAGAAAAATTACAATTTTCCAATTTTGTAGATTTCTTAGTTTAGAGAACTTTGCGATTAAACAGTTTTCACAGTTTTTACTATTTTAAAAAAAAATTTAATTTTTTTATCAAACTTTCGGAAATTTTGCAAAATTTTAATTTTTTTCGATTTTTGAATTTTTAGAATTTTTGCATTTTTCTCGATTTTTTTCATTTCATCAAAAATTACAATTTTCCAATTTTGTAGATTTCTTAATTTAGGGAACTTTGCGATTTTACAGTTTTCACAGTTGTTACTATTTTGGAAAAATTTTCTTTTGTTATCAAATTTCGGAAATTTTCAATTTTTTCGATTTTTGAATTTCTTAAATTTTTGAATTTTTCTCGATTTTTTCATTTCAACAAAAATTACAATTTTCTAATTTTGGCCATTTCTTTATTTAGGGAATTTTGCGATTTTACAGTTTTCACAGTTTTTACAATTTTGGAAAAATTTTCTTTTTTATCGAATTTCGGAAAGTTTCCGAAATTTTGAATTTTTTTTTATTTTTGAATTTTTAGAATTTTTCCATTTTTCTCGATAT
This sequence comes from Drosophila immigrans, assembly GCA_963583835.1. Lineage (NCBI taxonomy): Eukaryota > Metazoa > Arthropoda > Insecta > Diptera > Drosophilidae > Drosophila > Drosophila immigrans. The sequence continues at coordinate 1,134,599 of CAUZWO010000094.1, read as the reverse complement.
TTTCATTTCAACAAAAATTAAAATTTTCCAATTTTTTAGATTTATTAATTTAGAGAACTTTGTGATTTTGTCGATTTTACAGTTTTTACTATTTTGAAAACATTTTCTTTTTTTTATCAAATTTTCGGAAATTTTGCAAAATTTGAATTTTTTTCGATTTTTTGAATTTTTAGAATTTTTGCATTTTTCTCGATTTTTTCATTTCAACAAAAATTACAATTTTCCAATTTTTTAGATTTCTTAATTTAGAGAACTTTGTGATTTTGTCGATTTTACAGTTTTTACTATTCTGAAAAAATGTTATTTTTTTATCAAATTTTCGAAACTTTTGCAAAATTTTAACTTTTTTCGATTTTTGAATTCTTAGAATTTTCGCATTTTTCTCGATTTTTTTATTTTAGCAAAAATTACAATTTTCCAGTTTTGTAGGTTTCTTAATTTAGAGAACTTTGCGATTTTACAGTTTTCACAGTTTTTACTATTTTGAAAAAGATTTCTTTTGTTATCAAATTTCGAAAATTTTCGGAAATTTTAAATTTTTTTCGATTTTTGAATTTAGTTTATTTTAGCATTTTTCTTGATATTTTTAATTCAACAAAAATTACAATTTTCCAATTTTGGCGATTTCTTTATTAAAAGAGTATTGCGATATTTAAGTTTTCACAGTCTTTACTATTTGGAAAAAATTTACTTTTTTTATCAAATTTCGGAAATTTTCCGAAATTTTAAATTTTGTCGATTGTTGAATTTTAGGAACTTTTGCATTTTTCTCAATTTTTTTATTTTTAAAAAAATTTACAATATTCAAGTTTTGTCCATATCTTTATTTAGGGAACTTTGCGATTTTACAGTTTTCACAGTTTTTACAATTTTGGAAAAATTTTCTTTTTTATCGAATTTCGGAAAGTTTCCGAAATTTTGGTTTTTTTTTTGATTTTTGAATTTTTTGAATTTTTCCATTTTTCTCGATATTTTCATTTCAACAAAAATTAAAATTTTCCAATTTTTTAGATTTCTTAATTTAGAGAACTTTGTGATTTTGTCGATTTTACAGTTTTTACTATTATGAAAAAATTTTCTTTTTTTTTATCAAATTTTCGGAAAGTTTGCAAAATTTTAATTTATTTCGATTTTTTTAATTTTTAGAATTTTCGCATTTTTCTCGATTTTTTCATTTCAACAAAAATTACAATTTTCCAATTTTTTAGATTTCTTAATTTAGAGAACTTTGTGATTTTGTCGATATTACAGTTTTTTTCTATTTTGAAAAAATTTTATTTTTTTATCAAATTTTCGGAAATTTATCAAAATTTTAATTTTTTTCGATTTTTGAATTTTTTGAATTTGCGCATTTTGCTTGATTTTTGAATTTCAACATGAATAACAATTTTCCAATTTTGTAGTTTTCTTAATTTAGAGAACTTTGCGATTTTACAGTTTTCACAGTTTTTACTATTTTGAAAAAAATTTCTTTTGTTATCAAATTTCTGAAATTTTAAATTTTTTAGACTTTTGAATTTAGGGAATTTTAGCATTTTTCTTGATATTTTTAATTCAACAAAAATTACGATTTTCCAATTTTGGCGATTTCTTTATTTAAAGAGCTTTGCGATTTTTAAGTTTTCACTGTCTTAACTATTTTGAAAAAATTTATTTTTTTTTATCCAATTTCGTAAATTTCCCGAAATTTTAAATTTTTTCGATTGTTGAATTTTAAGAATTTTTGAATTTTTCTCGATTTTTTTTTTTTTTTTTAAATTAAAAATATTCAAATTTTGTCCATTTCTTTATTTAGGGAACTTGCGATTTTACAGTTTTTACAGTTTTTACAATTTTGGAAAAATTTTCTTTTTTTTATCAAATTTTCGAAAATTTTGCAAAATTTGAATTTTTTTTCGATTTTTTGAATTTTTGCATTTTTCTCGATTTTTTCATTTCAACAAAAATTACAATTTTCCAATTTTTTAGATTTCTTAATTTAGAGAACTTTGTGATTTTGTCGATTTTACAGTTTTAACTATTCTAAAAAAATGTTATTTTTTTATAAAATTTTCGGAAATTTTGCAAAATTTTAACTTTTTTCGATTTTTGAATTCTTAGAATTTTCGCATTTTTCTCGATTTTTTCAATTTAGCAAAAATTACAATTTTCCAATTTTGTCCATTTCTTTATTTAGGGAATTTTGCGATTTTACAGTTTTCACAGTTTTTACAATTTTGGAAAATTTTTTTTTTTTATCGAATTTCGGAAAGTTTCCGAAATTTTGAATTTTTTTTGATTTTTGAATTTTAAGAATTTTTCCATTTTTCTCGATATTTTCATTTCAACAAAAATAAAAATTTTCCAATTTTTTAAATTTATTAATTTAGAGAACTTTGTGATTTTGTCGATTTTACAGTTTTTACTATTTTGAAAAAATTTTCTTTTTTTTATCAAATTTTCGGAAATTTTGCAAAATTTGAATTTTTTTCGATTGTTTGAATTTTTAGAATTTTTGCATTTTTCTCGATTTTTTCATTTCAACAAAAATTACAATTTTAAAATTTTTTAGATTTATTAATTTAGAGAACTTTGTGATTTTGTCGATTTTACAGTTTTTACTATTTTGAAAAAATTTTCTTTTTTTTATCAAATTTTCGGAAATTTTGCAAAATTTGAATTTTTTTCGATTTTTTGAATTTTTAGAATTTTTGCATTTTTCTCGATTTTTTCATTTCAACAAAAATTACAATTTTAAAATTTTTTAAATTTCTTAATTTAGAGAACTTTGTGATTTTGTCGATTTTACAGTTTTTACTATTCTGAAAAAATTTTATTTTTTTATCAAATTTTCGGAAATTTTGCAAAATTTTAACTTTTTTCGATTTTTGAATTCTTAGAATTTTCGCATTTTTCTCGATTTTTTCATTTTAGCAAAAATTACAATTTTCCAATTTTGTAGGTTTCTTAATTTAGAGAACTTTGCGATTTTACAGTTTTCACAGTTTTTACTATTTTGAAAAAAATTTCTTTTGTTATCAAATTTCGGAAATTTTAAATTTTTTAGATTTTTGAATTTAGGGAATTTTAGCATTTTTCTTGATATTTTTAATTCAACAAAAGTTAAAATTTTCCAATTTTGGCGATTTCTTTATTTAAAGAGCTTTGCGATTTTTAAGTTTTCACAGTCTTTACTATTTTGAAAAAATTTATTTTTTTTTATCCAATTTCGTAAATTTCCCGAAATTTTAAATTTTTTCCATTGTTGAATTTTAAGAATATTTGCATTTTTCTCGATTTTTTTTTTTTTTTAATTAACAATATTCAAATTTTGTCCATTTCTTTATTTAGGGAACTTTGTGATTTTGTCGATTTTACAGTTTTTACAATTTTGGAAAAATGTTCTATTTTATCCAATTTCGGAAAGTTTCCGAAATTTGTAATTTTTTTCGATTTTTGAATTTTTAGAATTTTCGCCTTTTTTCTCGATTTTTTCATTTCAACAAAAATTACAATTCTCCAATTTTTTAGATTTCTTAATTTAGAGAATTTTGTGATTTTGTCGATTTAACAGTTTTTACTATTTTGAAAAAATTTTCTTTTATTATTAAATTTCATAAATTTTCCGAAATTTTAAATTTTTTCGATTTTTGAATTAAGGGAATTTTAGCATTTTTCTTGATATTTTTAATTCATCAAAAATGACAATTTTCCAATTTTGGCGATTTCTTTATTTAAAGAGCTTTGCGATTTTTAAGTTTTCACAGTCTTTACTATTTTGAAAAAATTTAATTTTTTATCAAATTTCAGAAATTTTCCCAAATTTTAAATTTTGTCGATTGTTGAATTTTAGGAATTTTTGCATTTTTCTCAATTTTTTTATTTTAACAAAATTTACAATATTCAAATTTTGTCCATTTCATTATTTAGGAAACTTTGCGATTTTACATTTTTCACAGATTTTACAATTTTGGAAAAATTTTCTTTTTTATCGAATTTCGGAAAGTTTCCAAAATTTTTAATTTTTTTCGATTTTTGAATTTTTAGAATTTTTGCATTTTTCTCGATTTTTTCATTTCAACAAAAATTACAATTTTAAAATTTTTTAGATTTCTTAATTTAGAGAACTTTGTGATTTTGTCGATTTTACAGTTTTTACTATTTTGAAAAAATTTTCTTTTGTTATCAAATTTCTGAAATTTTAAATTTTTTAGATTTTTGAATTTAGGGAATTTTAGCATTTTTCTTGATTTTTTTAATTCAACAAAAGTTACAATTTTCCAATTTTGGCGATTTCTTTATTTAAAGTATTTGCGATTTTTAAGTTTTCACAGTCTTTACTATTTTGAAAAAATTTATTTTTTTTTATCAAATTTCGTAAATTTCCCGAAATTTTAAATTTTGTCGATTGTTGAATTTTAAGAATATTTGCATTTTTCTCGTTTTTTTTTTTTTTTTAAATTAACAATATTAAAATTTTGTCCATTTCTTTATTTAGGGAACTTTGCGATTTTACAGTTTTTACAATTTTGGAGAAATGTTCTTTTTTATCCAATTTCGGAAAGTTTCCGAAATTTTTAATTTTTTTCGATTTTTGAATTTTTAGAATTTTCGCCTTTTTTCTCGATTTTTTCATTTCAACAAAAATTACAATTTTCCAAAATTTTAGATTTCTTAATTTAGACAATTTTGTGATTTTGTCGATTTAACAGTTTTTACTATTTTGAAAAAATTTTCTCTTTTTATCAAATTTCGGAAATTTTCCGAAATTTTAAATTTTGTCGATTGTTGAATTTTAGGAATTTTGACATTTTTCTCAATTTTTTTATTTTAACAAAATTTACAATATTCAAATTTTGTCCATTTCTTTACTTAGGAAACTTTGCGATTTTACATTTTTCACAGTTTTTACAATTTTGGAACAATTTTCTTTTTTATCAAATTTCGGAAAATTTCCGAAATTCTTAATTTTTTTTGATTTTTTAATTTTTAGAATTTTTGCAATTTTCTCGATTTTTTCATTTCAACAAAAATTACAATTTTCCAATTTTGTAGATTTCTAAATTAAGAGAAGTTTGTGATTTTGTCGATTATACAGATTTTATTATTTTGAAGAAAGTGTCTACTTTATTCAATTTCGGAAATTTTCCGAAATTTTAAATTTTTCCGATTTTTGAATTTCTTAAATTTTTGAATTTTTCTCGATTTTTTCATTTCAACAAAATTTACAGTATTCCAATTTTGTATATTTCTTAATTTAAAAAACTTTGCGATTTTTAAGTTTTCACAGTTTATACTATTTTGAACAAAATTTCTTTTATTATTAAATTTCATAAATTTTCCGAAATTTTAAATTTTTTCGATTTTTGAATTAAGGGAATTTTAGCATTTTTCTTGATATTTTTAATTCATCAAAAATTACAATTTTCCAATTTTGGCGATTTTTTTATTTAAAGAGCTTTGCGATTTTTAAGTTTTCACAGTTTTTACAATTTTGGAAAAATTTTCTTTTTTATCAAATTTCGGAAAGTTTCCAAAATTTTTAATTTTTTTTGATTTTTGAATTTTTAGAATTTTTGCATTTTATTCGATTTTTTCATTTCAACAAAAATTACAATTTTCAAATTTTTTAAATTTCTTAATTTAGAGAACTTTTTGATTAAGTCGATTTTACAGTTTTTACTATTTTGAAATAATATTCTTTTTTTATCAAAATTTCGGATGTTTTGCAAAATTTTAATTTTATCGATTTTTGAATTTTTAGAATTTTTGCATTTTTCTCGATTTTTTCATTTCAACAAAAATTACAATTTTCCAATTTTTTAGATTTCTTAATTTAGAGATCTTTGTGATTTTGTCTATTTTACAGTTCTTACTATTTTGAAAACATTTTATATTTTTATCAAATTTTAGGAAATTTTGCAATATTTTAACTTTTTTCGAATTTTGAATTTTTAGAATTTTCGCATTTTTCTCGATTTTTTCATTTCAACAAAAATTACAATTTTCCAATTTTTTAGATTTCTTAATTTAGAGAATTTTGTGATTTTGTCGATTTTACAGTTTTTACTATTTTGAAAAAATTTTCTTTTTATATCATATTTCGGAAATTTTCGAAAATTTTAAATTTTTTTGATTTTTGAATTTAGGGAATTTTAGCATTTTTCTTGATATTTTTAATTCAACAAAAATTAAAATTTTCCAATTCTGGCGATTTCTTTATCTAAAGAGCTTTGCGATTTTTAAGTTTTCACAGTCTTTACTATTTTGAAAAAATTTAAATTTTTTATCGAAATTCTAAAAGTTTCCGAAATTTTAAATTTTGTCGATTGTTGAATTTTAGGAATTTTTGCATTTTTCTCGATTTTTTCATTTCAACAAAAATTACAATTTTCCAATTTTTTAGATTTCTTAATTTAGAGAACTTTGTGATTTTGTCTATTTTACAGTTCTTACTATTTTTAAATAATTTTATTTTTTTATCAAATTTTAGGAAATTTTGCAAAATTTTAACTTTTGTCGATTTTTGAATTTTTAGAATTTTTGCATTTTTCTCGATTTTTTCATTTTAACAAAAATTGCAATTTTCCAATTTTATAGATTTCTTAATTTAGAGAACTTTGTGATTTTGTCGATGTTACAGTTTTTACTATTCTGAAAAAATGTTATTTTTTTATCAAATTTTCGGAAATTTTGCAAAATTTTAACTTTTTTCGATTTTTGAATTTTTAGAATTTTTGCATTTTTCTCGATTTTTTCATTTCAACATAAATTACAATTTTCCAATTTTGTAGATTTCTTAATTTAGAGAACTTTGCGATTTTGCAGTTTTCACAGTTTTTACTATTTTGAAAAAATTTAATTTTTTTATCAAATTTCGGAAATTTTCCGAAATTTTAAATTTTGTCGATTGTTGAATTTTAGGAATTTTTGAATTTTTCTCGATTTTTTTTTTTTTTTAAATTAAAAATATTCAAATTTTGTCCATTTCTTTATTTAGGGAATTTTGCGATTTTACAGTTTTCACAGTTTTTACAATTTTGGAAAAATTTTCTTGTTTATCAAATTTCGGAAAATTTCCGAAATTTTAAATTTTTTTTGATTTTTTAATTTTTAGAATTTTTGCATTTTTCTCGATTTTTTCATTTCAACAAAAATTACAATTTTCCAATTTTGTAGATTTCTAAATTAAGAGAAGTTTGTGATTTTGTCGAATATACAGATTTTATTATTTTGAAGAAAGTGTCTACTTTATTCAATTTCGGAAATTTTCCGAAATTTTAAATTTTTCCGATTTTTGAATTTCTTAAATTTTTTAATTTTTCTCGATTTTTTCATTTCAACAAAATTTACAATATTCCAATTTTGTATATTTCTTAATTTAAAAAGCTTTGCGATTTTTAAGTTTTCACAGTTTTTACTATTTTGAACAAAATTTCTTTTGTTATTAAATTTCGGAAATTTTCCGAAATTTTAAATTTTTTCGATTTTTGAATTAAGGGAATTTTAGCATTTTTCTCAATTTTTTTTATTTATAACAAAAATTACAATATTCAAATTTTGTCCATTTCTTTATTTAGTGAATTTTGCGATTTTACAGTTTTCACAGTTTTTACAATTTTGGAAAAATTTTCTTTTTTATCGAATTTCGGAAAGTTTCCGAAATTTTAAATTTTTTTGGATTTTTGAATTTTTAGAATTTTTCCATTTTTCTCGATATTTTCATTTCAACAAAAATTAAAATTTTCCAATTTTTTAGATTTATTAATTTAGAGAACTTTGTGATTTTGTCGATATTACAGTTTTTACTATTGTGAAAAAATTTTCTTTTTTTTATCAAATTTTCGGAAATTTTGCAAAATTTGAATTTTTTTCGATTTTTTGAATTTTTAGAATTTTCGCATTTTTCTCGATTTTTTCATTTTAGCAAAAATTACAATTTTCCAATTTTGTAGGTTTCTTAATTTAGAAAACTTTGCGATTTTACAGTTTTCACAGTTTTTACTATTTTGAAAAAAATTTCTTTTGTTATCAAATTTCGGAAATTTTAAATTTTTTAGATTTTTGAATTTAGGGAATTTTATCATTTTTCTTGATATTTTTAATTCAACAAAAATTACAATTTTCCAATTTTGGCGATTTCTTTATTTAAAGAGCTTTGCGATTTTTAAGTTTTCACAGTCTTTACTATTTTGAAAAAATTTAATTTTTTTATCAAATTTCGGAAATTTTCCGAAATTTTAAATTTTGTCGATTGTTGAATTTTAGGAATTTTTGAATTTTTCTCGATTTTTTTTTTTTTTTAAATTAAAAATATTCAAATTTTGTCCATTTCTTTATTTAGGGAACTTTGCGATTCTACAGTTTTTACAGTTTTTACAATTTTGGAAAAATTTTATTTTTTATCAAATTTCGGAAAATTTCCGAAATTTTAATTTTTTTTTTATTTTTTAATTTTTAGAATTTTTGCATTTTTCTCGATTTTTTCATTTCAACAAAAATTACAATTTTCCAATTTTGTAGATTTCTAAATTAAGAGAAGTTTGTGATTTTGTCGATTATACAGATTTTATTATTTTGAAGAAAGTGTCTACTTTATTCAATTTCGGAAATTTTCCGAAATTTTAAATTTTTCCGATTTTTTAATTTCTTAAATTTTTTAATTTTTCTCGATTTTTTCATTTCAACAAAATTTACAATATTCCAATTTTGTATATTTCTTAATTTAAAAAGCTTTGCGATTTTTAAGTTTTCACAGTTTTTACTATTTTGAACAAAATTTTTTTTGTTATTAAATTTCGGAAATTTTCCGAAATTTTAAATTTTTTCGATTTTTGAATTAAGTGAATTTTAGCATTTTTCTCAATTTTTTTTATTTATAACAAAAATTACAATATTCAAATTTTGTCCATTTCTTTATTTAGGGAACTTTGCGATTTTACAGTTTTTACAATTTTGGAAAAATTTTCTTTTTTATAAAATTTCGGAAAGTTTCCGAAATTTGTAATTTTTTTCGATTTTTGAATTTTTAGAATTTTCGCCTTTTTTCTCGATTTTTTCATTTCAACAAAAATTACAATTCTCCAATTTTTTAGATTTCTTAATTTAGACAATTTTGTGATTTTGTCGATTTAACAGTTTTTACTATTTTGAAAAAATTTTCTTTTATTATTAAATTTCATAAATTTTCCGAAATTTTAAATTTTTTCGATTTTTGAATTAAGGGAATTTTAGCATTTTTCTTGATATTTTTAATTCAACAAAAATTACAATTTTCCAATTTTGGCGATTTCTTTATTTAAAGAGCTTTGCGATTTTTAAGTTTTCACAGTCTTTACTATTTTGAAAAAATTTAATTTTTTTATCAAATTTCAGAAATTTTCCGAAATTTTAAATTTTGTCGATTGTTGAATTTTAGGAATTTTTGCATTTTTCTCAATTTTTTTATTTTAACAAAATTTACAATATTCAAATTTTGTCCATTTCATTATTTAGGAAACTTTGCGATTTTACATTTTTCACAGTTTTTACAATTTTGGAAACATTTTCTTTTTTATCGAATTTCGGAAAGTTTCCAGAATTTTTAATTTTTTTTCGATTTTTGAATTTTTCGAATTTTTGCATTTTTCTCGATTTTTTCATTTCAACAAAAATTACAATTTTCAAATTTTTTAAATTTCTTAATTTAGAGAACTTTTTGATTTTGTCGTTTTTACAGTTTTTACTATTTTGAAAAAATGTTGTTTTTTTTATCAAAATTTCGGATGTTTTGCACAATTTTAATTTTATCGATTTTTGAATTTTTAGAATTTTTGAATTTTTCTCGATTTTTTCATTTTAACAAAAATTACAATTCTCCAATTTTGTAGAATTCTTAATTTAGAAAACTTTGCGATTTTACAGTTTTTGCAGCTCTTAAAATTTTGAAAATATTTAATTTTTTTATCGAATTTCGGAAAGTTTCCGTTATTTTTAATTTTTTTTTATTTTTGAATTTTTAGAATTTTTGAATTTTTCTCGATTTTTTCATTTCAACAAAAATTACAATTTTCCAATTTTTAAGATTTCTTAATTTAGAGAACTTTGTGATTTTGTCTATTTTACAGTTCTTACTATTTTGAAATAAATTTTTTTTTTTTATCAAATTTTAGGAAATTTGGCAAAATTTTAACTTTTTTCGATTTTTGAATTTTTTAGAATTTTCGCATTTTTCTCGATTTTTTCATTTCAACAAAAATTACAATTTTCCAATTTTGTAGATTTCTAAATTAAGAGAAGTTTGTGACTTTGTCGATTATACAGATTTTATTATTTTGAAGAAAGTGTCTACTTTATTCAATTTCGGAAATTTTCCGAAATTTTAAATTTTTCCGATTTTTGAATTTCTCAAATGTTTTAATTTTTCTCGATTTTTTCATTTCAACAAAATTTACAATATTCCAATTTTGTATATTTCTTAATTTAAAAAGCTTTGCGATTTTTAAGTTTTCACAGTTTTTACTATTTTGAACAAAATTTCTTTTGTTATTAAATTTTGGAAATTTTCCGAAATTTTAAATTTTTTCGATTTTTGATATAAGGGAATTTTAGTATTTTTCTCAATTTTTTTTATTTATAACAAAAATTACAAAATTCAAATTTTGTCCATTTCTTTATTTAGGGAATTTTGCGATTTTACAGTTTTCACAGTTTTTACAATTTTGGAAAAATTTTCTTTACTATCGAATTTCGGAAAGTTTTCGAAATTTTGAATTTTTTTTGATTTTTGAATTTTTAGAATTTTTGCATTTTTCTCGATATTTTCATTTCAACAAAAATTAAAATTTTCCAATTTTTTAGATTTCTTAATTTAGAGAACTTTGTGATTTTGTCTATTTTACAGTTCTTACTATTTTGAAATAAATTTATTTTTTTTATCAAATTTTAGGAAATTTTGCAAAATTTTAACTTTTTTCGATTTTTGAATTTTTTAGAATTTTCGCATTTTTCTCGATTTTTTCATTTCAAAAAAAATTACAATTTTCCAATTTTGTAGATTTCTTAATTTAGAGAACTTTGCGATTTTACAGTTTTCACAGTTTTTACTATTCTGAAAAAATGTTATTTTTTTATCAAATTTTCGGAAATTTTGCAAAATTTTAACTTTTTTCGATTTTTGAATTCTTAGAATTTTCGAATTTTTCTCGATTTTTTTATTTTAGCAAAAATTAAAATTTTCCAATTTTGTAGGTTTCTTAACTTAGAGATCTTTGCGATTTTACAGTTTTCACAGTTTTTACTATTTTGAAATAAATTTCTTTTGTTATCAAATTTCGGAAATTTTACATTTTTTAGATTTTTGAATTTAGGGAATTTTAGCATTTTTCTTGATATTTTTAATTCAACAAAAGTTACAATTTTCCAATTTTGGCGATTTCTTTATTTAAAGAGCTTTGCGATTTTTAAGTTTTCACAGTCTTTACTATTTTGAAAAAATTTAATTTTTTTTATCAAATTTCGGAAATTTCCCGAAATTTTAAATTTTGTCGATTGTTGAATTTGAGGAATTTTTGAATTTTTCTCGATTTTTTTTTTTTTTTAAATTAAAAATATTCAAATTTTGTCCATTTCATTATTTAGGAAATTTTGCGATTTTACATTTTTCACAGTTTTTACAATTTTGGAAAAATTTTCTTTTTTATCGAATTTCGGAAAGTTTCCAAAATTTTTAATTTTTTTCGATTTTTGAATTTTTAGAATTTTTGCATTTTTCTCGATTTTTTCATTTCAACAAAAATTACAATTTTCAAATTTTTTAAATTTCTTAATTTAGAGAACTTTTTGATTTTGTCGATTTTACAGTTTTTACTATTTTGAAAAAATGTTGTTTTTTTATCAAAATTTCGGATGTTTTGCAAAATTTTAATTTTATCGATTTTTACATTTTTAGAATTTTTGAATTTTTCTCGATTTTTTCATTTTAACAAAAATTACAATTCTCCAATTTTGTAGGTTTCTTTATTTAGAGAACTTTGCGATTTTACAGTTTTTACAGCTTTTAAAATTTCGAAAATATTTAATTTTTTTATCGAATTTCGGAAAGTTTCCGTAATTTTTAATTTTTTTTGATTTTTGAATTTTTAGAATTTTTGCATTTTTTTCGATTTTTTTAATTTCAACAAAAATTACAATTTTCCAATTTTTTAGATTTCTTAATTTAGAGAACTTTGTGATTTTGTCTATTTTACAGTTCTTACTATTTTGAATTAAATTTATTTTTTTTTATCAAATTTTAGGAAATTTGGCAAAATTTTAACTTTTTTCGATTTTTGAATTTTTTAGAATTTTCGCATTTTTCTCGATTTTTTCATTTCAACAAAAATTACAATTTTCCAATTTTGTAGATTTCTTAATTTAGAGAACTTTGCGATTTTACAGTTTTCACAGTTTTTACTATTTTGAAAAAAAATTTTTTTGTTATCAAATTTCGAAAATTTTCGGAAATTTTAAATTTTTTTCGATTTTTGAATTTTTGGAATTTTTTAATTTTTCTCGATTTTTTCATTTTAACAAAAATTACAATTCTCCAATTTTGTAGATTTCTTAATTTAGAGAACTTTGCGATTTTACAGTTTTCACAGTTTTTACTATTTTGGAAAAAAATTTTTTTGTTATCAAATTTCGAAAATTTTCGGAAATTTTAAATTTTTTTCGATTTTTGAATTTAGTTAATTTTAGCATTTTTCTTGATATTTTTAATTCAACAAAAATTACAATTTTCCAATTTTGGCGATTTCCTTATTAAAAGAGTTTTGCGATATTTAAGTTTTCACAGTCTTTACTATTTGGAAAAAATTTACTTTTTTTATCAAAATTCGGAAATTTTCCGAAATTTTAAATTTTGTCGATTGTTGAATTTTAGGAACTTTTGCATTTTTCTCAATTTTTTATTTTTAAAAAAATTTACAATATTCAAATTTTGTCCATTTCTTTATTTAGGGAACTTTGCGATTTTACAGTTTTCACAGTTTTTACAATTTTGGAAAAATTTTCTTTTTTATCGAATTTCGGAAAGTTTCCGAAATTTTGGTTTTTTTTTTTATTTTTGAATTTTTCGAATTTTTGCATTTTTCTCGATATTTTCATTTCAACAAAAATTAAAATTTTCCAATTTTTTAGATTTCTTAATTTAGAGAACTTTGTGATTTTGTCGATTTTACAGTTTTTATTATTATGAAAAAATTTTCTTTTTTTTTATCAAATTTTCGGAAATTTTGCAAAATTTTAATTTATTTCGATTTTTTTAATTTTTAGAATTTTCGCATTTTTCTCGATTTTTTCATTTCAACAAAAATTAAAATTTTCCAATTTTGTAAATTTCTAAATTTAGAGAACTTTTTGATTTAGTCGATTTTACAGTTTTTACTATTTTGAAATAATGTTCTTTTTTTATCAAAATTTCGGATGTTTTGCAAAATTTTAATTTTATCGATTTTTGAATTTTTAGATTTTTTTTCGATTTTTTCATTTCAACAAAAATTACAATTTTCCAACTTTGTAGATTTCTAAATTAAGAGAAGTTTGTGATTTTGTCGATTTTACAGATTTTATTATTTTGAAGAAAGTGTCTTCTTTATTCAATTTCGCAAATTTTCCGAAATTTTAAATTTTTCCGATTTTTGAATTTCTTAAATTTTTGAATTTTTCTCGATTTTTTCATTTCAACAAAATTAACAATATTCCAATTTTGTATATTTCTTAATTTAAAAAGCTTTGCGAATTTTAAGTTTTCACAGTTTTTACTATTTTGAACAAAATTTCTTTTGTTATTAAATTTCGGAAATTTTCGGAAATTTTAAATTTTTCCGATTTTTAAATTAAAGGAATTTTCGCATTTTTCTTGATATTTTTAATTCAACAAAAATTACAATTTTCCAATTTTGGCGATTTTTTTATTTAAAGAGCTTTGCGATTTTTAAGTTTTCACAGTTTTTACAATTTTGGAAAAATTTTCTTTTTTATCAAATTTCGGAAAATTTCCAAAATTTTTAATTTTTTTTTATTTTTGATTTTTTAGAATTTTTGCATTTTTTTCGATTTTTTCATTTCAACAAAAATTACAATTTTCAAATTTTTTAAATTTCTTAATTTAGAGAACTTTTTGATTTAGTCGATTTTACAGTTTTTACTATTTTGAAATAATGTTCTTTTTTTATCAAAATTTCGGATGTTTCGCAAAATTTTAATTTTATCGATTTTTGAATTTTTAGAATTTTTGCATTTTTCTCGATTTTTTCATTTCAACAAAAATTACAATTTTCCAGTTTTTTAGATTTCTTAATTTAGACAACTTTGTGATTTTGTCGATATTACAGTTTTTTTCTATTTTGAAAAAATTTTATTTTTTTATCAAATTTTCGGAAATTTTTCAAAATTTTAATTTTTTTCGATTTTTGAATTTTTTGAATTTGCGCATTTTGCTTGATTTTTTAATTTCAACAAGAATAACAATTTTCCAATTTTGTAGATTTCTCAATTTAGAGAACTTTGCGATTTTACAGTTTTCACAGTTTTTACTATTTTGAAAAAAATTTCTTTTGTTATCAAATTTCGGAAATTTTAAATTTTTTCGATTTTTGAAGTAAGGGAATTTTAGCATTTTTCTTGATATTTTTAATTCAACAAAAATTACAATTTTCCAATTTTGGCGATTTCTTTATTTAAAGAGCTTTGCGATTTTTAAGTTTTCACAGTCTTTAATATTTTCAAAAAATTTAATTTTTTTATAAAATTTCGGAAATTTTCCGAAATTTTATATTTTGTCGATTGTTGAATTTTAGGAATTTTTGAATTTTTCTCGATTTTTTTTTTTTTTTTAAATTAAAAATATTCAAATTTTGTCCATTTCTTTATTTAGGGAACTTGCGATTTTACAGTTTTTACAATTTTTACAATTTTGGAAAAATTTTCTTTTTTTTATCAAATTTTCGGAAATTTTGCAAAATTTGAATTTTTTTCGATTTTTTGAATTTTTGCATTTTTCTCGATTTTTTCATTTCAACAAAAATTACAATTTTCCAATTTTTTAGATTTCTTAATTTAGAGAACTTTGTGATTTTGTCGATTTTACAGTTTTTACTATTCTGAAAAAAATGTTATTTTTTATCAAATTTTCGGAAATTTTGCAAAATTTTAACTTTTTTCGATTTTTGAATTCTTAGAATTTTCGCATTTTTCTCGATTTTTTCATTTTAGCAAAAATTACAATTTTCCAATTTTGTAGATTTCTTAATTTAGAGAACTTTGCGATTTTACAGTTTTCACAGTTTTTACAATTTTGGAAAAATGTTCTTTTTTATCAAATTTCGGAAAGTTTTCGAAATTTTTAATTTTTTTCGATTTTTTAATTTTTAGAATTTTCGCCTTTTTTTTCGATTTTTCAACAAAAATTACAATTTTCCAATTTTTTAGATTTCTTAATTTAGACAATTTTGTGATTTTGTCGATTTAACAGTTTTTACTATTTTGAAAAAATTTTCTTTTTTTATCAAATTTCGGAAATTTTCCGAAATTTTAAATTTGGTCGATTGTTGAATTTTAGGAATTTTGACATTTTTCTCAATTTTTTTATTTTAACAAATTTTACAATATTCAAATTTTGTCCATTTCTTTACTTAGGAAACTTTGCGATTTTCCATTTTTCACAGTTTTTACAATTTTTGAAAAATTTTCTTTTTTATCAAATTTCGGAAAATTTCCGAAATTTTTAATTTTTTTTGATTTTTTAATTTTTAGAATTTTTGCATTTTTCTCGATTTTTTCATTTCAACAAAAATTACAATTTTCCAATTTTGTAGATTTCTAAATTAAGAGAAGTTTGTGATTTTGTCGATTATACAGATTTTATTATTTTGAAGAAAGTGTCTACTTTATTCAATTTCGGAAATTTTCCTAAATTTTAAATTTTTCCGATTTTTGAATTTCTTAAATATTTGAATTTTTCTTGATTTTTTCATTTCAACAAAATTTACAGTATTCCAATTTTGTATATTTCTTAATTTAAAAAACTTTGCGATTTTTAAGTTTTCACAGTTTTTACTATTTTGAACAAAATTTTATTTTATTATTAAATTTCATAAATTTTCCGAAATTTTAAATTTTTTCGATTTTTGAATTAAGGGAATTTTAGCATTTTTCTTGATATTTTTAATTCAACAAAAATTACAATTTTCCAATTTTGGCGATTTTTTTATTTAAAGAGCTTTGCGATTTTTAAGTTTTCACAGTTTTTACAATTTTGGAAAAATTTTCTTTTTTATCAAATTTCGAAAAGTTTCCAAAATTTTTAATTTTTTTGATTTTTGAATTTTTAGAATTTTTGCATTTTTTTCGATTTTTTCATTTCAACAAAAATTGCAATTTTCAAATTTTTTAAATTTCTTAATTTAGAGAACTTTTTGATTTAGTCGATTTTACAGTTTTTACTATTTTGAAATAATGTTCTTTTTTTATCAAAATTTCGGATGTTTTGCAAAATTTTAATTTTATCGATTTTTGAATTTTTAGAATTTTTGCATTTTTCTCGATTTTTTCATTTCAACAAAAATTACAATTTTCCAATTTTTTAGATTTCTTAATTTAGAGAACTTTGTGATTTTGTCTATTTTACAGTTCTTACTATTTTGAAATAATTTTATTTTTTTTATCAAATTTTAGGAAATTTTGCAAAATTTTAACTTTTTTCGGTTTTTGAATTTTTAGAATTTTTGCATTTTTCTCGATTTTTTTCATTTCAACAAAAATTACAATTTTCCAATTTTTTAGATTTCTTAATTAAGAAAAATTTGTGATTTTGACGATTTAACAGTTTTTAATATTTTGGAGAAAGTGTCTTCTTTATTCAATTTCGGAATTTTAAGAAATTCTAAATTTTTTCGATTTTTGAATTTTTAGTATTTTCGCATTTTTTTCGATTTTTTCATTTCAACAAAAATTACAATTTTCAAATTTCTTAGATTTCTTAATTTAGAGAACTTTGTGATTTTGTCGATATTACAGTTTTTTTCTATTTTGAAAAACTTTTATTTTTTTATCAAATTTTCGGAAATTTTTCAAAATTTTAATTTTTTTCGATTTTTGAATTTTTAGAATTTGCGCATTTTGCTTGATTTTTTAATTTCAACAAAAATAACAATTTTCCAATTTTGTAGATTTCTTAATTTAGAGAACTTTGCGATTTTACAGTTTTCACAGTTTTTACTATTTTGAAAAAAATTTCTTTTGTTATCAAATTTCGGAAATTTTAAATTTTTTCGATTTTTGAATTAAGGGAATTTTAGCATTTTTCTTGATATTTTTAATTCAACAAAAATTACAATTTTCCACTTCTGGCGATTTCTTTATCTAAAGAGCTTTGCGATTTTTAAATTTTTCACAGTCTTTACTATTTTGAAAAAATTTAATTTTTTTATCAAATTTCGTAAAATTTCCGAATTTTTAAGTTTTGTCGATTGTTGAATTTTAGGAATTTTTTAATTTTTCTCGATTTTTTTTTTTTTTTTAAATTAACAATATTCAAATTTTGTCTATTTCTTTATTTAGGGAACTTTGCGATTTTACAGTTTTTACAGTTTTTACAATTTTGGAAAAATTTTCTTTTTTATCAAATTTCCGAAATTTTTAATTTTTTTTTTTTGATTTTTTAATTTTTAGAATTTTTGCATTTTTCTCGATTTTTTCATTTCAACAAAAATTACAATTTTCCAACTTTGTAGATTTCTAAATTAAGAGAAGTTTGTGATTTTGTCGATTATACAGATTTTAATATTTTGAAGAAAGTGTCTTCTTTATTCAATTTCGGAAATTTTCCGAAATTTTAAATTTTTCCGATTTTTGAATTTCTTAAATTTTTTAATTTTTCTCGATTTTTTCATTTCAACAAAATTTACAATATTCCAATTTTGTTTATTTCTTAATTTAAAAAGCTTTGCGAATTTTAAGTTTTGACAGTTTTTACTATTTTGAACAAAATTTCTTTTGTTATTAAATTTCGGAAATTTTCGGAAATTTTAAATTTTTTCGATTTTTAAATTAAAGGAATTTTAGCATTTTTCTCAATTTTTTTTATTTATAACAAAAATTACAATATTCAAATTTTGTCTATTTCTTTATTTAGGGAACTTTGCGATCTTACAGTTTTCGCAGTTTTAACAATTTTGGAAAAATTTTCTTTTTTATCGAATTTTGGAAAGTTTCCAAAAGTTTTTATTTTTTTTTGATTTTTGAATTTTTAGAATTTTTGCATTTTTTTCGATTTCTTAATTTCAACAAAAATAATAATTTTCAAATTTTTTAGATTTCTTAATTTTGAGAACTTTGTGATTTTGTCGAATTTACAGATTTTACTAATTGAAAAAATTTTCTTTTTTTATCAAAATTTCAAAAGTTTTGCAAAATTTTAAGTTTTATCGATTTTTGAATTTTTGGAATTTTTTAATTTTTCTCGATTTTTTCATTTCAACAAAAATTACAATTTTCCAATTTTGTAGATTTCTAAATTTAGAGAACTTTGCGATTTTACAGTTTTTACAGTTTTTAAAATTTTGAAAATATTTAATTTTTTTATCGAATTTCAGAAAGATTCCGTAATTTTTAATTTTTTTTGATTTCTGAATTTTTAGAATTTTTGAAATTTTCTCGATTTTTTCATTTCAACAAAATTTACAATTTTCCAGTTTTTTAGATTTCTTAATTTAGAGAAATTTGTGATTTTGTCGATATTACAGTTTTTTTCTATTTTGAAAAAATTTTATTTTTTTATCAAATTTTCGGAAATTTTTCAAAATTTTAATTTTTTTCGATTTTTGAATTTTTTGAATTTGCGTATTTTGCTTGATTTTTGAATTTCAACAAGAATAACAATTTTCCAATTTTGTAGATTTCTTAATTTAGAGAACTTTGCGATTTTACAGTTTTCACAGTTTTTACTATTTTGAAAAAAATTTCTTTTGTTATCAAATTTCTGAAATTTTAAATTTTTTAGATTTTTGAATTTAGGGAATTTTAGCATTTTTCTTGATATTTTTAATTCAACAAAAGTTACAATTTTCCAATTTTGGCGATTTCTTTATTTAAAGAGCTTTGCGATTTTTAAGTTTTCACAGTCTTTACTATTTTGAAAAAATTTATTTATTTTTTTCAAATTTCGTAAATTTCCCGAAATTTTAAATTTTGTCGATTGTTGAATTTTAAGAATATTTGCATTTTTCTCGTTTTTTTTTTTTTTTTAAATTAACAATATTCAAATTTTGTCCATTTCTTTATTTAGGGAACTTTGCGATTTTACAGTTTTTACAATTTTGGAGAAATGTTCTTTTTTATCCAATTTCGGAAAGTTTCCGAAATTTGTATTTTTTTTCGATTTTTGAATTTTTAGAATTTTTGCATTTTTTTCGATTTTTTCATTTCAACAAAAATTACAATTTTCAAATTTTTTAAATTTCTTAATTTAGAGAACTTTTTGATTTAGTCGATTTTACAGTTTTTACTATTTTGAAATAATATTCTTTTTTTATCAAAATTTCGGATGTTTTGCAAAAGTTTAATTTTATCGATTTTTGAATTTTTAGAATTTTTGCATTTTTCTCGATTTTTTCATTTCAACAAAAATTACAATTTTCCAATTTTTTAGATTTCTTAATTTAGAGAATTTTGTGATTTTGTCGATTTTACAGTTTTTACTATTTTGAAAAAATTTTCTTTTTTTATCATATTTCGGAAATTTTCGGAAATTTTAAATTTTTTTGATTTTTGAATTTAGGGAATTTTGGCATTTTTCTTGATATTTTTAATTCAACAAAAATTACAATTTTCCAATTTTGGCGATTTATTTATTTAAAGATCTTTGCGATTTTTAAGTTTTCACAGTCATTACTATTTTGAAAAAATTTAATTTTTTTTTATAAAATTTCGTAAATTTCCCGAAATTTTAAATTTTTTCGATTGTTGCATTTTAGGAATAATTGCATTTTTCTCGATTTTTTTTTTTTTTAATTAACAATATTCAAATTTTGTCTATTTCTTTATTTAGGGAACTTTGCGATCTTACAGTTTTTACAGTTTTTACAATTTTGGAAAACTGTTCTTTTTATCGAATTTCGGAAAGTTTCCGAAATTTTTAATTTTTTTAGGTTTTTGAATTTTTAGAATTTTTGCATTTTTTTTTCGATTTTTTCATTTCAACAAAAATTACAATTTTCAAAGTTTTTAGATTTATTAAGTTAGAGAATTTTGTGATTTTGTCAATTTTACAGTTTTTACTATTTTGAAAAAATTTATTTTTTTTTATCAAATTTCGTAAATTTCCCGAAATTTTAAATTTTTTCGATTGTTGAATTTTAAGAATATTTACATTTTTCTCGATTTTTTTTTTTTTTTAAATTAACAATATTCAAATTTTGTCCATTTCTTTATTTAGGGAACTTGCGATTTTACAGTTTTTACAGTTTTTACAATTTTGGAAAAATTTTCTTTTGTTATTAAATTTCGGAAATTTTCCGAAAATTTAAATTTTTTCGATTTTTGAATTAAGGGAATTTTAGCATTTTTCTCAATTTTTTTTATTTATAACAAAAATTACAATATTCAAATTTTGTCCATTTCTTTATTTAGGGAATTTTGCGATTTTACAGTTTTCACAGTTTTTACAATTTTGGAAAAATTTTCTTTTTTATCGAATTTCGGAAAGTTT
This sequence comes from Drosophila immigrans, assembly GCA_963583835.1. Taxonomy (NCBI): domain Eukaryota; kingdom Metazoa; phylum Arthropoda; class Insecta; order Diptera; family Drosophilidae; genus Drosophila; species Drosophila immigrans. The sequence continues at coordinate 1,113,892 of CAUZWO010000094.1, read as the reverse complement.
CCGAAATTTTGAATTTTTTTTGATTTTTGAATTTTTAGAATTTTTCCATTTTTTTCGATATTTTCATTTCAACAAAAATTAAAATTTTCCAATTTTTTAGATTTATTAATTTAGAGAACTTTGTGATTTTGTCGATTTTACTGTTTTTACTATTTTGAAAAAATTTTCTTTTTTTTATCAAATTTACGGAAATTTTGCAAAATTTGAATTTTTTTCGATTTTTTGAATTTTTAGAATTTTTGCATTTTTCTCGATTTTTTCATTTCAACAAAAATTACAATTTTTCAATTTTTTAGATTTCTTAATATAGAGAACTTTGTGATTTTGTCGATTTTACAGTTTTTACTATTCTGAAAAAATGTTATTTTTTTATCAAATTTTCGGAAATTTTGCAAAATTTTAACTTTTTTCGATTTTTGAATTCTTAGAATTTTCGCATTTTTCTCGATTTTTTCATTTTAGCAAAAATTACAATTTTCCAATTTTGTAGGTTTCTTAATTTAGACAACTTTGCGATTTTACAGTTTTCACAGTTTTTACTATTTTGAAAAAAATTTCTTTTGTTATCAAATTTCGGAAATTTAACATTTTTTAGATTTTTGAATTTAGGGAATTTTGGCATTTTTCTTGATATTTTTAATTCAACAAAAGTTACAATTTTCCAATTTTGGCGATTTCTTTATTTAAAGAGCTTTGCGATTTTTAAGTTTTCACAGTCTTTACTATTTTGAAAAAATTTATTTTTTTTATCAAATTTCGTAAATTTCCCGAAATTTTAAATTTTTTCGATTGTTGAATTTTAAGAATATTTGCATTTTTCTCGATTTTTTTTTTTTTTTAAATTAACAATATTCAAATTTTGTCCATTTCTTTATTTAGGGAACTTTGCGATTTTACAGTTTTTACAATTTTGGAAAAATGTTCTTTTTTATCCAATTTCGGAAATTTTGCAAAATTTTAATTTTTTTCGATTTTTGAATTTTTAGAATTTTCGCCTTTTTTCTCGATTTTTTCATTTCAACAAAAATTACAATTCTCCAATTTTTTAGATTTCTTAATTTAGAGAACTTTTTGATTTTGTCGATTTTACAGTTTTTTTCTATTTTGAAAAAATTTTATTTTTTTATCAAATTTTCGGAAATTTTTCAAAATTTTAATTTTTTTCGATTTTTGAATTTTTTGAATTTGCGTATTTTGCTTGATTTTTGAATTTCAACAAGAATAACAATTTTCCAATTTTGTAGATTTCTTAATTTAGAGAACTTTGCGATTTTACAGTTTTCACAGTTTTTACTATTTTGAAAAAAATTTCTTTTGTTATCAAATTTCTGAAATTTTAAATTTTTTAGATTTTTGAATTTAGGGAATTTTAGCATTTTTCTTGATATTTTTAATTCAACAAAAGTTACAATTTTCCAATTTTGGCGATTTCTTTATTTAAAGAGCTTTGCGATTTTTAAGTTTTCACAGTCTTTACTATTTTGAAAAAATTTATTTATTTTTTTCAAATTTCGTAAATTTCCCGAAATTTTAAATTTTGTCGATTGTTGAATTTTAAGAATATTTGCATTTTTCTCGTTTTTTTTTTTTTTTTAAATTAACAATATTCAAATTTTGTCCATTTCTTTATTTAGGGAACTTTGCGATTTTACAGTTTTTACAATTTTGGAGAAATGTTCTTTTTTATCCAATTTCGGAAAGTTTCCGAAATTTGTATTTTTTTTCGATTTTTGAATTTTTAGAATTTTTGTATTTTTTTCGATTTTTTCATTTCAACAAAAATTACAATTTTCAAATTTTTTAAATTTCTTAATTTAGAGAACTTTTTGATTTAGTCGATTTTACAGTTTTTACTATTTTGAAATAATATTCTTTTTTTATCAAAATTTCGGATGTTTTGCAAAAGTTTAATTTTATCGATTTTTGAATTTTTAGAATTTTTGCATTTTTCTCGATTTTTTCATTTCAACAAAAATTACAATTTTCCAATTTTTTAGATTTCTTAATTTAGAGAATTTTGTGATTTTGTCGATTTTACAGTTTTTACTATTTTGAAAAAATTTTCTTTTTTTATCATATTTCGGAAATTTTCGGAAATTTTAAATTTTTTTGATTTTTGAATTTAGGGAATTTTGGCATTTTTCTTGATATTTTTAATTCAACAAAAATTACAATTTTCCAATTTTGGCGATTTATTTATTTAAAGATCTTTGCGATTTTTAAGTTTTCACAGTCATTACTATTTTGAAAAAATTTAATTTTTTTTTATAAAATTTCGTAAATTTCCCGAAATTTTAAATTTTTTCGATTGTTGCATTTTAGGAATAATTGCATTTTTCTCGATTTTTTTTTTTTTTAATTAACAATATTCAAATTTTGTCTATTTCTTTATTTAGGGAACTTTGCGATCTTACAGTTTTTACAGTTTTTACAATTTTGGAAAACTGTTCTTTTTATCGAATTTCGGAAAGTTTCCGAAATTTTTAATTTTTTTAGGTTTTTGAATTTTTAGAATTTTTGCATTTTTTTTTCGATTTTTTCATTTCAACAAAAATTACAATTTTCAAAGTTTTTAGATTTATTAAGTTAGAGAATTTTGTGATTTTGTCAATTTTACAGTTTTTACTATTTTGAAAAAATTTATTTTTTTTTATCAAATTTCGTAAATTTCCCGAAATTTTAAATTTTTTCGATTGTTGAATTTTAAGAATATTTACATTTTTCTCGATTTTTTTTTTTTTTTAAATTAACAATATTCAAATTTTGTCCATTTCTTTATTTAGGGAACTTGCGATTTTACAGTTTTTACAGTTTTTACAATTTTGGAAAAATTTTCTTTTGTTATTAAATTTCGGAAATTTTCCGAAAATTTAAATTTTTTCGATTTTTGAATTAAGGGAATTTTAGCATTTTTCTCAATTTTTTTTATTTATAACAAAAATTACAATATTCAAATTTTGTCCATTTCTTTATTTAGGGAATTTTGCGATTTTACAGTTTTCACAGTTTTTACAATTTTGGAAAAATTTTCTTTTTTATCGAATTTCGGAAAGTTTCCGAAATTTTGAATTTTTTTTGATTTTTGAATTTTTAGAATTTTTCCATTTTTTTCGATATTTTCATTTCAACAAAAATTAAAATTTTCCAATTTTTTAGATTTATTAATTTAGAGAACTTTGTGATTTTGTCGATTTTACTGTTTTTACTATTTTGAAAAAATTTTCTTTTTTTTATCAAATTTACGGAAATTTTGCAAAATTTGAATTTTTTTCGATTTTTTGAATTTTTAGAATTTTTGCATTTTTCTCGATTTTTTCATTTCAACAAAAATTACAATTTTTCAATTTTTTAGATTTCTTAATATAGAGAACTTTGTGATTTTGTCGATTTTACAGTTTTTACTATTCTGAAAAAATGTTATTTTTTTATCAAATTTTCGGAAATTTTGCAAAATTTTAACTTTTTTCGATTTTTGAATTCTTAGAATTTTCGCATTTTTCTCGATTTTTTCATTTTAGCAAAAATTACAATTTTCCAATTTTGTAGGTTTCTTAATTAAGAGAACTTTGCGATTTTACAGTTTTCACAGTTTTTACTATTTTGAAAAAAATTTCTTTTGTTATCAAATTTCGGAAATTTAACATTTTTTAGATTTTTGAATTTAGGGAATTTTGGCATTTTTCTTGATATTTTTAATTCAACAAAAGTTACAATTTTCCAATTTTGGCGATTTCTTTATTTAAAGAGCTTTGCGATTTTTAAGTTTTCACAGTCTTTACTATTTTGAAAAAATTTATTTTTTTTATCAAATTTCGTAAATTTCCCGAAATTTTAAATTTTTTCGATTGTTGAATTTTAAGAATATTTGCATTTTTCTCGATTTTTTTTTTTTTTTAAATTAACAATATTCAAATTTTGTCCATTTCTTTATTTAGGGAACTTTGCGATTTTACAGTTTTTACAATTTTGGAAAAATGTTCTTTTTTATCCAATTTCGGAAATTTTGCAAAATTTTAATTTTTTTCGATTTTTGAATTTTTAGAATTTTCGCCTTTTTTCTCGATTTTTTCATTTCAACAAAAATTACAATTCTCCAATTTTTTAGATTTCTTAATTTAGAGAACTTTTTGATTTTGTCGATTTTACAGTTTTTACTATTTTGAAAAAATTTTCTTTTATTATTAAATTTCATAAATTTTCCGAAATTTTAAATTTTTTCGATTTTTGAATTAAGGGAATTTTAGCATTTTTCTTGATATTTTTAATTCAACAAAAATTACAATTTTCCAATTTTGGCGATTTCTTTATTTAAAGAGCTTTGCGATTTTTAAGTTTTCACAGTCTTTACTATTTTGAAAAAATTTAATTTTTTTATCAAATTTCAGAAATTTTCCGAAATTTTAAATTTTGTCGATTGTTGAATTTTAGGAATTTGTGCATTTTTCTCAATTTTTTTATTTTAACAAAATTTACAATATTCAAATTTTGTCCATTTCATTATTTAGGAAACTTTGCGATTTTACATTTTTCACAGTTTTTACAATTTTGGAAACATTTTCTTTTTTATCGAATTTCGGAAAGTTTCCAAAATTTTTAATTTTTTTCGATTTTTGAATTTTTCGAATTTTTGCATTTTTCTCGATTTTTTCATTTCAACAAAAATTACAATTTTCAAATTTTTTAAATTTCTTAATTTAGAGAACTTTTTGATTTTGTCGATTTTACAGTTTTTACTATTCTGAAAAAATGTTATTTTTTTATCAAATTTTCGGAAATTTTGCAAAATTTTAACTTTTTTCGATTTTTGAATTCTTAGAATTTTAGCATTTTTTTCGATTTTTTCATTTTAGCAAAAATTACAATTTTCCAATTTTGTAGATTTCTTAATTTAGAGAACTTTGCGATTTTACAGTTTTCACAGTTTTTATTATTTTGAAAAAAAATTCTTTTGTTATCAAATTTCGGAAATTTTAAATTTTTTAGATTTTTGAATTTAGGGAATTTTAGCATTTTTCTTGATATTTTTAATTCAACAAAAGTTACAATTTTCCAATTTTGGCGATTTCTTTATTTAAAGAGCTTTGCGATTTTTAAGTTTTCACAGTCTTTACTATTTTGAAAAAATTTATTTTTTTTATCAAATTTCGTAAATTTCCCGAAATTTTAAATTTTTTCGATTGTTGAATTTTAAGAATATTTGCATTTTTCTCGATTTTTTTTTTTTTTAAATTAACAATATTCAAATTTTGTCCATTTCTTTATTTAGGGAACTTTGCGATTTTACAGATTTTACAATTTTGGAAAAATGTTCTTTTTTATCCAATTTCGGAAAGTTTCCGAAATTTGTAATTTTTTTCGATTTTTGAATTTTTAGAATTTTCGCCTTTTTTCTCGATTTTTTCATTTCAACAAAAATTACAATTCTCCAATTTTTTAGATTTCTTAATTTAGAGAACTTTTTGATTTTGTCGATTTTACAGTTTTTACTATTTTGAAAAAATTTTCTTGTATTATTAAATTTCATAAATTTTCCGAAATTTTAAATTTTTTCGATTTTTGAATTAAGGGAATTTTAGCATTTTTCTTGATATTTTTAATTCAACAAAAATTACAATTTTCCAATTTTGGCGATTTCTTTATTTAAAGAGCTTTGCGACTTTTAAGTTTTCACAGTCTTTACTATTTTGAAAAAATTTAATTTTTTTATCAAATTTCAGAAATTTTCCGAAATTTTAAATTTTGTCGATTGTTGAATTTTAGGAATTTGTGCATTTTTCTCAATTTTTTTATTTTAACAAAATTTACAATATTCAAATTTTGTCCATTTCATTATTTAGGAAACTTTGCGATTTTACATTTTTCACAGTTTTTACAATTTTGGAAACATTTTCTTTTTTATCGAATTTCGGAAAGTTTCCAAAATTTTTAATTTTTTTCGATTTTTGAATTTTTCGAATTTTTGCATTTTTCTCGATTTTTTCATTTCAACAAAAATTACAATTTTCAAATTTTTTAAATTTCTTAATTTAGAGAACTTTTTGATTTTGTCGATTTTACAGTTTTTACTATTTTGAAAAAATGTTGTTTTTTTATCAAAATTTCGGATGTTTTGCAAAATTTTAATTTTATCGATTTTTGAATTTTTAGAATTTTTGAATTTTTCTCGATTTTTTCATTTTAACAAAAATTACAATTCTCCAATTTTGTAGATTTCTTAATTTAGAAAACTTTGCGATTTTACAGTTTTTGCAGCTCTTAAAATTTTGAAAATATTTAATTTTTTTATCGAATTTCGGAAAGTTTCCGTAATTTTTAATTTTTTTTGATTTTTGAATTTTTAGAATTTTTGAATTTTTCTCGATTTTTCATTTCAACAAAAATTACAATTTTCCAATTTTTAAGATTTCTTAATTTAGAGAACTTTGTGATTTTGTCTATTTTACAGTTCTTACTATTTTGAAATAAATTTATTTTTTTTATCAAATTTTAGGAAATTTGGCAAAATTTTAACTTTTTTCGATTTTTGAATTTTTTAGAATTTTCGCATTTTTCTCGATTTTTTCATTTAAGCAAAAATTACAATTTTCCAATTTTGTAGGTTTCTTAATTTAGAGAACTTTGCGATTTTACAGTTTTCACAGTTTTTACTATTTTGAAAAAAATTTCTTTTGTTATCAAATTTCGGAAATTTTAAATTTTTTAGATTTTTGAATTTAGGGAATTTTAGCATTTTTCTTGATATTTTTAATTCAACAAGCGTTGCGATTTTTAAGTTTTCACAGTCTTTACTATTTTGAAAAAATTTATTTTTTTTTATCAAATTTCGTAAATTTCCCGAAATTTTAAATTTTTTCGATTGTTGAATTTTAAGAATATTTGCATTTTTCTCGATTTTTTTTTTTTTTTTAATTAACAATATTCAAATTTTGTCCATTTCTTTATTTAGGAAACTTTGCGATTTTACAGTTTTTACAGTTTTTACAATTTTGAAAAAATTTTCTTTTTTTTATCAAATTTTCGGAAATTTTGCAAAATTTGAATTTTTTTCGATTTTTTGAATTTTTAGAATTTTTGCATTTTTCTCGATTTTTTCATTTCAACAAAAATTACAATTTTCCAATTTTATAGATTTCTTAATTTAGAGAACTTTGTGATTTTGTCGATCTTACAGTTTTTACTATTCTGAAAAAATGTTATTTTTTTATCAAATTTTCGGAAATTTTGCAAAATTTTAACTTTTTTCGATTTTTGATTTCTTAGAATTTTCGCATTTTTCTCGATTTTTTCATTTAAGCAAAAATTACAATTTTCCAATTTTGTAGATTTCTTAATTTAGAGAACTTTGCGATTTTACAGTTTTCACAGTCTTTACTATTTTGAAAGAATCTATTTTTTTTATCAAATTTCGTAAATTTCCCGAAATTTTAAATTTTTTCGATTGTTGAATTTTAAGAATATTTGCATTTTTCACGATTTTTTTTTTTTTTTTAATTAACAATATTCAAATTTTGTCCATTTCTTTATTTAGGGAACTTTGCGATTTTACAGTTTTTACAATTTTGGAAAAATGTTCTTTTTTATCCAATTTCGGAAAGTTTCCGAAATTTGTAATTTTTTTCGATTTTTGAATTTTTAGAATTTTCGCCTTTTTTCTCGATTTTCTCATTTCAACAAAAATTACAATTCTCCAATTTTTTAGATTTCTTAATTTAGACAATTTTGCGATTTTGTCGATTTAACAGTTTTTACTATTTTGAAAAAATTTTCTTTTATTATTAAATTTCATAAATTTTCCGAAATTTTAAATTTTTTCGATTTTTGAATTGAGGGAATTTTAGCATTTTTCTTGATATTTTTAATTCAACAAAAATTACAATTTTCCAATTTTGGCGATTTCTTTATTTAAAGAGCTTTGCGATTTTTAAGTTTTCACAGTCCTTACTATTTTGAAAAAATTTATTTTTTTTATCAAATTTCGTAAATTTCCCGAAATTTTAAATTTTTTCGATTGTTGAATTTTAAGAATATTTGCATTTTTCTCGATTTTTTTTTTTTTTTTAAATTAACAATATTCAAATTTTGTCCATTTCTTTATTTAGGGAACTTTGCGATTTTACAGTTTTCACAGTTTTTACAATTTTGGAAAAATGTTCTTTTTTATCCAATTTCGGAAAGTTTCCGAAATTTGTAATTTTTTTCGATTTTTGAATTTTTAGAATTTTCGCCTTTTTTCTCGATTTTTTCATTTCAACAAAAATTACAATTCTCCAATTTTTTAGATTTCTTAATTTAGACAATTTTGTGATTTTGTCGATTTAACAGTTTTTACTATTTTGAAAAAATTTTCTTTTATTATTAAATTTCATAAATTTTCCGAAATTTTAAATTTTTTCGATTTTTGAATTAAGGGAATTTTAGCATTTTTCTTGATATTTTTAATTCAACAAAAATTACAATTTTCCAATTTTGGCGATTTCTTTATTTAAAGAGCTTTGCGATTTTAAAGTTTTCACAGTCTTTACTATTTTGAAAAAATTTAATTTTTTTATCAAATTTCAGAAATTTTCCGAAATTTTAAATTTTGTCGATTGTTGAATTTTAGGAATTTTTGCATTTTTCTCAATTTTTTTATTTTAACAAAATTTACAATATTCAAATTTTGTCCATTTCATTATTTAGGAAACTTTGCGATTTTACATTTTTCACAGTTTTTACAATTTTGGAAACATTTTCTTTTTTATCGAATTTCGGAAAGTTTCCAAAATTTTTAATTTTTTTCGATTTTTGAATTTTTCGAATTTTTGCATTTTTCTCGATTTTTTCATTTCAACAAAAATTACAATTTTCAAATTTTTTAAATTTCTTAATTTAGAGAACTTTTTGATTTTGTCGATTTTACAGTTTTTACTATTTTGAAAAAATGTTGTTTTTTTACCAAAATTTCGGATGTTTTGCAAAATTTTAATTTTATCGATTTTTGAATTTTTAGAATTTTTGAATTTTTCTCGATTTTTTCATTTTAACAAAAATTACAATTCTCCAATTTTGTAGATTTCTTAATTTAGAAAACTTTGCGATTTTACAGTTTTTGCAGCTCTTAAAATTTTGAAAATATTTAATTTTTTTATCGAATTTCGGAAAGTTTCCGTAATTTTTAATTTTTTTTTATTTTTGAATTTTTAGAATTTTTCTCGATTTTTTCATTTCAACAAAAATTACAATTTTCCAATTTTGTAGATTTCTAAATTAAGAGAAGTTTGTGATTTTGTCGATTATACAGATTTTATTATTTTGAAGAAAGTGTCTACTTTATTCAATTTAGAAAATTTTCCAAAATTTTAAATTTTTCCGATTTTTGAATTTCTTAAATTTTTTGAATTTTTCTCGATTTTTTCATTTCAACAAAATTTACAATATTCCAATTTTGTATATTTCTTAATTTAAAAAGCTTTGCGATTTTTAAGTTTTCACAGTTTTTACTATTTTGAACAAAATTTCTTTTGTTATTAAATTTCGGAAATTTTCCGAAATTTTAAATTTTTTCGATTTTTGAATTAAGGGAATTTTAGTATTTTTCTCTTTTTTTTTATTTATAACAAAAATTACAATATTCAACTTTTGTCCATTTCTTTATTTAGGGAATTTTGCGATTTTACAGTTTTCACAGTTTTTACAATTTTGGAAAAATTTTCTTTTTTATCGAATTTCGGAAAGTTTTCGAAATTTTGAATTTTTTTTGATTTTTGAATTTTTAGAATTTTTCCATTTTTCTCGATATTTTCATTTCAACAAAAATTAAAATTTTCCAATTTTTTAGATTTATTAATTTAGAAAACTTTGTGATTTTGTCAATTTTACAGTTTTTACTATTTTGAAAAAATTTTCTTTTTTTTATCAAATTTTCGGAAATTTTGCAAAATTTGAATTTATTTTGATTTTTTGAATTTTTAGAATTTTTGCATTTTTCTCTATTTTTTCATTTCAACAAAAATTACAATTTTCCAATTTTTTAGATTTCTTAATTTAGAGAACTTTGTGATTTTGTCGATTTTACAGTTTTTACTATTCTGAAAAAATGTTATTTTTTTTATCAAATTTTCGGAAATTTTGCAAAATTTTAACTTTTTTCGATTTTTGAATTCTTAGAATTTTCGCATTTTTCTCGATTTTTTCATTTAAGCAAAAATTACAATTTTCCAATTTTGTAGGTTTCTTAATTTAGAGAACTTTGCGATTTTACAGTTTTCACAGTTTTTACTATTTTGAAAAAAATTTTTTTTGTTATCAAATTTCGGAAATTTTAAATTTTTTAGATTTTTGAATTTAGGGAATTTTAGCATTTTTCTTGATATTTTTAATTCAACAAAAGTTACAATTTTCCAATTTTGGCGATTTCTTTATTTAAAGAGCTTTGCGATTTTTAAGTTTTCACAGTCTTTTCTATTTTGAAAAAATTTATTTTTTTTTTATCCAATTTCGTAAATTTCCCGAAATTTTAAATTTTTTCGATTGTTGAATTTTAAGAATATTTGCATTTTTCTCGATTTTTTTTTTTTTTTTAATTAACAATATTCAAATTTTGTCCATTTCTTTATTTAGGGAACTTTGCGATTTTACAGTTTTTACAATTTTGAAAAAATTTTCTTTTTTTTATCAAATTTTCGGAAATTTTGCAAAATTTGAATTTTTTTCGATTTTTTGAATTTTTAGAATTTTTGCATTTTTCTCGATTTTTTCATTTCAACAAAAATTATAATTTTCCAATTTTATAGATTTCTTAATTTAGAGAACTTTGTGATTTTGTCGATCTTACAGTTTTTACTATTCTGAAAAAATGTTATTTTTTTATCAAATTTTCGGAAACTTTGCAAAATTTTAACTTTTTTCGATTTTTGAATTCTTAGAATTTTCGCATTTTTCTCGATTTTTTCATTTTAGCAAAAATTACAATTTTCCAATTTTGTAGATTTCTTAATTTAGAGAACTTTGCGATTTTACAGTTTTTACAATTTTGGAAAAATGTTCTTTTTTATCCAATTTCGGAAAGTTTCCGAAATTTGTAATTTGTTTCGATTTTTGAATTTTTAGAATTTTTGCCTTTTTTCTCGATTTTTTCATTTCAACAAAAATTACAATTCTCCAATTTTTTAGATTTCTTAATTTTGACAATTTTGTGATTTTGTCGATTTAACAGTTTTTACTATTTTGAAAAAATTTAATTTTTTTATCAAATTTCAGAAATTTTCCGAAATTTTAAATTTTGTCGATTGTTGAATTTTAGGAATTTTTGCATTTTTCTCAATTTTTTTATTTTAACAAAATTTGTTATATTCAAATTTTGTCCATTTCATTATTTAGGAAACTTTGCGATTTTACATTTTTCACAGTTTTTACAATTTTGGAAACATTTTCTTTTTTATCGAATTTCGGAAAGTTTCCAAAATTTTTAATTTTTTTCGATTTTTGAATTTTTCGAATTTTTGCATTTTTCTCGATTTTTTCATTTCAACAAAAATTACAATTTTCAAATTTTTTAAATTTCTTAATTTAGAGAACTTTTTGATTTTGTCGATTTTACAGTTTTTACTATTTCGAAAATATGTTGTTTTTTTATCAAAATTTCGGATGTTTTGCAAAATTTTAATTTTATCGATTTTTGAATTTTTAGAATTTTTTAATTTTTCTCGATTTTTTCATTTTAACAAAAATTACAATTCTCCAATTTTGTAGATTTTTTAATTTAGAGAACTTTGCGATTTTACAGTTTTTACAGCTTTTAAAATTTTGAAAATATTTAATTTTTTTATCGAATTTCGGAAAGTTTCCGTAATTTTTAATTTTTTTTGATTTTTGAATTTTTAGAATTTTTGCATTTTTCTCGATTTTTTCATTTCAACAAAAATTAAAATTTTCCAATTTTTTAGATTTCTTAATTTAGAGAACTTTGTGATTTTGTCGATTTTACAGTTTTTACTATTATGAAAAATTTTCTTTTTTTTTTATCAAATTTTCGGAAATTTTGCAAAATTTTAATTTATTTCGATTTTTTTAATTTTTAGAATTTTCGCATTTTTCTCGATTTTTTCATTTCAACAAAAATTAAAATTTCCCAATTTTGTAAATTTCTAAATTTAGAGAACTTTGCGATTTTACAGTTTTTACAGTTTTTAAAATTTTGAAAATATTTAATTTTTTTATCGAATTTCGGAAAGATTCCGTAATTTTTAATTTTTTTTGATTTCTGAATTTTTAGAATTTTTGCATTTTTCTCGATTTTTTCATTTCAACAAAAATTAAAATTTTCCAGTTTTTTAGATATCTTATTTTAGAGAACTTTGTGATTTTGTCGATATTACAGTTTTTTTCTATTTTGAAAAAATTTTATTTTTTTATCAAATTTTCGGAAATTTTTCAAAATTTTAATTTTTTTCGATTTTTGAATTTTTTGAATTTGCGCATTTTGCTTGATTTTTTAATTTCAACAAGAATAAGAATTTTCCAATTTTATAGATTTATTAATTTAGAGAACTTTGCGATTTTACAGTTTTCACAGTTTTTACTATTTTGAAAAAAATTTCTTTTGTTATCAAATTTCGGAAATTTTAAATTTTTTCGATTTTTGAAGTAAGGGAATTTTAGCATTTTTCTTGATATTTTTAATTCAACAAAAATTACAATTTTTCAATTTTGGCGATTTCTTTATTTAAAGAGCTTTGCGATTTTTAAGTTTTCAAAGTCTTTACTATTTTGAAAAAATTTAATTTTTTTATAAAATTTCGGAAATTTTGCGAAATTTTATATTTTGTCGATTGTTGAATTTTAGGAATTTTTGAATTTTTCTCGATTTTTTTTTTTTTTTTTAAATTAAAAATATTCAAATTTTGTCCATTTCTTTATTTAGGGAACTTGCAATTTTACAGTTTTTACAGTTTTTACAATTTTGGAAAAATTTTCTTTTTTTTTATCAAATTTTCGGAAATTTTGCAAAATTTGAATTTTTTTCGATTTTTTGAATTTTTGCATTTTTCTCGATTTTTTCATTTCAACAAAAATTACAATTTTCCAATTTTTTAGATTTCTTAATTTAGAGAACTTTGTGATTTTGTCGATTTTACAGTTTTTACTATTCTGAAAAAATGTTATTTTTTATCAAATTTTCGGAAATTTTGCAAAATTTTAACTTTTTTCGATTTTTGAATTCTTAGAATTTTCGCATTTTTCTCGATTTTTTCATTTTAGCAAAAATTACAATTTTCCAATTTTGTAGATTTCTTAATTTAGAGAACTTTGCGATTACTATTTTGAAAAAAATTTCTTTTGTTATCAAATTTCTGAAATTTTAAATTTTTTAGATTTTTGAATTAAGGGAATTTTAGCATTTTTCTTGATATTTTTAATTCAACAAAAGTTACAATTTTCCAATTTTGGCGATTTCTTTATTTAAAGAGCTTTGCGATTTTTGAAAAAATTTATTTTTTTTATCAAATTTCGTAAATTTCCCGAAATTTTAAATTTTTTCGATTGTTGAATTTTAAGAATATTTGCATTTTTCTCGTTTTTTTTTTTTTGTTTAAATTAACAATATTCAAATTTTGTCCATTTCTTTATTTAGGGAACTTTGCGATTTTACAGTTTTTACAATTTTGGAAAAATGTTCTTTTTTATCAAATTTCGGAAAGTTTCCGAAATTTTTAATTTTTTTCGATTTTTTAATTTTTAGAATTTTCGCCTTTTTTCTCGATTTTTTCATTTCAACAAAAATTACAATTTTCCAATTTTTTAGATTTCTTAATTTAGACAATTTTGTGATTTTGTCGATTTAACAGTTTTTACTATTTTGAAAAAATTTTCTTTTTTATCAAATTTCGGAAAATTTCCGAAATTTTTAATTTTTTTTGATTTTTTAATTTTTAGAATTTTTGCATTTTTCTCGATTTTTCCATTTCAACAAAAATTACAATTTTCCAATTTTGTAGATTTCTAAATTAAGAGAAGTTTGTGATTTTGTCGATTATACAGATTTTATTTTTTACTATTTTGAACAAAATTTCTTTTATTATTAAATTTCATAAATTTTCCGAAATTTTAAATTTTTTCGATTTTTGAATTAAGGGAATTTTAGCATTTTTCTTGATATTTTTAATTCAACAAAAATTACAATTTTCCAATTTTGGCGATTTTTTTATTTAAAGAGCTTTGCGATTTTTAAGTTTTCACAGTTTTTACAATTTTGAAAAAATTTTCTTTTTTATCAAATTTCGGAAAGTTTCCAAAATTTTTAATTTTTTTTGATTTTAGAATTTTTAGAATTTTTGCATTTTTTTCGATTTTTTCATTTCAACAAAAATTACAATTTTCAAATTTTTTAAATTTCTTAATTTAGAGAACTTTTTGATTTAGTCGATTTTACAGTTTTTACTATTTTGAAATAATGTTCTTTTTTTATCAAAATTTCGGATGTTTTGCAAAATTTTAATTTTATCGATTTTTGAATTTTTAGAATTTTTGCATTTTTCTCGATTTTTTCATTTCAACAAAAATTACAATTTTCCAATTTTTTAGATTTCTTAATTTAGAGAACTTTGTGATTTTGTCTATTTTGCAGTTCTTACTATTTTGAAATAATTTTATTTTTTTATCAAATTTTAGGAAATTTTGCAAAATTTTAACTTTTTTCGAATTTTGAATTTTTAGAATTTTCGCATTTTTCTCGATTTTTTCATTTCAACAAAAATTACAATTTTCCAATTTTTTAGATTTCTTAATTTAGAGAATTTTGTGATTTTGTCGATTTTACAGTTTTTACTATTTTGAAAAAATTTTCTTTTTTTATCATATTTCGGAAATTTTCGGAAATTTTAAATTTTATTGATTTTTGAATTTAGGGAATTTTAGCATTTTTCTTGATATTTTTAATTCAACAAAAATAACATGTTTCCAATTTTGGCGATTTATTTATTTAAAGATCTTTGCGATTTTTAAGTTTTCACAGTCTTTACTATTTTGAAAAAATTTAATTTTTTTTATTAAATTTCGTAAATTTCCCGAAATTTTAAATTTTTTCGATTGTTGCATTTTAAGAATATTTGCATTTTTCTCGATTTTTTTTTTTTTTTTAATTAACAATATTCAAATTTTGTCCATTTCTTTATTTAGGGAACTTTGCGATTTTACAGTTTTTACAATTTTGAAAAAATTTTCTTTTTTTTATCAAATTTTCGGAAATTTTGCAAAATTTGAATTTTTTTCGATTTTTTGAATTTTTAGAATTTTTGCATTTTTCTCAATTTTTTTATTTTAACAAAATTTACAATATTCAAATTTTGTCCATTTCATTATTTAGGAAACTTTGCGATTTTACATTTTTCACAGTTTTTACAATTTTGGAAACATTTTCTTTTTTATCGAATTTCGGAAAGTTTCCAAAATTTTTAATTTTTTTCGATTTTTGAATTTTTCGAATTTTTGCATTTTTCTCGATTTTTTCATTTCAACAAAAATTACAATTTTCAAATTTTTTAAATTTCTTAATTTAGAGAACTTTTTGATTTTGTCGATTTTACAGTTTTTACTATTTTGAAAAAATGTTGTTTTTTTACCAAAATTTCGGATGTTTTGCAAAATTTTAATTTTATCGATTTTTGAATTTTTAGAATTTTTGAATTTTTCTCGATTTTTTCATTTTAACAAAAATTACAATTCTCCAATTTTGTAGATTTCTTAATTTAGAAAACTTTGCGATTTTACAGTTTTTGCAGCTCTTAAAATTTTGAAAATATTTAATTTTTTTATCGAATTTCGGAAAGTTTCCGTAATTTTTAATTTTTTTTTATTTTTGAATTTTTAGAATTTTTGCATTTTTCTCGATTTTTTCATTTCAACAAAAATTACAATTTTCCAATTTTGTAGATTTCTAAATTAAGAGAAGTTTGTGATTTTGTCGATTATACAGATTTTATTATTTTGAAGAAAGTGTCTACTTTATTCAATTTAGAAAATTTTCCAAAATTTTAAATTTTTCCGATTTTTGAATTTCTTAAATTTTTTGAATTTTTCTCGATTTTTTCATTTCAACAAAATTTACAATATTCCAATTTTGTATATTTTTTAATTTAAAAAGCTTTGCGATTTTTAAGTTTTCACAGTTTTTACTATTTTGAACAAAATTTCTTTTGTTATTAAATTTCGGAAATTTTCCGAAATTTTAAATTTTTTCGATTTTTGAATTAAGGGAATTTTAGTATTTTTCTCTTTTTTTTTATTTGTAACAAAAATTACAATATTCAAATTTTGTCCATTTCTTTATTTAGGGAATTTTGCGATTTTACAGTTTTCACAGTTTTTACAATTTTGGAAAAATTTTCTTTTTTATCGAATTTCGGAAAGTTTTCGAAATTTTGATTTTTTTTTGATTTTTGAATTTTTAGAATTTTTCCATTTTTCTCGATATTTTCATTTCAACAAAAATTAAAATTTTCCAATTTTTTAGATTTATTAATTTAGAAAACTTTGTGATTTTGTCAATTTTACAGTTTTTACTATTTTGAAAAAATTTTCTTTTTTTTATCAAATTTTCGGAAATTTTGCAAAATTTTAACTTTTTTCGATTTTTGAATTTTTGCATTTTTCTCGATTTTTTCATTTCAACAAAAATTACAATTTTCCAATTTTTTAGATTTCTTAATTTAGAGAACTTTGTGATTTTGTCTATTTTGCAGTTCTTACTATTTTGAAATAATTTTATTTTTTTATCAAATTTTAGGAAATTTTGCAAAATTTTAACTTTTTTCGAATTTTGAATTTTTAGAATTTTCGCATTTTTCTCGATTTTTTCATTTCAACAAAAATTACAATTTTCCAATTTTTTAGATTTCTTAATTTAGAGAATTTTGTGATTTTGTCGATTTTACAGTTTTTACTATTTTGAAAAAATTTTCTTTTTTTATCATATTTCGGAAATTTTCGGAAATTTTAAATTTTATTGATTTTTGAATTTAGGGAATTTTAGCATTTTTCTTGATATTTTTAATTCAAAAAAAATAACATGTTTCCAATTTTGGCGATTTATTTATTTAAAGATCTTTGCGATTTTTAAGTTTTCACAGTCTTTACTATTTTGAAAAAATTTAATTTTTTTTATTAAATTTCGTAAATTTCCCGAAATTTTAAATTTTTTCGATTGTTGCATTTTAAGAATATTTGCATTTTTCTCGATTTTTTTTTTTTTTTTAATTAACAATATTCAAATTTTGTCCATTTCTTTATTTAGGGAACTTTGCGATTTTACAGTTTTTACAATTTTGAAAAAATTTTCTTTTTTTTATCAAATTTTCGGAAATTTTGCAAAATTTGAATTTTTTTCGATTTTTTGAATTTTTAGAATTTTTGCATTTTTCTCAATTTTTTTATTTTAACAAAATTTACAATATTCAAATTTTGTCCATTTCATTATTTAGGAAACTTTGCGATTTTACATTTTTCACAGTTTTTACAATTTTGGAAACATTTTCTTTTTTATCGAATTTCGGAAAGTTTCCAAAATTTTTAATTTTTTTCGATTTTTGAATTTTTCGAATTTTTGCATTTTTCTCGATTTTTTCATTTCAACAAAAATTACAATTTTCAAATTTTTTAAATTTCTTAATTTAGAGAACTTTTTGATTTTGTCGATTTTACAGTTTTTACTATTTTGAAAAAATGTTGTTTTTTTACCAAAATTTCGGATGTTTTGCAAAATTTTAATTTTATCGATTTTTGAATTTTTAGAATTTTTGAATTTTTCTCGATTTTTTCATTTTAACAAAAATTACAATTCTCCAATTTTGTAGATTTCTTAATTTAGAAAACTTTGCGATTTTACAGTTTTTGCAGCTCTTAAAATTTTGAAAATATTTAATTTTTTTATCGAATTTCGGAAAGTTTCCGTAATTTTTAATTTTTTTTTATTTTTGAATTTTTAGAATTTTTGCATTTTTCTCGATTTTTTCATTTCAACAAAAATTACAATTTTCCAATTTTGTAGATTTCTAAATTAAGAGAAGTTTGTGATTTTGTCGATTATACAGATTTTATTATTTTGAAGAAAGTGTCTACTTTATTCAATTTAGAAAATTTTCCAAAATTTTAAATTTTTCCGATTTTTGAATTTCTTAAATTTTTTGAATTTTTCTCGATTTTTTCATTTCAACAAAATTTACAATATTCCAATTTTGTATATTTTTTAATTTAAAAAGCTTTGCGATTTTTAAGTTTTCACAGTTTTTACTATTTTGAACAAAATTTCTTTTGTTATTAAATTTCGGAAATTTTCCGAAATTTTAAATTTTTTCGATTTTTGAATTAAGGGAATTTTAGTATTTTTCTCTTTTTTTTTATTTGTAACAAAAATTACAATATTCAAATTTTGTCCATTTCTTTATTTAGGGAATTTTGCGATTTTACAGTTTTCACAGTTTTTACAATTTTGGAAAAATTTTCTTTTTTATCGAATTTCGGAAAGTTTTCGAAATTTTGATTTTTTTTTGATTTTTGAATTTTTAGAATTTTTCCATTTTTCTCGATATTTTCATTTCAACAAAAATTAAAATTTTCCAATTTTTTAGATTTATTAATTTAGAAAACTTTGTGATTTTGTCAATTTTACAGTTTTTACTATTTTGAAAAAATTTTCTTTTTTTTATCAAATTTTCGGAAATTTTGCAAAATTTGAATTTATTTTGATTTTTTGAATTTTTAGAATTTTTGCATTTTTCTCTATTTTTTCATTTCAACAAAAATTACAATTTTCCAATTTTTTAGATTTCTTAATTTAGAGAACTTTGTGATTTTGTCGATTTTACAGTTTTTACTATTCTGAAAAAATGTTATTTTTTTTATCAAATTTTCGGAAATTTTGCAAAATTTTAACTTTTTTCGATTTTTGAATTCTTAGAATTTTCGCATTTTTCTCGATTTTTTCATTTAAGCAAAAATTACAATTTTCCAATTTTGTAGGTTTCTTAATTTAGAGAACTTTGCGATTTTACAGTTTTCACAGTTTTTACTATTTTGAAAAAAATTTTTTTTGTTATCAAATTTCGGAAATTTTAAATTTTTTAGATTTTTGAATTTAGGGAATTTTAGCATTTTTCTTGATATTTTTAATTCAACAAAAGTTACAATTTTCCAATTTTGGCGATTTCTTTATTTAAAGAGCTTTGCGATTTTTAAGTTTTCACAGTCTTTTCTATTTTGAAAAAATTTATTTTTTTTTTATCCAATTTCGTAAATTTCCCGAAATTTTAAATTTTTTCGATTGTTGAATTTTAAGAATATTTGCATTTTTCTCGATTTTTTTTTTTTTTTTAATTAACAATATTCAAATTTTGTCCATTTCTTTATTTAGGGAACTTTGCGATTTTACAGTTTTTACAATTTTGAAAAAATTTTCTTTTTTTTATCAAATTTTCGGAAATTTTGCAAAATTTGAATTTTTTTCGATTTTTTGAATTTTTAGAATTTTTGCATTTTTCTCGATTTTTTCATTTCAACAAAAATTATAATTTTCCAATTTTATAGATTTCTTAATTTAGAGAACTTTGTGATTTTGTCGATCTTACAGTTTTTACTATTCTGAAAAAATGTTATTTTTTTATCAAATTTTCGGAAATTTTGCAAAATTTTAACTTTTTTCGATTTTTGAATTCTTAGAATTTTCGCATTTTTCTCGATTTTTTCATTTTAGCAAAAATTACAATTTTCCAATTTTGTAGATTTCTTAATTTAGAGAACTTTGCGATTTTACAGTTTTTACAATTTTGGAAAAATGTTCTTTTTTATCCAATTTCGGAAAGTTTCCGAAATTTGTAATTTGTTTCGATTTTTGAATTTTTAGAATTTTTGCCTTTTTTCTCGATTTTTTCATTTCAACAAAAATTACAATTCTCCAATTTTTTAGATTTCTTAATTTTGACAATTTTGTGATTTTGTCGATTTAACAGTTTTTACTATTTTGAAAAAATTTAATTTTTTTATCAAATTTCAGAAATTTTCCGAAATTTTAAATTTTGTCGATTGTTGAATTTTAGGAATTTTTGCATTTTTCTCAATTTTTTTATTTTAACAAAATTTGTTATATTCAAATTTTGTCCATTTCATTATTTAGGAAACTTTGCGATTTTACATTTTTCACAGTTTTTACAATTTTGGAAACATTTTCTTTTTTTTTATCAAATTTTCGGAAATTTTGCAAAATTTGAATTTTTTTCGATTTTTTGAATTTTTGCATTTTTCTCGATTTTTTCATTTCAACAAAAATTACAATTTTCCAATTTTTTAGATTTCTTAATTTAGAGAACTTTGTGATTTTGTCGATTTTACAGTTTTTACTATTCTGAAAAAATGTTATTTTTTATCAAATTTTCGGAAATTTTGCAAAATTTTAACTTTTTTCGATTTTTGAATTCTTAGAATTTTCGCATTTTTCTCGATTTTTTCATTTTAGCAAAAATTACAATTTTCCAATTTTGTAGATTTCTTAATTTAGAGAACTTTGCGATTACTATTTTGAAAAAAATTTCTTTTGTTATCAAATTTCTGAAATTTTAAATTTTTTAGATTTTTGAATTAAGGGAATTTTAGCATTTTTCTTGATATTTTTAATTCAACAAAAGTTACAATTTTCCAATTTTGGCGATTTCTTTATTTAAAGAGCTTTGCGATTTTTGAAAAAATTTATTTTTTTTATCAAATTTCGTAAATTTCCCGAAATTTTACATTTTTTCGATTGTTGAATTTTAAGAATATTTGCATTTTTCTCGTTTTTTTTTTTTTGTTTAAATTAACAATATTCAAATTTTGTCCATTTCTTTATTTAGGGAACTTTGCGATTTTACAGTTTTTACAATTTTGGAAAAATGTTCTTTTTTATCAAATTTCGGAAAGTTTCCGAAATTTTTAATTTTTTTCGATTTTTTAATTTTTAGAATTTTCGCCTTTTTTCTCGATTTTTTCATTTCAACAAAAATTACAATTTTCCAATTTTTTAGATTTCTTAATTTAGACAATTTTGTGATTTTGTCGATTTAACAGTTTTTACTATTTTGAAAAAATTTTCTTTTTTATCAAATTTCGGAAAATTTCCGAAATTTTTAATTTTTTTTGATTTTTTAATTTTTAGAATTTTTGCATTTTTCTCGATTTTTCCATTTCAACAAAAATTACAATTTTCCAATTTTGTAGATTTCTAAATTAAGAGAAGTTTGTGATTTTGTCGATTATACAGATTTTATTTTTTACTATTTTGAACAAAATTTCTTTTATTATTAAATTTCATAAATTTTCCGAAATTTTAAATTTTTTCGATTTTTGAATTAAGGGAATTTTAGCATTTTTCTTGATATTTTTAATTCAACAAAAATTACAATTTTCCAATTTTGGCGATTTTTTTATTTAAAGAGCTTTGCGATTTTTAAGTTTTCACAGTTTTTACAATTTTGAAAAAATTTTCTTTTTTATCAAATTTCGGAAAGTTTCCAAAATTTTTAATTTTTTTTGATTTTAGAATTTTTAGAATTTTTGCATTTTTTTCGATTTTTTCATTTCAACAAAAATTACAATTTTCAAATTTTTTAAATTTCTTAATTTAGAGAACTTTTTGATTTAGTCGATTTTACAGTTTTTACTATTTTGAAATAATGTTCTTTTTTTATCAAAATTTCGGATGTTTTGCAAAATTTTAATTTTATCGATTTTTGAATTTTTAGAATTTTTGCATTTTTCTCGATTTTTTCATTTCAACAAAAATTACAATTTTCCAATTTTTTAGATTTCTTAATTTAGAGAACTTTGTGATTTTGTCTATTTTGCAGTTCTTACTATTTTGAAATAATTTTATTTTTTTATCAAATTTTAGGAAATTTTGCAAAATTTTAACTTTTTTCGAATTTTGAATTTTTAGAATTTTCGCATTTTTCTCGATTTTTTCATTTCAACAAAAATTACAATTTTCCAATTTTTTAGATTTCTTAATTTAGAGAATTTTGTGATTTTGTCGATTTTACAGTTTTTACTATTTTGAAAAAATTTTCTTTTTTTATCATATTTCGGAAATTTTCGGAAATTTTAAATTTTATTGATTTTTGAATTTAGGGAATTTTAGCATTTTTCTTGATATTTTTAATTCAACAAAAATAACATGTTTCCAATTTTGGCGATTTATTTATTTAAAGATCTTTGCGATTTTTAAGTTTTCACAGTCTTTACTATTTTGAAAAAATTTAATTTTTTTTATTAAATTTCGTAAATTTCCCGAAATTTTAAATTTTTTCGATTGTTGCATTTTAAGAATATTTGCATTTTTCTCGATTTTTTTTTTTTTTTTAATTAACAATATTCAAATTTTGTCCATTTCTTTATTTAGGGAACTTTGCGATTTTACAGTTTTTACAATTTTGAAAAAATTTTCTTTTTTTTATCAAATTTTCGGAAATTTTGCAAAATTTGAATTTTTTTCGATTTTTTGAATTTTTAGAATTTTTGCATTTTTCTCAATTTTTTTATTTTAACAAAATTTACAATATTCAAATTTTGTCCATTTCATTATTTAGGAAACTTTGCGATTTTACATTTTTCACAGTTTTTACAATTTTGGAAACATTTTCTTTTTTATCGAATTTCGGAAAGTTTCCAAAATTTTTAATTTTTTTCGATTTTTGAATTTTTCGAATTTTTGCATTTTTCTCGATTTTTTCATTTCAACAAAAATTACAATTTTCAAATTTTTTAAATTTCTTAATTTAGAGAACTTTTTGATTTTGTCGATTTTACAGTTTTTACTATTTTGAAAAAATGTTGTTTTTTTACCAAAATTTCGGATGTTTTGCAAAATTTTAATTTTATCGATTTTTGAATTTTTAGAATTTTTGAATTTTTCTCGATTTTTTCATTTTAACAAAAATTACAATTCTCCAATTTTGTAGATTTCTTAATTTAGAAAACTTTGCGATTTTACAGTTTTTGCAGCTCTTAAAATTTTGAAAATATTTAATTTTTTTATCGAATTTCGGAAAGTTTCCGTAATTTTTAATTTTTTTTTATTTTTGAATTTTTAGAATTTTTGCATTTTTCTCGATTTTTTCATTTCAACAAAAATTACAATTTTCCAATTTTGTAGATTTCTAAATTAAGAGAAGTTTGTGATTTTGTCGATTATACAGATTTTATTATTTTGAAGAAAGTGT
Source organism: Drosophila immigrans (assembly GCA_963583835.1). Classification (NCBI taxonomy): domain Eukaryota; kingdom Metazoa; phylum Arthropoda; class Insecta; order Diptera; family Drosophilidae; genus Drosophila; species Drosophila immigrans. Next base: position 1,090,673 of record CAUZWO010000094.1, on the reverse strand, counting down.
CTACTTTATTCAATTTAGAAAATTTTCCAAAATTTTAAATTTTTCCGATTTTTGAATTTCTTAAATTTTTTGAATTTTTCTCGATTTTTTCATTTCAACAAAATTTACAATATTCCAATTTTGTATATTTTTTAATTTAAAAAGCTTTGCGATTTTTAAGTTTTCACAGTTTTTACTATTTTGAACAAAATTTCTTTTGTTATTAAATTTCGGAAATTTTCCGAAATTTTAAATTTTTTCGATTTTTGAATTAAGGGAATTTTAGTATTTTTCTCTTTTTTTTTATTTGTAACAAAAATTACAATATTCAAATTTTGTCCATTTCTTTATTTAGGGAATTTTGCGATTTTACAGTTTTCACAGTTTTTACAATTTTGGAAAAATTTTCTTTTTTATCGAATTTCGGAAAGTTTTCGAAATTTTGATTTTTTTTTGATTTTTGAATTTTTAGAATTTTTCCATTTTTCTCGATATTTTCATTTCAACAAAAATTAAAATTTTCCAATTTTTTAGATTTATTAATTTAGAAAACTTTGTGATTTTGTCAATTTTACAGTTTTTACTATTTTGAAAAAATTTTCTTTTTTTTATCAAATTTTCGGAAATTTTGCAAAATTTTAACTTTTTTCGATTTTTGAATTTTTGCATTTTTCTCGATTTTTTCATTTCAACAAAAATTACAATTTTCCAATTTTTTAGATTTCTTAATTTAGAGAACTTTGTGATTTTGTCTATTTTGCAGTTCTTACTATTTTGAAATAATTTTATTTTTTTATCAAATTTTAGGAAATTTTGCAAAATTTTAACTTTTTTCGAATTTTGAATTTTTAGAATTTTCGCATTTTTCTCGATTTTTTCATTTCAACAAAAATTACAATTTTCCAATTTTTTAGATTTCTTAATTTAGAGAATTTTGTGATTTTGTCGATTTTACAGTTTTTACTATTTTGAAAAAATTTTCTTTTTTTATCATATTTCGGAAATTTTCGGAAATTTTAAATTTTATTGATTTTTGAATTTAGGGAATTTTAGCATTTTTCTTGATATTTTTAATTCAAAAAAAATAACATGTTTCCAATTTTGGCGATTTATTTATTTAAAGATCTTTGCGATTTTTAAGTTTTCACAGTCTTTACTATTTTGAAAAAATTTAATTTTTTTTATTAAATTTCGTAAATTTCCCGAAATTTTAAATTTTTTCGATTGTTGCATTTTAAGAATATTTGCATTTTTCTCGATTTTTTTTTTTTTTTTAATTAACAATATTCAAATTTTGTCCATTTCTTTATTTAGGGAACTTTGCGATTTTACAGTTTTTACAATTTTGAAAAAATTTTCTTTTTTTTATCAAATTTTCGGAAATTTTGCAAAATTTGAATTTTTTTCGATTTTTTGAATTTTTAGAATTTTTGCATTTTTCTCAATTTTTTTATTTTAACAAAATTTACAATATTCAAATTTTGTCCATTTCATTATTTAGGAAACTTTGCGATTTTACATTTTTCACAGTTTTTACAATTTTGGAAACATTTTCTTTTTTATCGAATTTCGGAAAGTTTCCAAAATTTTTAATTTTTTTCGATTTTTGAATTTTTCGAATTTTTGCATTTTTCTCGATTTTTTCATTTCAACAAAAATTACAATTTTCAAATTTTTTAAATTTCTTAATTTAGAGAACTTTTTGATTTTGTCGATTTTACAGTTTTTACTATTTTGAAAAAATGTTGTTTTTTTACCAAAATTTCGGATGTTTTGCAAAATTTTAATTTTATCGATTTTTGAATTTTTAGAATTTTTGAATTTTTCTCGATTTTTTCATTTTAACAAAAATTACAATTCTCCAATTTTGTAGATTTCTTAATTTAGAAAACTTTGCGATTTTACAGTTTTTGCAGCTCTTAAAATTTTGAAAATATTTAATTTTTTTATCGAATTTCGGAAAGTTTCCGTAATTTTTAATTTTTTTTTATTTTTGAATTTTTAGAATTTTTGCATTTTTCTCGATTTTTTCATTTCAACAAAAATTACAATTTTCCAATTTTGTAGATTTCTAAATTAAGAGAAGTTTGTGATTTTGTCGATTATACAGATTTTATTATTTTGAAGAAAGTGTCTACTTTATTCAATTTAGAAAATTTTCCAAAATTTTAAATTTTTCCGATTTTTGAATTTCTTAAATTTTTTGAATTTTTCTCGATTTTTTCATTTCAACAAAATTTACAATATTCCAATTTTGTATATTTTTTAATTTAAAAAGCTTTGCGATTTTTAAGTTTTCACAGTTTTTACTATTTTGAACAAAATTTCTTTTGTTATTAAATTTCGGAAATTTTCCGAAATTTTAAATTTTTTCGATTTTTGAATTAAGGGAATTTTAGTATTTTTCTCTTTTTTTTTATTTGTAACAAAAATTACAATATTCAAATTTTGTCCATTTCTTTATTTAGGGAATTTTGCGATTTTACAGTTTTCACAGTTTTTACAATTTTGGAAAAATTTTCTTTTTTATCGAATTTCGGAAAGTTTTCGAAATTTTGATTTTTTTTTGATTTTTGAATTTTTAGAATTTTTCCATTTTTCTCGATATTTTCATTTCAACAAAAATTAAAATTTTCCAATTTTTTAGATTTATTAATTTAGAAAACTTTGTGATTTTGTCAATTTTACAGTTTTTACTATTTTGAAAAAATTTTCTTTTTTTTATCAAATTTTCGGAAATTTTGCAAAATTTGAATTTATTTTGATTTTTTGAATTTTTAGAATTTTTGCATTTTTCTCTATTTTTTCATTTCAACAAAAATTACAATTTTCCAATTTTTTAGATTTCTTAATTTAGAGAACTTTGTGATTTTGTCGATTTTACAGTTTTTACTATTCTGAAAAAATGTTATTTTTTTTATCAAATTTTCGGAAATTTTGCAAAATTTTAACTTTTTTCGATTTTTGAATTCTTAGAATTTTCGCATTTTTCTCGATTTTTTCATTTAAGCAAAAATTACAATTTTCCAATTTTGTAGGTTTCTTAATTTAGAGAACTTTGCGATTTTACAGTTTTCACAGTTTTTACTATTTTGAAAAAAATTTTTTTTGTTATCAAATTTCGGAAATTTTAAATTTTTTAGATTTTTGAATTTAGGGAATTTTAGCATTTTTCTTGATATTTTTAATTCAACAAAAGTTACAATTTTCCAATTTTGGCGATTTCTTTATTTAAAGAGCTTTGCGATTTTTAAGTTTTCACAGTCTTTTCTATTTTGAAAAAATTTATTTTTTTTTTATCCAATTTCGTAAATTTCCCGAAATTTTAAATTTTTTCGATTGTTGAATTTTAAGAATATTTGCATTTTTCTCGATTTTTTTTTTTTTTTTAATTAACAATATTCAAATTTTGTCCATTTCTTTATTTAGGGAACTTTGCGATTTTACAGTTTTTACAATTTTGAAAAAATTTTCTTTTTTTTATCAAATTTTCGGAAATTTTGCAAAATTTGAATTTTTTTCGATTTTTTGAATTTTTAGAATTTTTGCATTTTTCTCGATTTTTTCATTTCAACAAAAATTATAATTTTCCAATTTTATAGATTTCTTAATTTAGAGAACTTTGTGATTTTGTCGATCTTACAGTTTTTACTATTCTGAAAAAATGTTATTTTTTTATCAAATTTTCGGAAATTTTGCAAAATTTTAACTTTTTTCGATTTTTGAATTCTTAGAATTTTCGCATTTTTCTCGATTTTTTCATTTTAGCAAAAATTACAATTTTCCAATTTTGTAGATTTCTTAATTTAGAGAACTTTGCGATTTTACAGTTTTTACAATTTTGGAAAAATGTTCTTTTTTATCCAATTTCGGAAAGTTTCCGAAATTTGTAATTTGTTTCGATTTTTGAATTTTTAGAATTTTTGCCTTTTTTCTCGATTTTTTCATTTCAACAAAAATTACAATTCTCCAATTTTTTAGATTTCTTAATTTTGACAATTTTGTGATTTTGTCGATTTAACAGTTTTTACTATTTTGAAAAAATTTAATTTTTTTATCAAATTTCAGAAATTTTCCGAAATTTTAAATTTTGTCGATTGTTGAATTTTAGGAATTTTTGCATTTTTCTCAATTTTTTTATTTTAACAAAATTTGTTATATTCAAATTTTGTCCATTTCATTATTTAGGAAACTTTGCGATTTTACATTTTTCACAGTTTTTACAATTTTGGAAACATTTTCTTTTTTATCGAATTTCGGAAAGTTTCCAAAATTTTTAATTTTTTTCGATTTTTGAATTTTTCGAATTTTTGCATTTTTCTCGATTTTTTCATTTCAACAAAAATTACAATTTTCAAATTTTTTAAATTTCTTAATTTAGAGAACTTTTTGATTTTGTCGATTTTACAGTTTTTACTATTTTGAAAAAATGTTGTTTTTTTATCAAAATTTCGGATGTTTTGCAAAATTTTAATTTTATCGATTTTTGAATTTTTAGAATTTTTTAATTTTTCTCGATTTTTTCATTTTAACAAAAATTACAATTCTCCAATTTTGTAGATTTTTTAATTTAGAGAACTTTGCGATTTTACAGTTTTTACAGCTTTTAAAATTTTGAAAATATTTAATTTTTTTATCGAATTTCGGAAAGTTTCCGTAATTTTTAATTTTTTTTGATTTTTGAATTTTTAGAATTTTTGCATTTTTCTCGATTTTTTCATTTCAACAAAAATTAAAATTTTCCAATTTTTTAGATTTCTTAATTTAGAGAACTTTGTGATTTTGTCGATTTTACAGTTTTTACTATTATGAAAAAATTTTCTTTTTTTTTTATCAAATTTTCGGAAATTTTGCAAAATTTTAATTTATTTCGATTTTTTTAATTTTTAGAATTTTCGCATTTTTCTCGATTTTTTCATTTCAACAAAAATTAAAATTTCCCAATTTTGTAAATTTCTAAATTTAGAGAACTTTGCGATTTTACAGTTTTTACAGTTTTTAAAATTTTGAAAATATTTAATTTTTTTATCAAATTTCGGAAAGATTCCGTAATTTTTAATTTTTTTTGATTTCTGAATTTTTAGAATTTTTGCATTTTTCTCGATTTTTTCATTTCAACAAAAATTAAAATTTTCCAGTTTTTTAGATATCTTATTTTAGAGAACTTTGTGATTTTGTCGATATTACAGTTTTTTTCTATTTTGAAAAAATTTTATTTTTTTATCAAATTTTCGGAAATTTTTCAAAATTTTAATTTTTTTCGATTTTTGAATTTTTTGAATTTGCGCATTTTGCTTGATTTTTTAATTTCAACAAGAATAAGAATTTTCCAATTTTATAGATTTATTAATTTAGAGAACTTTGCGATTTTACAGTTTTCACAGTTTTTACTATTTTGAAAAAAATTTCTTTTGTTATCAAATTTCGGAAATTTTAAATTTTTTCGATTTTTGAAGTAAGGGAATTTTAGCATTTTTCTTGATATTTTTAATTCAACAAAAATTACAATTTTTCAATTTTGGCGATTTCTTTACTTAAAGAGCTTTGCGATTTTTAAGTTTTCACAGTCTTTACTATTTTGAAAAAATTTAATTTTTTTATAAAATTTCGGAAATTTTGCGAAATTTTATATTTTGTCGATTGTTGAATTTTAGGAATTTTTGAATTTTTCTCGATTTTTTTTTTTTTTTTAAATTAAAAATATTCAAATTTTGTCCATTTCTTTATTTAGGGAACTTGCAATTTTACAGTTTTTACAGTTTTTACAATTTTGGAAAAATTTTCTTTTTTTTTATCAAATTTTCGGAAATTTTGCAAAATTTGAATTTTTTTCGATTTTTTGAATTTTTGCATTTTTCTCGATTTTTTCATTTCAACAAAAATTACAATTTTCCAATTTTTTAGATTTCTTAATTTAGAGAACTTTGTGATTTTGTCGATTTTACAGTTTTTACTATTCTGAAAAAATGTTATTTTTTATCAAATTTTCGGAAATTTTGCAAAATTTTAACTTTTTTCGATTTTTGAATTCTTAGAATTTTCGCATTTTTCTCGATTTTTTCATTTTAGCAAAAATTACAATTTTCCAATTTTGTAGATTTCTTAATTTAGAGAACTTTGCGATTACTATTTTGAAAAAAATTTCTTTTGTTATCAAATTTCTGAAATTTTAAATTTTTTAGATTTTTGAATTTAGGGAATTTTAGCATTTTTCTTGATATTTTTAATTCAACAAAAGTTACAATTTTCCAATTTTGGCGATTTCTTTATTTAAAGAGCTTTGCGATTTTTGAGAAAATTTATTTTTTTTATCAAATTTCGTAAATTTCCCGAAATTTTAAATTTTTTCGATTGTTGAATTTTAAGAATATTTGCATTTTTCTCGTTTTTTTTTTTTTTGTTTAAATTAACAATATTCAAATTTTGTCCATTTCTTTATTTAGGGAACTTTGCGATTTTACAGTTTTTACAATTTTGGAAAAATGTTCTTTTTTATCAAATTTCGGAAAGTTTCCGAAATTTTTAATTTTTTTCGATTTTTTAATTTTTAGAATTTTCGCCTTTTTTCTCGATTTTTCAACAAAAATTACAATTTTCCAATTTTTTAGATTTCTTAATTTAGACAATTTTGTGATTTTGTCGATTTAACAGTTTTTACTATTTTGAAAAAATTTTCTTTTTTATCAAATTTCGGAAAATTTCCGAAATTTTTAATTTTTTTTGATTTTTTAATTTTTAGAATTTTTGCATTTTTCTCGATTTTTCCATTTCAACAAAAATTACAATTTTCCAATTTTGTAGATTTCTAAATTAAGAGAAGTTTGTGATTTTGTCGATTATACAGATTTTATTTTTTACTATTTTGAACAAAATTTCTTTTATTATTAAATTTCATAAATTTTCCGAAATTTTAAATTTTTTCGATTTTTGAATTAAGGGAATTTTAGCATTTTTCTTGATATTTTTAATTCAACAAAAATTACAATTTTCCAATTTTGGCGATTTTTTTATTTAAAGAGCTTTGCGATTTTTAAGTTTTCACAGTTTTTACAATTTTGAAAAAATTTTCTTTTTTATCAAATTTCGGAAAGTTTCCAAAATTTTTAATTTTTTTTGATTTTTGAATTTTTAGAATTTTTGCATTTTTTTCGATTTTTTCATTTCAACAAAAATTACAATTTTCAAATTTTTTAAATTTCTTAATTTAGAGAACTTTTTGATTTAGTCGATTTTACAGTTTTTACTATTTTGAAATAATGTTCTTTTTTATCAAAATTTCGGATGTTTTGCAAAATTTTAATTTTATCGATTTTTGAATTTTTAGAATTTTTGCATTTTTCTCGATTTTTTCATTTCAACAAAAATTACAATTTTCCAATTTTTTAGATTTCTTAATTTAGAGAACTTTGTGATTTTGTCTATTTTGCAGTTCTTACTATTTTGAAATAATTTCATTTTTTTATCAAATTTTAGGAAATTTTGCAAAATTTTAACTTTTTTCGAATTTTGAATTTTTAGAATTTTCGCATTTTTCTCGATTTTTTCATTTCAACAAAAATTACAATTTTCCAATTTTTTAGATTTCTTAATTTAGAGAATTTTGTGATTTTGTCGATTTTACAGTTTTTACTATTTTGAAAAAATTTTCTTTTTTTATCATATTTCGGAAATTTTCGGAAATTTTAAATTTTATTGATTTTTGAATTTAGGGAATTTTAGCATTTTTCTTGATATTTTTAATTCAACAAAAATAACATGTTTCCAATTTTGGCGATTTATTTATTTAAAGATCTTTGCGATTTTTAAGTTTTCACAGTCTTTACTATTTTGAAAAAATTTAATTTTTTTTATTAAATTTCGTAAATTTCCCGAAATTTTAAATTTTTTCGATTGTTGCATTTTAGGAATAATTGCATTTTTCTCGATTTTTTTTTTTTTAATTAACAATATTCAAATTTTGTCTATTTCTTTATTTAGGGAACTTTGCGATCTTACAGTTTTTACAGTTTTTACAATTTTGGAAAAATGTTCTTTTTTATCGAATTTCGGAAAGTTTCCGAAATTTTTAATTTTTTTCGGTTTTTGAATTTTTAGAATTTTTGCATTTTTCTCGATTTTTTCATTTCAACAAAAATAACAATTTTCCAATTTTTTAGATTTCCTAATTAAGAAAAATTTGTGATTTTGTCGATTTAACAGTTTTTACTATTTTGGAGAAAGTGTCTTCTTTATTCAATTTCGGAATTTTAAGAAATTCTAAATTTTTTCGATTTTTGAATTTTTAGAATTTTCGCATTTTTTTCGATTTTTTCATTTCAACAAAAAATTACAATTTTCCAATTTTTTAGATTTCTTAATTTAGAGAACTTTGTGATTTTGTCTATTTTACAGTTCTTACTATTTTGAAATAATTTTATTTTTTTATCAAATTTTAGGAAATTTTGCAAAATTTTAACTTTTTTCGATTTTTGAATTTTTAGAATTTTTGCATTTTTCTCGATTTTTTCATTTCAACATAAATTACAATTTTCCAATTTTGTAGATTTCTTAATTTAGAGAACTTTGCGATTTTGCAGTTTTCACAGTTTTTACTATTTTGAAAAAATTTAATTTTTTTATCAAATTTCGGAAATTTTCCGAAATTTTAAATTTTGTCGATTGTTGAATTTTAGGAATTTTTGAATTTTTCTCGATTTTTTTTTTTTTTTAAATTAAAAATATTCAAATTTTGTCCATTTCTTTATTTAGGGAATTTTGCGATTTTACAGTTTTCACAGTTTTTACAATTTTGGAAAAATTTTCTTGTTTATCAAATTTCGGAAAATTTCCGAAATTTTAAATTTTTTTTGATTTTTTAATTTTTAGAATTTTTGCATTTTTCTCGATTTTTTCATTTCAACAAAAATTACAATTTTCCAATTTTGTAGATTTCTAAATTAAGAGAAGTTTGTGATTTTGTCGAATATACAGATTTTATTATTTTGAAGAAAGTGTCTACTTTATTCAATTTCGGAAATTTTCCGAAATTTTAAATTTTTCCGATTTTTGAATTTCTTAAATTTTTTAATTTTTCTCGATTTTTTCATTTCAACAAAATTTACAATATTCCAATTTTGTATATTTCTTAATTTAAAAAGCTTTGCGATTTTTAAGTTTTCACAGTTTTTACTATTTTGAACAAAATTTCTTTTGTTATTAAATTTCGGAAATTTTCCGAAATTTTAAATTTTTTCGATTTTTGAATTAAGGGAATTTTAGCATTTTTCTCAATTTTTTTTATTTATAACAAAAATTACAATATTCAAATTTTGTCCATTTCTTTATTTAGTGAATTTTGCGATTTTACAGTTTTCACAGTTTTTACAATTTTGGAAAAATTTTCTTTTTTATCGAATTTCGGAAAGTTTCCGAAATTTTAAATTTTTTTGGATTTTTGAATTTTTAGAATTTTTCCATTTTTCTCGATATTTTCATTTCAACAAAAATTAAAATTTTCCAATTTTTTAGATTTATTAATTTAGAGAACTTTGTGATTTTGTCGATATTACAGTTTTTACTATTGTGAAAAAATTTTCTTTTTTTTATCAAATTTTCGGAAATTTTGCAAAATTTGAATTTTTTTCGATTTTTTGAATTTTTAGAATTTTCGCATTTTTCTCGATTTTTTCATTTTAGCAAAAATTACAATTTTCCAATTTTGTAGGTTTCTTAATTTAGAAAACTTTGCGATTTTACAGTTTTCACAGTTTTTACTATTTTGAAAAAAATTTCTTTTGTTATCAAATTTCGGAAATTTTAAATTTTTTAGATTTTTGAATTTAGGGAATTTTATCATTTTTCTTGATATTTTTAATTCAACAAAAATTACAATTTTCCAATTTTGGCGATTTCTTTATTTAAAGAGCTTTGCGATTTTTAAGTTTTCACAGTCTTTACTATTTTGAAAAAATTTAATTTTTTTATCAAATTTCGGAAATTTTCCGAAATTTTAAATTTTGTCGATTGTTGAATTTTAGGAATTTTTGAATTTTTCTCGATTTTTTTTTTTTTTTAAATTAAAAATATTCAAATTTTGTCCATTTCTTTATTTAGGGAACTTTGCGATTCTACAGTTTTTACAGTTTTTACAATTTTGGAAAAATTTTATTTTTTATCAAATTTCGGAAAATTTCCGAAATTTTAATTTTTTTTTTATTTTTTAATTTTTAGAATTTTTGTATTTTTCTCGATTTTTTCATTTCAACAAAAATTACAATTTTCCAATTTTGTAGATTTCTAAATTAAGAGAAGTTTGTGATTTTGTCGATTATACAGATTTTATTATTTTGAAGAAAGTGTCTACTTTATTCAATTTCGGAAATTTTCCGAAATTTTAAATTTTTCCGATTTTTTAATTTCTTAAATTTTTTAATTTTTCTCGATTTTTTCATTTCAACAAAATTTACAATATTCCAATTTTGTATATTTCTTAATTTAAAAAGCTTTGCGATTTTTAAGTTTTCACAGTTTTTACTATTTTGAACAAAATTTTTTTTGTTATTAAATTTCGGAAATTTTCCGAAATTTTAAATTTTTTCGATTTTTGAATTAAGTGAATTTTAGCATTTTTCTCAATTTTTTTTATTTATAACAAAAATTACAATATTCAAATTTTGTCCATTTCTTTATTTAGGGAACTTTGCGATTTTACAGTTTTTACAATTTTGGAAAAATTTTCTTTTTTATAAAATTTCGGAAAGTTTCCGAAATTTGTAATTTTTTTCGATTTTTGAATTTTTAGAATTTTCGCCTTTTTTCTCGATTTTTTCATTTCAACAAAAATTACAATTCTCCAATTTTTTAGATTTCTTAATTTAGACAATTTTGTGATTTTGTCGATTTAACAGTTTTTACTATTTTGAAAAAATTTTCTTTTATTATTAAATTTCATAAATTTTCCGAAATTTTAAATTTTTTCGATTTTTGAATTAAGGGAATTTTAGCATTTTTCTTGATATTTTTAATTCAACAAAAATTACAATTTTCCAATTTTGGCGATTTCTTTATTTAAAGAGCTTTGCGATTTTTAAGTTTTCACAGTCTTTACTATTTTGAAAAAATTTAATTTTTTTATCAAATTTCAGAAATTTTCCGAAATTTTAAATTTTGTCGATTGTTGAATTTTAGGAATTTTTGCATTTTTCTCAATTTTTTTATTTTAACAAAATTTACAATATTCAAATTTTGTCCATTTCATTATTTAGGAAACTTTGCGATTTTACATTTTTCACAGTTTTTACAATTTTGGAAACATTTTCTTTTTTATCGAATTTCGGAAAGTTTCCAGAATTTTTAATTTTTTTTCGATTTTTGAATTTTTCGAATTTTTGCATTTTTCTCGATTTTTTCATTTCAACAAAAATTACAATTTTCAAATTTTTTAAATTTCTTAATTTAGAGAACTTTTTGATTTTGTCGTTTTTACAGTTTTTACTATTTTGAAAAAATGTTGTTTTTTTTATCAAAATTTCGGATGTTTTGCACAATTTTAATTTTATCGATTTTTGAATTTTTAGAATTTTTGAATTTTTCTCGATTTTTTCATTTTAACAAAAATTACAATTCTCCAATTTTGTAGAATTCTTAATTTAGAAAACTTTGCGATTTTACAGTTTTTGCAGCTCTTAAAATTTTGAAAATATTTAATTTTTTTATCGAATTTCGGAAAGTTTCCGTTATTTTTAATTTTTTTTTATTTTTGAATTTTTAGAATTTTTGAATTTTTCTCGATTTTTTCATTTCAACAAAAATTACAATTTTCCAATTTTTAAGATTTCTTAATTTAGAGAACTTTGTGATTTTGTCTATTTTACAGTTCTTACTATTTTGAAATAAATTTTTTTTTTTTATCAAATTTTAGGAAATTTGGCAAAATTTTAACTTTTTTCGATTTTTGAATTTTTTAGAATTTTCGCATTTTTCTCGATTTTTTCATTTCAACAAAAATTACAATTTTCCAATTTTGTAGATTTCTAAATTAAGAGAAGTTTGTGACTTTGTCGATTATACAGATTTTATTATTTTGAAGAAAGTGTCTACTTTATTCAATTTCGGAAATTTTCCGAAATTTTAAATTTTTCCGATTTTTGAATTTCTCAAATGTTTTAATTTTTCTCGATTTTTTCATTTCAACAAAATTTACAATATTCCAATTTTGTATATTTCTTAATTTAAAAAGCTTTGCGATTTTTAAGTTTTCACAGTTTTTACTATTTTGAACAAAATTTCTTTTGTTATTAAATTTTGGAAATTTTCCGAAATTTTAAATTTTTTCGATTTTTGATATAAGGGAATTTTAGTATTTTTCTCAATTTTTTTTATTTATAACAAAAATTACAAAATTCAAATTTTGTCCATTTCTTTATTTAGGGAATTTTGCGATTTTACAGTTTTCACAGTTTTTACAATTTTGGAAAAATTTTCTTTTCTATCGAATTTCGGAAAGTTTTCGAAATTTTGAATTTTTTTTGATTTTTGAATTTTTAGAATTTTTGCATTTTTCTCGATATTTTCATTTCAACAAAAATTAAAATTTTCCAATTTTTTAGATTTCTTAATTTAGAGAACTTTGTGATTTTGTCTATTTTACAGTTCTTACTATTTTGAAATAAATTTATTTTTTTTATCAAATTTTAGGAAATTTTGCAAAATTTTAACTTTTTTCGATTTTTGAATTTTTTAGAATTTTCGCATTTTTCTCGATTTTTTCATTTCAAAAAAAATTACAATTTTCCAATTTTGTAGATTTCTTAATTTAGAGAACTTTGCGATTTTACAGTTTTCACAGTTTTTACTATTCTGAAAAAATGTTATTTTTTTATCAAATTTTCGGAAATTTTGCAAAATTTTAACTTTTTTCGATTTTTGAATTCTTAGAATTTTCGAATTTTTCTCGATTTTTTTATTTTAGCAAAAATTAAAATTTTCCAATTTTGTAGGTTTCTTAACTTAGAGATCTTTGCGATTTTACAGTTTTCACAGTTTTTACTATTTTGAAATAAATTTCTTTTGTTATCAAATTTCGGAAATTTTACATTTTTTAGATTTTTGAATTTAGGGAATTTTAGCATTTTTCTTGATATTTTTAATTCAACAAAAGTTACAATTTTCCAATTTTGGCGATTTCTTTATTTAAAGAGCTTTGCGATTTTTAAGTTTTCACAGTCTTTACTATTTTGAAAAAATTTAATTTTTTTTATCAAATTTCGGAAATTTCCCGAAATTTTAAATTTTGTCGATTGTTGAATTTGAGGAATTTTTGAATTTTTCTCGATTTTTTTTTTTTTTTAAATTAAAAATATTCAAATTTTGTCCATTTCATTATTTAGGAAATTTTGCGATTTTACATTTTTCACAGTTTTTACAATTTTGGAAAAATTTTCTTTTTTATCGAATTTCGGAAAGTTTCCAAAATTTTTAATTTTTTTCGATTTTTGAATTTTTAGAATTTTTGCATTTTTCTCGATTTTTTCATTTCAACAAAAATTACAATTTTCAAATTTTTTAAATTTCTTAATTTAGAGAACTTTTTGATTTTGTCGATTTTACAGTTTTTACTATTTTGAAAAAATGTTGTTTTTTTATCAAAATTTCGGATGTTTTGCAAAATTTTAATTTTATCGATTTTTACATTTTTAGAATTTTTGAATTTTTCTCGATTTTTTCATTTTAACAAAAATTACAATTCTCCAATTTTGTAGGTTTCTTTATTTAGAGAACTTTGCGATTTTACAGTTTTTACAGCTTTTAAAATTTCGAAAATATTTAATTTTTTTATCGAATTTCGGAAAGTTTCCGTAATTTTTAATTTTTTTTGATTTTTGAATTTTTAGAATTTTTGCATTTTTTTCGATTTTTTTAATTTCAACAAAAATTACAATTTTCCAATTTTTTAGATTTCTTAATTTAGAGAACTTTGTGATTTTGTCTATTTTACAGTTCTTACTATTTTGAATTAAATTTATTTTTTTTTATCAAATTTTAGGAAATTTGGCAAAATTTTAACTTTTTTCGATTTTTGAATTTTTTAGAATTTTCGCATTTTTCTCGATTTTTTCATTTCAACAAAAATTACAATTTTCCAATTTTGTAGATTTCTTAATTTAGAGAACTTTGCGATTTTACAGTTTTCACAGTTTTTACTATTTTGAAAAAAAATTTTTTTGTTATCAAATTTCGAAAATTTTCGGAAATTTTAAATTTTTTTCGATTTTTGAATTTTTGGAATTTTTTAATTTTTCTCGATTTTTTCATTTTAACAAAAATTACAATTCTCCAATTTTGTAGATTTCTTAATTTAGAGAACTTTGCGATTTTACAGTTTTCACAGTTTTTACTATTTTGGAAAAAAATTTTTTTGTTATCAAATTTCGAAAATTTTCGGAAATTTTAAATTTTTTTCGATTTTTGAATTTAGTTAATTTTAGCATTTTTCTTGATATTTTTAATTCAACAAAAATTACAATTTTCCAATTTTGGCGATTTCCTTATTAAAAGAGTTTTGCGATATTTAAGTTTTCACAGTCTTTACTATTTGGAAAAAATTTACTTTTTTTATCAAATTTCGGAAATTTTCCGAAATTTTAAATTTTGTCGATTGTTGAATTTTAGGAACTTTTGCATTTTTCTCAATTTTTTATTTTTAAAAAAATTTACAATATTCAAATTTTGTCCATTTCTTTATTTAGGGAACTTTGCGATTTTACAGTTTTCACAGTTTTTACAATTTTGGAAAAATTTTCTTTTTTATCGAATTTCGGAAAGTTTCCGAAATTTTGGTTTTTTTTTTTATTTTTGAATTTTTCGAATTTTTGCATTTTTCTCGATATTTTCATTTCAACAAAAATTAAAATTTTCCAATTTTTTAGATTTCTTAATTTAGAGAACTTTGTGATTTTGTCGATTTTACAGTTTTTATTATTATGAAAAAATTTTCTTTTTTTTTATCAAATTTTCGGAAATTTTGCAAAATTTTAATTTATTTCGATTTTTTTAATTTTTAGAATTTTCGCATTTTTCTCGATTTTTTCATTTCAACAAAAATTAAAATTTTCCAATTTTGTAAATTTCTAAATTTAGAGAACTTTTTGATTTAGTCGATTTTACAGTTTTTACTATTTTGAAATAATGTTCTTTTTTTATCAAAATTTCGGATGTTTTGCAAAATTTTAATTTTATCGATTTTTGAATTTTTAGATTTTTTTTCGATTTTTTCATTTCAACAAAAATTACAATTTTCCAACTTTGTAGATTTCTAAATTAAGAGAAGTTTGTGATTTTGTCGATTTTACAGATTTTATTATTTTGAAGAAAGTGTCTTCTTTATTCAATTTCGCAAATTTTCCGAAATTTTAAATTTTTCCGATTTTTGAATTTCTTAAATTTTTGAATTTTTCTCGATTTTTTCATTTCAACAAAATTAACAATATTCCAATTTTGTATATTTCTTAATTTAAAAAGCTTTGCGAATTTTAAGTTTTCACAGTTTTTACTATTTTGAACAAAATTTCTTTTGTTATTAAATTTCGGAAATTTTCGGAAATTTTAAATTTTTCCGATTTTTAAATTAAAGGAATTTTCGCATTTTTCTTGATATTTTTAATTCAACAAAAATTACAATTTTCCAATTTTGGCGATTTTTTTATTTAAAGAGCTTTGCGATTTTTAAGTTTTCACAGTTTTTACAATTTTGGAAAAATTTTCTTTTTTATCAAATTTCGGAAAATTTCCAAAATTTTTAATTTTTTTTTATTTTTGATTTTTTAGAATTTTTGAATTTTTTTCGATTTTTTCATTTCAACAAAAATTACAATTTTCAAATTTTTTAAATTTCTTAATTTAGAGAACTTTTTGATTTAGTCGATTTTACAGTTTTTACTATTTTGAAATAATGTTCTTTTTTTATCAAAATTTCGGATGTTTCGCAAAATTTTAATTTTATCGATTTTTGAATTTTTAGAATTTTTGCATTTTTCTCGATTTTTTCATTTCAACAAAAATTACAATTTTCCAGTTTTTTAGATTTCTTAATTTAGACAACTTTGTGATTTTGTCGATATTACAGTTTTTTTCTATTTTGAAAAAATTTTATTTTTTTATCAAATTTTCGGAAATTTTTCAAAATTTTAATTTTTTTCGATTTTTGAATTTTTTGAATTTGCGCATTTTGCTTGATTTTTTAATTTCAACAAGAATAACAATTTTCCAATTTTGTAGATTTCTCAATTTAGAGAACTTTGCGATTTTACAGTTTTCACAGTTTTTACTATTTTGAAAAAAATTTCTTTTGTTATCAAATTTCGGAAATTTTAAATTTTTTCGATTTTTGAAGTAAGGGAATTTTAGCATTTTTCTTGATATTTTTAATTCAACAAAAATTACAATTTTCCAATTTTGGCGATTTCTTTATTTAAAGAGCTTTGCGATTTTTAAGTTTTCACAGTCTTTAATATTTTCAAAAAATTTAATTTTTTTATAAAATTTCGGAAATTTTCCGAAATTTTATATTTTGTCGATTGTTGAATTTTAGGAATTTTTGAATTTTTCTCGATTTTTTTTTTTTTTTTTAAATTAAAAATATTCAAATTTTGTCCATTTCTTTATTTAGGGAACTTGCGATTTTACAGTTTTTACAATTTTTACAATTTTGGAAAAATTTTCTTTTTTTTATCAAATTTTCGGAAATTTTGCAAAATTTGAATTTTTTTCGATTTTTTGAATTTTTGCATTTTTCTCGATTTTTTCATTTCAACAAAAATTACAATTTTCCAATTTTTTAGATTTCTTAATTTAGAGAACTTTGTGATTTTGTCGATTTTACAGTTTTTACTATTCTGAAAAAAATGTTATTTTTTATCAAATTTTCGGAAATTTTGCAAAATTTTAACTTTTTTCGATTTTTGAATTCTTAGAATTTTCGCATTTTTCTCGATTTTTTCATTTTAGCAAAAATTACAATTTTCCAATTTTGTAGATTTCTTAATTTAGAGAACTTTGCGATTTTACAGTTTTCACAGTTTTTACAATTTTGGAAAAATGTTCTTTTTTATCAAATTTCGGAAAGTTTTCGAAATTTTTAATTTTTTTCGATTTTTTAATTTTTAGAATTTTCGCCTTTTTTTTCGATTTTTCAACAAAAATTACAATTTTCCAATTTTTTAGATTTCTTAATTTAGACAATTTTGTGATTTTGTCGATTTAACAGTTTTTACTATTTTGAAAAAATTTTCTTTTTTTATCAAATTTCGGAAATTTTCCGAAATTTTAAATTTGGTCGATTGTTGAATTTTAGGAATTTTGACATTTTTCTCAATTTTTTTATTTTAACAAATTTTACAATATTCAAATTTTGTCCATTTCTTTACTTAGGAAACTTTGCGATTTTCCATTTTTCACAGTTTTTACAATTTTTGAAAAATTTTCTTTTTTATCAAATTTCGGAAAATTTCCGAAATTTTTAATTTTTTTTGATTTTTTAATTTTTAGAATTTTTGCATTTTTCTCGATTTTTTCATTTCAACAAAAATTACAATTTTCCAATTTTGTAGATTTCTAAATTAAGAGAAGTTTGTGATTTTGTCGATTATACAGATTTTATTATTTTGAAGAAAGTGTCTACTTTATTCAATTTCGGAAATTTTCCTAAATTTTAAATTTTTCCGATTTTTGAATTTCTTAAATATTTGAATTTTTCTTGATTTTTTCATTTCAACAAAATTTACAGTATTCCAATTTTGTATATTTCTTAATTTAAAAAACTTTGCGATTTTTAAGTTTTCACAGTTTTTACTATTTTGAACAAAATTTTATTTTATTATTAAATTTCATAAATTTTCCGAAATTTTAAATTTTTTCGATTTTTGAATTAAGGGAATTTTAGCATTTTTCTTGATATTTTTAATTCAACAAAAATTACAATTTTCCAATTTTGGCGATTTTTTTATTTAAAGAGCTTTGCGATTTTTAAGTTTTCACAGTTTTTACAATTTTGGAAAAATTTTCTTTTTTATCAAATTTCGAAAAGTTTCCAAAATTTTTAATTTTTTTTGATTTTTGAATTTTTAGAATTTTTGCTTTTTTTTCGATTTTTTCATTTCAACAAAAATTGCAATTTTCAAATTTTTTAAATTTCTTAATTTAGAGAACTTTTTGATTTAGTCGATTTTACAGTTTTTACTATTTTGAAATAATGTTCTTTTTTTATCAAAATTTCGGATGTTTTGCAAAATTTTAATTTTATCGATTTTTGAATTTTTAGAATTTTTGCATTTTTCTCGATTTTTTCATTTCAACAAAAATTACAATTTTCCAATTTTTTAGATTTCTTAATTTAGAGAACTTTGTGATTTTGTCTATTTTACAGTTCTTACTATTTTGAAATAATTTTATTTTTTTTATCAAATTTTAGGAAATTTTGCAAAATTTTAACTTTTTTCGGTTTTTGAATTTTTAGAATTTTTGCATTTTTCTCGATTTTTTTCATTTCAACAAAAATTACAATTTTCCAATTTTTTAGATTTCTTAATTAAGAAAAATTTGTGATTTTGACGATTTAACAGTTTTTAATATTTTGGAGAAAGTGTCTTCTTTATTCAATTTCGGAATTTTAAGAAATTCTAAATTTTTTCGATTTTTGAATTTTTAGTATTTTCGCATTTTTTTCGATTTTTTCATTTCAACAAAAATTACAATTTTCAAATTTCTTAGATTTCTTAATTTAGAGAACTTTGTGATTTTGTCGATATTACAGTTTTTTTCTATTTTGAAAAAAATTTATTTTTTTATCAAATTTTCGGAAATTTTTCAAAATTTTAATTTTTTTCGATTTTTGAATTTTTAGAATTTGCGCATTTTGCTTGATTTTTTAATTTCAACAAAAATAACAATTTTCCAATTTTGTAGATTTCTTAATTTAGAGAACTTTGCGATTTTACAGTTTTCACAGTTTTTACTATTTTGAAAAAAATTTCTTTTGTTATCAAATTTCGGAAATTTTAAATTTTTTCGATTTTTGAATTAAGGGAATTTTAGCATTTTTCTTGATATTTTTAATTCAACAAAAATTACAATTTTCCACTTCTGGCGATTTCTTTATCTAAAGAGCTTTGCGATTTTTAAATTTTTCACAGTCTTTACTATTTTGAAAAAATTTAATTTTTTTATCAAATTTCGTAAAATTTCCGAATTTTTAAGTTTTGTCGATTGTTGAATTTTAGGAATTTTTTAATTTTTCTCGATTTTTTTTTTTTTTTTAAATTAACAATATTCAAATTTTGTCTATTTCTTTATTTAGGGAACTTTGCGATTTTACAGTTTTTACAGTTTTTACAATTTTGGAAAAATTTTCTTTTTTATCAAATTTCCGAAATTTTTAATTTTTTTTTTTTGATTTTTTAATTTTTAGAATTTTTGCATTTTTCTCGATTTTTTCATTTCAACAAAAATTACAATTTTCCAACTTTGTAGATTTCTAAATTAAGAGAAGTTTGTGATTTTGTCGATTATACAGATTTTAATATTTTGAAGAAAGTGTCTTCTTTATTCAATTTCGGAAATTTTCCGAAATTTTAAATTTTTCCGATTTTTGAATTTCTTAAATTTTTTAATTTTTCTCGATTTTTTCATTTCAACAAAATTTACAATATTCCAATTTTGTTTATTTCTTAATTTAAAAAGCTTTGCGAATTTTAAGTTTTGACAGTTTTTACTATTTTGAACAAAATTTCTTTTGTTATTAAATTTCGGAAATTTTCGGAAATTTTAAATTTTTTCGATTTTTAAATTAAAGGAATTTTAGCATTTTTCTCAATTTTTTTTATTTATAACAAAAATTACAATATTCAAATTTTGTCTATTTCTTTATTTAGGGAACTTTGCGATCTTACAGTTTTCGCAGTTTTAACAATTTTGGAAAAATTTTCTTTTTTATCGAATTTTGGAAAGTTTCCAAAAGTTTTTATTTTTTTTTGATTTTTGAATTTTTAGAATTTTTGCATTTTTTTCGATTTCTTAATTTCAACAAAAATAATAATTTTCAAATTTTTTAGATTTCTTAATTTTGAGAACTTTGTGATTTTGTCGAATTTACAGTTTTTACTAATTGAAAAAATTTTCTTTTTTTATCAAAATTTCAAAAGTTTTGCAAAATTTTAAGTTTTATCGATTTTTGAATTTTTGGAATTTTTTAATTTTTCTCGATTTTTTCATTTCAACAAAAATTACAATTTTCCAATTTTGTAGATTTCTAAATTTAGAGAACTTTGCGATTTTACAGTTTTTACAGTTTTTAAAATTTTGAAAATATTTAATTTTTTTATCGAATTTCAGAAAGATTCCGTAATTTTTAATTTTTTTTGATTTCTGAATTTTTAGAATTTTTGAAATTTTCTCGATTTTTTCATTTCAACAAAATTTACAATTTTCCAGTTTTTTAGATTTCTTAATTTAGAGAAATTTGTGATTTTGTCGATATTACAGTTTTTTTCTATTTTGAAAAAATTTTATTTTTTTATCAAATTTTCGGAAATTTTTCAAAATTTTAATTTTTTTCGATTTTTGAATTTTTTGAATTTGCGTATTTTGCTTGATTTTTGAATTTCAACAAGAATAACAATTTTCCAATTTTGTAGATTTCTTAATTTAGAGAACTTTGCGATTTTACAGTTTTCACAGTTTTTACTATTTTGAAAAAAATTTCTTTTGTTATCAAATTTCTGAAATTTTAAATTTTTTAGATTTTTGAATTTAGGGAATTTTAGCATTTTTCTTGATATTTTTAATTCAACAAAAGTTACAATTTTCCAATTTTGGCGATTTCTTTATTTAAAGAGCTTTGCGATTTTTAAGTTTTCACAGTCTTTACTATTTTGAAAAAATTTATTTATTTTTTTCAAATTTCGTAAATTTCCCGAAATTTTAAATTTTGTCGATTGTTGAATTTTAAGAATATTTGCATTTTTCTCGTTTTTTTTTTTTTTTTAAATTAACAATATTCAAATTTTGTCCATTTCTTTATTTAGGGAACTTTGCGATTTTACAGTTTTTACAATTTTGGAGAAATGTTCTTTTTTATCCAATTTCGGAAAGTTTCCGAAATTTGTATTTTTTTTCGATTTTTGAATTTTTAGAATTTTTGCATTTTTTTCGATTTTTTCATTTCAACAAAAATTACAATTTTCAAATTTTTTAAATTTCTTAATTTAGAAAACTTTTTGATTTAGTCGATTTTACAGTTTTTACTATTTTGAAATAATATTCTTTTTTTATCAAAATTTCGGATGTTTTGCAAAAGTTTAATTTTATCGATTTTTGAATTTTTAGAATTTTTGCATTTTTCTCGATTTTTTCATTTCAACAAAAATTACAATTTTCCAATTTTTTAGATTTCTTAATTTAGAGAATTTTGTGATTTTGTCGATTTTACAGTTTTTACTATTTTGAAAAAATTTTCTTTTTTTATCATATTTCGGAAATTTTCGGAAATTTTAAATTTTTTTGATTTTTGAATTTAGGGAATTTTGGCATTTTTCTTGATATTTTTAATTCAACAAAAATTACAATTTTCCAATTTTGGCGATTTATTTATTTAAAGATCTTTGCGATTTTTAAGTTTTCACAGTCATTACTATTTTGAAAAAATTTAATTTTTTTTTATAAAATTTCGTAAATTTCCCGAAATTTTAAATTTTTTCGATTGTTGCATTTTAGGAATAATTGCATTTTTCTCGATTTTTTTTTTTTTTAATTAACAATATTCAAATTTTGTCTATTTCTTTATTTAGGGAACTTTGCGATCTTACAGTTTTTACAGTTTTTACAATTTTGGAAAACTGTTCTTTTTATCGAATTTCGGAAAGTTTCCGAAATTTTTATTTTTTTTAGGTTTTTGAATTTTTAGAATTTTTGCATTTTTTTTTCGATTTTTTCATTTCAACAAAAATTACAATTTTCAAAGTTTTTAGATTTATTAAGTTAGAGAATTTTGTGATTTTGTCAATTTTACAGTTTTTACTATTTTGAAAAAATTTATTTTTTTTTATCAAATTTCGTAAATTTCCCGAAATTTTAAATTTTTTCGATTGTTGAATTTTAAGAATATTTACATTTTTCTCGATTTTTTTTTTTTTTTAAATTAACAATATTCAAATTTTGTCCATTTCTTTATTTAGGGAACTTGCGATTTTACAGTTTTTACAGTTTTTACAATTTTGGAAAAATTTTCTTTTGTTATTAAATTTCGGAAATTTTCCGAAAATTTAAATTTTTTCGATTTTTGAATTAAGGGAATTTTAGCATTTTTCTCAATTTTTTTTATTTATAACAAAAATTACAATATTCAAATTTTGTCCATTTCTTTATTTAGGGAATTTTGCGATTTTACAGTTTTCACAGTTTTTACAATTTTGGAAAAATTTTCTTTTTTATCGAATTTCGGAAAGTTTCCGAAATTTTGAATTTTTTTTGATTTTTGAATTTTTAGAATTTTTCCATTTTTTTCGATATTTTCATTTCAACAAAAATTAAAATTTTCCAATTTTTTAGATTTATTAATTTAGAGAACTTTGTGATTTTGTCGATTTTACTGTTTTTACTATTTTGAAAAAATTTTCTTTTTTTTATCAAATTTACGGAAATTTTGCAAAATTTGAATTTTTTTCGATTTTTTGAATTTTTAGAATTTTTGCATTTTTCTCGATTTTTTCATTTCAACAAAAATTACAATTTTTCAATTTTTTAGATTTCTTAATATAGAGAACTTTGTGATTTTGTCGATTTTACAGTTTTTACTATTCTGAAAAAATGTTATTTTTTTATCAAATTTTCGGAAATTTTGCAAAATTTTAACTTTTTTCGATTTTTGAATTCTTAGAATTTTCGCATTTTTCTCGATTTTTTCATTTTAGCAAAAATTACAATTTTCCAATTTTGTAGGTTTCTTAATTTAGAGAACTTTGCGATTTTACAGTTTTCACAGTTTTTACTATTTTGAAAAAAATTTCTTTTGTTATCAAATTTCGGAAATTTAACATTTTTTAGATTTTTGAATTTAGGGAATTTTGGCATTTTTCTTGATATTTTTAATTCAACAAAAGTTACAATTTTCCAATTTTGGCGATTTCTTTATTTAAAGAGCTTTGCGATTTTTAAGTTTTCACAGTCTTTACTGTTTTGAAAAAATTTATTTTTTTTATCAAATTTCGTAAATTTCCCGAAATTTTAAATTTTTTCGATTGTTGAATTTTAAGAATATTTGCATTTTTCTCGATTTTTTTTTTTTTTTAAATTAACAATATTCAAATTTTGTCCATTTCTTTATTTAGGGAACTTTGCGATTTTACAGTTTTTACAATTTTGGAAAAATGTTCTTTTTTATCCAATTTCGGAAATTTTGCAAAATTTTAATTTTTTTCGATTTTTGAATTTTTAGAATTTTCGCCTTTTTTCTCGATTTTTTCATTTCAACAAAAATTACAATTCTCCAATTTTTTAGATTTCTTAATTTAGAGAACTTTTTGATTTTGTCGATTTTACAGTTTTTACTATTTTGAAAAAATTTTCTTTTATTATTAAATTTCATAAATTTTCCGAAATTTTAAATTTTTTCGATTTTTGAATTAAGGGAATTTTAGCATTTTTCTTGATATTTTTAATTCAACAAAAATTACAATTTTCCAATTTTGGCGATTTCTTTATTTAAAGAGCTTTGCGATTTTTAAGTTTTCACAGTCTTTACTATTTTGAAAAAATTTAATTTTTTTATCAAATTTCAGAAATTTTCCGAAATTTTAAATTTTGTCGATTGCTGAATTTTAGGAATTTGTGCATTTTTCTCAATTTTTTTATTTTAACAAAATTTACAATATTCAAATTTTGTCCATTTCATTATTTAGGAAACTTTGCGATTTTACATTTTTCACAGTTTTTACAATTTTGGAAACATTTTCTTTTTTATCGAATTTCGGAAAGTTTCCAAAATTTTTAATTTTTTTCGATTTTTGAATTTTTCGAATTTTTGCATTTTTCTCGATTTTTTCATTTCAACAAAAATTACAATTTTCAAATTTTTTAAATTTCTTAATTTAGAGAACTTTTTGATTTTGTCGATTTTACAGTTTTTACTATTCTGAAAAAATGTTATTTTTTTATCAAATTTTCGGAAATTTTGCAAAATTTTAACTTTTTTCGATTTTTGAATTCTTAGAATTTTAGCATTTTTCTCGATTTTTTCATTTTAGCAAAAATTACAATTTTCCAATTTTGTAGATTTCTTAATTTAGAGAACTTTGCGATTTTACAGTTTTCACAGTTTTTATTATTTTGAAAAAAAATTCTTTTGTTTTCAAATTTCGGAAATTTTAAATTTTTTAGATTTTTGAATTTAGGGAATTTTAGCATTTTTCTTGATATTTTTAATTCAACAAAAGTTACAATTTTCCAATTTTGGCGATTTCTTTATTTAAAGAGCTTTGCGATTTTTAAGTTTTCACAGTCTTTACTATTTTGAAAAAATTTATTTTTTTTATCAAATTTCGTAAATTTCCCGAAATTTTAAATTTTTTCGATTGTTGAATTTTAAGAATATTTGCATTTTTCTCGATTTTTTTTTTTTTTAAATTAACAATATTCAAATTTTGTCCATTTCTTTATTTAGGGAACTTTGCGATTTTACAGATTTTACAATTTTGGAAAAATGTTCTTTTTTATCCAATTTCGGAAAGTTTCCGAAATTTGTAATTTTTTTCGATTTTTGAATTTTTAGAATTTTCGCCTTTTTTCTCGATTTTTTCATTTCAACAAAAATTACAATTCTCCAATTTTTTAGATTTCTTAATTTAGAGAACTTTTTGATTTTGTCGATTTTACAGTTTTTACTATTTTGAAAAAATTTTCTTGTATTATTAAATTTCATAAATTTTCCGAAATTTTAAATTTTTTCGATTTTTGAATTAAGGGAATTTTAGCATTTTTCTTGATATTTTTAATTCAACAAAAATTACAATTTTCCAATTTTGGCGATTTCTTTATTTAAAGAGCTTTGCGACTTTTAAGTTTTCACAGTCTTTACTATTTTGAAAAAATTTAATTTTTTTATCAAATTTCAGAAATTTTCCGAAATTTTAAATTTTGTCGATTGTTGAATTTTAGGAATTTGTGCATTTTTCTCAATTTTTTTATTTTAACAAAATTTACAATATTCAAATTTTGTCCATTTCATTATTTAGGAAACTTTGCGATTTTACATTTTTCACAGTTTTTACAATTTTGGAAACATTTTCTTTTTTATCGAATTTCGGAAAGTTTCCAAAATTTTTAATTTTTTTCGATTTTTGAATTTTTCGAATTTTTGCATTTTTCTCGATTTTTTCATTTCAACAAAAATTACAATTTTCAAATTTTTTAAATTTCTTAATTTAGAGAACTTTTTGATTTTGTCGATTTTACAGTTTTTACTATTTTGAAAAAATGTTGTTTTTTTATCAAAATTTCGGATGTTTTGCAAAATTTTAATTTTATCGATTTTTGAATTTTTAGAATTTTTGAATTATTCTCGATTTTTTCATTTTAACAAAAATTACAATTCTCCAATTTTGTAGATTTCTTAATTTAGAAAACTTTGCGATTTTACAGTTTTTGCAGCTCTTAAAATTTTGAAAATATTTAATTTTTTTATCGAATTTCGGAAAGTTTCCGTAATTTTTAATTTTTTTTGATTTTTGAATTTTTAGAATTTTTGAATTTTTCTCGATTTTTCATTTCAACAAAAATTACAATTTTCCAATTTTTAAGATTTCTTAATTTAGAGAACTTTGTGATTTTGTCTATTTTACAGTTCTTACTATTTTGAAATAAATTTATTTTTTTTATCAAATTTTAGGAAATTTGGCAAAATTTTAACTTTTTTCGATTTTTGAATTTTTTAGAATTTTCGCATTTTTCTCGATTTTTTCATTTAAGCAAAAATTACAATTTTCCAATTTTGTAGGTTTCTTAATTTAGAGAACTTTGCGATTTTACAGTTTTCACAGTTTTTACTATTTTGAAAAAAATTTCTTTTGTTATCAAATTTCGGAAATTTTAAATTTTTTAGATTTTTGAATTTAGGGAATTTTAGCATTTTTCTTGATATTTTTAATTCAACAAGCGTTGCGATTTTTAAGTTTTCACAGTCTTTACTATTTTGAAAAAATTTATTTTTTTTTATCAAATTTCGTAAATTTCCCGAAATTTTAAATTTTTTCGATTGTTGAATTTTAAGAATATTTGCATTTTTCTCGATTTTTTTTTTTTTTTTAATTAACAATATTCAAATTTTGTCCATTTCTTTATTTAGGAAACTTTGCGATTTTACAGTTTTTACAGTTTTTACAATTTTGAAAAAATTTTCTTTTTTTTATCAAATTTTCGGAAATTTTGCAAAATTTGAATTTTTTTCGATTTTTTGAATTTTTAGAATTTTTGCATTTTTCTCGATTTTTTCATTTCAACAAAAATTACAATTTTCCAATTTTATAGATTTCTTAATTTAGAGAACTTTGTGATTTTGTCGATCTTACAGTTTTTACTATTCTGAAAAAATGTTATTTTTTTATCAAATTTTCGGAAATTTTGCAAAATTTTAACTTTTTTCGATTTTTGATTTCTTAGAATTTTCGCATTTTTCTCGATTTTTTCATTTAAGCAAAAATTACAATTTTCCAATTTTGTAGATTTCTTAATTTAGAGAACTTTGCGATTTTACAGTTTTCACAGTCTTTACTATTTTGAAAGAATCTATTTTTTTTATCAAATTTCGTAAATTTCCCGAAATTTTAAATTTTTTCGATTGTTGAATTTTAAGAATATTTGCATTTTTCACGATTTTTTTTTTTTTTTTAATTAACAATATTCAAATTTTGTCCATTTCTTTATTTAGGGAACTTTGCGATTTTACAGTTTTTACAATTTTGGAAAAATGTTCTTTTTTATCCAATTTCGGAAAGTTTCCGAAATTTGTAATTTTTTTCGATTTTTGAATTTTTAGAATTTTCGCCTTTTTTCTCGATTTTCTCATTTCAACAAAAATTACAATTCTCCAATTTTTTAGATTTCTTAATTTAGACAATTTTGCGATTTTGTCGATTTAACAGTTTTTACTATTTTGAAAAAATTTTCTTTTATTATTAAATTTCATAAATTTTCCGAAATTTTAAATTTTTTCGATTTTTGAATTGAGGGAATTTTAGCATTTTTCTTGATATTTTTAATTCAACAAAAATTACAATTTTCCAATTTTGGCGATTTCTTTATTTAAAGAGCTTTGCGATTTTTAAGTTTTCACAGTCCTTACTATTTTGAAAAAATTTATTTTTTTTATCAAATTTCGTAAATTTCCCGAAATTTTAAATTTTTTCGATTGTTGAATTTTAAGAATATTTGCATTTTTCTCGATTTTTTTTTTTTTTTTAAATTAACAATATTCAAATTTTGTCCATTTCTTTATTTAGGGAACTTTGCGATTTTACAGTTTTCACAGTTTTTACAATTTTGGAAAAATGTTCTTTTTTATCCAATTTCGGAAAGTTTCCGAAATTTGTAATTTTTTTCGATTTTTGAATTTTTAGAATTTTCGCCTTTTTTCTCGATTTTTTCATTTCAACAAAAATTACAATTCTCCAATTTTTTAGATTTCTTAATTTAGACAATTTTGTGATTTTGTCGATTTAACAGTTTTTACTATTTTGAAAAAATTTTCTTTTATTATTAAATTTCATAAATTTTCCGAAATTTTAAATTTTTTCGATTTTTGAATTAAGGGAATTTTAGCATTTTTCTTGATATTTTTAATTCAACAAAAATTACAATTTTCCAATTTTGGCGATTTCTTTATTTAAAGAGCTTTGCGATTTTAAAGTTTTCACAGTCTTTACTATTTTGAAAAAATTTAATTTTTTTATCAAATTTCAGAAATTTTCCGAAATTTTAAATTTTGTCGATTGTTGAATTTTAGGAATTTTTGCATTTTTCTCAATTTTTTTATTTTAACAAAATTTACAATATTCAAATTTTGTCCATTTCATTATTTAGGAAACTTTGCGATTTTACATTTTTCACAGTTTTTACAATTTTGGAAACATTTTCTTTTTTATCGAATTTCGGAAAGTTTCCAAAATTTTTAATTTTTTTCGATTTTTGAATTTTTCGAATTTTTGCATTTTTCTCGATTTTTTCATTTCAACAAAAATTACAATTTTCAAATTTTTTAAATTTCTTAATTTAGAGAACTTTTTGATTTTGTCGATTTTACAGTTTTTACTATTTTGAAAAAATGTTGTTTTTTTACCAAAATTTCGGATGTTTTGCAAAATTTTAATTTTATCGATTTTTGAATTTTTAGAATTTTTGAATTTTTCTCGATTTTTTCATTTTAACAAAAATTACAATTCTCCAATTTTGTAGATTTCTTAATTTAGAAAACTTTGCGATTTTACAGTTTTTGCAGCTCTTAAAATTTTGAAAATATTTAATTTTTTTATCGAATTTCGGAAAGTTTCCGTAATTTTTAATTTTTTTTTATTTTTGAATTTTTAGAATTTTTCTCGATTTTTTCATTTCAACAAAAATTACAATTTTCCAATTTTGTAGATTTCTAAATTAAGAGAAGTTTGTGATTTTGTCGATTATACAGATTTTATTATTTTGAAGAAAGTGTCTACTTTATTCAATTTAGAAAATTTTCCAAAATTTTAAATTTTTCCGATTTTTGAATTTCTTAAATTTTTTGAATTTTTCTCGATTTTTTCATTTCAACAAAATTTACAATATTCCAATTTTGTATATTTCTTAATTTAAAAAGCTTTGCGATTTTTAAGTTTTCACAGTTTTTACTATTTTGAACAAAATTTCTTTTGTTATTAAATTTCGGAAATTTTCCGAAATTTTAAATTTTTTCGATTTTTGAATTAAGGGAATTTTAGTATTTTTCTCTTTTTTTTTATTTATAACAAAAATTACAATATTCAACTTTTGTCCATTTCTTTATTTAGGGAATTTTGCGATTTTACAGTTTTCACAGTTTTTACAATTTTGGAAAAATTTTCTTTTTTATCGAATTTCGGAAAGTTTTCGAAATTTTGAATTTTTTTTGATTTTTGAATTTTTAGAATTTTTCCATTTTTCTCGATATTTTCATTTCAACAAAAATTAAAATTTTCCAATTTTTTAGATTTATTAATTTAGAAAACTTTGTGATTTTGTCAATTTTACAGTTTTTACTATTTTGAAAAAATTTTCTTTTTTTTATCAAATTTTCGGAAATTTTGCAAAATTTGAATTTATTTTGATTTTTTGAATTTTTAGAATTTTTGCATTTTTCTCTATTTTTTCATTTCAACAAAAATTACAATTTTCCAATTTTTTAGATTTCTTAATTTAGAGAACTTTGTGATTTTGTCGATTTTACAGTTTTTACTATTCTGAAAAAATGTTATTTTTTTTATCAAATTTTCGGAAATTTTGCAAAATTTTAACTTTTTTCGATTTTTGAATTCTTAGAATTTTCGCATTTTTCTCGATTTTTTCATTTAAGCAAAAATTACAATTTTCCAATTTTGTAGGTTTCTTAATTTAGAGAACTTTGCGATTTTACAGTTTTCACAGTTTTTACTATTTTGAAAAAAATTTTTTTTGTTATCAAATTTCGGAAATTTTAAATTTTTTAGATTTTTGAATTTAGGGAATTTTAGCATTTTTCTTGATATTTTTAATTCAACAAAAGTTACAATTTTCCAATTTTGGCGATTTCTTTATTTAAAGAGCTTTGCGATTTTTAAGTTTTCACAGTCTTTTCTATTTTGAAAAAATTTATTTTTTTTTTATCCAATTTCGTAAATTTCCCGAAATTTTAAATTTTTTCGATTGTTGAATTTTAAGAATATTTGCATTTTTCTCGATTTTTTTTTTTTTTTTAATTAACAATATTCAAATTTTGTCCATTTCTTTATTTAGGGAACTTTGCGATTTTACAGTTTTTACAATTTTGAAAAAATTTTCTTTTTTTTATCAAATTTTCGGAAATTTTGCAAAATTTGAATTTTTTTCGATTTTTTGAATTTTTAGAATTTTTGCATTTTTCTCGATTTTTTCATTTCAACAAAAATTATAATTTTCCAATTTTATAGATTTCTTAATTTAGAGAACTTTGTGATTTTGTCGATCTTACAGTTTTTACTATTCTGAAAAAATGTTATTTTTTTATCAAATTTTCGGAAACTTTGCAAAATTTTAACTTTTTTCGATTTTTGAATTCTTAGAATTTTCGCATTTTTCTCGATTTTTTCATTTTAGCAAAAATTACAATTTTCCAATTTTGTAGATTTCTTAATTTAGAGAACTTTGCGATTTTACAGTTTTTACAATTTTGGAAAAATGTTCTTTTTTATCCAATTTCGGAAAGTTTCCGAAATTTGTAATTTGTTTCGATTTTTGAATTTTTAGAATTTTTGCCTTTTTTCTCGATTTTTTCATTTCAACAAAAATTACAATTCTCCAATTTTTTAGATTTCTTAATTTTGACAATTTTGTGATTTTGTCGATTTAACAGTTTTTACTATTTTGAAAAAATTTAATTTTTTTATCAAATTTCAGAAATTTTCCGAAATTTTAAATTTTGTCGATTGTTGAATTTTAGGAATTTTTGCATTTTTCTCAATTTTTTTATTTTAACAAAATTTGTTATATTCAAATTTTGTCCATTTCATTATTTAGGAAACTTTGCGATTTTACATTTTTCACAGTTTTTACAATTTTGGAAACATTTTCTTTTTTATCGAATTTCGGAAAGTTTCCAAAATTTTTAATTTTTTTCGATTTTTGAATTTTTCGAATTTTTGCATTTTTCTCGATTTTTTCATTTCAACAAAAATTACAATTTTCAAATTTTTTAAATTTCTTAATTTAGAGAACTTTTTGATTTTGTCGATTTTACAGTTTTTACTATTTCGAAAAAATGTTGTTTTTTTATCAAAATTTCGGATGTTTTGCAAAATTTTAATTTTATCGATTTTTGAATTTTTAGAATTTTTTAATTTTTCTCGATTTTTTCATTTTAACAAAAATTACAATTCTCCAATTTTGTAGATTTTTTAATTTAGAGAACTTTGCGATTTTACAGTTTTTACAGCTTTTAAAATTTTGAAAATATTTAATTTTTTTATCGAATTTCGGAAAGTTTCCGTAATTTTTAACTTTTTTCGAATTTTGAATTTTTAGAATTTTCGCATTTTTCTCGATTTTTTCATTTCAACAAAAATTACAATTTTCCAATTTTTTAGATTTCTTAATTTAGAGAATTTTGTGATTTTGTCGATTTTACAGTTTTTACTATTTTGAAAAAATTTTCTTTTTTTATCATATTTCGGAAATTTTCGGAAATTTTAAATTTTATTGATTTTTGAATTTAGGGAATTTTAGCATTTTTCTTGATATTTTTAATTCAACAAAAATAACATGTTTCCAATTTTGGCGATTTATTTATTTAAAGATCTTTGCGATTTTTAAGTTTTCACAGTCTTTACTATTTTGAAAAAATTTAATTTTTTTTATTAAATTTCGTAAATTTCCCGAAATTTTAAATTTTTTCGATTGTTGCATTTTAAGAATATTTGCATTTTTCTCGATTTTTTTTTTTTTTTTAATTAACAATATTCAAATTTTGTCCATTTCTTTATTTAGGGAACTTTGCGATTTTACAGTTTTTACAATTTTGAAAAAATTTTCTTTTTTTTATCAAATTTTCGGAAATTTTGCAAAATTTGAATTTTTTTCGATTTTTTGAATTTTTAGAATTTTTGCATTTTTCTCAATTTTTTTATTTTAACAAAATTTACAATATTCAAATTTTGTCCATTTCATTATTTAGGAAACTTTGCGATTTTACATTTTTCACAGTTTTTACAATTTTGGAAACATTTTCTTTTTTATCGAATTTCGGAAAGTTTCCAAAATTTTTAATTTTTTTCGATTTTTGAATTTTTCGAATTTTTGCATTTTTCTCGATTTTTTCATTTCAACAAAAATTACAATTTTCAAATTTTTTAAATTTCTTAATTTAGAGAACTTTTTGATTTTGTCGATTTTACAGTTTTTACTATTTTGAAAAAATGTTGTTTTTTTACCAAAATTTCGGATGTTTTGCAAAATTTTAATTTTATCGATTTTTGAATTTTTAGAATTTTTGAATTTTTCTCGATTTTTTCATTTTAACAAAAATTACAATTCTCCAATTTTGTAGATTTCTTAATTTAGAAAACTTTGCGATTTTACAGTTTTTGCAGCTCTTAAAATTTTGAAAATATTTAATTTTTTTATCGAATTTCGGAAAGTTTCCGTAATTTTTAATTTTTTTTTATTTTTGAATTTTTAGAATTTTTGCATTTTTCTCGATTTTTTCATTTCAACAAAAATTACAATTTTCCAATTTTGTAGATTTCTAAATTAAGAGAAGTTTGTGATTTTGTCGATTATACAGATTTTATTATTTTGAAGAAAGTGTCTACTTTATTCAATTTAGAAAATTTTCCAAAATTTTAAATTTTTCCGATTTTTGAATTTCTTAAATTATTTGAATTTTTCTCGATTTTTTCATTTCAACAAAATTTACAATATTCCAATTTTGTATATTTTTTAATTTAAAAAGCTTTGCGATTTTTAAGTTTTCACAGTTTTTACTATTTTGAACAAAATTTCTTTTGTTATTAAATTTCGGAAATTTTCCGAAATTTTAAATTTTTTCGATTTTTGAATTAAGGGAATTTTAGTATTTTTCTCTTTTTTTTTATTTGTAACAAAAATTACAATATTCAAATTTTGTCCATTTCTTTATTTAGGGAATTTTGCGATTTTACAGTTTTCACAGTTTTTACAATTTTGGAAAAATTTTCTTTTTTATCGAATTTCGGAAAGTTTTCGAAATTTTGATTTTTTTTTGATTTTTGAATTTTTAGAATTTTTCCATTTTTCTCGATATTTTCATTTCAACAAAAATTAAAATTTTCCAATTTTTTAGATTTATTAATTTAGAAAACTTTGTGATTTTGTCAATTTTACAGTTTTTACTATTTTGAAAAAATTTTCTTTTTTTTATCAAATTTTCGGAAATTTTGCAAAATTTGAATTTATTTTGATTTTTTGAATTTTTAGAATTTTTGCATTTTTCTCTATTTTTTCATTTCAACAAAAATTACAATTTTCCAATTTTTTAGATTTCTTAATTTAGAGAACTTTGTGATTTTGTCGATTTTACAGTTTTTACTATTCTGAAAAAATGTTATTTTTTTTATCAAATTTTCGGAAATTTTGCAAAATTTTAACTTTTTTCGATTTTTGAATTCTTAGAATTTTCGCATTTTTCTCGATTTTTTCATTTAAGCAAAAATTACAATTTTCCAATTTTGTAGGTTTCTTAATTTAGAGAACTTTGCGATTTTACAGTTTTCACAGTTTTTACTATTTTGAAAAAAATTTTTTTTGTTATCAAATTTCGGAAATTTTAAATTTTTTAGATTTTTGAATTTAGGGAATTTTAGCATTTTTCTTGATATTTTTAATTCAACAAAAGTTACAATTTTCCAATTTTGGCGATTTCTTTATTTAAAGAGCTTTGCGATTTTTAAGTTTTCACAGTCTTTTCTATTTTGAAAAAATTTATTTTTTTTTTATCCAATTTCGTAAATTTCCCGAAATTTTAAATTTTTTCGATTGTTGAATTTTAAGAATATTTGCATTTTTCTCGATTTTTTTTTTTTTTTAATTAACAATATTCAAATTTTGTCCATTTCTTTATTTAGGGAACTTTGCGATTTTACAGTTTTTACAATTTTGAAAAAATTTTCTTTTTTTTATCAAATTTTAGGAAATTTTGCAAAATTTGAATTTTTTTCGATTTTTTGAATTTTTAGAATTTTTGCATTTTTCTCGATTTTTTCATTTCAACAAAAATTATAATTTTCCAATTTTATAGATTTCTTAATTTAGAGAACTTTGTGATTTTGTCGATCTTACAGTTTTTACTATTCTGAAAAAATGTTATTTTTTTATCAAATTTTCGGAAATTTTGCAAAATTTTAACTTTTTTCGATTTTTGAATTCTTAGAATTTTCGCATTTTTCTCGATTTTTTCATTTTAGCAAAAATTACAATTTTCCAATTTTGTAGATTTCTTAATTTAGAGAACTTTGCGATTTTACAGTTTTTACAATTTTGGAAAAATGTTCTTTTTTATCCAATTTCGGAAAGTTTCCGAAATTTGTAATTTGTTTCGATTTTTGAATTTTTAGAATTTTTGCCTTTTTTCTCGATTTTTTCATTTCAACAAAAATTACAATTCTCCAATTTTTTAGATTTCTTAATTTTGACAATTTTGTGATTTTGTCGATTTAACAGTTTTTACTATTTTGAAAAAAATTAATTTTTTTATCAAATTTCAGAAATTTTCCGAAATTTTAAATTTTGTCGATTGTTGAATTTTAGGAATTTTTGCATTTTTCTCAATTTTTTTATTTTAACAAAATTTGTTATATTCAAATTTTGTCCATTTCATTATTTAGGAAACTTTGCGATTTTACATTTTTCACAGTTTTTACAATTTT
Source organism: Drosophila immigrans (assembly GCA_963583835.1). NCBI lineage: Eukaryota > Metazoa > Arthropoda > Insecta > Diptera > Drosophilidae > Drosophila > Drosophila immigrans. Next base: position 1,056,033 of record CAUZWO010000094.1, on the reverse strand, counting down.
GGAAACATTTTCTTTTTTATCGAATTTCGGAAAGTTTCCAAAATTTTTAATTTTTTTCGATTTTTGAATTTTTCGAATTTTTGCATTTTTCTCGATTTTTTCATTTCAACAAAAATTACAATTTTCAAATTTTTTAAATTTCTTAATTTAGAGAACTTTTTGATTTTGTCGATTTTACAGTTTTTACTATTTTGAAAAAATGTTGTTTTTTTATCAAAATTTCGGATGTTTTGCAAAATTTTAATTTTATCGATTTTTGAATTTTTAGAATTTTTTAATTTTTCTCGATTTTTTCATTTTAACAAAAATTACAATTCTCCAATTTTGTAGATTTTTTAATTTAGAGAACTTTGCGATTTTACAGTTTTTACAGCTTTTAAAATTTTGAAAATATTTAATTTTTTTATCGAATTTCGGAAAGTTTCCGTAATTTTTAATTTTTTTTGATTTTTGAATTTTTAGAATTTTTGCATTTTTCTCGATTTTTTCATTTCAACAAAAATTAAAATTTTCCAATTTTTTAGATTTCTTAATTTAGAGAACTTTGTGATTTTGTCGATTTTACAGTTTTTACTATTATGAAAAAATTTTCTTTTTTTTTTATCAAATTTTCGGAAATTTTGCAAAATTTTAATTTATTTCGATTTTTTTAATTTTTAGAATTTTCGCATTTTTCTCGATTTTTTCATTTCAACAAAAATTAAAATTTCCCAATTTTGTAAATTTCTAAATTTAGAGAACTTTGCGATTTTACAGTTTTTACAGTTTTTAAAATTTTGAAAATATTTAATTTTTTTATCGAATTTCGGAAAGATTCCGTAATTTTTAATTTTTTTTGATTTCTGAATTTTTAGAATTTTTGCATTTTTCTCGATTTTTTCATTTCAACAAAAATTAAAATTTTCCAGTTTTTTAGATATCTTATTTTAGAGAACTTTGTGATTTTGTCGATATTACAGTTTTTTTCTATTTTGAAAAAATTTTATTTTTTTATCAAATTTTCGGAAATTTTTCAAAATTTTAATTTTTTTCGATTTTTGAATTTTTTGAATTTGCGCATTTTGCTTGATTTTTTAATTTCAACAAGAATAAGAATTTTCCAATTTTATAGATTTATTAATTTAGAGAACTTTGCGATTTTACAGTTTTCACAGTTTTTACTATTTTGAAAAAAATTTCTTTTGTTATCAAATTTCGGAAATTTTAAATTTTTTCGATTTTTGAAGTAAGGGAATTTTAGCATTTTTCTTGATATTTTTAATTCAACAAAAATTACAATTTTTCAATTTTGGCGATTTCTTTACTTAAAGAGCTTTGCGATTTTTAAGTTTTCACAGTCTTTACTATTTTGAAAAAATTTAATTTTTTTATAAAATTTCGGAAATTTTGCGAAATTTTATATTTTGTCGATTGTTGAATTTTAGGAATTTTTGAATTTTTCTCGATTTTTTTTTTTTTTTTTAAATTAAAAATATTCAAATTTTGTCCATTTCTTTATTTAGGGAACTTGCAATTTTACAGTTTTTACAGTTTTTACAATTTTGGAAAAATTTTCTTTTTTTTTATCAAATTTTCGGAAATTTTGCAAAATTTGAATTTTTTTCGATTTTTTGAATTTTTGCATTTTTCTCGATTTTTTCATTTCAACAAAAATTACAATTTTCCAATTTTTTAGATTTCTTAATTTAGAGAACTTTGTGATTTTGTCGATTTTACAGTTTTTACTATTCTGAAAAAATGTTATTTTTTATCAAATTTTCGGAAATTTTGCAAAATTTTAACTTTTTTCGATTTTTGAATTCTTAGAATTTTCGCATTTTTCTCGATTTTTTCATTTTAGCAAAAATTACAATTTTCCAATTTTGTAGATTTCTTAATTTAGAGAACTTTGCGATTACTATTTTGAAAAAAATTTCTTTTGTTATCAAATTTCTGAAATTTTAAATTTTTTAGATTTTTGAATTTAGGGAATTTTAGCATTTTTCTTGATATTTTTAATTCAACAAAAGTTACAATTTTCCAATTTTGGCGATTTCTTTATTTAAAGAGCTTTGCGATTTTTGAGAAAATTTATTTTTTTTATCAAATTTCGTAAATTTCCCGAAATTTTAAATTTTTTCGATTGTTGAATTTTAAGAATATTTGCATTTTTCTCGTTTTTTTTTTTTTTGTTTAAATTAACAATATTCAAATTTTGTCCATTTCTTTATTTAGGGAACTTTGCGATTTTACAGTTTTTACAATTTTGGAAAAATGTTCTTTTTTATCAAATTTCGGAAAGTTTCCGAAATTTTTAATTTTTTTCGATTTTTTAATTTTTAGAATTTTCGCCTTTTTTCTCGATTTTTCAACAAAAATTACAATTTTCCAATTTTTTAGATTTCTTAATTTAGACAATTTTGTGATTTTGTCGATTTAACAGTTTTTACTATTTTGAAAAAATTTTCTTTTTTATCAAATTTCGGAAAATTTCCGAAATTTTTAATTTTTTTTGATTTTTTAATTTTTAGAATTTTTGCATTTTTCTCGATTTTTCGATTTCAACAAAAATTACAATTTTCCAATTTTGTAGATTTCTAAATTAAGAGAAGTTTGTGATTTTGTCGATTATACAGATTTTATTTTTTACTATTTTGAACAAAATTTCTTTTATTATTAAATTTCATAAATTTTCCGAAATTTTAAATTTTTTCGATTTTTGAATTAAGGGAATTTTAGCATTTTTCTTGATATTTTTAATTCAACAAAAATTACAATTTTCCAATTTTGGCGATTTTTTTATTTAAAGAGCTTTGCGATTTTTAAGTTTTCACAGTTTTTACAATTTTGAAAAAATTTTCTTTTTTATCAAATTTCGGAAAGTTTCCAAAATTTTTAATTTTTTTTGATTTTTGAATTTTTAGAATTTTTGCATTTTTTTCGATTTTTTCATTTCAACAAAAATTACAATTTTCAAATTTTTTAAATTTCTTAATTTAGAGAACTTTTTGATTTAGTCGATTTTACAGTTTTTACTATTTTGAAATAATGTTCTTTTTTTATCAAAATTTCGGATGTTTTGCAAAATTTTAATTTTATCGATTTTTGAATTTTTAGAATTTTTGCATTTTTCTCGATTTTTTCATTTCAACAAAAATTACAATTTTCCAATTTTTTAGATTTCTTAATTTAGAGAACTTTGTGATTTTGTCTATTTTGCAGTTCTTACTATTTTGAAATAATTTCATTTTTTTATCAAATTTTAGGAAATTTTGCAAAATTTTAACTTTTTTCGAATTTTGAATTTTTAGAATTTTCGCATTTTTCTCGATTTTTTCATTTCAACAAAAATTACAATTTTCCAATTTTTTAGATTTCTTAATTTAGAGAATTTTGTGATTTTGTCGATTTTACAGTTTTTACTATTTTGAAAAAATTTTCTTTTTTTATCATATTTCGGAAATTTTCGGAAATTTTAAATTTTATTGATTTTTGAATTTAGGGAATTTTAGCATTTTTCTTGATATTTTTAATTCAACAAAAATAACATGTTTCCAATTTTGGCGATTTATTTATTTAAAGATCTTTGCGATTTTTAAGTTTTCACAGTCTTTACTATTTTGAAAAAATTTAATTTTTTTTATTAAATTTCGTAAATTTCCCGAAATTTTAAATTTTTTCGATTGTTGCATTTTAGGAATAATTGCATTTTTCTCGATTTTTTTTTTTTAATTAACAATATTCAAATTTTGTCTATTTCTTTATTTAGGGAACTTTGCGATCTTACAGTTTTTACAGTTTTTACAATTTTGGAAAAATGTTCTTTTTTATCGAATTTCGGAAAGTTTCCGAAATTTTTAATTTTTTTCGGTTTTTGAATTTTTAGAATTTTTGCATTTTTCTCGATTTTTTCATTTCAACAAAAATAACAATTTTCCAATTTTTTAGATTTCCTAATTAAGAAAAATTTGTGATTTTGTCGATTTAACAGTTTTTACTATTTTGGAGAAAGTGTCTTCTTTATTCAATTTCGGAATTTTAAGACATTCTAAATTTTTTCGATTTTTGAATTTTTAGAATTTTCGCATTTTTTTCGATTTTTTCATTTCAACAAAAATTACAATTTTCCAATTTTTTAGATTTCTTAATTTAGAGAACTTTGTGATTTTGTCTATTTTACAGTTCTTACTATTTTGAAATAATTTTATTTTTTTATCAAATTTTAGGAAATTTTGCAAAATTTTAACTTTTTTCGATTTTTGAATTTTTAGAATTTTCGCATTTTTCTCGATTTTTTCATTTCAACAAAAATTACAATTTTCCAATTTTTTAGATTTCTTAATTTAGAGAATTTTGTGATTTTGTCGATTTTACAGTTTTTACTATTTTGAAAAAATTTTCTTTTTTTATCATATTTCGGAAATTTTCGGAAATTTTAAATTTTTTCGATTTTTGAATTTAGGGAATTTTAGCATTTTTCTCGATTTTTTCATTTCAACAAAAATAACAATTTTCCAATTTTTTAGATTTCTTAATTAAGAAAAATTTGTGATTTTGTCGATTTAACAGTTTTTAATATTTTGGAGAAAGTGTCTTCTTTATTCAATTTCGGAATTTTAAGAAATTCTAAATTTTTTCGATTTTTGAATTTTTAGAATTTTCGCATTTTTTTCGATTTTTTCATTTCAACAAAAATTACAATTTTCAAATTTTTTAGATTTCTTAATTTAGAGAACTTTGTGATTTTGTCGATATTACAGTTTTTTTCTATTTTGAAAAAATTTTATTTTTTTATCAAATTTTCGGAAATTTTTCAAAATTTTAATTTTTTTCGATATTTGAATTTTTAGAATTTGCGCATTTTGCTTGATTTTTTAATTTCAACAAAAATAACAATTTTCCAATTTTGTAGATTTCTTAATTTAGAGAACTTTTCGATTTTACAGTTTTCACAGTTTTTACTATTTTGAAAAAAATTTCTTTTGTTATCAAATTTCGGAAATTTTAAATTTTTTCGATTTTTGAATTAAGGGAATTTTAGCATTTTTCTTGATATTTTTAATTTAACAAAAATTACAATTTTCCACTTCTGGCGATTTCTTTATCTAAAGAGCTTTGCGATTTTTAAATTTTTCACAGTCTTTACTATTTTGAAAAAATTTAATTTTTTTATCAAATTTCGTAAAATTTCCGAATTTTTAAGTTGTGTCGATTGTTGAATTTTAGGAATTTTTGAATTTTTCTCGATTTTTTTTTTTTTTTTAAATTAACAATATTCAAATTTTGTCTATTTCTTTATTTAGGGAACTTTGCGATTTTACAGTTTTTACAGTTTTTACAATTTTGGAAAAATTTTCTTTTTTATCAAATTTCGGAAAATTTCCGAAATTTTTAATTTTTTTTTTTTGATTTTTTAATTTTTAGAATTTTTGCATTTTTCTCGATTTTTTCATTTCAGCAAAAATAACAATTTTCCAACTTTGTAGATTTCTAAATTAAGAGAAGTTTGTGATTTTGTCGATTATACAGATTTTATTATTTTGAAGAAAGTGTCTACTTTATTCAATTTCGGAAATTTTCCGAAATTTTAAATTTTTCCGATTTTTGAATTTCTTAAATTTTTGAATTTTTCTCGATTTTTTCATTTCAACAAAATTTACAATATTCCAATTTTGTATATTTCTTAATTTAAAAAGCTTTGCGAATTTTAAGTTTTCACAGTTTTTACTATTTTAAACAAAATTTCTTTTGTTATTAAATTTCGGAAATTTTCGGAAATTTTAAATTTTTTCGATTTTTAAATTAAAGGAAATTTAGCATTTTTCTCAATTTTTTTTATTTATAACAAAAATTACAATATTCAAATTTTGTCTATTTCTTTATTTAGGGAACTTTGCGATTTTACAGTTTTCGCAGTTTTAACAATTTTGGAAAAATTTTCTTTTTTATCGAATTTTGGAAAGTTTCCAAAAGTTTTTATTTTTTTTTGATTTTTGAATTTTTAGAATTTTTGCATTTTTCTCGATTTTTTCATTTCAACAAAAATAATAATTTTAAAATTTTTTAGATTTCTTAATTTTGAGAACTTTGTGATTTTGTCGAATTTACAGTTTTTACTATTTTGAAAAAATTTTCTTTTTTTATCAAAATTACAAAAGTTTTGCAAAATTTTAAGTTTTATCGATTTTTGAATTTTTGGAATTTTTTAATTTTTCTCGATTTTTTCATTTTAACAAAAATTACAATTCTCCAATTTTGTAGATTTTTTAATTTAGAGAACTTTGCGATTTTACAGTTTTTACAGCTTTTAAAATTTTGAAAATATTTAATTTTTTTATCGAATTTCGGAAAGTTTCCGTAATTTTTAATTTTTTTCGATTTTTGAATTTTTAGAAATTTTGCATTTTTCTCGATTTTTTCATTTCAACAAAAATTACAATTTTCAAATTTTTTAAATTTCTTAATTTAGAGAACTTTTTGATTTTGTCGATTTTACAGTTTTTACTATTTTGAAAAAATGTTGTTTTTTTTATCAAAATTTCGGATGTTTTGCAAAATTTTAATTTTATCGATTTTTGAATTTTTAGAATTTTTTAATTTTTCTCGATTTTTTCATTTTAACAAAAATTACAATTCTCCAATTTTGTAGATTTTTTAATTTAGAGAACTTTGCGATTTTACAGTTTTTACAGCTTTTAAAATTTTGAAAATATTTAATTTTTTTATCGAATTTCGTAAAGTTTCCGTAATTTTTAATTTTTTTTGATTTTTGAATTTTTAGAATTTTTGCATTTTTCTCGATTTTTTCATTTCAACAAAAATTAAAATTTTCCAATTTTTTAGATTTCTTAATTTAGAGAACTTTGTGATTTTGTCGATTTTACAGTTTTTACTATTATGAAAAAATTTTCTTTTTTTTATCAAATTTTCGGAAATTTTGCAAAATTTTAATTTATTTCGATTTTTTTAATTTTTAGAATTTTCGCATTTTTCTCGATTTTTTCATTTCAACAAAAATTAAAATTTCCCAATTTTGTAAATTTCTAAATTTAGAGAACTTTGCGATTTTACAGTTTTTACAGTTTTTAAAATTTTGAAAATATTTAATTTTTTTATCGAATTTCGGAAAGATTCCGTAATTTTTAATTTTTTTTGATTTCTGAATTTTTAGAATTTTTGCATTTTTCTCGATTTTTTCATTTCAACAAAAATTAAAATTTTCCAGTTTTTTAGATATCTTATTTTAGAGAACTTTGTGATTTTGTCGATATTACAGTTTTTTTCTATTTTGAAAAAATTTTATTTTTTTATCAAATTTTCGGAAATTTTTCAAAATTTTAATTTTTTTCGATTTTTGAATTTTTTGAATTTGCGCATTTTGCTTGTTTTTTTAATTTCAACAAGAATAACAATTTTCCAATTTTATAGATTTCTTAATTTAGAGAACTTTGCGATTTTACAGTTTTCACAGTTTTTACTATTTTGAAAAAAATTTCTTTTGTTATCAAATTTCGGAAATTTTAAATTTTTTCGATTTTTGAAGTAAGGGAATTTTAGCATTTTTCTTGATATTTTTAATTCAACAAAAATTACAATTTTTCAATTTTGGCGATTTCTTTATTTAAAGAGCTTTGCGATTTTTAAGTTTTCACAGTCTTTACTATTTTGAAAAAATTTAATTTTTTTATAAAATTTCGGATATTTTGCGAAATTTTATATTTTGTCGATTGTTGAATTTTAGGAATTTTTGAATTTTTCTCGATTTTTTTTTTTTTTTTTAAATTAAAAATATTCAAATTTTGTCCATTTCTTTATTTAGGGAACTTGCAATTTTACAGTTTTTACAGTTTTTACAATTTTGGAAAAATTTTCTTTTTTTTTATCAAATTTTCGGAAATTTTGCAAAATTTGAATTTTTTTCGATTTTTTGAATTTTTGCATTTTTCTCGATTTTTTCATTTCAACAAAAATTACAATTTTCCAATTTTTTAGATTTCTTAATTTAGAGAACTTTGTGATTTTGTCGATTTTACAGTTTTTACTATTCTGAAAAAATGTTATTTTTTATCAAATTTTCGGAAATTTTGCAAAATTTTAACTTTTTTCGATTTTTGAATTCTTAGAATTTTCGCATTTTTCTCGATTTTTTCATTTTAGCAAAAATTACAATTTTCCAATTTTGTAGATTTCTTAATTTAGAGAACTTTGCGATTACTATTTTGAAAAAAATTTCTTTTGTTATCAAATTTCTGAAATTTTAAATTTTTTAGATTTTTGAATTTAGGGAATTTTAGCATTTTTCTTGATATTTTTAATTCAACAAAAGTTACAATTTTCCAATTTTGGCGATTTCTTTATTTAAAGAGCTTTGCGATTTTTAAGTTTTTTTTTATCAAATTTCGTAAATTTCCCGAAATTTTAAATTTTTTCGATTGTTGAATTTTAAGAATATTTGCATTTTTCTCGTTTTTTTTTTTTGTTTAAATTAACAATATTCAAATTTTGTCCATTTCTTTATTTAGGGAACTTTGCGATTTTACAGTTTTTACAATTTTGGAAAAATTTTCTTTTTTATCAAATTTCGGAAAGTTTCCGAAATTTTTAATTTTTTTTGATTTTTTAATTTTTAGAATTTTTGCATTTTTCTCGATTTTTCCATTTCAACAAAAATTACAATTTTCCAATTTTGTAGATTTCTAAATTAAGAGAAGTTTGTGATTTTGTCGATTATACAGATTTTATTTTTTACTATTTTGAACAAAATTTCTTTTATTATTAAATTTCATAAATTTTCCGAAATTTTAAATTTTTTCGATTTTTGAATTAAGGGAATTTTAGCATTTTTCTTGATATTTTTAATTCAACAAAAATTACAATTTTCCAATTTTGGCGATTTTTTTATTTAAAGAGCTTTGCGATTTTTAAGTTTTCACAGTTTTTACAATTTTGAAAAAATTTTCTTTTTTATCAAATTTCGGAAAGTTTCCAAAATTTTTAATTTTTTTTGATTTTTGAATTTTTAGAATTTTTGCATTTTTTTCGATTTTTTCATTTCAACAAAAATTACAATTTTCAAATTTTTTAAATTTCTTAATTTAGAGAACTTTGTGATTTTGTCGATTTTACAGTTTTTACTATTTTGAAATAATGTTCTTTTTTTATCAAAATTTCGGATGTTTTGCAAAATTTTAATTTTATCGATTTTTGAATTTTTAGAATTTTTGCATTTTTCTCGATTTTTTCATTTCAACAAAAATTACAATTTTCCAATTTTTTAGATTTCTTAATTTAGAGAACTTTGTGATTTTGTCTATTTTACAGTTCTTACTATTTTTAAATAATTTTATTTTTTTATCAAATTTTAGGAAATTTTGCAAAATTTTAACTTTTTTCGAATTTTGAATTTTTAGAATTTTCGCATTTTTCTCGATTTTTTCATTTCAACAAAAATTACAATTTTCCAATTTTTTAGATTTCTTAATTTAGAGAATTTTGTGATTTTGTCGATTTTACAGTTTTTACTATTTTGAAAAAATTTTCTTTTTTTATCATATTTCGGAAATTTTCGGAAATTTTAAATTTTATTGATTTTTGAATTAAGGGAATTTTAGCATTTTTCTTGATATTTTTAATTCAACAAAAATAACATTTTTCCAATTTTGGCGATTTATTTATTTAAAGATCTTTGCGATTTTTAAGTTTTCACAGTCTTTACTATTTTGAAAAAATTTAATTTTTTTTATTAAATTTCGTAAATTTCCCGAAATTTTAAATTTTTTCGATTGTTGCATTTTAGGAATAATTGCATTTTTCTCGATTTTTTTTTTTTAATTAACAATATTCAAATTTTGTCTATTTCTTTATTTAGGGAACTTTGCGATCTTACAGTTTTTACAGTTTTTACAATTTTGGAAAAATGTTCTTTTTTATCGAATTTCGGAAAGTTTCCGAAATTTTTAATTTTTTTCGGTTTTTGAATTTTTAGAATTTTTGCATTTTTCTCGATTTTTTCATTTCAACAAAAATAACAATTTTCCAATTTTTTAGATTTCCTAATTAAGAAAAATTTGTGATTTTGTCGATTTAACAGTTTTTACTATTTTGGAGAAAGTGTCTTCTTTATTCAATTTCGGAATTTTAAGAAATTCTAAATTTTTTCGATTTTTGAATTTTTAGAATTTTCGCATTTTTTTCGATTTTTTCATTTCAACAAAAATTACAATTTTCCAATTTTTTAGATTTCTTAATTTAGAGAACTTTGTGATTTTGTCTATTTTACAGTTCTTACTATTTTGAAATAATTTTATTTTTTTATCAAATTTTAGGAAATTTTGCAAAATTTTAACTTTTTTCGATTTTTGAATTTTTAGAATTTTCGCATTTTTCTCGATTTTTTCATTTCAACAAAAATTACAATTTTCCAATTTTTTAGATTTCTTAATTCAGAGAATTTTGTGATTTTGTCGATTTTACAGTTTTTACTATTTTGAAAAAATTTTCTTTTTTTATCATATTTCGGAAATTTTCGGAAATTTTAAATTTTTTCGATTTTTGAATTTAGGGAATTTTAGCATTTTTCTTGATATTTTTAATTCAACAAAAATTACAATTTTCCAATTTTGGCGATTTATTTATTTAAAGAGCTTTGCGATTTTTAAGTTTTCACTGTCTTTACTATTTTGAAAAAATTTAATTTTTTTTATTAAATTTCGTAAATTTCCCGAAATTTTAAATTTTTTCGATTGTTGCATTTTAGGAATAATTGCATTTTTCTCGATTTTTTTTTTTTTAATTAACAATATTCAAATTTTGTCCATTTCTTTATTTAGGAAACTTTGCGATCTTACAGTTTTTACAGTTTTTACAATTTTGGAAAAATGTTCTTTATTATCGAATTTCGGAAAGTTTCAGAAATTTTGTTTTTTTTTTTTTTTTTTGAATTTTTCGAATTCTTCCATTTTGCTCGATATTTTCATTACAACAAAAATTAAAATTTTCCAATTTTTTAGTTTTCTTAATTTAGAGAACTTTGTGATTTTGTCGATTTTACAGTTTTTACTATTTTGAAAAAATTTTTTTTTTGTTATCAAATTTTCGGAAATTTTGCAAAATTTTAATTTATTTCGATTTTTTTAATTTTTAGAATTTTCGCATTTTTCTCGATTTTTTCATTTCAACAAAAATTAAAATTTTCCAATTTTGTAGATTTCTAAATTTAGAGAACATTGCGATTTTACAGTTTTTACAGTTTTTAAAATTTTGAAAATATTTAATTTTTTTATCGAATTTCGGAAAGATTCCGTAATTTTTAATTTATTTTGATTTCTGAATTTTTGGAATTTTTGCATTTTTCTCGATTTTTTCATTTCAACAAAAATTACAATTTTTCAGTTTTTTAGATTTCTTAATTTAGAGAACTTTGTGATTTTGTCGATATTACAGTTTTTTTCTATTTTGAAAAAATTTTATTTTTTTATCAAATTTTCGGAAATTTTTCAAAATTTTAATTTTTTTCGATTTTTGAATTTTTTGAATTTGCGCATTTTGCTTGATTTTTTAATTTCAACAAAAATTACAATTTTCCAATTTTGGCGATTTCTTTATTTAAAGAGCTTTGCGATTTTAAAGTTTTCACAGTCTTTACTATTTTGAAAAAATTTAATTTTTTTATCAAATTTCGGAAATTTTCCGAAATTTTAAATTTTGTCAATTGTTGAATTTTAGGAATTTTTGAATTTTTCTCGATTTTTTTTTTTTTTTAAATTAACAATATTCAAATTTTGTCCATTTCTTTATTTAGGGAACTTGCGATTTTACAGTTTTTACAGTTTTTACAATTTTGAAAAAATTTTCTTTTTTTTATCAAATTTTCTGAAATTTTGCAAAATTTGAATTTTTTTCGATTATTTGAATTTTTAGAATTTTTGCATTTTTCTCGATTTTTTCATTTCAACAAAAATTACAATTTTCCAATTTTTTAGATTTCTTAATTTAGAGAACTTTGCGATTTTACAGTTTTTACAGCTTTTAAAATTTTGAAAATATTTAATTTTTTTATCAAATTTCGGAAAGTTTCCGTAATTTTTAATTTTTTTTGATTTTTGAATTTTTAGAATTTTTGAATTTTTCTCGATTTTTTCATTTCAACAAAAATTACAATTTTCCAATTTTTTAGATTTCTTAATTTAGAGAACTTTGTGATTTTGTCTATTTTACAGTTCTTACTATTTTTAAATAATTTTATTTTTTTTATCAAATTTTAGGAAATTTTGCAAAATTTTAACTTTTTTCGATTTTTGAATTTTTAGAATTTTCGCATTTTTCTCGATTTTTTCATTTCAACAAAAATTACAATTTTCCAATTTTTTAGACTTCTTAATTTAGAGAATTTTGTGATTTTGTCGATTTTACAGTTTTTACTATTATGAAAAAATTTTCTTTTTTTTATCAAATTTTCGGAAATTTTGCAAAATTTGAATTTTTTTCGATTTTTTGAATTTTTAGAATTTTTGCATTTTTCTCGATTTTTTCATTTCAACAAAAATTACAATTTTCCAATTTTTTAGATTTCTTAATTTAGAGAACTTTGCGATTTTACAGTTTTTACAGCTTTTAAAATTTTGAAAATATTTAATTTTTTTATCAAATTTCGGAAAGTTTCCGTAATTTTTAATTTTTTTTGATTTTTGAATTTTTAGAATTTTTGAATTTTTCTCGATTTTTTCATTTCAACAAAAATTACAATTTTCCAATTTTTTAGATTTCTTAATTTAGAGAACTTTGTGATTTTGTCTATTTTACAGTTCTTACTATTTTTAAATAATTTTATTTTTTTTATCAAATTTTAGGAAATTTTGCGAAATTTTAACTTTTTTCGATTTTTGAATTTTTAGAATTTTCGCATTTTTCTCGATTTTTTCATTTCAACAAAAATTACAATTTTCCAATTTTTTAGACTTCTTAATTTAGAGAATTTTGTGATTTTGTCGTTTTTACAGTTTTTACTATTCTGAAAAAAATGTTATTTTTTTATCAAATTTTCGGAAATTTTGCAAAATTTTAACTTTTTTCGATTTTTGAATTCTTAGAATTTTTGCATTTTTCTCGATTTTTTCATTTTAGCAAAAATTACAATTTTCCAATTTTGTAGATTTCTTAATTTAGAGAACTTTGCGATTACTATTTTGAAAAAAATTTCTTTTGTTATCAAATTTCGTAAATTTCCCGAAATTTTAAATTTTTTCGATTGTTGCATTTTAGGAATAATTGCATTTTTCTCGATTTTTTTTTTTTTTAATTAACAATATTCAAATTTTGTCCATTTCTTTATTTAGGGAACTTTGCGATCTTACAGTTTTTACAATTTTGGAAAAATGTTCTTTTTTATCGAATTTCGGAAAGTTTCCGAAATTTTTAATTTTTTTCGGTTTTTGAATTTTTAGAATTTTTGCATTTATCTCGATTTTTTCATTTCAACAAAAATTACAATTTTCCAATTTTTTAGATTTCTTAATTAAGAAAAATTTGTGATTTTGTCGATTTAACAGTTTTTACTATTTTGGAGAAAGTGTCTTCTTTATTCAATTTCGGAATTTTAAGAAATTCTAAATTTTTTCGATTTTTGAATTTTTAGAATTTTCGCATTTTTTTCGATTTTTTCATTTCAACAAAAATTACAATTTTCAAATTTTTTAGATTTCTTAATTTTGAGAACTTTGTGATTTTGTCAATTTTACAGTTTTTACTATTTTGAAAAAATTTTATTTTTTTATCAAATTTTCGGAAATTTTGCAAAATTTTAACTTTTTTCGATTTTTAAATTTTTAGAATTTTCGCATTTTTCTCGATTTTTTCATTTCAACAAAAATAACAATTTTCCAATTTTGTAGATTTCTTAATTTAGAGAACTTTGCGATTTTACAGTTTTCACAGTTTTTACTATTTTGTAAAAAATTTCTTTTTTTATCAAATTTCGGAAATTTTAAATTTTTTAGGTTTTTGAATTTAGTGAATTTTAGCATTTTTCTTGATATTTTTAATTCAACAAAATATACAATTTTCCAATTTTGGCGATTTCATTATTTAAAGAGCTTTGCGATTTTAAAGTTTTCATAGTCTTTACTATTTTGAAAAAATTAAAATTTTTTCATCAAATTTCGGAAATTTTCCGAAATTCTAAATTTTTTCGATTTTTGAATTTTTAGAATTTTCGCATTTTTTTCGATTTTTTCATTTCAACAAAAATTACAATTTTCAAATTTTTTAGATTTCTTAATTTAGAGAACTTTGTGATTTTGTCGATATTACAGTTTTTTTCTATTTTGAAAAAATTTTATTTTTTTATCAAATTTTCGGAAATTTTTCAAAATTTTAATTTTTTCGATTTTTGAATTTTTAGAATTTTCGCATTTTGCTTGATTTTTTAATTTCAACAAAAATAACAATTTTCCAATTTTGTAGATTTCTTAATTTAGAGAACTTTGCGATTTTACAGTTTTCACAGTTTTTACTATTTTGAAAAAAATTTCTTTTGTTATCAAATTTCGGAAATTTTAAATTTTTTCGATTTTTGAATTAAGGGAATTTTAGCATTTTTCTTGATATTTTTAATTCAACAAAAATTACAATTTTCCAATTCTGGCGATTTCTTTATCTAAAGAGCTTTGCGATTTTTAAGTTTTCACAGTCTTTACTATTTTGAAAAAATTTAATTTTTTTATCAAATTTCGTAAAATTTCCGAAATTTTAAATTTTGTCGATTGTTGAATTTTAGGAATTTTTGCATTTTTCTCGATTTTTTCATTTCAACAAAAATTACAATTTTCCAATTTTTTAGATTTCTTAATTTAGAGAACTTTGTGATTTTGTCTATTTTACAGTTCTTACTATTTTAAAATAATTTTATTTTTTATCAAATTTTAGGAAATTTTGCAAAATTTTAACTTTTTTCGATTTTTGAATTTTTAGAATTTTCGCATTTTTCTCGATTTTTTCATTTCAACAAAAATTACAATTTTCCAATTTTTTAGATTTCTTAATTTATAGAATTTTGTGATTTTGTCGATTTTACAGTTTTTACTATTTTGAAAAAATTTTCTTTTTTTATCATATTTCGGAAATTTTCGGAAATTTTAAATGTTTTCGATTTTTGAATTTAGGGAATTTTAGCATTTTTCTTGATATTTTTAATATAACAAAAATTACAATTTTCCAATTTTGGCGATTTATTTATTTAAAGATCTTTGCGATTTTTAAGTTTTCACAGTCTTTACTATTTTGAAAAAATTTAATTTTTTTTATTAAATTTCGTAAATTTCCCGAAATTTTAAATTTTTTCGATTGTTGCATTTTAGGAATAATTGCATTTTTCTCGATTTTTTTTTTTTAATTAACAATATTCAAATTTTGTCTATTTCTTTATTTAGGGAACTTTGCGATCTTACAGTTTTTACAGTTTTTACAATTTTGGAAAAATGTTCTTTTTTATCGAATTTCGGAAAGTTTCCGAAACTTTTAATTTTTTTCGGTTTTTGAATTTTTAGAATTTTTGCATTTATCTCGATTTTTTCATTTCAACAAAAATTACAATTTTCCAATTTTTTAGATTTCTTAATTTATAGAATTTTGTGATTTTGTCGATTTTACAGTTTTTACTATTTTGAAAAAAATTTCTTTTGTTATCAAATTTCGGAAATTTTAAATTTTTTCGATTTTTGAATTAAGGGAATTTTAGCATTTTTCTTGATATTTTTAATTCAACAAAAATTACAATTTTCCAATTCTGGCGATTTCTTTATCTAAAGAGCTTTGCGATTTTTAAGTTTTCACTGTCTTTACTATTTTGAAAAAATATAATTTTTTTTATTAAATTTCGTAAATTTCCTGAAATTTTTTCGATTGTTGCATTTTAGGAATAATTGCATTTTTCTCGATTTTTTTTTTTTTTAATTAACAATATTCAAATTTTGTCTATTTCTTTATTTAGGGAACTTTGCGATTTTACAGTTTTTACAATTTTGGAAAAATTTTCTTTTTTATCGAATTTCGGAAAGTTTCCGAAACTTTTAATTTTTTTCGGTTTTTGAATTTTTAGAATTTTTGCATTTATCTCGATTTTTTCATTTCAACAAAAATTACAATTTTCCAATTTTTTAGATTTCTTAATTAAGAAAAATTTGTGATTTTGTCGATTTAACAGTTTTTACTATTTTGGAGAAAGTGTCTTCTTTATTCAATTTCGGAATTTTAAGAAATTCTAAATTTTTTCGATTTTTGAATTTTTAGAATTTTCGCATTTTTCTCGATTTTTTCATTTCAACAAAAATTACAATTTTCCAATTTTTTAGATTTCTTAATTTAGAGAACTTTGTGATTTTGTCGATTTTACAGTTTTTACTATTCTAAAAAAAATGTTATTTTTTATCAAATTTTCGGAAATTTTGCAAAATTTTAACTTTTTTCGATTTTTGAATTCTTAGAATTTTCGCATTTTTCTCGATTTTTTCATTTTAGCAAAAATTAAAATTTTCCAATTTTGTAGATTTCTTAATTTAGAGAACTTTGCGATTACTATTTTGAAAAAAATTTCTTTTGTTATCAAATTTCTGAAATTTTAAATTTTTTAGATTTTTGAATTTAGGGAATTTTAGCATTTTTCTTGATATTTTTAATTCAACAAAAGTTACAATTTTCCAATTTTGGCGATTTCTTTATTTAAAGAGCTTTGCGATTTTTAAGTTTTCACAGTCTTTACTATTTTGAAAAAATTTATTTTTTTTATCAAATTTCGTAAATTTCCCGAAATTTTAAATTTTTTCGATTGTTGAATTTTAAGAATATTTGCATTTTTCTCGTTTTTTTTTTTTTGTTTAAATTAACAATATTCAAATTTTGTCCATTTCTTTATTTAGGGAACTTTGCGATTTTACAGTTTTTACAATTTTGGAAAAATGTTCTTTTTTATCAAATTTCGGAAAGTTTCCGAAATTTTTAATTTTTTTCGATTTTTTAATTTTTAGAATTTTCGCCTTTTTTCTCGATTTTTCAACAAAAATTACAATTTTCCAATTTTTTAGATTTCTTAATTTAGACAATTTTGTGATTTTGTCGATTTAACAGTTTTTACTATTTTGAAAAAATTTTCTTTTTTATCAAATTTCGGAAATTTTCCGAAATTTTAAATTTTGTCGATTGTTGAATTTTAGGAATTTTGACATTTTTCTCAATTTTTTTATTTTAACAAACTTTACAATATTCAAATTTTGTCCATTTCTTTACTTAGGAAACTTTGCGATTTTCCATTTTTCACAGTTTTTACAATTTTGGAAAAATTTTCTTTTTTATCAAATTTCGGAAAATTTCCGAAATTTTTAATTTTTTTTGATTTTTTAATTTTTAGAATTTTTGCATTTTTCTCGATTTTTCCATTTCGACAAAAATTACAATTTTCCAATTTTGTAGATTTCTAAATTAAGAGAAGTTTGTGATTTTGTCGATTATACAGATTTTATTTTTTACTATTTTGAACAAAATTTCTTTTATTATTAAATTTCATAAATTTTCCGAAATTTTAAATTTTTTCGATTTTTGAATTAAGGGAATTTAAGCATTTTTCTTGATATTTTTAATTCAACAAAAATTACAATTTTCCAATTTTGGCGATTTTTTTATTTAAAGAGCTTTGCGATTTTTAAGTTTTCACAGTTTTTACAATTTTAAAAAAATTTTCTTTTTTATCAAATTTCGGAAAGTTTCCAAAATTTTTAATTTTTTTTGATTTTTGAATTTTTAGAATTTTTGCATTTTTTTCGATTTTTTCATTTCAACAAAAATTACAATTTTCAAATTTTTTAAATTTCTTAATTTAGAGAATTTTTTGATTTAGTCGATTTTACAGTTTTTACAATTTTGGAAAAATGTTCTTTTTTATCGAATTTCGGAAAGTTTCCGAAATTTTTAATTTTTTTCGATTTTTGAATTTTTAGAATTTTCGCATTTTTCTCGATTTTTTCATTTCAACAAAAATTACAATTTTCCAATTTTTTAGATTTCTTAATTTAGAGAACTTTGTGATTTTGTCTATTTTACAGTTCTTACTATTTTGAAATAATTTTATTTTTTTATCAAATTTTAGGAAATTTTGCAAAATTTTAACTTTTTTCGATTTTTGAATTTTTAGAATTTTCGCATTTTTCTCGATTTTTTCATTTCAACAAAAATTACAATTTTCCAATTTTGTAGATTTCTTAATTTAGAGAACTTTGCGATTTTACAGTTTTCACAGTTTTTACTATTTTGAAAAGAATTTCTTTTGTTATCAAATTTCGGAAATTTTAAATTTTTTCGATTTTTGAATTAAGGGAATTTCAGCATTTTTCTTGATATTTTTAATTCAACAAAAATTACAATTTTCCACTTCTGGCGATTTCTTTATCTAAAGAGCTTTGCGATTTTTAAATTTTTCACAGTCTTTACTATTTTGAAAAAATTTAATTTTTTTATCAAATTTCGTAAAATTTCCGAATTTTTAAGTTGTGTCGATTGTTGAATTTTAGGAATTTTTGAATTTTTCTCGATTTTTTTTTTTTTTTTAAATTAACAATATTCAAATTTTGTCTATTTCTTTATTTAGGGAACTTTGCGATTTTACAGTTTTTACAGTTTTTACAATTTTGGAAAAATTTTCTTTTTTATCAAATTTCGGAAAATTTCCGAAATTTTTAATTTTTTTTTTTTGATTTTTTAATTTTTAGAATTTTTGCATTTTTCTCGATTTTTTCATTTCAACAAAAATAACAATTTTCCAACTTTGTAGATTTCTAAATTAAGAGAAGTTTGTGATTTTGTCGATTATACAGATTTTATTATTTTGAAGAAAGTGTCTACTTTATTCAATTTCGGAAATTTTCCGAAATTTTAAATTTTTCCGATTTTTGAATTTCTTAAATTTTTGAATTTTTCTCGATTTTTTCATTTCAACAAAATTTACAATATTCCAATTTTGTATATTTCTTAATTTAAAAAGCTTTGCGAATTTTAAGTTTTCACAGCTTTTACTATTTTGAACAAAATTTCTTTTGTTATTAAATTTCGGAAATTTTCGGAAATTTTAAATTTTTTCGATTTTTAAATTAAAGGAAATTTAGCATTTTTCTCAATTTTTTTTATTTATAACAAAAATTACAATATTCAAATTTTGTCTATTTCTTTATTTAGGGAACTTTGCGATTTTACAGTTTTCGCAGTTTTAACAATTTTGGAAAAATTTTCTTTTTATCGAATTTTGGAAAGTTTCCAAAAGTTTTTATTTTTTTTGATTTTTGAATTTTTAGAATTTTTGCATTTTTCTCGATTTTTTCATTTCAACAAAAATAATAATTTTAAAATTTTTTAGATTTCTTAATTTTGAGAACTTTGTGATTTTGTCGAATTTACAGTTTTTACTATTTTGAAAAAATTTTCTTTTTTTATCAAAATTTCAAAAGTTTTGCAAAATTTTAAGTTTTATCGATTTTTGAATTTTTGGAATTTTTTAATTTTTCTCGATTTTTTCATTTTAACAAAAATTACAATTCTCCAATTTTGTAGATTTCTTAATTTAGAGAACTTTGCGATTTTACAGTTTTCACAGTTTTTACTATTTTGAAAAAAAAAATTTTTGTTATTAAATTTCGAAAATTTTCGGAAATTTTAAATTTTTTTCGATTTTTGAATTTAGTTAATTTTAGCATTTTTCTTGATATTTTTAATTCAACAAAAATTACAATTTTCCAATTTTGGCGATTTCTTTATTAAAAGAGTTTTGCGATATTTAAGTTTTCACAGTCTTTACTATTTGGAAAAAATTTACTTTTTTTATCAAATTTCGGAAATTTTCCGAAATTTTAAATTTTGTCGATTGTTGAATTTTAGGAACTTTTGCATTTTTCTCAATTTTTTTATTTTTAAAAAAATTTACAATATTCAAATTTTGTCCAATTCTTTATTTAGGGAACTTTGCGATTTTACAGTTTTCACAGTTTTTACAATTTTGGAAAAATTTTCTTTTTTATCGAATTTCGGAAAGTTTCAGAAATTTTGTTTTTTTTTTTTATTTTTGAATTTTTCGAATTCTTCCATTTTGCTCGATATTTTCATTACAACAAAAATTAAAATTTTCCAATTTTTTAGTTTTCTTAATTTAGAGAACTTTGTGATTTTGTCGATTTTACAGTTTTTACTATTTTGAAAAAATTTTTTTTTTGTTATCAAATTTTCGGAAATTTTGCAAAATTTTAATTTATTTCGATTTTTTTAATTTTTAGAATTTTCGCATTTTTCTCGATTTTTTCATTTCAACAAAAATTAAAATTTTCCAATTTTGTAGATTTCTAAATTTAGAGAACTTTGCGATTTTACAGTTTTAACAGTTTTTAAAATTTTGAAAATATTTAATTTTTTTATCGAATTTCGGAAAGATTCCGTAATTTTTAATTTATTTTGATTTCTGAATTTTTGGAATTTTTGCATTTTTCTCGATTTTTTCATTTCAACAAAAATTACAATTTTTCAGTTTTTTAGATTTCTTAATTTAGAGAACTTTGTGATTTTGTCGATATTACAGTTTTTTTCTATTTTGAAAAAATTTTATTTTTTTATCAAATTTTCGGAAATTTTTCAAAATTTTAATTTTTTTTCGATTTTTGAATTTTTTGAATTTCCGCATTTTGCTTGATTTTTTAATTTCAACAAAAATTACAATTTTCCAATTTTGGCGATTTCTTTATTTAAAGAGCTTTGCGATTTTTAAGTTTTCACAGTCTTTACTATTTTGAAAATATTTAATTTTTTTATCAAATTTCGGAAATTTTCCGTAATTTTAAATTTTGTCAATTGTTGAATTTTAGGAATTTTTGAATTTTTCTCGATTTTTTTTTTTTTTAAATTAACAATATTCAAATTTTGTCCATTTCTTTATTTAGGGAACTTGCGATTTTACAGTTTTTACAGTTTTTACAATTTTGAAAAAATTTTCTTTTTTTTATCAAATTTTCGGAAATTTTGCAAAATTTGAATTTTTTTCGATTTTTTGAATTTTTGCATTTTTCTCGATTTTTTCATTTCAACAAAAATTACAATTTTCCAATTTTTTAGATTTCTTAATTTAGAGAGCTTTGTGATTTTGTCGATATTACAGTTTTTTTCTATTTTGAAAAAATTTTATTTTTTTATCAAATTTTCGGAAATTTTGCAAAATTTGAATTTTTTTCGATTTTTTGAATTTTTGCATTTTTCTCGATTTTTTCATTTCAACAAAAATTACAATTTTCCAATTTTTTAGATTTCTTAATTTAGAGAACTTTGTGATTTTGTCGATTTTACAGTTTTTACTATTCTGAAAAAATGTTATTTTTTATCAAATTTTCGGAAATTTTGCAAAATTTTAACTTTTTTCGATTTTTGAATTCTTAGAATTTTCGCATTTTTCTCGATTTTTTCATTTTAGCAAAAATTACAATTTTCCAATTTTGTAGATTTCTTAATTTAGAGAGCTTTGCGATTACTATTTTGAAAAAAATTTCTTTTGTTATCAAATTTCTGAAATTTTAAATTTTTTAGATTTTTGAATTTAGGGAATTTTAGCATTTTTCTTGATATTTTTAATTCAACAAAAGTTACAATTTTCCAATTTTGGCGATTTCTTTATTTAAAGAGCTTTGCGATTTTTAAGTTTTCACAGTCTTTACTATTTTGAAAAAATTTATTTTTTTTTTATCAAATTTCGTAAATTTCCCGAAATTTTAAATTTTTTCGATTGTTGAATTTTAAGAATATTTGCATTTTTCTCGTATTTTTTTTTTTGTTTAAATTAACAATATTCAAATTTTGTCCATTTCTTTATTTAGGGAACTTTGCGATTTTACAGTTTTTACAATTTTGGAAAAATGTTCTTTTTTATCAAATTTCGGAAAGTTTCCGAAATTTTTAATTTTTTTCGATTTTTTAATTTTTAGAATTTTCGCCTTTTTTCTCGATTTTTCAACAAAAATTACAATTTTCCAATTTTTTAGATTTCTTAATTTAGACAATTTTGTGATTTTGTCGATTTAACAGTTTTTACTATTTTGAAAAAATTTTCTTTTTTATCAAATTTCGGAAATTTTCCGAAATTTTAAATTTTGTCGATTGTTGAATTTTAGGAATTTTGACATTTTTCTCAATTTTTTTATTTTAACAAATTTTACAATATTCAAATTTTGTCCATTTCTTTACTTAGGAAACTTTGCGATTTTCCATTTTTCACAGTTTTTACAATTTTGGAAAAATTTTCTTTTTTATCAAATTTCGGAAAATTTCCGAAATTTTTAATTTTTTTTTATTTTTTAATTTTTAGAATTTTTGCATTTTTCTCGATTTTTCCATTTCAACAAAAATTACAATTTTCCAATTTTGTAGATTTCTAAATTAAGAGAAGTTTGTGATTTTGTCGATTATACAGATTTTATTTTTTACTATTTTGAACAAAATTTCTTTTATTATTAAATTTCATAAATTTTCCGAAATTTTAAATTTTTTCGATTTTTGAATTAAGGGAATTTTAGCATTTTTCTTGATATTTTTAATTCAACAAAAATTACAATTTTCCAATTTTGGCGATTTTTTTATTTAAAGAGCTTTGCGATTTTTAAGTTTTCACAGTTTTTACAATTTTAAAAAAATTTTCTTTTTTATCAAATTTCGGAAAGTTTCCAAAATTTTTAATTTTTTTTGATTTTTGAATTTTTAGAATTTTTGCATTTTTTTCGATTTTTTCATTTCAACAAAAATTACAATTTTCAAATTTTTTAAATTTCTTAATTTAGAGAACTTTTTGATTTAGTCGATTTTACAGTTTTTACAATTTTGGAAAAATGTTCTTTTTTATCGAATTTCGGAAAGTTTCCGAAATTTTTAATTTTTTTCGATTTTTGAATTTTTAAAATTTTCGCATTTATCTCGATTTTTTCATTTCAACAAAAATTACAATTTTCCAATTTTTTAGATTTCTTAATTTAGAGAACTTTGTGATTTTGTCTATTTTACAGTTCTTACTATTTTGAAATAATTTTATTTTTTTATCAAATTTTAGGAAATTTTGCAAAATTTTAACTTTTTTCGATTTTTGAATTTTTAGAATTTTCGCATTTTTCTCGATTTTTTCATTTCAACAAAAATTACAATTTTCCAATTTTGTAGATTTCTTAATTTAGAGAACTTTGCGATTTTACAGTTTTCACAGTTTTTACTATTTTGAAAAAAATTTCTTTTGTTATCAAATTTCGGAAATTTTAAATTTTTTCGATTTTTGAATTAAGGGAATTTTAGCATTTTTCTTGATATTTTTAATTCAACAAAAATTACAATTTTCCACTTCTGGCGATTTCTTTATCTAAAGAGCTTTGCGATTTTTAAATTTATCACAGTCTTTACTATTTTGAAAAAATTTAATTTTTTTATCAAATTTCGTAAAATTTCCGAATTTTTAAGTTGTGTCGATTGTTGAATTTTAGGAATTTTTGAATTTTTCTCGATTTTTTTTTTTTTTTAAATTAACAATATTCAAATTTTGTCTATTTTTTTATTTAGGGAACTTTGCGATTTTAAAGTTTTTACAGTTTTTACAATTTTGGAAAAATTTTCTTTTTTATCAAATTTCGGAAAATTTCCGAAATTTTTAATTTTTTTTTTTTGATTTTTTAATTTTTAGAATTTTTGCATTTTTCTCGATTTTTTCATTTCAACAAAAATTACAATTTTTCAGTTTTTTAGATTTCTTAATTTAGAGAACTTTGTGATTTTGTCGATATTACAGTTTTTTTCTATTTTGAAAAAATTTTATTTTTTTATCAAATTTTCGGAAATTTTTCAAAATTTTAATTTTTTTCGATTTTTGAATTTTTTGAATTTGCGCATTTTGCTTGATTTTTTAATTTCAACAAAAATTACAATTTTCCAATTTTGGCGATTTCTTTATTGAAAGAGCTTTGCGATTTTTAAGTTTTCACAGTCTTTACTATTTTGAAAAAATTTAATTTTTTTATCAAATTTCGGAAATTTTCCGAAATTTTAAATTTTGTCAATTGTTGAATTTTAGGAATTTTTGAATTTTTCTCGATTTTTTTTTTTTTTTAAATTAACAATATTCAAATTTTGTCCATTTCTTTATTTAGGGAACTTGCGATTTTACAGTTTTTACAGTTTTTACAATTTTGAAAAAATTTTCTTTTTTTTATCAAATTTTCGGAAATTTTGCAAAATTTGAATTTTTTTCGATTTTTTGAATTTTTAGAATTTTTGCATTTTTCTCGATTTTTTCATTTCAACAAAAATTACAATTTTCCAATTTTTTAGATTTCTTAATTTAGAGAGCTTTGTGATTTTGTCGATATTACAGTTTTTTTCTATTTTGAAAAAATTTTATTTTTTTATCAAATTTTCGGAAATTTTGCAAAATTTGAATTTTTTTCGATTTTTTGAATTTTTGCATTTTTCTCGATTTTTTCATTTCAACAAAAATTACAATTTTCCAATTTTGTAGATTTCTTAATTTAGAGAACTTTGTGATTTTGTCGATTTTACAGTTTTTACTATTCTGAAAAAATGTTATTTTTTATCAAATTTTCGGAAATTTTGCAAAATTTTAACTTTTTTCGATTTTTGAATTCTTAGAATTTTCGCATTTTTCTCGATTTTTTCATTTTAGCAAAAATTACAATTTTCCAATTTTGTAGATTTCTTAATTTAGAGAACTTTGCGATTACTATTTTGAAAAAAATTTCTTTTGTTATCAAATTTCTGAAATTTTAAATTTTTTAGATTTTTGAATTTAGGGAATTTTAGCATTTTTCTTGATATTTTTAATTCAACAAAAGTTACAATTTTCCAATTTTGGCGATTTCTTTATTTAAAGAGCTTTGCGATTTTTAAGTTTTCACAGTCTTTACTATTTTGAAAAAATTTATTTTTTTTATCAAATTTCGTAAATTTCCCGAAATTTTAAATTTTTTCGATTGTTGAATTTTAAGAATATTTGCATTTTTCTCGTTTTTTTTTTTTTGTTTAAATTAACAATATTCAAATTTTGTCCATTTCTTTATTTAGGGAACTTTGCGATTTTACTTTTTTTACAATTTTGGAAAAATGTTCTTTTTTATCAAATTTCGGAAAGTTTCCGAAATTTTTAATTTTTTTCGATTTTTTAATTTTTAGAATTTTCGCCTTTTTTCTCGATTTTTCAACAAAAATTACAATTTTCCAATTTTTTAGATTTCTTAATTTAGACAATTTTGTGATTTTGTCGATTTAACAGTTTTTACTATTTTGAAAAAATTTTCTTTTTTATCAAATTTCGGAAATTTTCCGAAATTTTAAATTTTGTCGGTTGTTGAATTTTAGGAATTTTGACATTTTTCTCAATTTTTTTATTTTAACAAATTTTACAATATTCAAATTTTGTCCATTTCTTTACTTAGGAAACTTTGCGATTTTCCATTTTTCACAGTTTTTACAATTTTGGAAAAATTTTCTTTTTTATCAAATTTCGGAAAATTTCCGAAATTTTTAATTTTTTTTTTTTGATTTTTTAATTTTTAGAATTTTTGCATTTTTCTCGATTTTTTCATTTCAACAAAAATAACAATTTTCCAACTTTGTAGATTTCTAAATTAAGAGAAGTTTGTGATTTTGTCGATTATACAGATTTTATTATTTTAAAGAAAGTGTCTTCTTTATTCAATTTCGGAAATTTTCCGAAATTTTAAATTTTTCCGATTTTTGAATTTCTTAAATTTTTGAATTTTTCTCGATTTTTTCATTTCAACAAAATTTACAATATTCCAATTTTGTATATTTCTTAATTTAAAAAGCTTTGCGAATTTTAAGTTTTCACAGTTTTTACTATTTTGAACAAAATTTCTTTTGTTATTAAATTTCGGAAATTTTCGGAAATTTTAAATTTTTTCGATTTTTAAATTAAAGGAAATTTAGCATTTTTCTCAATTTTTTTTATTTATAACAAAAATTACAATATTCAAATTTTGTCTATTTCTTTATTTAGGGAACTTTGCGATTTTACAGTTTTAACAATTTTGGAAAAATTTTCTTTTTTATCGAATTTTGGAAAGTTTCCAAAAGTTTTTATTTTTTTTGATTTTTGAATTTTTAGAATTTTTGCATTTTTCTCGATTTTTTCATTTCAACAAAAATAATAATTTTAAAATTTTTTAGATTTCTTAATTTTGAGAACTTTGTGATTTTGTCGAATTTACAGTTTTTACTATTTTAAAAAAATTTTCTTTTTTTATCAAAATTTCAAAAGTTTTGCAAAATTTTAAGTTTTATCGATTTTTGAATTTTTGGAATTTTTTAATTTTTCTCGATTTTTTCATTTTAACAAAAATTACAATTCTCCAATTTTGTAGATTTCTTAATTTAGAGAACTTTGCGATTTTACAGTTTTCACAGTTTTTACTATTTTGAAAAAAAAAATTTTTGTTATTAAATTTCGAAAATTTTCGGAAATTTTAAATTTTTTTCGATTTTTGAATTTAGTTAATTTTAGCATTTTTCTTGATATTTTTAATTCAACAAAAATTACAATTTTCCAATTTTGGCGATTTCTTTATTAAAAGAGTTTTGCGATATTTAAGTTTTCACAGTCTTTACTATTTGGAAAAAATTTACTTTTTTTATCAAATTTCGGAAATTTTCCGAAATTTTAAATTTTGTCGATTGTTGAATTTTAGGAACTTTTGCATTTTTCTCAATTTTTTTATTTTTAAAAAAATTTACAATATTCAAATTTTGTCCAATTCTTTATTTAGGGAACTTTGCGATTTTACAGTTTTCACAGTTTTTACAATTTTGGAAAAATTTTCTTTTTTATCGAATTTCGGAAAGTTTCAGAAATTTTGTTTTTTTTTTTTATTTTTGAATTTTTCGAATTCTTCCATTTTGCTCGATATTTTCATTACAACAAAAATTAAAATTTTCCAATTTTTTAGTTTTCTTAATTTAGAGAACTTTGTGATTTTGTCGATTTTACAGTTTTTACTATTTTGAAAAAATTTTTTTTTTGTTATCAAATTTTCGGAAATTTTGCAAAATTTTAATTTATTTCGATTTTTTTAATTTTTAGAATTTTCGCATTTTTCTCGACTTTTTCATTTCAACAAAAATTAAAATTTTCCAATTTTGTAGATTTCTAAATTTAGAGAACTTTGCGATTTTACAGTTTTTACAGTTTTTAAAATTTTGAAAATATTTAATTTTTTTATCGAATTTCGGAAAGATTCCGTAATTTTTAATTTATTTTGATTTCTGAATTTTTGGAATTTTTGCATTTTTCTCGATTTTTTCATTTCAACAAAAATTACAATTTTTCAGTTTTTTAGATTTCTTAATTTAGAGAACTTTGTGATTTTGTCGATATTACAGTTTTTTTCTATTTTGAAAAAATTTTATTTTTTTATCAAATTTTCGGAAATTTTTCAAAATTTTAATTTTTTTCGATTTTTGAATTTTTTGAATTTGCGCATTTTGCTTGATTTTTTAATTTCAACAAAAATTACAATTTTGGCGATTTCTTTATTTAAAGAGCTTTGCGATTTTTAAGTTTTCACAGTCTTTACTATTTTGAAAAAATTTAATTTTTTTATCAAATTTCGGAAATTTTCCGAAATTTTAAATTTTGTCAATTGTTGAATTTTAGGAATTTTTGAATTTTTCTCGATTTTTTTTTTTTTTTAAATTAACAATATTCAAATTTTGTCCATTTCTTTATTTAGGGAACTTGCGATTTTACAGTTTTTACAGTTTTTACAATTTTGAAAAAATTTTCTTTTTTTTATCAAATTTTCGGAAATTTTGCAAAATTTGAATTTTTTTCGATTTTTTGAATTTTTAGAATTTTTGCATTTTTCTCGATTTTTTCATTTCAACAAAAATTACAATTTTCCAATTTTTTAGATTTCTTAATTTAGAGAACTTTGCGATTTTACAGTTTTTACAGCTTTTAAAATTTTGAAAATATTTAATTTTTTTATCGAATTTCGGAAAGTTTCCGTAATTTTTAATTTTTTTTGATTTTTGAATTTTTAGAATTTTTGAATTTTTCTCGATTTTTTCATTTCAACAAAAATTACAATTTTCCAATTTTTTAGATTTCTTAATTTAGAGAACTTTGTGATTTTGTCTATTTTACAGTTCTTACTATTTTTAAATAATTTTATTTTTTTTATCAAATTTTAGGAAATTTTGCAAAATTTTAACTTTTTTCGATTTTTGAATTTTTAGAATTTTCGCATTTTTCTCGATTTTTTCATTTCAACAAAAATTACAATTTTCCAATTTTTTAGACTTCTTAATTTAGAGAATTTTGTGATTTTGTCGTTTTTACAGTTTTTACTATTCTGAAAAAAATGTTATTTTTTTTATCAAATTTTCGGAAATTTTGCAAAATTTTAACTTTTTTCGATTTTTGAATTCTTAGAATTTTTGCATTTTTCTCGATTTTTTCATTTTAGCAAAAATTACAATTTTCCAATTTTGTAGATTTCTTATTTTAGAGAACTTTGCGATTTTACAGTTTTCACAGTTTTTACTATTTTGAAAAAAATTTCTTTTGTTATCAAATTTCGGAAATTTTAAATTTTTTAGATTTTTGAATTTAGGGAATTTTAGCATTTTTCTTGATATTTTTAATTCAACAAAAATTACAATTTTCCAATTTTGGCGATTTATTTATTTAAAGAGCTTTGCGATTTTTAAGTTTTCACAGTCTTTACTATTTTGAAAAAATTTAATTTTTTTTATCAAATTTCGTAAATTTCCCGAAATTTTAAATTTTTTCGATTGTTGCATTTTAGGAATAATTGCATTTTTCTCGATTTTTTTTTTTTTTAATTAACAATATTCAAATTTTGTCCATTTCTTTATTTAGGGAACTTTGCGATCTTACAGTTTTTACAGTTTTTACAATTTTGGAAAAATGTTCTTTTTTATCGAATTTCGGAAAGTTTCCGAAATTTTTAATTTTTTTCGGTTTTTGAATTTTTAGAATTTTTGCATTTATCTCGATTTTTTCATTTCAACAAAAATTAAAATTTTCCAATTTTTTAGATTTCTTAATTAAGAAAAATTTGTGATTTTGTCGATTTAGCAGTTTTTACTATTTTGGAGAAAGTGTCTTCTTTATTCAATTTCGGAATTTTAAGAAATTCTAAATTTTTTCGATTTTTGAATTTTTAGAATTTTCGCATTTTTTTCGATTTTTTCATTTCAACAAAAATTACAATTTTCAAATTTTTTAGATTTCTTAATTTTGAGAACTTTGTGATTTTGTCAATTTTACAGTTTTTACTATTTTGAAAAAATTTTATTTTTTTATCAAATTTTCGGAAATTTTGCAAAATTTTAACTTTTTTCGATTTTTAAATTTTTAGAATTTTCGCATTTTTCTCGATTTTTTCATTTCAACAAAAATAACAATTTTCCAATTTTGTAGATTTCTTAATTTAGAGAACTTTGCGATTTTACAGTTTTCACAGTTTTTACTATTTTGTAAAAAATTTCTTTTTTTATCAAATTTCGGAAATTTTAAATTTTTTAGGTTTTTGAATTTAGGGAATTTTAGCATTTTTCTTGATATTTTTAATTCAACAAAATATACAATTTTCCAATTTTGGCGATTTCATTATTTAAGGAGCTTTGCGATTTTAAAGTTTTCATAGTCTTTACTATTTTGAAAAAATTAAAATTTTTTCATCAAATTTCGGAAATTTTCCGAAATTCTAAATTTTTTCGATTTTTGAATTTTTAGAATTTTCGCATTTTGCTTGATTTTTTAATTTCAAAAAAAAAAAAAAAATTTTTCCAATTTTGTAGATTTCTTAATTTAGAGAACTTTGCGATTTTACAGTTTTCACAGTTTTTACTATTTTGAAAAAAATTTCTTTTGTTATCAAATTTCGGAAATTTTAAATTTTTTCGATTTTTGAATTAAGGGAATTTTAGCATTTTTCTTGATATTTTTAATTCAACAAAAATTACATTTTTCCAATTCTGGCGATTTCTTTATCTAAAGAGCTTTGCGATTTTTAAGTTTTCACAGTCTTTACTATTTTGAAAAAATTTAATTTTTTTATCAAATTTCGTAAAATTTCCGAAATTTTAAATTTTGTCGATTGTTGAATTTTAGGAATTTTTGCATTTTTCTCGATTTTTTCATTTCAACAAAAATTACAATTTTCCAATTTTTTAGATTTCTTAATTTAGAGAACTTTGTGATTTTGTCTATTTTACAGTTCTTACTATTTTAAAATAATTTTATTTTTTATCAAATTTTATGAAATTTTGCAAAATATTAACTTTTTTCGATTTTTGAATTTTTAGAATTTTCGCATTTTTCTCGATTTTTTCATTTCAACAAAAATTACAATTTTCCAATTTTTTAGATTTCTTAATTTATAGAATTTTGTGATTTTGTCGATTTTACAGTTTTTACTATTTTGAAAAAATTTTCTTTTTTTATCATATTTCGGAAATTTTCGGAAATTTTAAATGTTTTCGATTTTTGAATTTAGGGAATTTTAGCATTTTTCTTGATATTTTTAATTCAACAAAAATTACAATTTTCCAATTTTGGCGATTTATTTATTTAAAGAGCTTTGCGATTTTTAAGTTTTCACTGTCTTTACTATTTTGAAAAAATTTAATTTTTTTATTAAATTTCGTAAATTTCCTGAAATTTTTTCGATTGTTGCATTTTAGGAATAATTGCATTTTTCTCGATTTTTTTTTTTTTTAATTAACAATATTCAAATTTTGTCTATTTCTTTATTTAGGGAACTTTGCGATTTTACAGTTTTTACAATTTTGGAAAAATTTTCTTTTTTATCGAATTTCGGAAAGTTTCCGAAATTTTTAATTTTTTTCGGTTTTTGAATTTTTAGAATTTTTGCGTTTATCTCGATTTTTTCATTTCAACAAAAATTACAATTTTCCAATTTTTTAGATTTCTTAATTAAGAAAAATTTGTGATTTTGTCGATTTAACAGTTTTTACTATTTTGGAGAAAGTGTCTTCTTTATTCAATTTCGGAATTTTAAGAAATTCTAAATTTTTTCGATTTTTGAATTTTTAGAATTTTCGCATTTTTTTCGATTTTTTCATTTCAACAAAAATTACAATTTTCAACTTTTTTAGATTTCTTAATTTAGAGAACTTTGTGATTTTGTCGATATTACAGTTTTTTTCTATTTTGAAAAAATTTTATTTTTTTATCAAATTTTCGGAAATTTTTCAAAATTTTAATTTTTTTCGATATTTGAATTTTTAGAATTTGCGCATTTTGCTTGATTTTTTAATTTCAACAAAAATAACAATTTTCCAATTTTGTAGAATTCTTAATTTAGAGAACTTTGCGATTTTACAGTTTTCACAGTTTTCACAGTTTTTACTATTTTGAAAAAAATTTCTTTTGTTATCAAATTTCGGAAATTTTAAATTTTTTCGATTTTTGAATTAAGGGAATTTTAGCATTTTTCTTGATATTTTTAATTCAACAAAAATTACAATTTTCCAATTCTGGCGATTTCTTTATCTAAAGAGCTTTGCGATTTTTAAGTTTTCACAGTCTTTACTATTTTGAAAAAATTTAATTTTTTTATCAAATTTCGTAAAATTTCCGAAATTTTAAATTTTGTCGATTGTTGAATTTTAGGAAATTTTGCATTTTTCTCGATTTTTTTTTTTTTTTTAATTAACAATATTCAAATTTTGTCTATTTCTTTATTTAGGGAACTTTGCGATTTTACAGTTTTTACAATTTTGGAAAAATTTTCTTTTTTATCAAATTTCGGAAAATTTCCGAAATTTTTAATTTTTTTTTATTTTTTAATTTTTAGAATTTTTGCATTTTTCTCGATTTTTTTATTTCAACAAAAATTACAATTTTCCAATTTTGTAGATTTCTAAATTAAGAGAAGTTTGTGATTTTCTCGATTATACAGATTTTATTATTTTGAAGAAAGTGTCTACTTTATTCAATTTCGGAAATTTTCCGAAATTTTAAATTTTTCCGATTTTTGAATTTCTTAAATTTTTGAATTTTTCTCGATTTTTTCATTTCAACAAAATTTACAATATTCCAATTTTGTATATTTCTTAATTTAAAAAGCTTTGCGATTTTTAAGTTTTCACAGTTTTTACTATTTTGAACAAAATTTCTTTTGTTATTAAATTTCGGAAATTTTCGGAAATTTTAAATTTTTTCGATTTTTAAATTAAGGGAATTTTAGCATTTTTTTCAATTTTTTTTATTTATAACAAAAATTACAATATTCAAATTTTGTCTATTTCTTTATTTAGGGAACTTTGCGATTTTACAGTTTTCGCAGTTTTAACAATTTTGGAAAAATTTTCTTTTTTATCGAATTTTGGAAAGTTTCCAAAAGTTTTTATTTTTTTTTATTTTTGAATTTTTAGAATTTTTGCATTTTTCTCGATTTTTTAATCTCAACAAAAATGATAATTTTCAAATTTTTTAGATTTCTTAATTTTGAGAACTTTGTGATTTTGTCGATTTTACAGTTTTTACTATTTTGAAAAAATTTTCTTTTTTTATCAAAATTTCAAAAGTTTTGCAAAATTTTAAGTTTTATCGATTTTTGAATTTTTTGAATTTTTTAATTTTTCTCGATTTTTTCATTTTAACAAAAATTACAATTCTCCAATTTTGTAGATTTCTTAATTTAGAGAACTTTGCGATTTTACAGTTTTCACAGTTTTTACTATTTTGAAAAAAAAATTTTTTGTTATTAAATTTCGAAAATTTTCGGAAATTTTAAATTTTTTTCGATTTTTGAATTTAGTTAATTTTCGCATTTTTCTTGATATTTTTAATTCAACAAAAATTACAATTTTCCAATTTTAGGCGATTTCTTTATTAAAAGAGTTTTGCGATATTTAAGTTTTCACAGTCTTTACTATTTGGAAAAAATTTACTTTTTTTATCAAATTTCGGAAATTTTCCGAAATTTTAAATTTTGTCGATTGTTGAATTTTAGGAACTTTTGCATTTTTCTCAATTTTTTTATTTTTAAAAAAATTTACAATATTCAAATTTTGTCCATTTCTTTATTTAGGGAACTTTGCGATTTTACATTTTTCACAGTTTTTACAATTTTGGAAAAATTTTCTTTTTAATCGAATTTCGGAAAGTTTCCGAAATTTTGGTTTGTGTTTTGATTTTTGAATTTTTCGAATTCTTCCATTTTGCTCGATATTTTCATTACAACAAAAATTAAAATTTTCCAATTTTTTAGATTTCTTAATTTAGAGAACTTTGTGATTTTGTCGATTTTACAGTTTTACTATTTTGAAAAAAAATTTTTATTTTATCAAATTTTTGGAAATTTTCCGAAATTTTAAATGTTGTCGATTGTTGAATTTTAGGAATTTTTGCATTTTTCTCGTTTTTTTTATTTTTAACAAAATTTACAATATTCAAATTTTGTCCATTTCTTTATTTAGGGAACTTTGCGATTTTACAGTTTTCACAGTTTTAACAATTTTGAAAAAATTTAATTTTTTTATTGAATTTCGGAAAATTTTCGAAATCTTAAATTTTTTCGACTTTTGAATTTTGGGAATTTTTGCATTTTTCTCGTTTTTCGTATTTTTAACAAAATTTACAATATTTAAATTTTGTCCATTTCTTTATTTAGGGAACTTTGCGATTTTACAGTTTTCACAGTTTTTACAATTTTGGAAAAATTTTCTTTTTTATCGAATTTCGGAAAGTTTCAGAAATTTAGTTTTTTTTTTTTATTTTTGAATTTTTCGAATTCTTCCATTTTGCTCGATATTTTCATTACAACAAAAATTAAAATTTTCCAATTTTTTAGTTTTCTTAATTTAGAGAACTTTGTGATTTTGTCGATTTTACAGTTTTTACTATTTTGAAAAAATTTTTTTTTTGTTATCAAATTTTCGGAAATTTTGCAAAATTTTAATTTATTTCGATTTTTTTAATTTTTAGAATTTTCTCATTTTTCTCGACTTTTTCATTTCAACAAAAATTAAAATTTTCCAATTTTGTAGATTTCTAAATTTAGAGAACTTTGCGATTTTACAGTTTTTACAGTTTTTAAAATTTTGAAAATATTTAATTTTTTTATCGAATTTCGGAAAGATTCCGTAATTTTTAATTTATTTTGATTTCTGAATTTTTGGAATTTTTGCATTTTTCTCGATTTTTTCATTTCAACAAAAATTACAATTTTTCAGTTTTTTAGATTTCTTAATTTAGAGAACTTTGTGATTTTGTCGATATTACAGTTTTTTTCTATTTTGAAAAAATTTTATTTTTTTATCAAATTTTCGGAAATTTTTCAAAATTTTAATTTTTTTCGATTTTTGAATTTTTTGAATTTGCGCATTTTGCTTGATTTTTTAATTTCAACAAAAATTACAATTTTCCAATTTTGGCGATTTCTTTATTTAAAGAGCTTTGCGATTTTTAAGTTTTCACAGTCTTTACTATTTTGAAAAAATTTAATTTTTTTATAAAATTTCGGAAATTTTCCGAAATTTTAAATTTTGTCAATTGTTGAATTTTAGGAATTTTTGAATTTTTCTCGATTTTTTTTTTTTTTTAAATTAACAATATTCAAATTTTGTCCATTTCTTTATTTAGGGAACTTGCGATTTTACAGTTTTTACAGTTTTTACAATTTTGAAAAAATTTTCTTTTTTTTATCAAATTTTCGGAAATTTTGCAAAATTTGAATTTTTTTCGATTTTTTGAATTTTTAGAATTTTTGCATTTTTCTCGATTTTTTCATTTCTACAAAAATTACAATTTTCCAATTTTTTAGATTTCTTAATTTAGAGAACTTTGCGATTTTACAGTTTTTACAGCTTTTAAAATTTTGAAAATATTTAATTTTTTTATCGAATTTCGGAAAGTTTCCGTAATTTTTAATTTTTTTTGATTTTTGAATTTTTAGAATTTTTGAATTTTTCTCGATTTTTTCATTTCAACAAAAATTACAATTTTCCAATTTTTTAGATTTCTTAATTTAGAGAACTTTGTGATTTTGTCTATTTTACAGTTCTTACTATTTTAAAATAATTTTATTTTTTATCAAATTTTATGAAATTTTGCAAAATATTAACTTTTTTCGATTTTTGAATTTTTAGAATTTTCGCATTTTTCTCGATTTTTTCATTTCAACAAAAATAACAATTTTCCAATTTTTTAGATTTCTTAATTAAGAAAAATTTGTGATTTTGTCGATTTAACAGTTTTTACTATTTTGGAGAAAGTGTCTTCTTTATTCAATTTCGAAATTTTAGAAATTCTAAATTTTTTCGATTTTTGAATTTTTAGAATTTTCGCATTTTTTTCGATTTTTTCATTTCAACAAAAATTACAATTTTCAAATTTTTTAGATTTCTTAATTTTGAGAACTTTGTGATTTTGTCAATTTTACAGTTTTTACTATTTTGAAAAAATTTTATTTTTTTATCAAATTTTCGGAAATTTTGCAAAATTTTAACTTTTTTCGATTTTTAAATTTTTAGAATTTTCGCATTTTTCTCGATTTTTTCATTTCAACAAAAATAACAATTTTCCAATTTTGTAGATTTCTTAATTTAGAGAACTTTGCGATTTTACAGTTTTCACAGTTTTTACTATTTTGTAAAAAATGTCTTTTTTTATCAAATTTCGGAAATTTTAAATTTTTTAGGTTTTTGAATTTAGGGAATTTTAGCATTTTTCTTGATATTTTTAATTCAACAAAATATACAATTTTCCAATTTTGGCGATTTCATTATTGAAAGAGCTTTGCGATTTTAAAGTTTTCATAGTCTTTACTATTTTGAAAAAATTAAAATTTTTTCATCAAATTTCGGAAATTTTCCGAAATTCTAAATTTTTTCGATTTTTGAATTTTTAGAATTTTCGCATTTTTTTCGATTTTTTCATTTCAACAAAAATTACAATTTTGAAATTTTTTAGATTTCTTAATTTAGAGAACTTTGTGATTTTGTCGATATTACAGTTTTTTTCTATTTTGAAAAAATTTTATTTTTTTATCAAATTTTCGGAAATTTTTCAAAATTTTAATTTTTTCGATTTTTGAATTTTTAGAATTTTCGCATTTTGCTTGATTTTTTAATTTCAACAAAAATAACAATTTTCCAATTTTGTAGATTTCTTAATTTAGAGAACTTTGCGATTTTACAGTTTTCACAGTTTTTACTATTTTGAAAAAAATTTCTTTTGTTATCAAATTTCGGAAATTTTAAATTTTTTCGATTTTTGAATTAAGGGAATTTTAGCATTTTTCTTGATATTTTTAATTCAACAAAAATTACAATTTTCCAATTCTGGCGATTTCTTTATCTAAAGAGCTTTGCGATTTTTAAGTTTTCACAGTCTTTACTATTTTGAAAAAATTTAATTTTTTTATCAAATTTCGTAAAATTTCCGAAATTTTAAATTTTGTCGATTGTTGAATTTTAGGAATTTTTGCATTTTTCTCGATTTTTTCATTTCAACAAAAATTACAATTTTCCAATTTTTTAGATTTCTTAATTTAGAGAACTTTGTGATTTTGTCTATTTTACAGTTCTTACTATTTTAAAATAATTTTATTTTTTATCAAATTTTATGAAATTTTGCAAAATATTAACTTTTTTCGATTTTTGAATTTTTAGAATTTTCGCATTTTTCTCGATTTTTTCATTTCAACAAAAATTACAATTTTCCAATTTTTTAGATTTCTTAATTTATAGAATTTTGTGATTTTGTCGATTTTACAGTTTTTACTATTTTGAAAAAATTTTCTTTTTTTATCATATTTCGGAAATTTTCGGAAATTTTAAATGTTTTCGATTTTTGAATTTAGGGAATTTTAGCATTTTTCTTGATATTTTTAATTCAACAAAAATTACAATTTTCCAATTTTGGCGATTTATTTATTTAAAGAGCTTTGCGATTTTTAAGTTTTCACTGTCTTTACTATTTTGAAAAAATTTAATTTTTTTATTAAATTTCGTAAATTTCCTGAAATTTTTTCGATTGTTGCATTTTAGGAATAATTGCATTTTTCTCGATTTTTTTTTTTTTTAATTAACAATATTCAAATTTTGTCTATTTCTTTATTTAGGGAACTTTGCGATTTTACAGTTTTTACAATTTTGGAAAAATTTTCTTTTTTATCGAATTTCGGAAAGTTTCCGAAATTTTTAATTTTTTTCGGTTTTTGAATTTTTAGAATTTTTGCATTTATCTCGATTTTTTCATTTCAACAAAAATTACAATTTCCCAATTTTTAAGATTTCTTAATTAAGAAAAATTTGTGATTTTGTCGATTTAACAGTTTTTACTATTTTGGAGAAAGTGTCTTCTTTATTCAATTTCGGAATTTTAAGAAATTCTAAATTTTTTCGATTTTTGAATTTTTAGAATTTTCGCATTTTTTTCGATTTTTTCATTTCAACAAAAATTACAATTTTCCAATTTTGTAGAATTCTTAATTTAGAGAACTTTGCGATTTTACAGTTTTCACAGTTTTCACAGTTTTTACTATTTTGAAAAAAATTTCTTTTGTTATCAAATTTCGGAAATTTTAAATTTTTTCGATTTTTGAATTAAGGGAATTTTAGCATTTTTCTTGATATTTTTAATTCAACAAAAATTACAATTTTCCAATTCTGGCGATTTCTTTATCTAAAGAGCTTTGCGATTTTTAAGTTTTCACAGTCTTTACTATTTTGAAAAAATTTAATTTTTTTATCAAATTTCGTAAAATTTCCGAAATTTTAAATTTTGTCGATTGTTGAATTTTAGGAAATTTTGCATTTTTCTCGATTTTTTTTTTTTTTTTAAATTAACAATATTCAAATTTTGTCTATTTCTTTATTTAGGGAACTTTGCGATTTTAAAGTTTTTACAGTTTTTACAATTTTGGAAAAATTTTCTTTTTTATCAAATTTCGGAAAATTTCCGAAATTTTTAATTTTTTTTTTTTGATTTTTTAATTTTTAGAATTTTTGCATTTTTCTCGATTTTTTCATTTCAACAAAAATTACAATTTTTCAGTTTTTTAGATTTCTTAATTTAGAGAACTTTGTGATTTTGTCGATATTACAGTTTTTTTCTATTTTGAAAAAATTTTATTTTTTTATCAAATTTTCGGAAATTTTTCAAAATTTTAATTTTTTTCGATTTTTGAATTTTTTGAATTTGCGCATTTTGCTTGATTTTTTAATTTCAACAAAAATTACAATTTTCCAATTTTGGCGATTTCTTTATTTAAAGAGCTTTGCGATTTTTAAGTTTTCACAGTCTTTACTATTTTGAAAAAATTTAATTTTTTTATCAAATTTCGGAAATTTTCCGAAATTTTAAATTTTGTCAATTGTTGAATTTTAGGAATTTTTGAATTTTTCTCGATTTTTTTTTTTTTTTAAATTAACAATATTCAAATTTTGTCCATTTCTTTATTTAGGGAACTTGCGATTTTACAGTTTTTACAGTTTTTACAATTTTGAAAAAATTTTCTTTTTTTTATCAAATTTTCGGAAATTTTGCAAAATTTGAATTTTTTTCGATTTTTTGAATTTTTAGAATTTTGGCATTTTTCTCGATTTTTTCATTTCAACAAAAATTACAATTTTCCAATTTTTTAGATTTCTTAATTTAGAGAGCTTTGTGATTTTGTCGATATTACAGTTTTTTTCTATTTTGAAAAAATTTTATTTTTTTATCAAATTTTCGGAAATTTTGCAAAATTTGAATTTTTTTCGATTTTTTGAATTTTTGCATTTTTCTCGATTTTTTCATTTCAACAAAAATTACAATTTTCCAATTTTTTAGATTTCTTAATTTAGAGAACTTTGTGATTTTGTCGATTTTACAGTTTTTACTATTCTGAAAAAATGTTATTTTTTATCAAATTTTCGGAAATTTTGCAAAATTTTAACTTTTTTCGATTTTTGAATTCTTAGAATTTTCGCATTTTTCTCGATTTTTTCATTTTAGCAAAAATTACAATCTTCCAATTTTGTAGATTTCTTAATTTAGAGAACTTTGCGATTACTATTTTGAAAAAAATTTCTTTTGTTATCAAATTTCTGAAATTTTAAATTTTTTAGATTTTTGAATTTAGGGAATTTTAGCATTTTTCTTGATATTTTTAATTCAACAAAAGTTACAATTTTCCAATTTTGGCGATTTTTTTATTTAAAGAGCTTTGCGATTTTTAAGTTTTCACAGTCTTTACTATTTTGAGAAAATTTATTTTTTTTATCAAATTTCGTAAATTTCCCGAAATTTTAAATTTTTTCGATTGTTGAATTTTAAGAATATTTGCATTTTTCTCGTTTTTTTTTTTTTTGTTTAAATTAACAATATTCAAATTTTGTCCATTTCTTTATTTAGGGAACTTTGCGATTTTACAGTTTTTACAATTTTGGAAAAATGTTCTTTTTTATCAAATTTCGGAAAGTTTCCGAAATTTTTAATTTTTTTCGATTTTTTAATTTTTAGAATTTTCGCCTTTTTTCTCGATTTTTCAACAAAAATTACAATTTTCCAATTTTTTAGATTTCTTAATTTAGAGAACTTTGTGATTTTGTCGATATTACAGTTTTTTTCTATTTTGAAAAAATTTTATTTTTTTATCAAATTTTCGGAAATTTTCCGAAATTTTAAATTTTGTCGATTGTTGAATTTTAGGAACTTTTGCATTTTTCTCAATTTTTTTATTTTTAAAAAAATTTACAATATTCAAATTTTGTCCAATTCTTTATTTAGGGAACTTTGCGATTTTACAGTTTTCACAGTTTTTACAATTTTGGAAAAATTTTCTTTTTTATCGAATTTCGGAAAGTTTCAGAAATTTTGTTTTTTTTTTTTATTTTTGAATTTTTCGAATTCTTCCATTTTGCTCGATATTTTCATTACAACAAAAATTAAAATTTTCCAATTTTTTAGTTTTCTTAATTTAGAGAACTTTGTGATTTTGTCGATTTTACAGTTTTTACTATTTTGAAAAAATTTTTTTTTTGTTATCAAATTTTCGGAAATTTTGCAAAATTTTAATTTATTTCGATTTTTTTAATTTTTAGAATTTTCGCATTTTTCTCGACTTTTTCATTTCAACAAAAATTAAAATTTTCCAATTTTGTAGATTTCTAAATTTAGAGAACTTTGCGATTTTACAGTTTTTACAGTTTTTAAAATTTTGAAAATATTTAATTTTTTTATCGAATTTCGGAAAGATTCCGTAATTTTTAATTTATTTTGATTTCTGAATTTTTGGAATTTTTGCATTTTTCTCGATTTTTTCATTTCAACAAAAATTACAATTTTTCAGTTTTTTAGATTTCTTAATTTAGAGAACTTTGTGATTTTGTCGATATTACAGTTTTTTTCTATTTTGAAAAATTTTTATTTTTTTATCAAATTTTCGGAAATTTTTCAAAATTTTAATTTTTTTCGATTTTTGAATTTTTTGAATTTGCGCATTTTGCTTGATTTTTTAATTTCAACAAAAATTACAATTTTCCAATTTTGGCGATTTCTTTATTTAAAGAGCTTTGCGATTTTTAAGTTTTCACAGTCTTTACTATTTTGAAAAAATTTAATTTTTTTATCAAATTTCGGAAATTTTCCGAAATTTTAAATTTTGTCAATTGTTGAATTTTAGGAATTTTTGAATTTTTCTCGATTTTTTTTTTTTTTTTAAATTAACAATATTCAAATTTTGTCCATTTCTTTATTTAGGGAACTTGCGATTTTACAGTTTTTACAGTTTTTACAATTTTGAAAAAATTTTCTTTTTTTTATCAAATTTTCGGAAATTTTGCAAAATTTGAATTTTTTTCGATTTTTTGAATTTTTAGAATTTTTGCATTTTTCTCGATTTTTTCATTTCAACAAAAATTACAATTTTCCAATTTTTTAGATTTCTTAATTTAGAGAACTTTGCGATTTTACAGTTTTTACAGCTTTTAAAATTTTGAAAATATTTAATTTTTTTATCGAATTTCGGAAAGTTTCCGTAATTTTTAATTTTTTTTGATTTTTGAATTTTTAGAATTTTTGAATTTTTCTCGATTTTTTCATTTCAACAAAAATTACAATTTTCCAATTTTTTAGATTTCTTAATTTAGAGAACTTTGTGATTTTGTCTATTTTACAGTTCTTACTATTTTTAAATAATTTTATTTTTTTATCAAATTTTAGGAAATTTTGCAAAATTTTAACTTTTTTCGATTTTTGAATTTTTAGAATTTTCGCATTTTTCTCGATTTTTTCATTTCAACAAAAATTACAATTTTCCAATTTTTTAGACTTCTTAATTTAGAGAATTTTGTGATTTTGTCGTTTTTACAGTTTTTACTATTCTGAAAAAAATGTTATTTTTTTTATCAAATTTTCGGAAATTTTGCAAAATTTTAACTTTTTTCGATTTTTGAATTCTTAGAATTTTTGCATTTTTCTCGATTTTTTCATTTTAGCAAAAATTACAATTTTCCAATTTTGTAGATTTCTTATTTTAGAGAACTTTGCGATTTTACAGTTTTCACAGTTTTTACTATTTTGAAAAAAATTTCTTTTGTTATCAAATTTCGGAAATTTTAAATTTTTTAGATTTTTGAATTTAGGGAATTTTAGCATTTTTCTTGATATTTTTAATTCAACAAAAATTACAATTTTCCAATTTTGGCGATTTATTTATTTAAAGAGCTTTGCGATTTTTAAGTTTTCACAGTCTTTACTATTTTGAAAAAATTTAATTTTTTTTATCAAATTTCGTAAATTTCCCGAAATTTTAAATTTTTTCGATTGTTGCATTTTAGGAATAATTGCATTTTTCTCGATTTTTTTTTTTTTTAATTAACAATATTCAAATTTTGTCCATTTCTTTATTTAGGGAACTTTGCGATCTTACAGTTTTTACAGTTTTTACAATTTTGGAAAAATGTTCTTTTTTATCGAATTTCGGAAAGTTTCCGAAATTTTTAATTTTTTTCGGTTTTTGAATTTTTAGAATTTTTGCATTTATCTCGATTTTTTCATTTCAACAAAAATTAAAATTTTCCAATTTTTTAGATTTCTTAATTAAGAAAAATTTGTGATTTTGTCGATTTAGCAGTTTTTACTATTTTGGAGAAAGTGTCTTCTTTATTCAATTTCGGAATTTTAAGAAATTCTAAATTTTTTCGATTTTTGAATTTTTAGAATTTTCGCATTTTTTTCGATTTTTTCATTTCAACAAAAATTACAATTTTCAAATTTTTTAGATTTCTTAATTTTGAGAACTTTGTGATTTTGTCAATTTTACAGTTTTTACTATTTTGAAAAAATTTTATTTTTTTATCAAATTTTCGGAAATTTTGCAAAATTTTAACTTTTTTCGATTTTTAAATTTTTAGAATTTTCGCATTTTTCTCGATTTTTTCATTTCAACAAAAATAACAATTTTCCAATTTTGTAGATTTCTTAATTTAGAGAACTTTGCGATTTTACAGTTTTCACAGTTTTTACTATTTTGTAAAAAATTTCTTTTTTTATCAAATTTCGGAAATTTTAAATTTTTTAGGTTTTTGAATTTAGGGAATTTTAGCATTTTTCTTGATATTTTTAATTCAACAAAATATACAATTTTCCAATTTTGGCGATTTCATTATTTAAGGAGCTTTGCGATTTTAAAGTTTTCATAGTCTTTACTATTTTGAAAAAATTAAAATTTTTTCATCAAATTTCGGAAATTTTCCGAAATTCTAAATTTTTTCGATTTTTGAATTTTTAGAATTTTCGCATTTTTTTCGATTTTTTCATTTCAACAAAAATTACAATTTTGAAATTTTTTAGATTTCTTAATTTAGAGAACTTTGTGATTTTGTCGATATTACAGTTTTTTTCTATTTTGAAAAAATTTTATTTTTTTATCAAATTTTCGGAAATTTTTCAAAATTTTAATTTTTTCGATTTTTGAATTTTTAGAATTTTCGCATTTTGCTTGATTTTTTAATTTCAAAAAAAAAAAAAAAATTTTTCCAATTTTGTAGATTTCTTAATTTAGAGAACTTTGCGATTTTACAGTTTTCACAGTTTTTACTATTTTGAAAAAAATTTCTTTTGTTATCAAATTTCGGAAATTTTAAATTTTTTCGATTTTTGAATTAAGGGAATTTTAGCATTTTTCTTGATATTTTTAATTCAACAAAAATTACATTTTTCCAATTCTGGCGATTTCTTTATCTAAAGAGCTTTGCGATTTTTAAGTTTTCACAGTCTTTACTATTTTGAAAAAATTTAATTTTTTTATCAAATTTCGTAAAATTTCCGAAATTTTAAATTTTGTCGATTGTTGAATTTTAGGAATTTTTGCATTTTTCTCGATTTTTTCATTTCAACAAAAATTACAATTTTCCAATTTTTTAGATTTCTTAATTTAGAGAACTTTGTGATTTTGTCTATTTTACAGTTCTTACTATTTTAAAATAATTTTATTTTTTATCAAATTTTATGAAATTTTGCAAAATATTAACTTTTTTCGATTTTTGAATTTTTAGAATTTTCGCATTTTTCTCGATTTTTTCATTTCAACAAAAATTACAATTTTCCAATTTTTTAGATTTCTTAATTTATAGAATTTTGTGATTTTGTCGATTTTACAGTTTTTACTATTTTGAAAAAATTTTCTTTTTTTATCATATTTCGGAAATTTTCGGAAATTTTAAATGTTTTCGATTTTTGAATTTAGGGAATTTTAGCATTTTTCTTGATATTTTTAATTCAACAAAAATTACAATTTTCCAATTTTGGCGATTTATTTATTTAAAGAGCTTTGCGATTTTTAAGTTTTCACTGTCTTTACTATTTTGAAAAAATTTAATTTTTTTATTAAATTTCGTAAATTTCCTGA
Source organism: Drosophila immigrans (assembly GCA_963583835.1). Taxonomy (NCBI): domain Eukaryota; kingdom Metazoa; phylum Arthropoda; class Insecta; order Diptera; family Drosophilidae; genus Drosophila; species Drosophila immigrans. The sequence goes on along the minus strand of CAUZWO010000094.1, from coordinate 1,012,084 downwards.
AATTTTTTCGATTGTTGCATTTTAGGAATAATTGCATTTTTCTCGATTTTTTTTTTTTTTAATTAACAATATTCAAATTTTGTCTATTTCTTTATTTAGGGAACTTTGCGATTTTACAGTTTTTACAATTTTGGAAAAATTTTCTTTTTTATCGAATTTCGGAAAGTTTCCGAAATTTTTAATTTTTTTCGGTTTTTGAATTTTTAGAATTTTTGCGTTTATCTCGATTTTTTCATTTCAACAAAAATTACAATTTTCCAATTTTTTAGATTTCTTAATTAAGAAAAATTTGTGATTTTGTCGATTTAACAGTTTTTACTATTTTGGAGAAAGTGTCTTCTTTATTCAATTTCGGATGTTTTGCAAAATTTTAATTTTATCGATTTTTGAATTTTTAGAATTTTCGCATTTTTTTCGATTTTTTCATTTCAACAAAAATTACAATTTTCAACTTTTTTAGATTTCTTAATTTAGAGAACTTTGTGATTTTGTCGATATTACAGTTTTTTTCTATTTTGAAAAAATTTTATTTTTTTATCAAATTTTCGGAAATTTTTCAAAATTTTAATTTTTTTCGATATTTGAATTTTTAGAATTTGCGCATTTTGCTTGATTTTTTAATTTCAACAAAAATAACAATTTTCCAATTTTGTAGAATTCTTAATTTAGAGAACTTTGCGATTTTACAGTTTTCACAGTTTTCACAGTTTTTACTATTTTGAAAAAAATTTCTTTTGTTATCAAATTTCGGAAATTTTAAATTTTTTCGATTTTTGAATTAAGGGAATTTTAGCATTTTTCTTGATATTTTTAATTCAACAAAAATTACAATTTTCCAATTCTGGCGATTTCTTTATCTAAAGAGCTTTGCGATTTTTAAGTTTTCACAGTCTTTACTATTTTGAAAAAATTTAATTTTTTTATCAAATTTCGTAAAATTTCCGAAATTTTAAATTTTGTCGATTGTTGAATTTTAGGAAATTTTGCATTTTTCTCGATTTTTTTTTTTTTTTTAAATTAACAATATTCAAATTTTGTCTATTTCTTTATTTAGGGAACTTTGCGATTTTACAGTTTTTACAATTTTGGAAAAATTTTCTTTTTTATCAAATTTCGGAAAATTTCCGAAATTTTTAATTTTTTTTTATTTTTTAATTTTTAGAATTTTTGCATTTTTCTCGATTTTTTCATTTCAACAAAAATTACAATTTTCCAATTTTGTAGATTTCTAAATTAAGAGAAGTTTGTGATTTTCTCGATTATACAGATTTTATTATTTTGAAGAAAGTGTCTACTTTATTCAATTTCGGAAATTTTCCGAAATTTTAAATTTTTCCGATTTTTGAATTTCTTAAATTTTTGAATTTTTCTCGATTTTTTCATTTCAACAAAATTTACAATATTCCAATTTTGTATATTTCTTAATTTAAAAAGCTTTGCGATTTTTAAGTTTTCACAGTTTTTACTATTTTGAACAAAATTTCTTTTGTTATTAAATTTCGGAAATTTTAAATTTTTTCGATTTTTAAATTAAGGGAATTTTAGCATTTTTTTCAATTTTTTTTATTTATAACAAAAATTACAATATTCAAATTTTGTCTATTTCTTTATTTAGGGAACTTTGCGATTTTACAGTTTTCGCAGTTTTAACAATTTTGGAAAAATTTTCTTTTTTATCGAATTTTGGAAAGTTTCCAAAAGTTTTTATTTTTTTTGATTTTTGAATTTTTAGAATTTTTGCATTTTTCTCGATTTTTTAATCTCAACAAAAATGATAATTTTCAAATTTTTTAGATTTCTTAATTTTGAGAACTTTGTGATTTTGTCGATTTTACAGTTTTTACTATTTTGAAAAAATTTTCTTTTTTTATCAAAATTTCAAAAGTTTTGCAAAATTTTAAGTTTTATCGATTTTTGAATTTTTGGAATTTTTTAATTTTTCTCGATTTTTTCATTTTAACAAAAATTACAATTCTCCAATTTTGTAGATTTCTTAATTTAGAGAACTTTGCGATTTTACAGTTTTCACAGTTTTTACTATTTTGAAAAAAAAATTTTTTGTTATTAAATTTCGAAAATTTTCGGAAATTTTAAATTTTTTTCGATTTTTGAATTTAGTTAATTTTCGCATTTTTCTTGATATTTTTAATTCAACAAAAATTACAATTTTCCAATTTTAGGCGATTTCTTTATTAAAAGAGTTTTGCGATATTTAAGTTTTCACAGTCTTTACTATTTGGAAAAAATTTACTTTTTTTATCAAATTTCGGAAATTTTCCGAAATTTTAAATTTTGTCGATTGTTGAATTTTAGGAACTTTTGCATTTTTCTCAATTTTTTTATTTTTAAAAAAATTTACAATATTCAAATTTTGTCCATTTCTTTATTTAGGGAACTTTGCGATTTTACATTTTTCACAGTTTTTACAATTTTGGAAAAATTTTCTTTTTAATCGAATTTCGGAAAGTTTCCGAAATTTTGGTTTGTGTTTTGATTTTTGAATTTTTCGAATTCTTCCATTTTGCTCGATATTTTCATTACAACAAAAATTAAAATTTTCCAATTTTTTAGATTTCTTAATTTAGAGAACTTTGTGATTTTGTCGATTTTACAGTTTTACTATTTTGAAAAAAAATTTTTATTTTATCAAATTTTTGGAAATTTTCCGAAATTTTAAATGTTGTCGATTGTTGAATTTTAGGAATTTTTGCATTTTTCTCGTTTTTTTTATTTTTAACAAAATTTACAATATTCAAATTTTGTCCATTTCTTTATTTAGGGAACTTTGCGATTTTACAGTTTTCACAGTTTTAACAATTTTGAAAAAATTTAATTTTTTTATTGAATTTCGGAAAATTTTCGAAATCTTAAATTTTTTCGACTTTTGAATTTTGGGAATTTTTGCATTTTTCTCGTTTTTCGTATTTTTAACAAAATTTACAATATTTAAATTTTGTCCATTTCTTTATTTAGGGAACTTTGCGACTTTACAGTTTTCACAGTTTTTACAATTTTGTAAAAATTTTCTTTTTCTATCGAATTTCGGAAAGTTTCCGAAATGTTTAATTTTTTTCGACTTTTGAATTTTTAGAATTTTCGCATTTTTTTCGATTTTTTCATTTCAACAAAAATTACAATTTTCCAATTTTTTAGATTTCTTAATTTAGAGAACTTTGTGATTTTGTCTATTTTACAGTTCTTACTATTTTGAAATAATTTTATTTTTTTTATCAAATTTTAGGAAATTTTGCAAAATTTTAACTTTTTTCGATTTTTGAATTTTTAGAATTTTCGCATTTTTCTCGATTTTTTCATTTCAACATAAATTACAATTTTCCAATTTTTTAGATTTCTTAATTTAGAGAATTTTGTGATTTTGTCGATTTTACAGTTTTTACTATTTTGAAAAAATTTTCTTTTTTTATCATATTTCGGAAATTTTCGGAAATTTTAAATTTTTTCGATTTTTGAATTTAGGGAATTTTAGCATTTTTCTTGATATTTTTAATTCAACAAAAATTACAATTTTCCAATTTTGGCGATTTATTTATCTAAAGAGCTTTGCGATTTTTAAATTTTTCACAGTCTTTACTATTTTGAAAAAATTTAATTTTTTTATCAAATTTCGTAAAATTTCCGAATTTTTAAGTTGTGTCGATTGTTGAATTTTAGGAATTTTTGAATTTTTCTCGATTTTTTTTTTTTTTTTAAATTAAAAATATTCAAATTTTGTCTATTTCTTTATTTAAGGAACTTTGCGATTTTAAAGTTTTTACAGTTTTTACAATTTTGGAAAAATTTTCTTTTTTATCAAATTTCGGAAAATTTCCGAAATTTTTAATTTTTTTTTTTTGATTTTTTAATTTTTAGAATTTTTGCATTTTTCTCGATTTTTTCATTTCAACAAAAATAACAATTTTCCAACTTTGTAGATTTCTAAATTAAGAGAAGTTTGTGATTTTGTCGATTATACAGATTTTATTATTTTGAAGAAAGTGTCTACTTTATTCAATTTCGGAAATTTTCCGAAATTTTAAATTTTTCCGATTTTTGAATTTCTTAAATTTTTGAATTTTTCTCGATTTTTTCATTTCAACAAAATTTACAATATTCCAATTTTGTATATTTCTTAATTTAAAAAGCTTTGCGAATTTTAAGTTTTCACAGTTTTTACTATTTTGAACAAAATTTCTTTTGTTATTAAATTTCGGAAAATTTTCGAAATCTTAAATTTTTTCGACTTTTGAATTTTGGGAATTTTTGCATTTTTCTCGTTTTTCGTATTTATAACAAAAATTACAATATTCAAATTTTGTCTATTTCTTTATTTAGGGAACTTGCGATTTTACAGTTTTCGCAGTTTTAACAATTTTGGAAAAATTTTCTTTTTTTTATCGAATTTTGGAAAGTTTCCAAAAGTTTTTATTTTTTTTGATTTTTGAATTTTTAGAATTTTTGCATTTTTCTCGATTTTTTCATTTCAACAAAAATAATAATTTTAAAATTTTTTAGATTTCTTAATTTAGAGAACTTTGCGATTTTACAGTTTTCACAGTTTTTACTATTTTGAAAAAAAAAATTTTTGTTATTAAATTTCGAAAATTTTCGGAAATTTTAAATTTTTTTCGATTTTTGAATTTAGTTAATTTTATCATTTTTCTTGATATTTTTAATTCAACAAAAATTACAATTTTCCAATTTTGGCGATTTCTTTATTAAAAGAGTTTTGCGATATTTAAGTTTTCACAGTCTTTACTATTTGGAAAAAATTTACTTTTTTTATCAAATTTCGGAAATTTTCCGAAATTTTAAATTTTGTCGATTGTTGAATTTTAGGAACTTTTGCATTTTTCTCAATTTTTTTATTTTTAAAAAAATTTACAATATTCAAATTTTGTCCAATTCTTTATTTAGGGAACTTTGCGATTTTACAGTTTTCACAGTTTTTACAATTTTGGAAAAATTTTCTTTTTTATAGAACTTCGGAAAGTTTCAGAAATTTAGTTTTTTTTTTTTATTTTCGAATTTTTCGAATTCTTCCATTTTGCTCGATATTTTCATTACAACAAAAATTAAAATTTTTCAATTTTTTAGTTTTCTTAATTTAGAGAACTTTGTGATTTTGTCGATTTTACAGTTTTTACTATTTTGAAAAAATTTTTTTTTTGTTATCAAATTTTCGGAAATTTTGCAAAATTTTAATTTATTTCGATTTTTTTAATTTTTAGAATTTTCGCATTTTTCTCGACTTTTTCATTTCAACAAAAATTAAAATTTTCCAATTTTGTAGATTTCTAAATTTAGAGAACTTTGCGATTTTACAGTTTTTACAGTTTTTAAAATTTTGAAAATATTTAATTTTTTTATCGAATTTCGGAAAGATTCCGTAATTTTTAATTTATTTTGATTTCTGAATTTTTGGAATTTTTGCATTTTTCTCGATTTTTTCATTTCAACAAAAATTACAATTTTTCAGTTTTTTAGATTTCTTAATTTAGAGAACTTTGTGATTTTGTCGATATTACAGTTTTTTTCTATTTTGAAAAATTTTTATTTTTTTATCAAATTTTCGGAAATTTTTCAAAATTTTAATTTTTTTCGATTTTTGAATTTTTTGAATTTGCGCATTTTGCTTGATTTTTTAATTTCAACAAAAATTACAATTTTCCAATCTTGGCGATTTCTTTATTTAAAGAGCTTTGCGATTTTTAAGTTTTCACAGTCTTTACTATTTTGAAAAAATTTAATTTTTTTATAAAATTTCGGAAATTTTCCGAAATTTTAAATTTTGTCAATTGTTGAATTTTAGGAATTTTTGAATTTTTCTCGATTTTTTTTTTTTTTTAAATTAACAATATTCAAATTTTGTCCATTTCTTTATTTAGGGAACTTGCGATTTTACAGTTTTTACAGTTTTTACAATTTTGAAAAAATTTTCTTTTTTTTATCAAATTTTCGGAAATTTTGCAAAATTTGAATTTTTTTCGATTTTTTGAATTTTTAGAATTTTTGCATTTTTCTCGATTTTTTCACAAAAATTACAATTTTCCAATTTTTTAGATTTCTTAATTTAGAGAACTTTGCGATTTTACAGTTTTTACAGCTTTTAAAATTTTGAAAATATTTAATTTTTTTATCGAATTTCGGAAAGTTTCCGTAATTTTTAATTTTTTTTGATTTTTGAATTTTTAGAATTTTTGAATTTTTCTCGATTTTTTCATTTCAACAAAAATTACAATTTTCCAATTTTTTAGATTTCTTAATTTAGAGAACTTTGTGATTTTGTCTATTTTACAGTTCTTACTATTTTAAAATAATTTTATTTTTTATCAAATTTTATGAAATTTTGCAAAATATTAACTTTTTTCGATTTTTGAATTTTTAGAATTTTCGCATTTTTCTCGATTTTTTCATTTCAACAAAAATAACAATTTTCCAATTTTTTAGATTTCTTAATTAAGAAAAATTTGTGATTTTGTCGATTTAACAGTTTTTACTATTTTGGAGAAAGTGTCTTCTTTATTCAATTTCGAAATTTTAAGAAATTCTAAATTTTTTCGATTTTTGAATTTTTAGAATTTTCGCATTTTTTTCGATTTTTTCATTTCAACAAAAATTACAATTTTCAAATTTTTTAGATTTCTTAATTTTGAGAACTTTGTGATTTTGTCAATTTTACAGTTTTTACTATTTTGAAAAAATTTTATTTTTTTATCAAATTTTCGGAAATTTTGCAAAATTTTAACTTTTTTCGATTTTTAAATTTTTAGAATTTTCGCATTTTTCTCGATTTTTTCATTTCAACAAAAATAACAATTTTCCAATTTTGTAGATTTCTTAATTTAGAGAACTTTGCGATTTTACAGTTTTCACAGTTTTTACTATTTTGTAAAAAATTTCTTTTTTTATCAAATTTCGGAAATTTTAAATTTTTTAGGTTTTTGAATTTAGGGAATTTTAGCATTTTTCTTGATATTTTTAATTCAACAAAATATACAATTTTCCAATTTTGGCGATTTCATTATTGAAAGAGCTTTGCGATTTTAAAGTTTTCATAGTGTTTACTATTTTGAAAAAATTAAAATTTTTTCATCAAATTTCGGAAATTTTCCGAAATTCTAAATTTTTTCGATTTTTGAATTTTTAGAATTTTCGCATTTTTTTCGATTTTTTCATTTCAACAAAAATTACAATTTTGAAATTTTTTAGATTTCTTAATTTAGAGAACTTTGTGATTTTGTCGATATTACAGTTTTTTTCTATTTTGAAAAAATTTTATTTTTTTATCAAATTTTCGGAAATTTTTCAAAATTTTAATTTTTTCGATTTTTGAATTTTTAGAATTTTCGCATTTTGCTTGATTTTTTAATTTCAACAAAAATAACAATTTTCCAATTTTGTAGATTTCTTAATTTAGAGAACTTTGCGATTTTACATTTTTCACAGTTTTTACAATTTTGGAAAAATTTTCTTTTTAATCGAATTTCGGAAAGTTTCCGAAATTTTGGTTTGTGTTTTGATTTTTGAATTTTTCGAATTCTTCCATTTTGCTCGATATTTTCATTACAACAAAAATTAAAATTTTCCAATTTTTTAGATTTCTTAATTTAGAGAACTTTGTGATTTTGTCGATTTTACAGTTTTACTATTTTGAAAAAAAATTTTTATTTTATCAAATTTTTGGAAATTTTCCGAAATTTTAAATGTTGTCGATTGTTGAATTTTAGGAATTTTTGCATTTTTCTAGTTTTTTTTATTTTTAACAAAATTTACAATATTCAAATTTTGTCCATTTCTTTATTTAGGGAACTTTGCGATTTTACAGTTTTCACAGTTTTAACAATTTTGAAAAAATTTAATTTTTTTATTGAATTTCGGAAAATTTTCGAAATCTTAAATTTTTTCGACTTTTGAATTTTGGGAATTTTTGCATTTTTCTCGTTTTTCGTATTTTTAACAAAATTTACAATATTTAAATTTTGTCCATTTCTTTATTTAGGGAACTTTGCGACTTTACAGTTTTCACAGTTTTTACAATTTTGTAAAAATTTTCTTTTTCTATCGAATTTCGGAAAGTTTCCGAAATGTTTAATTTTTTTCGACTTTTGAATTTTTAGAATTTTCGCATTTTTTTCGATTTTTTCATTTCAACAAAAATTACAATTTTCCAATTTTTTAGATTTCTTAATTTAGAGAACTTTGTGATTTTGTCTATTTTACAGTTCTTACTATTTTGAAATAATTTTATTTTTTTTATCAAATTTTAGGAAATTTTGCAAAATTTTAACTTTTTTCGATTTTTGAATTTTTAGAATTTTCGCATTTTTCTCGATTTTTTCATTTCAACATAAATTACAATTTTCCAATTTTTTAGATTTCTTAATTTAGAGAATTTTGTGATTTTGTCGATTTTACAGTTTTTACTATTTTGAAAAAATTTTCTTTTTTTTATCATATTTCGGAAATTTTCGGAAATTTTAAATTTTTTCGATTTTTGAATTTAGGGAATTTTAGCATTTTTCTTGATATTTTTAATTCAACAAAAATTACAATTTTCCAATTTTGGCGATTTATTTATCTAAAGAGCTTTGCGATTTTTAAATTTTTCACAGTCTTTACTATTTTGAAAAAATTTAATTTTTTTATCAAATTTCGTAAAATTTCCGAATTTTTAAGTTGTGTCGATTGTTGAATTTTAGGAATTTTTGAATTTTTCTCGATTTTTTTTTTTTTTTTAAATTAACAATATTCAAATTTTGTCTATTTCTTTATTTAGGGAACTTTGCGATTTTAAAGTTTTTACAGTTTTTACAATTTTGGAAAAATTTTCTTTTTTATCAAATTTCAGAAAATTTCCGAAATTTTTAATTTTTTTTTTTTGATTTTTTAATTTTTAGAATTTTTGCATTTTTCTCGATTTTTTCATTTCAACAAAAATAACAATTTTCCAACTTTGTAGATTTCTAAATTAAGAGAAGTTTGTGATTTTGTCGATTATACAGATTTTATTATTTTGAAGAAAGTGTCTACTTTATTCAATTTCGGAAATTTTCCGAAATTTTAAATTTTTCCGATTTTTGAATTTCTTAAATTTTTGAATTTTTCTCGATTTTTTCATTTCAACAAAATTTACAATATTCCAATTTTGTATATTTCTTAATTTAAAAAGCTTTGCGAATTTTAAGTTTTCACAGTTTTTACTATTTTGAACAAAATTTCTTTTGTTATTAAATTTCGGAAATTTTCGGAAATTTTAAATTTTTTCGATTTTTAAATTAAAGGAAATTTAGCATTTTTCTCAATTTTTTTTATTTATAACAAAAATTACAATATTCAAATTTTGTCTATTTCTTTATTTAGGGAACTTGCGATTTTACAGTTTTCGCAGTTTTAACAATTTTGGAAAAATTTTCTTTTTTTTATCGAATTTTGGAAAGTTTCCAAAAGTTTTTATTTTTTTTGATTTTTGAATTTTTAGAATTTTTGCATTTTTCTCGATTTTTTCATTTCAACAAAAATAATAATTTTAAAATTTTTTAGATTTCTTAATTTAGAGAACTTTGCGATTTTACAGTTTTCACAGTTTTTACTATTTTGAAAAAAAAAATTTTTGTTATTAAATTTCGAAAATTTTCGGAAATTTTAAATTTTTTTCGATTTTTGAATTTAGTTAATTTTAGCATTTTTCTTGATATTTTTAATTCAACAAAAATTACAATTTTCCAATTTTGGCGATTTCTTTATTAAAAGAGTTTTGCGATATTTAAGTTTTCACAGTCTTTACTATTTGGAAAAAATTTACTTTTTTTATCAAATTTCGGAAATTTTCCGAAATTTTAAATTTTGTCGATTGTTGAATTTTAGGAACTTTTGCATTTTTCTCAATTTTTTTATTTTTAAAAAAATTTACAATATTCAAATTTTGTCCAATTCTTTATTTAGGGAACTTTGCGATTTTACAGTTTTCACAGTTTTTACAATTTTGGAAAAATTTTCTTTTTTATCGAATTTCGGAAAGTTTCAGAAATTTAGTTTTTTTTTTTTGTTTTCGAATTTTTCGAATTCTTCCATTTTGCTCGATATTTTCATTACAACAAAAATTAAAATTTTCCAATTTTTTAGTTTTCTTAATTTAGAGAACTTTGTGATTTTGTCGATTTTACAGTTTTTACTATTTTGAAAAAATTTTTTTTTTGTTATCAAATTTTCGGAAATTTTGCAAAATTTTAATTTATTTCGATTTTTTTAATTTTTAGAATTTTCCAATTTTGTAGATTTCTAAATTTAGAGAACTTTGCGATTTTACAATTTTTTTTTTGTTATCAAATTTTCGGAAATTTTGCAAAATTTTAATTTATTTCGATTTTTTTAATTTTTAAAATTTTCCAATTTTGTAGATTTCTAAATTTAGAGAACTTTGCGATTTTACAGTTTTTACAGTTTTTAAAATTTTGAAAATATTTAATTTTTTTATCGAATTTCGGAAAGATTCCGTAATTTTTAATTTATTTTGATTTCTGAATTTTTGGAATTTTTGCATTTTTCTCGATTTTTTCATTTCAACAAAAATTACAATTTTTCAGTTTTTTAGATTTCTTAATTTAGAGAACTTTGTGATTTTGTCGATATTACAGTTTTTTTCTATTTTGAAAAATTTTTATTTTTTTATCAAATTTTCGGAAATTTTTCAAAATTTTAATTTTTTTCGATTTTTGATTTTTTTGAATTTGCGCATTTTGCTTGATTTTTTAATTTCAACAAAAATTACAATTTTCCAATTTTGGCGATTTCTTTATTTAAAGAGCTTTGCGATTTTTAAGTTTTCACAGTCTTTACTATTTTGAAAAAATTTAATTTTTTTATAAAATTTCGGAAATTTTCCGAAATTTTAAATTTTGTCAATTGTTGAATTTTAGGAATTTTTGAATTTTTCTCGATTTTTTTTTTTTTTTAAATTAACAATATTCAAATTTTGTCCATTTCTTTATTTAGGGAACTTGCGATTTTACAGTTTTTACAGTTTTTACAATTTTGAAAAAATTTTCTTTTTTTTATCAAATTTTCGGAAATTTTGCAAAATTTGAATTTTTTTCGATTTTTTGAATTTTTAGAATTTTTGCATTTTTCTCGATTTTTTCATTTCAACAAAAATTACAATTTTCCAATTTTTTAGATTTCTTAATTTAGAGAGCTTTGTGATTTTGTCGATATTACAGTTTTTTTCTATTTTGAAAAAATTTTATTTTTTTATCAAATTTTCGGAAATTTTGCAAAATTTGAATTTTTTTCGATTTTTTGAATTTTTGCATTTTTCTCGATTTTTTCATTTCAACAAAAATTACAATTTTCCAATTTTTTAGATTTCTTAATTTAGAGAACTTTGTGATTTTGTCGATTTTACAGTTTTTACTATTCTGAAAAAATGTTATTTTTTATCAAATTTTCGGAAATTTTGCAAAATTTTAACTTTTTTCGATTTTTGAATTCTTAGAATTTTCGCATTTTTCTCGATTTTTTCATTTTAGCAAAAATTACAATCTTCCAATTTTGTAGATTTCTTAATTTAGAGAACTTTGCGATTACTATTTTGAAAAAAATTTCTTTTGTTATCAAATTTCTGAAATTTTAAATTTTTTAGATTTTTGAATTTAGGGAATTTTAGCATTTTTCTTGATATTTTTAATTCAACAAAAGTTACAATTTTCCAATTTTGGCGATTTCTTTATTTAAAGAGCTTTGCGATTTTTAAGTTTTCACAGTCTTTACTATTTTGAGAAAATTTATTTTTTTTATCAAATTTCGTAAATTTCCCGAAATTTTAAATTTTTTCGATTGTTGAATTTTAAGAATATTTGCATTTTTCTCGTTTTTTTTTTTTTGTTTAAATTAACAATATTCAAATTTTGTCCATTTCTTTATTTAGGGAACTTTGCGATTTTACAGTTTTTACAATTTTGGAAAAATGTTCTTTTTTATCAAATTTCGGAAAGTTTCCGAAATTTTTAATTTTTTTCGATTTTTTAATTTTTAGAATTTTCGCCTTTTTTCTCGATTTTTCAACAAAAATTACAATTTTCCAATTTTTTAGATTTCTTAATTTAGACAATTTTGTGATTTTGTCGATTTAACAGTTTTTACTAATTTGAAAAAATTTTCTTTTTTATCAAATTTCGGAAATTTTCCGAAATTTTAAATTTTGTCGATTGTTGAATTTTAGGAATTTTGACATTTTTCTCAATTTTTTTATTTTAACAAATTTTACAATATTCAAATTTTGTCCATTTCTTTACTTAGGAAACTTTGCGATTTTCCATTTTTCACAGTTTTTACAATTTTGGAAAAATTTTCTTTTTTATCAAATTTCGGAAAATTTCCGAAATTTTTAATTTTTTTTGATTTTTTAATTTTTAGAATTTTTGCATTTTTCTCGATTTTTCCATTTCAACAAAAATTACAATTTTTCATTTTTTTAGATTTCTTAATTTAGAGAACTTTGTGATTTTGTCGATATTACAGTTTTTTTCTATTTTGAAAAAATTTTATTTTTTTATCAAATTTTCGGAAATTTTCCGAAATTTTAAATTTTGTCGATTGTTGAATTTTAGGAACTTTTGCATTTTTCTCAATTTTTTTATTTTTAAAAAAATTTACAATATTCAAATTTTGTCCAATTCTTTATTTAGGGAACTTTGCGATTTTACAGTTTTCACAGTTTTTACAATTTTGGAAAAATTTTCTTTTTTATCGAATTTCGGAAAGTTTCAGAAATTTTGTTTTTTTTTTTTATTTTTGAATTTTTCGAATTCTTCCATTTTGCTCGATATTTTCATTACAACAAAAATTAAAATTTTCCAATTTTTTAGTTTTCTTAATTTAGAGAACTTTGTGATTTTGTCGATTTTACAGTTTTTACTATTTTGAAAAAATTTTTTTTTTGTTATCAAATTTTCGGAAATTTTGCAAAATTTTAATTTATTTCGATTTTTTTAATTTTTAGAATTTTCGCATTTTTCTCGACTTTTTCATTTCAACAAAAATTAAAATTTTCCAATTTTGTAGATTTCTAAATTTAGAGAACTTTGCGATTTTACAGTTTTTACAGTTTTTAAAATTTTGAAAATATTTAATTTTTTTATCGAATTTCGGAAAGATTCCGTAATTTTTAATTTATTTTGATTTCTGAATTTTTGGAATTTTTGCATTTTTCTCGATTTTTTCATTTCAACAAAAATTACAATTTTTCAGTTTTTTAGATTTCTTAATTTAGAGAACTTTGTGATTTTGTCGATATTACAGTTTTTTTCTATTTTGAAAAATTTTTATTTTTTTATCAAATTTTCGGAAATTTTTCAAAATTTTAATTTTTTTCGATTTTTGAATTTTTTGAATTTGCGCATTTTGCTTGATTTTTTAATTTCAACAAAAATTACAATTTTCCAATTTTGGCGATTTCTTTATTTAAAGAGCTTTGCGATTTTTAAGTTTTCACAGTCTTTACTATTTTGAAAAAATTTAATTTTTTTATCAAATTTCGGAAATTTTCCGAAATTTTAAATTTTGTCAATTGTTGAATTTTAGGAATTTTTGAATTTTTCTCGATTTTTTTTTTTTTTTTAAATTAACAATATTCAAATTTTGTCCATTTCTTTATTTAGGGAACTTGCGATTTTACAGTTTTTACAGTTTTTACAATTTTGAAAAAATTTTCTTTTTTTTATCAAATTTTCGGAAATTTTGCAAAATTTGAATTTTTTTCGATTTTTTGAATTTTTAGAATTTTTGCATTTTTCTCGATTTTTTCATTTCAACAAAAATTACAATTTTCCAATTTTTTAGATTTCTTAATTTAGAGAACTTTGCGATTTTACAGTTTTTACAGCTTTTAAAATTTTGAAAATATTTAATTTTTTTATCGAATTTCGGAAAGTTTCCGTAATTTTTAATTTTTTTTGATTTTTGAATTTTTAGAATTTTTGAATTTTTCTCGATTTTTTCATTTCAACAAAAATTACAATTTTCCAATTTTTTAGATTTCTTAATTTAGAGAACTTTGTGATTTTGTCTATTTTACAGTTCTTACTATTTTTAAATAATTTTATTTTTTTATCAAATTTTAGGAAATTTTGCAAAATTTTAACTTTTTTCGATTTTTGAATTTTTAGAATTTTCGCATTTTTCTCGATTTTTTCATTTCAACAAAAATTACAATTTTCCAATTTTTTAGACTTCTTAATTTAGAGAATTTTGTGATTTTGTCGTTTTTACAGTTTTTACTATTCTGAAAAAAATGTTATTTTTTTTATCAAATTTTCGGAAATTTTGCAAAATTTTAACTTTTTTCGATTTTTGAATTCTTAGAATTTTTGCATTTTTCTCGATTTTTTCATTTTAGCAAAAATTACAATTTTCCAATTTTGTAGATTTCTTATTTTAGAGAACTTTGCGATTTTACAGTTTTCACAGTTTTTACTATTTTGAAAAAAATTTCTTTTGTTATCAAATTTCGGAAATTTTAAATTTTTTAGATTTTTGAATTTAGGGAATTTTAGCATTTTTCTTGATATTTTTAATTCAACAAAAATTACAATTTTCCAATTTTGGCGATTTATTTATTTAAAGAGCTTTGCGATTTTTAAGTTTTCACAGTCTTTACTATTTTGAAAAAATTTAATTTTTTTTATCAAATTTCGTAAATTTCCCGAAATTTTAAATTTTTTCGATTGTTGCATTTTAGGAATAATTGCATTTTTCTCGATTTTTTTTTTTTTTAATTAACAATATTCAAATTTTGTCCATTTCTTTATTTAGGGAACTTTGCGATCTTACAGTTTTTACAGTTTTTACAATTTTGGAAAAATGTTCTTTTTTATCGAATTTCGGAAAGTTTCCGAAATTTTTAATTTTTTTCGGTTTTTGAATTTTTAGAATTTTTGCATTTATCTCGATTTTTTCATTTCAACAAAAATTAAAATTTTCCAATTTTTTAGATTTCTTAATTAAGAAAAATTTGTGATTTTGTCGATTTAGCAGTTTTTACTATTTTGGAGAAAGTGTCTTCTTTATTCAATTTCGGAATTTTAAGAAATTCTAAATTTTTTCGATTTTTGAATTTTTAGAATTTTCGCATTTTTTTCGATTTTTTCATTTCAACAAAAATTACAATTTTCAAATTTTTTAGATTTCTTAATTTTGAGAACTTTGTGATTTTGTCAATTTTACAGTTTTTACTATTTTGAAAAAATTTTATTTTTTTATCAAATTTTCGGAAATTTTGCAAAATTTTAACTTTTTTCGATTTTTAAATTTTTAGAATTTTCGCATTTTTCTCGATTTTTTCATTTCAACAAAAATAACAATTTTCCAATTTTGTAGATTTCTTAATTTAGAGAACTTTGCGATTTTACAGTTTTCACAGTTTTTACTATTTTGTAAAAAATTTCTTTTTTTATCAAATTTCGGAAATTTTAAATTTTTTAGGTTTTTGAATTTAGGGAATTTTAGCATTTTTCTTGATATTTTTAATTCAACAAAATATACAATTTTCCAATTTTGGCGATTTCATTATTTAAGGAGCTTTGCGATTTTAAAGTTTTCATAGTCTTTACTATTTTGAAAAAATTAAAATTTTTTCATCAAATTTCGGAAATTTTCCGAAATTCTAAATTTTTTCGATTTTTGAATTTTTAGAATTTTCGCATTTTTTTCGATTTTTTCATTTCAACAAAAATTACAATTTTGAAATTTTTTAGATTTCTTAATTTAGAGAACTTTGTGATTTTGTCGATATTACAGTTTTTTTCTATTTTGAAAAAATTTTATTTTTTTATCAAATTTTCGGAAATTTTTCAAAATTTTAATTTTTTCGATTTTTGAATTTTTAGAATTTTCGCATTTTGCTTGATTTTTTAATTTCAAAAAAAAAAAAAAAATTTTTCCAATTTTGTAGATTTCTTAATTTAGAGAACTTTGCGATTTTACAGTTTTCACAGTTTTTACTATTTTGAAAAAAATTTCTTTTGTTATCAAATTTCGGAAATTTTAAATTTTTTCGATTTTTGAATTAAGGGAATTTTAGCATTTTTCTTGATATTTTTAATTCAACAAAAATTACATTTTTCCAATTCTGGCGATTTCTTTATCTAAAGAGCTTTGCGATTTTTAAGTTTTCACAGTCTTTACTATTTTGAAAAAATTTAATTTTTTTATCAAATTTCGTAAAATTTCCGAAATTTTAAATTTTGTCGATTGTTGAATTTTAGGAATTTTTGCATTTTTCTCGATTTTTTCATTTCAACAAAAATTACAATTTTCCAATTTTTTAGATTTCTTAATTTAGAGAACTTTGTGATTTTGTCTATTTTACAGTTCTTACTATTTTAAAATAATTTTATTTTTTATCAAATTTTATGAAATTTTGCAAAATATTAACTTTTTTCGATTTTTGAATTTTTAGAATTTTCGCATTTTTCTCGATTTTTTCATTTCAACAAAAATTACAATTTTCCAATTTTTTAGATTTCTTAATTTATAGAATTTTGTGATTTTGTCGATTTTACAGTTTTTACTATTTTGAAAAAATTTTCTTTTTTTATCATATTTCGGAAATTTTCGGAAATTTTAAATGTTTTCGATTTTTGAATTTAGGGAATTTTAGCATTTTTCTTGATATTTTTAATTCAACAAAAATTACAATTTTCCAATTTTGGCGATTTATTTATTTAAAGAGCTTTGCGATTTTTAAGTTTTCACTGTCTTTACTATTTTGAAAAAATTTAATTTTTTTATTAAATTTCGTAAATTTCCTGAAATTTTTTCGATTGTTGCATTTTAGGAATAATTGCATTTTTCTCGATTTTTTTTTTTTTTAATTAACAATATTCAAATTTTGTCTATTTCTTTATTTAGGGAACTTTGCGATTTTACAGTTTTTACAATTTTGGAAAAATTTTCTTTTTTATCGAATTTCGGAAAGTTTCCGAAATTTTTAATTTTTTTCGGTTTTTGAATTTTTAGAATTTTTGCGTTTATCTCGATTTTTTCATTTCAACAAAAATTACAATTTTCCAATTTTTTAGATTTCTTAATTAAGAAAAATTTGTGATTTTGTCGATTTAACAGTTTTTACTATTTTGGAGAAAGTGTCTTCTTTATTCAATTTCGGATGTTTTGCAAAATTTTAATTTTATCGATTTTTGAATTTTTAGAATTTTCGCATTTTTTTCGATTTTTTCATTTCAACAAAAATTACAATTTTCAACTTTTTTAGATTTCTTAATTTAGAGAACTTTGTGATTTTGTCGATATTACAGTTTTTTTCTATTTTGAAAAAATTTTATTTTTTTATCAAATTTTCGGAAATTTTTCAAAATTTTAATTTTTTTCGATATTTGAATTTTTAGAATTTGCGCATTTTGCTTGATTTTTTAATTTCAACAAAAATAACAATTTTCCAATTTTGTAGAATTCTTAATTTAGAGAACTTTGCGATTTTACAGTTTTCACAGTTTTCACAGTTTTTACTATTTTGAAAAAAATTTCTTTTGTTATCAAATTTCGGAAATTTTAAATTTTTTCGATTTTTGAATTAAGGGAATTTTAGCATTTTTCTTGATATTTTTAATTCAACAAAAATTACAATTTTCCAATTCTGGCGATTTCTTTATCTAAAGAGCTTTGCGATTTTTAAGTTTTCACAGTCTTTACTATTTTGAAAAAATTTAATTTTTTTATCAAATTTCGTAAAATTTCCGAAATTTTAAATTTTGTCGATTGTTGAATTTTAGGAAATTTTGCATTTTTCTCGATTTTTTTTTTTTTTTTAAATTAACAATATTCAAATTTTGTCTATTTCTTTATTTAGGGAACTTTGCGATTTTACAGTTTTTACAATTTTGGAAAAATTTTCTTTTTTATCAAATTTCGGAAAATTTCCGAAATTTTTAATTTTTTTTTATTTTTTAATTTTTAGAATTTTTGCATTTTTCTCGATTTTTTCATTTCAACAAAAATTACAATTTTCCAATTTTGTAGATTTCTAAATTAAGAGAAGTTTGTGATTTTCTCGATTATACAGATTTTATTATTTTGAAGAAAGTGTCTACTTTATTCAATTTCGGAAATTTTCCGAAATTTTAAATTTTTCCGATTTTTGAATTTCTTAAATTTTTGAATTTTTCTCGATTTTTTCATTTCAACAAAATTTACAATATTCCAATTTTGTATATTTCTTAATTTAAAAAGCTTTGCGATTTTTAAGTTTTCACAGTTTTTACTATTTTGAACAAAATTTCTTTTGTTATTAAATTTCGGAAATTTTAAATTTTTTCGATTTTTAAATTAAGGGAATTTTAGCATTTTTTTCAATTTTTTTTATTTATAACAAAAATTACAATATTCAAATTTTGTCTATTTCTTTATTTAGGGAACTTTGCGATTTTACAGTTTTCGCAGTTTTAACAATTTTGGAAAAATTTTCTTTTTTATCGAATTTTGGAAAGTTTCCAAAAGTTTTTATTTTTTTTGATTTTTGAATTTTTAGAATTTTTGCATTTTTCTCGATTTTTTAATCTCAACAAAAATGATAATTTTCAAATTTTTTAGATTTCTTAATTTTGAGAACTTTGTGATTTTGTCGATTTTACAGTTTTTACTATTTTGAAAAAATTTTCTTTTTTTATCAAAATTTCAAAAGTTTTGCAAAATTTTAAGTTTTATCGATTTTTGAATTTTTGGAATTTTTTAATTTTTCTCGATTTTTTCATTTTAACAAAAATTACAATTCTCCAATTTTGTAGATTTCTTAATTTAGAGAACTTTGCGATTTTACAGTTTTCACAGTTTTTACTATTTTGAAAAAAAAATTTTTTGTTATTAAATTTCGAAAATTTTCGGAAATTTTAAATTTTTTTCGATTTTTGAATTTAGTTAATTTTCGCATTTTTCTTGATATTTTTAATTCAACAAAAATTACAATTTTCCAATTTTAGGCGATTTCTTTATTAAAAGAGTTTTGCGATATTTAAGTTTTCACAGTCTTTACTATTTGGAAAAAATTTACTTTTTTTATCAAATTTCGGAAATTTTCCGAAATTTTAAATTTTGTCGATTGTTGAATTTTAGGAACTTTTGCATTTTTCTCAATTTTTTTATTTTTAAAAAAATTTACAATATTCAAATTTTGTCCATTTCTTTATTTAGGGAACTTTGCGATTTTACATTTTTCACAGTTTTTACAATTTTGGAAAAATTTTCTTTTTAATCGAATTTCGGAAAGTTTCCGAAATTTTGGTTTGTGTTTTGATTTTTGAATTTTTCGAATTCTTCCATTTTGCTCGATATTTTCATTACAACAAAAATTAAAATTTTCCAATTTTTTAGATTTCTTAATTTAGAGAACTTTGTGATTTTGTCGATTTTACAGTTTTACTATTTTGAAAAAAAATTTTTATTTTATCAAATTTTTGGAAATTTTCCGAAATTTTAAATGTTGTCGATTGTTGAATTTTAGGAATTTTTGCATTTTTCTCGTTTTTTTTTATTTTTAACAAAATTTACAATATTCAAATTTTGTCCATTTCTTTATTTAGGGAAATTTGCGATTTTACAGTTTTCACAGTTTTAACAATTTTGAAAAAATTTAATTTTTTTATTGAATTTCGGAAAATTTTCGAAATCTTAAATTTTTTCGACTTTTGAATTTTGGGAATTTTTGCATTTTTCTCGTTTTTCGTATTTTTAACAAAATTTACAATATTTAAATTTTGTCCATTTCTTTATTTAGGGAACTTTGCGACTTTACAGTTTTCACAGTTTTTACAATTTTGTAAAAATTTTCTTTTTCTATCGAATTTCGGAAAGTTTCCGAAATGTTTAATTTTTTTCGACTTTTGAATTTTTAGAATTTTCGCATTTTTTTCGATTTTTTCATTTCAACAAAAATTACAATTTTCCAATTTTTTAGATTTCTTAATTTAGAGAACTTTGTGATTTTGTCTATTTTACAGTTCTTACTATTTTGAAATAATTTTATTTTTTTTATCAAATTTTAGGAAATTTTGCAAAATTTTAACTTTTTTCGATTTTTGAATTTTTAGAATTTTCGCATTTTTCTCGATTTTTTCATTTCAACATAAATTACAATTTTCCAATTTTTTAGATTTCTTAATTTAGAGAATTTTGTGATTTTGTCGATTTTACAGTTTTTACTATTTTGAAAAAATTTTCTTTTTTTATCATATTTCGGAAATTTTCGGAAATTTTAAATTTTTTCGATTTTTGAATTTAGGGAATTTTAGCATTTTTCTTGATATTTTTAATTCAACAAAAATTACAATTTTCCAATTTTGGCGATTTATTTATCTAAAGAGCTTTGCGATTTTTAAATTTTTCACAGTCTTTACTATTTTGAAAAAATTTAATTTTTTTATCAAATTTCGTAAAATTTCCGAATTTTTAAGTTGTGTCGATTGTTGAATTTTAGGAATTTTTGAATTTTTCTCGATTTTTTTTTTTTTTTAAATTAAAAATATTCAAATTTTGTCTATTTCTTTATTTAAGGAACTTTGCGATTTTAAAGTTTTTACAGTTTTTACAATTTTGGAAAAATTTTCTTTTTTATCAAATTTCGGAAAATTTCCGAAATTTTTAATTTTTTTTTTTTGATTTTTTAATTTTTAGAATTTTTGCATTTTTCTCGATTTTTTCATTTCAACAAAAATAACAATTTTCCAACTTTGTAGATTTCTAAATTAAGAGAAGTTTGTGATTTTGTCGATTATACAGATTTTATTATTTTGAAGAAAGTGTCTACTTTATTCAATTTCGGAAATTTTCCGAAATTTTAAATTTTTCCGATTTTTGAATTTCTTAAATTTTTGAATTTTTCTCGATTTTTTCATTTCAACAAAATTTACAATATTCCAATTTTGTATATTTCTTAATTTAAAAAGCTTTGCGAATTTTAAGTTTTCACAGTTTTTACTATTTTGAACAAAATTTCTTTTGTTATTAAATTTCGGAAAATTTTCGAAATCTTAAATTTTTTCGACTTTTGAATTTTGGGAATTTTTGCATTTTTCTCGTTTTTCGTATTTATAACAAAAATTACAATATTCAAATTTTGTCTATTTCTTTATTTAGGGAACTTGCGATTTTACAGTTTTCGCAGTTTTAACAATTTTGGAAAAATTTTCTTTTTTTTATCGAATTTTGGAAAGTTTCCAAAAGTTTTTATTTTTTTTGATTTTTGAATTTTTAGAATTTTTGCATTTTTCTCGATTTTTTCATTTCAACAAAAATAATAATTTTAAAATTTTTTAGATTTCTTAATTTAGAGAACTTTGCGATTTTACAGTTTTCACAGTTTTTACTATTTTGAAAAAAAAAATTTTTGTTATTAAATTTCGAAAATTTTCGGAAATTTTAAATTTTTTTCGATTTTTGAATTTAGTTAATTTTATCATTTTTCTTGATATTTTTAATTCAACAAAAATTACAATTTTCCAATTTTGGCGATTTCTTTATTAAAAGAGTTTTGCGATATTTAAGTTTTCACAGTCTTTACTATTTGGAAAAAATTTACTTTTTTTATCAAATTTCGGAAATTTTCCGAAATTTTAAATTTTGTCGATTGTTGAATTTTAGGAACTTTTGCATTTTTCTCAATTTTTTTATTTTTAAAAAAATTTACAATATTCAAATTTTGTCCAATTCTTTATTTAGGGAACTTTGCGATTTTACAGTTTTCACAGTTTTTACAATTTTGGAAAAATTTTCTTTTTTATCGAACTTCGGAAAGTTTCAGAAATTTAGTTTTTTTTTTTTATTTTCGAATTTTTCGAATTCTTCCATTTTGCTCGATATTTTCATTACAACAAAAATTAAAATTTTCCAATTTTTTAGTTTTCTTAATTTAGAGAACTTTGTGATTTTGTCGATTTTACAGTTTTTACTATTTTGAAAAAATTTTTTTTTTGTTATCAAATTTTCGGAAATTTTGCAAAATTTTAATTTATTTCGATTTTTTTAATTTTTAGAATTTTCGCATTTTTCTCGACTTTTTCATTTCAACAAAAATTAAAATTTTCCAATTTTGTAGATTTCTAAATTTAGAGAACTTTGCGATTTTACAGTTTTTACAGTTTTTAAAATTTTGAAAATATTTAATTTTTTTATCGAATTTCGGAAAGATTCCGTAATTTTTAATTTATTTTGATTTCTGAATTTTTGGAATTTTTGCATTTTTCTCGATTTTTTCATTTCAACAAAAATTACAATTTTTCAGTTTTTTAGATTTCTTAATTTAGAGAACTTTGTGATTTTGTCGATATTACAGTTTTTTTCTATTTTGAAAAATTTTTATTTTTTTATCAAATTTTCGGAAATTTTTCAAAATTTTAATTTTTTTCGATTTTTGAATTTTTTGAATTTGCGCATTTTGCTTGATTTTTTAATTTCAACAAAAATTACAATTTTCCAATCTTGGCGATTTCTTTATTTAAAGAGCTTTGCGATTTTTAAGTTTTCACAGTCTTTACTATTTTGAAAAAATTTAATTTTTTTATAAAATTTCGGAAATTTTCCGAAATTTTAAATTTTGTCAATTGTTGAATTTTAGGAATTTTTGAATTTTTCTCGATTTTTTTTTTTTTTTAAATTAACAATATTCAAATTTTGTCCATTTCTTTATTTAGGGAACTTGCGATTTTACAGTTTTTACAGTTTTTACAATTTTGAAAAAATTTTCTTTTTTTTATCAAATTTTCGGAAATTTTGCAAAATTTGAATTTTTTTCGATTTTTTGAATTTTTAGAATTTTTGCATTTTTCTCGATTTTTTCATTTCTACAAAAATTACAATTTTCCAATTTTTTAGATTTCTTAATTTAGAGAACTTTGCGATTTTACAGTTTTTACAGCTTTTAAAATTTTGAAAATATTTAATTTTTTTATCGAATTTCGGAAAGTTTCCGTAATTTTTAATTTTTTTTGATTTTTGAATTTTTAGAATTTTTGAATTTTTCTCGATTTTTTCATTTCAACAAAAATTACAATTTTCCAATTTTTTAGATTTCTTAATTTAGAGAACTTTGTGATTTTGTCTATTTTACAGTTCTTACTATTTTAAAATAATTTTATTTTTTATCAAATTTTATGAAATTTTGCAAAATATTAACTTTTTTCGATTTTTGAATTTTTAGAATTTTCGCATTTTTCTCGATTTTTTCATTTCAACAAAAATAACAATTTTCCAATTTTTTAGATTTCTTAATTAAGAAAAATTTGTGATTTTGTCGATTTAACAGTTTTTACTATTTTGGAGAAAGTGTCTTCTTTATTCAATTTCGAAATTTTAAGAAATTCTAAATTTTTTCGATTTTTGAATTTTTAGAATTTTCGCATTTTTTTCGATTTTTTCATTTCAACAAAAATTACAATTTTCAAATTTTTTAGATTTCTTAATTTTGAGAACTTTGTGATTTTGTCAATTTTACAGTTTTTACTATTTTGAAAAAATTTTATTTTTTTATCAAATTTTCGGAAATTTTGCAAAATTTTAACTTTTTTCGATTTTTAAATTTTTAGAATTTTCGCATTTTTCTCGATTTTTTCATTTCAACAAAAATAACAATTTTCCAATTTTGTAGATTTCTTAATTTAGAGAACTTTGCGATTTTACAGTTTTCACAGTTTTTACTATTTTGTAAAAAATTTCTTTTTTTATCAAATTTCGGAAATTTTAAATTTTTTAGGTTTTTGAATTTAGGGAATTTTAGCATTTTTCTTGATATTTTTAATTCAACAAAATATACAATTTTCCAATTTTGGCGATTTCATTATTGAAAGAGCTTTGCGATTTTAAAGTTTTCATAGTGTTTACTATTTTGAAAAAATTAAAATTTTTTCATCAAATTTCGGAAATTTTCCGAAATTCTAAATTTTTTCGATTTTTGAATTTTTAGAATTTTCGCATTTTTTTCGATTTTTTCATTTCAACAAAAATTACAATTTTGAAATTTTTTAGATTTCTTAATTTAGAGAACTTTGTGATTTTGTCGATATTACAGTTTTTTTCTATTTTGAAAAAATTTTATTTTTTTATCAAATTTTCGGAAATTTTTCAAAATTTTAATTTTTTCGATTTTTGAATTTTTAGAATTTTCGCATTTTGCTTGATTTTTTAATTTCAACAAAAATAACAATTTTCCAATTTTGTAGATTTCTTAATTTAGAGAACTTTGCGATTTTACATTTTTCACAGTTTTTACAATTTTGGAAAAATTTTCTTTTTAATCGAATTTCGGAAAGTTTCCGAAATTTTGGTTTGTGTTTTGATTTTTGAATTTTTCGAATTCTTCCATTTTGCTCGATATTTTCATTACAACAAAAATTAAAATTTTCCAATTTTTTAGATTTCTTAATTTAGAGAACTTTGTGATTTTGTCGATTTTACAGTTTTACTATTTTGAAAAAAAATTTTTATTTTATCAAATTTTTGGAAATTTTCCGAAATTTTAAATGTTGTCGATTGTTGAATTTTAGGAATTTTTGCATTTTTCTAGTTTTTTTTATTTTTAACAAAATTTACAATATTCAAATTTTGTCCATTTCTTTATTTAGGGAACTTTGCGATTTTACAGTTTTCACAGTTTTAACAATTTTGAAAAAATTTAATTTTTTTATTGAATTTCGGAAAATTTTCGAAATCTTAAATTTTTTCGACTTTTGAATTTTGGGAATTTTTGCATTTTTCTCGTTTTTCGTATTTTTAACAAAATTTACAATATTTAAATTTTGTCCATTTCTTTATTTAGGGAACTTTGCGACTTTACAGTTTTCACAGTTTTTACAATTTTGTAAAAATTTTCTTTTTCTATCGAATTTCGGAAAGTTTCCGAAATGTTTAATTTTTTTCGACTTTTGAATTTTTAGAATTTTCGCATTTTTTTCGATTTTTTCATTTCAACAAAAATTACAATTTTCCAATTTTTTAGATTTCTTAATTTAGAGAACTTTGTGATTTTGTCTATTTTACAGTTCTTACTATTTTGAAATAATTTTATTTTTTTTATCAAATTTTAGGAAATTTTGCAAAATTTTAACTTTTTTCGATTTTTGAATTTTTAGAATTTTCGCATTTTTCTCGATTTTTTCATTTCAACATAAATTACAATTTTCCAATTTTTTAGATTTCTTAATTTAGAGAATTTTGTGATTTTGTCGATTTTACAGTTTTTACTATTTTGAAAAAATTTTCTTTTTTTTATCATATTTCGGAAATTTTCGGAAATTTTAAATTTTTTCGATTTTTGAATTTAGGGAATTTTAGCATTTTTCTTGATATTTTTAATTCAACAAAAATTACAATTTTCCAATTTTGGCGATTTATTTATCTAAAGAGCTTTGCGATTTTTAAATTTTTCACAGTCTTTACTATTTTGAAAAAATTTAATTTTTTTATCAAATTTCGTAAAATTTCCGAATTTTTAAGTTGTGTCGATTGTTGAATTTTAGGAATTTTTGAATTTTTCTCGATTTTTTTTTTTTTTTTAAATTAACAATATTCAAATTTTGTCTATTTCTTTATTTAGGGAACTTTGCGATTTTAAAGTTTTTACAGTTTTTACAATTTTGGAAAAATTTTCTTTTTTATCAAATTTCGGAAAATTTCCGAAATTTTTAATTTTTTTTTTTTGATTTTTTAATTTTTAGAATTTTTGCATTTTTCTCGATTTTTTCATTTCAACAAAAATAACAATTTTCCAACTTTGTAGATTTCTAAATTAAGAGAAGTTTGTGATTTTGTCGATTATACAGATTTTATTATTTTGAAGAAAGTGTCTACTTTATTCAATTTCGGAAATTTTCCGAAATTTTAAATTTTTCCGATTTTTGAATTTCTTAAATTTTTGAATTTTTCTCGATTTTTTCATTTCAACAAAATTTACAATATTCCAATTTTGTATATTTCTTAATTTAAAAAGCTTTGCGAATTTTAAGTTTTCACAGTTTTTACTATTTTGAACAAAATTTCTTTTGTTATTAAATTTCGGAAATTTTCGGAAATTTTAAATTTTTTCGATTTTTAAATTAAAGGAAATTTAGCATTTTTCTCAATTTTTTTTATTTATAACAAAAATTACAATATTCAAATTTTGTCTATTTCTTTATTTAGGGAACTTGCGATTTTACAGTTTTCGCAGTTTTAACAATTTTGGAAAAATTTTCTTTTTTTTATCGAATTTTGGAAAGTTTCCAAAAGTTTTTATTTTTTTTGATTTTTGAATTTTTAGAATTTTTGCATTTTTCTCGATTTTTTCATTTCAACAAAAATAATAATTTTAAAATTTTTTAGATTTCTTAATTTAGAGAACTTTGCGATTTTACAGTTTTCACAGTTTTTACTATTTTGAAAAAAAAAATTTTTGTTATTAAATTTCGAAAATTTTCGGAAATTTTAAATTTTTTTCGATTTTTGAATTTAGTTAATTTTAGCATTTTTCTTGATATTTTTAATTCAACAAAAATTACAATTTTCCAATTTTGGCGATTTCTTTATTAAAAGAGTTTTGCGATATTTAAGTTTTCACAGTCTTTACTATTTGGAAAAAATTTACTTTTTTTATCAAATTTCGGAAATTTTCCGAAATTTTAAATTTTGTCGATTGTTGAATTTTAGGAACTTTTGCATTTTTCTCAATTTTTTTATTTTTAAAAAAATTTACAATATTCAAATTTTGTCCAATTCTTTATTTAGGGAACTTTGCGATTTTACAGTTTTCACAGTTTTTACAATTTTGGAAAAATTTTCTTTTTTATCGAATTTCGGAAAGTTTCAGAAATTTAGTTTTTTTTTTTTATTTTCGAATTTTTCGAATTCTTCCATTTTGCTCGATATTTTCATTACAACAAAAATTAAAATTTTCCAATTTTTTAGTTTTCTTAATTTAGAGAACTTTGTGATTTTGTCGATTTTACAGTTTTTACTATTTTGAAAAAATTTTTTTTTTGTTATCAAATTTTCGGAAATTTTGCAAAATTTTAATTTATTTCGATTTTTTTAATTTTTAGAATTTTCCAATTTTGTAGATTTCTAAATTTAGAGAACTTTGCGATTTTACAATTTTTTTTTTGTTATCAAATTTTCGGAAATTTTGCAAAATTTTAATTTATTTCGATTTTTTTAATTTTTAAAATTTTCCAATTTTGTAGATTTCTAAATTTAGAGAACTTTGCGATTTTACAGTTTTTACAGTTTTTAAAATTTTGAAAATATTTAATTTTTTTATCGAATTTCGGAAAGATTCCGTAATTTTTAATTTATTTTGATTTCTGAATTTTTGGAATTTTTGCATTTTTCTCGATTTTTTCATTTCAACAAAAATTACAATTTTTCAGTTTTTTAGATTTCTTAATTTAGAGAACTTTGTGATTTTGTCGATATTACAGTTTTTTTCTATTTTGAAAAATTTTTATTTTTTTATCAAATTTTCGGAAATTTTTCAAAATTTTAATTTTTTTCGATTTTTGAATTTTTTGAATTTGCGCATTTTGCTTGATTTTTTAATTTCAACAAAAATTACAATTTTCCAATTTTGGCGATTTCTTTATTTAAAGAGCTTTGCGATTTTTAAGTTTTCACAGTCTTTACTATTTTGAAAAAATTTAATTTTTTTATAAAATTTCGGAAATTTTCCGAAATTTTAAATTTTGTCAATTGTTGAATTTTAGGAATTTTTGAATTTTTCTCGATTTTTTTTTTTTTTTAAATTAACAATATTCAAATTTTGTCCATTTCTTTATTTAGGGAACTTGCGATTTTACAGTTTTTACAGTTTTTACAATTTTGAAAAAATTTTCTTTTTTTTATCAAATTTTCGGAAATTTTGCAAAATTTGAATTTTTTTCGATTTTTTGAATTTTTAGAATTTTTGCATTTTTCTCGATTTTTTCATTTCTACAAAAATTACAATTTTCCAATTTTTTAGATTTCTTAATTTAGAGAACTTTGCGATTTTACAGTTTTTACAGCTTTTAAAATTTTGAAAATATTTAATTTTTTTATCGAATTTCGGAAAGTTTCCGTAATTTTTAATTTTTTTTGATTTTTGAATTTTTAGAATTTTTGAATTTTTCTCGATTTTTTCATTTCAACAAAAATTACAATTTTCCAATTTTTTAGATTTCTTAATTTAGAGAACTTTGTGATTTTGTCTATTTTACAGTTCTTACTATTTTAAAATAATTTTATTTTTTATCAAATTTTATGAAATTTTGCAAAATATTAACTTTTTTCGATTTTTGAATTTTTAGAATTTTCGCATTTTTCTCGATTTTTTCATTTCAACAAAAATAACAATTTTCCAATTTTTTAGATTTCTTAATTAAGAAAAATTTGTGATTTTGTCGATTTAACAGTTTTTACTATTTTGGAGAAAGTGTCTTCTTTATTCAATTTCGAAATTTTAAGAAATTCTAAATTTTTTCGATTTTTGAATTTTTAGAATTTTCGCATTTTTTTCGATTTTTTCATTTCAACAAAAATTACAATTTTCAAATTTTTTAGATTTCTTAATTTTGAGAACTTTGTGATTTTGTCAATTTTACAGTTTTTACTATTTTGAAAAAATTTTATTTTTTTATCAAATTTTCGGAAATTTTGCAAAATTTTAACTTTTTTCGATTTTTAAATTTTTAGAATTTTCGCATTTTTCTCGATTTTTTCATTTCAACAAAAATAACAATTTTCCAATTTTGTAGATTTCTTAATTTAGAGAACTTTGCGATTTTACAGTTTTCACAGTTTTTACTATTTTGTAAAAAATTTCTTTTTTTATCAAATTTCGGAAATTTTAAATTTTTTAGGTTTTTGAATTTAGGGAATTTTAGCATTTTTCTTGATATTTTTAATTCAACAAAATATACAATTTTCCAATTTTGGCGATTTCATTATTGAAAGAGCTTTGCGATTTTAAAGTTTTCATAGTCTTTACTATTTTGAAAAAATTAAAATTTTTTCATCAAATTTCGGAAATTTTCCGAAATTCTAAATTTTTTCGATTTTTGAATTTTTAGAATTTTCGCATTTTTTTCGATTTTTTCATTTCAACAAAAATTACAATTTTGAAATTTTTTAGATTTCTTAATTTAGAGAACTTTGTGATTTTGTCGATATTACAGTTTTTTTCTATTTTGAAAAAATTTTATTTTTTTATCAATTTTTCGGAAATTTTTCAAAATTTTAATTTTTTCGATTTTTGAATTTTTAGAATTTTCGCATTTTGCTTGATTTTTTAATTTCAACAAAAATAACAATTTTCCAATTTTGTAGATTTCTTAATTTAGAGAACTTTGCGATTTTACAGTTTTCACAGTTTTTACTATTTTGAAAAAAATTTCTTTTGTTATCAAATTTCGGAAATTTTAAATTTTTTCGATTTTTGAATTAAGGGAATTTTAGCATTTTTCTTGATATTTTTAATTCAACAAAAATTACAATTTTCCAATTCTGGCGATTTCTTTATCTAAAGAGCTTTGCGATTTTTAAGTTTTCACAATCTTTACTATTTTGAAAAAATTTAATTTTTTTATCAAATTTCGTAAAATTTCCGAAATTTTAAATTTTGTCGATTGTTGAATTTTAGGAATTTTTGCATTTTTCTCGATTTTTTCATTTCAACAAAAATTACAATTTTCCAATTTTTTAGATTTCTTAATTTAGAGAACTTTGTGATTTTGTCTATTTTACAGTTCTTACTATTTTAAAATAATTTTATTTTTTATCAAATTTTATGAAATTTTGCAAAATATTAACTTTTTTCGATTTTTGAATTTTTAGAATTTTCGCATTTTTCTCGATTTTTTCATTTCAACAAAAATTACAATTTTCCAATTTTTTAGATTTCTTAATTTATAGAATTTTGTGATTTTGTCGATTTTACAGTTTTTACTATTTTGAAAAAATTTTCTTTTTTTATCATATTTCGGAAATTTTCGGAAATTTTAAATGTTTTCGATTTTTGAATTTAGGGAATTTTAGCATTTTTCTTGATATTTTTAATTCAACAAAAATTACAATTTTCCAATTTTGGCGATTTATTTATTTAAAGAGCTTTGCGATTTTTAAGTTTTCACTGTCTTTACTATTTTGAAAAAATTTAATTTTTTTATTAAATTTCGTAAATTTCCTGAAATTTTTTCGATTGTTGCATTTTAGGAATAATTGCATTTTTCTCGATTTTTTTTTTTTTTAATTAACAATATTCAAATTTTGTCTATTTCTTTATTTAGGGAACTTTGCGATTTTACAGTTTTTACAATTTTGGAAAAATTTTCTTTTTTATCGAATTTCGGAAAGTTTCCGAAATTTTTAATTTTTTTCGGTTTTTGAATTTTTAGAATTTTTGCATTTATCTCGATTTTTTCATTTCAACAAAAATTACAATTTCCCAATTTTTAAGATTTCTTAATTAAGAAAAATTTGTGATTTTGTCGATTTAACAGTTTTTACTATTTTGGAGAAAGTGTCTTCTTTATTCAATTTCGGAATTTTAAGAAATTCTAAATTTTTTCGATTTTTGAATTTTTAGAATTTTCGCATTTTTTTCGATTTTTTCATTTCAACAAAAATTACAATTTTCCAATTTTGTAGAATTCTTAATTTAGAGAACTTTGCGATTTTACAGTTTTCACAGTTTTCACAGTTTTTACTATTTTGAAAAAAATTTCTTTTGTTATCAAATTTCGGAAATTTTAAATTTTTTCGATTTTTGAATTAAGGGAATTTTAGCATTTTTCTTGATATTTTTAATTCAACAAAAATTACAATTTTCCAATTCTGGCGATTTCTTTATCTAAAGAGCTTTGCGATTTTTAAGTTTTCACAGTCTTTACTATTTTGAAAAAATTTAATTTTTTTATCAAATTTCGTAAAATTTCCGAAATTTTAAATTTTGTCGATTGTTGAATTTTAGGAAATTTTGCATTTTTCTCGATTTTTTTTTTTTTTTTAAATTAACAATATTAAAATTTTGTCTATTTCTTTATTTAGGGAACTTTGCGATTTTAAAGTTTTTACAGTTTTTACAATTTTGGAAAAATTTTCTTTTTTATCAAATTTCGGAAAATTTCCGAAATTTTTAATTATTTTTTTTTGATTTTTTAATTTTTAGAATTTTTGCATTTTTCTCGATTTTTTCATTTCAACAAAAATTACAATTTTTCAGTTTTTTAGATTTCTTAATTTAGAGAACTTTGTGATTTTGTCGATATTACAGTTTTTTTCTATTTTGAAAAAATTTTATTTTTTTATCAAATTTTCGGAAATTTTTCAAAATTTTAATTTTTTTCGATTTTTGAATTTTTTGAATTTGCGCATTTTGCTTGATTTTTTAATTTCAACAAAAATTACAATTTTCCAATTTTGGCGATTTCTTTATTTAAAGAGCTTTGCGATTTTTAAGTTTTCACAGTCTTTACTATTTTGAAAAAATTTAATTTTTTTTATCAAATTTCGGAAATTTTCCGAAATTTTAAATTTTGTCAATTGTTGAATTTTAGGAATTTTTGAATTTTTCTCGATTTTTTTTTTTTTTTAAATTAACAATATTCAAATTTTGTCCATTTCTTTATTTAGGGAACTTGCGATTTTACAGTTTTTACAGTTTTACAATTTTGAAAAAATTTTCTTTTTTTTATCAAATTTTCGGAAATTTTGCAAAATTTGAATTTTTTTCGATTTTTTGAATTTTTAGAATTTTTGCATTTTTCTCGATTTTTTCATTTCAACAAAAATTACAATTTTCCAATTTTTTAGATTTCTTAATTTAGAGAGCTTTGTGATTTTGTCGATATTACAGTTTTAACTTTTTTCGATTTTTGAATTCTTAGAATTTTCGCATTTTTCTCGATTTTTTCATTTTAGCAAAAATTACAATCTTCCAATTTTGTAGATTTCTTAATTTAGAGAACTTTGCGATTTTACAGTTTTCACAGTTTTTACTATTTTGAAAAAAATTTCTTTTGTTATCAAATTTCGGAAATTTTAAATTTTTTCGATTTTTGAATTAAGGGAATTTTAGCATTTTTCTTGATATTTTTAATTCAACAAAAATTACAATTTTCCACTTCTGGCGATTTCTTTATCTAAAGAGCTTTGCGATTTTTAAATTTTTCACAGTCTTTACTATTTTGAAAAAATTTAATTTTTTTATCAAATTTCGTAAAATTTCCGAATTTTTAAGTTGTGTCGATTGTTGAATTTTAGGAATTTTTGAATTTTTCTCGATTTTTTTTTTTTTTTTAAATTAACAATATTCAAATTTTGTCTATTTCTTTATTTAGGGAACTTTGCGATTTTAAAGTTTTTACAGTTTTTACAATTTTGGAAAAATTTTCTTTTTTATCAAATTTCGGAAAATTTCCGAAATTTTTAATTTTTTTTTTTTGATTTTTTAATTTTTAGAATTTTTGCATTTTTCTCGATTTTTTCATTTCAACAAAAATAACAATTTTCCAACTTTGTAGATTTCTAAATTAAGAGAAGTTTGTGATTTTGTCGATTATACAGATTTTATTATTTTGAAGAAAGTGTCTACTTTATTCAATTTCGGAAATTTTCCGAAATTTTAAATTTTTCCGATTTTTGAATTTCTTAAATTTTTGAATTTTTCTCGATTTTTTCATTTCAACAAAATTTACAATATTCCAATTTTGTATATTTCTTAATTTAAAAAGCTTTGCGAATTTTAAGTTTTCACAGTTTTTACTATTTTGAACAAAATTTCTTTTGTTATTAAATTTCGGAAATTTTCGGAAATTTTAAATTTTTTCGATTTTTAAATTAAAGGAAATTTAGCATTTTTCTCAATTTTTTTTATTTATAACAAAAATTACAATATTCAAATTTTGTCTATTTCTTTATTTAGGGAACTTTGCGATTTTACAGTTTTCGCAGTTTTAACAATTTTGGAAAAATTTTCTTTTTTATCGAATTTTGGAAAGTTTCCAAAAGTTTTAATTTTTTTTGATTTTTGAATTTTTAGAATTTTTGCATTTTTCTCGATTTTTTCATTTCAACAAAAATAATAATTTTAAAATTTTTTAGATTTCTTAATTTTGAGAACTTTGTGATTTTGTCGAATTTACAGTTTTTACTATTTTGAAAAAATTTTCTTTTTTTATCAAAATTTCAAAAGTTTTGCAAAATTTTAAGTTTTATCGATTTTTGAATTTTTGGAATTTTTTAATTTTTCTCGATTTTTTCATTTTAACAAAAATTACAATTCTCCAATTTTGTAGATTTCTTAATTTAGAGAACTTTGCGATTTTACAGTTTTCACAGTTTTTACTATTTTGAAAAAAAAAATTTTTGTTATTAAATTTCGAAAATTTTCGGAAATTTTAAATTTTTTTCGATTTTTGAATTTAGTTAATTTTAGCATTTTTCTTGATATTTTTAATTCAACAAAAATTACAATTTTCCAATTTTGGCGATTTCTTTATTAAAAGAGTTTTGCGATATTTAAGTTTTCACAGTCTTTACTATTTGGAAAAAATTTACTTTTTTTATCAAATTTCGGAAATTTTCCGAAATTTTAAATTTTGTCGATTGTTGAATTTTAGGAACTTTTGCATTTTTCTCATTTTTTTTATTTTTAAAAAAATTTACAATATTCAAATTTTGTCCAATTCTTTATTTAGGGAACTTTGCGATTTTACAGTTTTCACAGTTTTTACAATTTTGGAAAAATTTTCTTTTTTATCGAATTTCGGAAAGTTTCAGAAATTTTGTTTTGTTTTTTTATTTTTGAATTTTTCGAATTCTTCCATTTTGCTCGATATTTTCATTACAACAAAAATTAAAATTTTCCAATTTTTTAGTTTTCTTAATTTAGAGAACTTTGTGATTTTGTCGATTTTACAGTTTTTACTATTTTGAAAAAAATTTTTTTTTGTTATCAAATTTTCGGAAATTTTGCAAAATTTTAATTTATTTCGATTTTTTTAATTTTTAGAATTTTCGCATTTTTCTCGACTTTTTCATTTCAACAAAAATTAAAATTTTCCAATTTTGTAGATTTCTGAATTTAGAGAACTTTGCGATTTTACAGTTTTTACAGTTTTTAAAATTTTGAAAATATTTAATTTTTTTATCGAATTTCGGAAAGATTCCGTAATTTTTAATTTATTTTGATTTCTGAATTTTTGGAATTTTTGCATTTTTCTCGATTTTTTCATTTCAACAAAAATTACAATTTTTCAGTTTTTTAGATTTCTTAATTTAGAGAACTTTGTGATTTTGTCGATATTACAGTTTTTTTCTATTTTGAAAAAATTTTATTTTTTTATCAAATTTTCGGAAATTTTTCAAAATTTTAATATTTTTCGATTTTTGAATTTTTTGAATTTGCGCATTTTGCTTGATTTTTTAATTTCAACAAAAATTACAATTTTCCAATTTTGGCGATTTCTTTATTTAAAGAGCTTTGCGATTTTTAAGTTTTCACAGTCTTTACTATTTTGAAAAAATTTAATTTTTTTATCAAATTTCGGAAATTTTCCGAAATTTTAAATTTTGTCAATTGTTGAATTTTAGGAATTTTTGAATTTTTCTCAATTTTTTTTTTTTTTAAATTAACAATATTCAAATTTTGTCCATTTCTTTATTTAGGGAACTTGCGATTTTACAGTTTTTACAGTTTTTACAATTTTGAAAAAATTTTCTTTTTTTTATCAAATTTTCGGAAATTTTGCAAAATTTGAATTTTTTTCGATTTTTTGAATTTTTAGAATTTTTGCATTTTTCTCGATTTTTTCATTTCAACAAAAATTACAATTTTCCAATTTTTTAGATTTCTTAATTTAGAGAACTTTGCGATTTTACAGTTTTTACAGCTTTTAAAATTTTGAAAATATTTAATTTTTTTATCGAATTTCGGAAAGTTTCCGTAATTTTTAATTTTTTTTGATTTTTGAATTTTTAGAATTTTTGAATTTTTCTCGATTTTTTCATTTCAACAAAAATTACAATTTTCCAATTTTTTAGATTTCTTAATTTAGAGAACTTTGTGATTTTGTCTATTTTACAGTTCTTACTATTTTTAAATAATTTTATTTTTTTATCAAATTTTAGGAAATTTTGCAAAATTTTAACTTTTTTCGATTTTTGAATTTTTAGAATTTTCGCATTTTTCTCGATTTTTTCATTTCAACAAAAATTACAATTTTCCAATTTTTTAGACTTCTTAATTTAGAGAATTTTGTGATTTTGTCGTTTTTACAGTTTTTACTATTCTGAAAAAAATGTTATTTTTTTTATCAAATTTTCGGAAATTTTGCAAAATTTTAACTTTTTTCGATTTTTGAATTCTTAGAATTTTTGCATTTTTCTCGATTTTTTCATTTTAGCAAAAATTACAATTTTCCAATTTTGTAGATTTCTTATTTTAGAGAACTTTGCGATTTTACAGTTTTCACAGTTTTTACTATTTTGAAAAAAATTTCTTTTGTTATCAAATTTCGGAAATTTTAAATTTTTTAGATTTTTGAATTTAGGGAATTTTAGCATTTTTCTTGATATTTTTAATTCAACAAAAATTACAATTTTCCAATTTTGGCGATTTATTTATTTAAAGAGCTTTGAGATTTTTAAGTTTTCACAGTCTTTACTATTTTGAAAAAATTTAATTTTTTTTATCAAATTTCGTAAATTTCCCGAAATTTTAATTTTTTTCGATTGTTGCATTTTAGGAATAATTGCATTTTTCTCGATTTTTTTTTTTTTTAATTAACAATATTCAAATTTTGTCCATTTCTTTATTTAGGGAACTTTGCGATCTTACAGTTTTTACAGTTTTTACAATTTTGGAAAAATGTTCTTTTTTATCGAATTTCGGAAAGTTTCCGAAATTTTTAATTTTTTTCGGTTTTTGAATTTTTAGAATTTTTGCATTTATCTCGATTTTTTCATTTCAACAAAAATTACAATTTTCCAATTTTTTAGATTTCTTAATTAAGAAAAATTTGTGATTTTGTCGATTTAACAGTTTTTACTATTTTGGAGAAAGTGTC
Organism: Drosophila immigrans; assembly: GCA_963583835.1. NCBI lineage: Eukaryota > Metazoa > Arthropoda > Insecta > Diptera > Drosophilidae > Drosophila > Drosophila immigrans. The sequence continues at coordinate 976,016 of CAUZWO010000094.1, read as the reverse complement.
TTCTTTATTCAATTTCGGAATTTTAAGAAATTCTAAATTTTTTCGATTTTTGAATTTTTAGAATTTTCGCATTTTTTTCGATTTTTTCATTTCAACAAAAATTACAATTTTCAAATTTTTTAGATTTCTTAATTTTGAGAACTTTGTGATTTTGCCAATTTTACAGTTTTTACTATTTTGAAAAAATTTTATTTTTTTATCAAATTTTCGGAAATTTTGCAAAATTTTAACTTTTTTCGATTTTTAAATTTTTAGAATTTTCGCATTTTTCTCGATTTTTTCATTTCAACAAAAATTACAATTTTCCAATTTTTTAGATTTCTTAATTTAGAGAACTTTGTGATTTTGTCTATTTTACAGTTCTTACTATTTTTAAATAATTTTATTTTTTTATCAAATTTTAGGAAATTTTGCAAAATTTTAACTTTTTTCGATTTTTGAATTTTTAGAATTTTCGCATTTTTCTCGATTTTTTCATTTCAACAAAAATTACAATTTTCCAATTTTTTAGACTTCTTAATTTAGAGAATTTTGTGATTTTGTCGTTTTTACAGTTTTTACTATTCTGAAAAAAATGTTATTTTTTTTATCAAATTTTCGGAAATTTTGCAAAATTTTAACTTTTTTCGATTTTTGAATTCTTAGAATTTTTGCATTTTTCTCGATTTTTTCATTTTAGCAAAAATTACAATTTTCCAATTTTGTAGATTTCTTATTTTAGAGAACTTTGCGATTTTACAGTTTTCACAGTTTTTACTATTTTGAAAAAAATTTCTTTTGTTATCAAATTTCGGAAATTTTAAATTTTTTAGATTTTTGAATTTAGGGAATTTTAGCATTTTTCTTGATATTTTTAATTCAACAAAAATTACAATTTTCCAATTTTGGCGATTTATTTATTTAAAGAGCTTTGAGATTTTTAAGTTTTCACAGTCTTTACTATTTTGAAAAAATTTAATTTTTTTTATCAAATTTCGTAAATTTCCCGAAATTTTAATTTTTTTCGATTGTTGCATTTTAGGAATAATTGCATTTTTCTCGATTTTTTTTTTTTTTAATTAACAATATTCAAATTTTGTCCATTTCTTTATTTAGGGAACTTTGCGATCTTACAGTTTTTACAGTTTTTACAATTTTGGAAAAATGTTCTTTTTTATCGAATTTCGGAAAGTTTCCGAAATTTTTAATTTTTTTCGGTTTTTGAATTTTTAGAATTTTTGCATTTATCTCGATTTTTTCATTTCAACAAAAATTACAATTTTCCAATTTTTTAGATTTCTTAATTAAGAAAAATTTGTGATTTTGTCGATTTAACAGTTTTTACTATTTTGGAGAAAGTGTCTTCTTTATTCAATTTCGGAATTTTAAGAAATTCTAAATTTTTTCGATTTTTGAATTTTTAGAATTTTCGCATTTTTTTCGATTTTTTCATTTCAACAAAAATTACAATTTTCAAATTTTTTAGATTTCTTAATTTTGAGAACTTTGTGATTTTGCCAATTTTACAGTTTTTACTATTTTGAAAAAATTTTATTTTTTTATCAAATTTTCGGAAATTTTGCAAAATTTTAACTTTTTTCGATTTTTAAATTTTTAGAATTTTCGCATTTTTCTCGATTTTTTCATTTCAACAAAAATAACAATTTTCCAATTTTGTAGATTTCTTAATTTAGAGAACTTTGCGATTTTACAGTTTTCACAGTTTTTACTATTTTGTAAAAAATTTCTTTTTTTATCAAATTTCGGAAATTTTAAATTTTTTAGGTTTTTGAATTTAGGGAATTTTAGCATTTTTCTTGATATTTTTAATTCAACAAAATATACAATTTTCCAATTTTGGCGATTTCATTATTTAAAGAGCTTTGCGATTTTAAAGTTTTCATAGTCTTTACTATTTTGAAAAAATTAAAATTTTTTCATCAAATTTCGGAAATTTTCCGAAATTCTAAATTTTTTCGATTTTTGAATTTTTAGAATTTTCGCATTTTTTTCGATTTTTTCATTTCAACAAAAATTACAATTTTGAAATTTTTTAGATTTCTTAATTTAGAGAACTTTGTGATTTTGTCGATATTACAGTTTTTTTCTATTTTGAAAAAATTTTATTTTTTTGTCAAATTTTCGGAAATTTTTCAAAATTTTAATTTTTTCGATTTTTGAATTTTTAGAATTTTCGCATTTTGCTTGATTTTTTAATTTCAAAAAAAAAAAAAAAATTTTTCCAATTTTGTAGATTTCTTAATTTAGAGAACTTTGCGATTTTACAGTTTTCACAGTTTTTACTATTTTGAAAAAAATTTCTTTTGTTATCAAATTTCGGAAATTTTAAATTTTTTCGATTTTTGAATTAAGGGAATTTTAGCATTTTTCTTGATATTTTTAATTCAACAAAAATTACATTTTTCCAATTCTGGCGATTTCTTTATCTAAAGAGCTTTGCGATTTTTAAGTTTTCACAGTCTTTACTATTTTGAAAAAATTTAATTTTTTTATCAAATTTCGTAAAATTTCCGAAATTTTAAATTTTGTCGATTGTTGAATTTTAGGAATTTTTGCATTTTTCTCGATTTTTTCATTTCAACAAAAATTACAATTTTCCAATTTTTTAGATTTCTTAATTTAGAGAACTTTGTGATTTTGTCTATTTTACAGTTCTTACTATTTTAAAATAATTTTATTTTTTATCAAATTTTACGAAATTTTGCAAAATATTAACTTTTTTCGATTTTTGAATTTTTAGAATTTTCGCATTTTTCTCGATTTTTTCATTTCAACAAAAATTACAATTTTCCAATTTTTTAGATTTCTTAATTTATAGAATTTTGTGATTTTGTCGATTTTACAGTTTTTACTATTTTGAAAAAATTTTCTTTTTTTTATCATATTTCGGAAATTTTCGGAAATTTTAAATGTTTTCGATTTTTGAATTTAGGGAATCTTAGCATTTTTCTTGATATTTTTAATTCTACAAAAATTACAATTTTCCAATTTTGGCGATTTATTTATTTAAAGAGCTTTGCGATTTTTAAGTTTTCACTGTCTTTACTATTTTGAAAAAATTTAATTTTTTTATTAAATTTCGTAAATTTCCTGAAATTTTTTCGATTGTTGCATTTTAGGAATAATTGCATTTTTCTCGATTTTTTTTTTTTTTAATTAACAATATTCAAATTTTGTCTATTTCTTTATTTAGGGAACTTTGCGATTTTACAGTTTTTACAATTTTGGAAAAATTTTCTTTTTTATCAAATTTCGGAAAATTTCCGAAATTTTTAATTTTTTTTTATTTTTTAATTTTTAGAATTTTTGCATTTTTCTCGATTTTTTCATTTCAACAAAAATTACAATTTTCCAATTTTGTAGATTTCTAAATTAAGAGAAGTTTGTGATTTTCTCGATTATACAGATTTTATTATTTTGAAGAAAGTGTCTACTTTATTCAATTTCGGAAATTTTCCGAAATTTTAAATTTTTCCGATTTTTGAATTTCTTAAATTTTTGAATTTTTCTCGATTTTTTCATTTCAACAAAATTTACAATATTCCAATTTTGTATATTTCTTAATTTAAAAAGCTTTGCGATTTTTAAGTTTTCACAGTTTTTACTATTTTGAACAAAATTTCTTTTGTTATTAAATTTCGGAAATTTTCGGAAATTTTAAATTTTTTCGATTTTTAAATTAAGGGAATTTTAGCATTTTTCTCAATTTTTTTTATTTATAACAAAAATTACAATATTCAAATTTTGTCTATTTCTTTATTTAGGGAACTTTGCGATTTTACAGTTTTCGCAGTTTTAACAATTTTGGAAAAATTTTCTTTTTTATCGAATTTTGGAAAGTTTCCAAAAGTTTTTATTTTTTTTTGATTTTTGAATTTTTAGAATTTTTGCATTTTTCTCGATTTTTTAATCTCAACAAAAATGATAATTTTCAAATTTTTTAGATTTCTTAATTTTGAGAACTTTGTGATTTTGTCGATTTTACAGTTTTTACTATTTTGAAAAAATTTTCTTTTTTTATCAAAATTTCAAAAGTTTTGCAAAATTTTAAGTTTTATCGATTTTTGAATTTTTGGAATTTTTTAATTTTTCTCGATTTTTTCATTTTAACAAAAATTACAATTCTCCAATTTTGTAGATTTCTTAATTTAGAGAACTTTGCGATTTTACAGTTTTCACAGTTTTTACTATTTTGAAAAAAAAATTTTTTGTTATTAAATTTCGAAAATTTTCGGAAATTTTAAATTTTTTTCGATTTTTGAATTTAGTTAATTTTCGCATTTTTCTTGATATTTTTAATTCAACAAAAATTACAATTTTCCAATTTTAGGCGATTTCTTTATTAAAAGAGTTTTGCGATATTTAAGTTTTCACAGTCTTTACTATTTGGAAAAAATTTACTTTTTTTATCAAATTTCGGAAATTTTCCGAAATTTTAAATTTTGTCGATTGTTGAATTTTAGGAACTTTTGCATTTTTCTCAATTTTTTTATTTTTAAAAAAATTTACAATATTCAAATTTTGTCCATTTCTTTATTTAGGGAACTTTGCGATTTTACATTTTTCACAGTTTTTACAATTTTGGAAAAATTTTCTTTTTAATCGAATTTCGGAAAGTTTCCGAAATTTTGGTTTGTTTTTTGATTTTTGAATTTTTCGAATTCTTCCATTTTGCTCGATATTTTCATTACAACAAAAATTAAAATTTTCCAATTTTTTAGATTTCTTAATTTAGAGAACTTTGTGATTTTGTCGATTTTACAGTTTTACTATTTTGAAAAAAATTTTTTTTTTATATCAAATTTTTGGAAATTTTCCGAAATTTTAAATGTTGTCGATTGTTGAATTTTAGGAATTTTTGCATTTTTCTCGTTTTTTTTATTTTTAACAAAATTTACAATATTCAAATTTTGTCCATTTCTTTATTTAGGGAACTTTGCGATTTTACAGTTTTCACAGTTTTTACAATTTTGAAAAAATTTAATTTTTTTATTGAATTTCGGAAAATTTTCGAAATCTTAAATTTTTTCGACTTTTGAATTTTGGGAATTTTTGCATTTTTCTCGTTTTTCGTATTTTTAACAAAATTTACAATATTTAAATTTTGTCCATTTCTTTATTTAGGGAACTTTGCGACTTTACAGTTTTCACAGTTTTTACAATTTTGTAAAAATTTTCTTTTTCTATCGAATTTCGGAAAGTTTCCGAAATGTTTAATTTTTTTCGACTTTTGAATTTTTAGAATTTTCGCATTTTTTTCGATTTTTTCATTTCAACAAAAATTACAATTTTCCAATTTTTTAGATTTCTTAATTTAGAGAACTTTGTGATTTTGTCTATTTTACAGTTCTTACTATTTTGAAATAATTTTATTTTTTTTATCAAATTTTAGGAAATTTTGCAAAATTTTAACTTTTTTCGATTTTTGAATTTTTAGAATTTTCGCATTTTTCTCGATTTTTTCATTTCAACATAAATTACAATTTTCCAATTTTTTAGATTTCTTAATTTAGAGAATTTTGTGATTTTGTCGATTTTACAGTTTTTACTATTTTGAAAAAATTTTCTTTTTTTATCATATTTCGGAAATTTTCGGAAATTTTAAATTTTTTCGATTTTTGAATTTAGGGAATTTTAGCATTTTTCTTGATATTTTTAATTCAACAAAAATTACAATTTTCCAATTTTGGCGATTTATTTATCTAAAGAGCTTTGCGATTTTGAAATTTTTCACAGTCTTTACTATTTTGAAAAAATTTAATTTTTTTATCAAATTTCGTAAAATTTCCGAATTTTTAAGTTGTGTCGATTGTTGAATTTTAGGAATTTTTGAATTTTTCTCGATTTTTTTTTTTTTTTTTAATTAACAATATTCAAATTTTGTCTATTTCTTTATTTAGGGAACTTTGCGATTTTAAAGTTTTTACAGTTTTTACAATTTTGGAAAAATTTTCTTTTTTATCAAATTTTGGAAAATTTCCGAAATTTTTAATTTTTTTTTTTTTGATTTTTTAATTTTTAGAATTTTTGCATTTTTCTCGATTTTTTCATTTCAACAAAAATAACAATTTTCCAACTTTGTAGATTTCTAAATTAAGAGAAGTTTGTGATTTTGTCGATTATACAGATTTTATTATTTTGAAGAAAGTGTCTACTTTATTCAATTTCGGAAATTTTCCGAAATTTTAAATTTTTCCGATTTTTGAATTTCTTAAATTTTTGAATTTTTCTCGATTTTTTCATTTCAACAAAATTTACAATATTCCAATTTTGTATATTTCTTAATTTAAAAAGCTTTGCGAATTTTAAGTTTTCACAGTTTTTACTATTTTGAACAAAATTTCTTTTGTTATTAAATTTCGGAAATTTTCGGAAATTTTAAATTTTTTCGATTTTTAAATTAAAGGAAATTTAGCATTTTTCTCAATTTTTTTTATTTATAACAAAAATTACAATATTCAAATTTTGTCTATTTCTTTATTTAGGGAACTTTGCGATTTTACAGTTTTCGCAGTTTTAACAATTTTGGAAAAATTTTCTTTTTTATCGAATTTTGGAAAGTTTCCAAAAGTTTTTATTTTTTTTGATTTTTGAATTTTTAGAATTTTTGCATTTTTCTCGATTTTTTCATTTCAACAAAAATAATAATTTTAAAATTTTTTAGATTTCTTAATTTAGAGAACTTTGCGATTTTACAGTTTTCACAGTTTTTACTATTTTGAAAAAAAAAATTTTTGTTATTAAATTTCGAAAATTTTCGGAAATTTTAAATTTTTTTCGATTTTTGAATTTAGTTAATTTTAGCATTTTTCTTGATATTTTTAATTCAACAAAAATTACAATTTTCCAATTTTGGCGATTTCTTTATTAAAAGAGTTTTGCGATATTTAAGTTTTCACAGTCTTTACTATTTGGAAAAAATTTACTTTTTTGATCAAATTTCGGAAATTTTCCGAAATTTTAAATTTTGTCGATTGTTGAATTTTAGGAACTTTTGCATTTTTCTCAATTTTTTTATTTTTAAAACAATTTACAATATTCAAATTTTGTCCAATTCTTTATTTAGGGAACTTTGCGATTTTACAGTTTTCACAGTTTTTACAATTTTGGAAAAATTTTCTTTTTTATTGAATTTCGGAAAGTTTCAGAAATTTTGTTTTTTTTTTTTATTTTTGAATTTTTCGAATTCTTCCATTTTGCTCGATATTTTCATTACAACAAAAATTACAATTTTCCAATTTTTTAGTTTTCTTAATTTAGAGAACTTTGTGATTTTGTCGATTTTACAGTTTTTACTATTTTGAAAAAATTTTTTTTTTGTTATCAAATTTTCGGAAATTTTGCAAAATTTTAATTTATTTCGATTTTTTTAATTTTTAGAATTTTCGCATTTTTCTCGACTTTTTCATTTCAACAAAAATTAAAATTTTCCAATTTTGTAGATTTCTAAATTTAGAGAACTTTGCGATTTTACAGTTTTTACAGTTTTTAAAATTTTGAAAATATTTAATTTTTTTATCGAATTTCGGAAAGATTCCGTAATTTTTAATTTATTTTGATTTCTGAATTTTTGGAATTTTTGCATTTTTCTCGATTTTTTCATTTCAACAAAAATTACAATTTTTCAGTTTTTTAGATTTCTTAATTTAGAGAACTTTGTGATTTTGTCGATATTACAGTTTTTTTCTATTTTGAAAAAATTTTATTTTTTTATCAAATTTTCGGAAATTTTTCAAAATTTTAATTTTTTTCGATTTTTGAATTTTTTGAATTTGCGCATTTTGCTTGATTTTTTAATTTCAACAAAAATTACAATTTTCCAATTTTGGCGATTTCTTTATTTAAAGAGCTTTGCGATTTTACAGTTTTCACAGTCTTTACTATTTTGAAAAAATTTAATTTTTTTATCAAATTTCGGAAATTTTCCGAAATTTTAAATTTTTTTTAATTTTTGAATTTTTAGAATTTTTGCATTTTTCTCGATTTTTTCATTTTAGCAAAAATTACAATTTTCCAATTTTGTAGATTTCTTATTTTAGAGAACTTTGCGATTTTACAGTTTTCACAGTCTTTACTATTTTGAAAAAATTTAATTTTTTTATCGAATTTCGGAAAGATTCCGTAATTTTTAATTTATTTTGATTTCTGAATTTTTGGAATTTTTGCATTTTTCTCGATTTTTTCATTTCAACAAAAATTACAATTTTTCAGTTTTTTAGATTTCTTAATTTAGAGAACTTTGTGATTTTGTCGATATTACAGTTTTTTTCTATTTTGAAAAAATTTTATTTTTTTATCAAATTTTCGGAAATTTTTCAAAATTTTAATTTTTTTCGACTTTTGAATTTTGGGAATTTTTGCATTTTTCTTGATATCTTTATTCAACAAAAATTACAATTTTCCAATTTTGGCGATTTCTTTTTTTAAAGAACTTTGGGATTTTGTCGATTTTACTGTTTTTACCATTTTGGAAAAAATTTCTTTTGTTATCAAATTTCGGAAATTTTCAATTTTTTCGATTTTTGAATTAATTTAATTTTAATTTAATTCAACAAAAATTACATTTTTCCAATTTTGGCGATATCTTTATTTAAAGAGTTTGCGATTTTTAAGTTTTCACAGTCTTTACTATTTTGAAAAAATTTAATTTTTTTATCAAATTTCGTAAAATTTCCGAATTTTTAAGTTGTGTCGATTGTTGAATTTTAGGAATTTTTGAATTTTTCTCGATTTTTTTTTTTTTTAAATTAACAATATTCAAATTTTGTCCATTTCTTTATTTAGGGAACTTGCGATTTTACAGTTTTTACAGTTTTTACAATTTTGAAAAAATTTTCTTTTTTTTATCAAATTTTCGGAAATTTTGCAAAATTTGAATTTTTTTCGATTTTTTGAATTTTTAGAATTTTTGCATTTTTCTCGATTTTTTCATTTCTACAAAAATTACAATTTTCCAATTTTTTAGATTTCTTAATTTAGAGAACTTTGCGATTTTACAGTTTTTACAGCTTTTAAAATTTTGAAAATATTTAATTTTTTTATCGAATTTCGGAAAGTTTCCGTAATTTTTAATTTTTTTTAATTTTTGAATTTTTAGAATTTTTGAATTTTTCTCGATTTTTTCATTTCAACAAAAATTACAATTTTCCAATTTTTTAGATTTCTTAATTTAGAGAACTTTGTGATTTTGTCTATTTTACAGTTCTTACTATTTTTAAATAATTTTATTTTTTTATCAAATTTTCGGAAATTTTGCAAAATTTTAACTTTTTTACATTTTTGAATTTTTAGAATTTTCGCATTTTTCTCGATTTTTTCATTTCAACAAAAATTACAATTTTCCAATTTTTTAGACTTCTTAATTTAGAGAATTTTGTGATTTTGTCGTTTTTACAGTTTTTACTATTCTGAAAAAAATGTTATTTTTTTATCAAATTTTCGGAAATTTTGCAAAATTTTAACTTTTTTCGATTTTTGAATTCTTAGAATTTTTGCATTTTTCTCGATTTTTTCATTTTAGCAAAAATTACAATTTTCCAATTTTGTAGATTTCTTATTTTAGAGAACTTTGCGATTTTACAGTTTTCACAGTTTTTACTATTTTGAAAAAAATTTCTTTTGTTATCAAATTTCGGAAATTTTAAATTTTTTAGATTTATGAATTTAGGGAATTTTAGCATTTTTCTTGATATTTTTAATTCAACAAAAATTACAATTTTCCAATTTTGGCGATTTATTTATTTAAAGAGCTTTGCGATTTTTAAGTTTTCACAGTCTTTACTATTTTGAAAAAATTTAATTTTTTTTATCAAATTTCGTAAATTTCCCGAAATTTTAAATTTTTTCGATTGTTGCATTTTAGGAATAATTGCATTTTTCTCGATTTTTTTTTTTTTTAATTAACAATATTCAAATTTTGTCCATTTCTTTATTTAGGGAACTTTGCGATCTTACAGTTTTTACAGTTTTTACAATTTTGGAAAAATGTTCTTTTTTATCGAATTTCGGAAAGTTTCCGAAATTTTTAATTTTTTTCGGTTTTTGAATTTTTAGAATTTTTGCATTTATCTCGATTTTTTCATTTCAACAAAAATTACAATTTTCCAATTTTTTAGATTTCTTAATTAAGAAAAATTTGTGATTTTGTCGATTTAACAGTTTTTACTATTTTGGAGAAAGTGTCTTCTTTATTCAATTTCGGAATTTTAAGAAATTCTAAATTTTTTCGATTTTTGAATTTTTAGAATTTTCGCATTTTTTTCGATTTTTTCATTTCAACAAAAATTACAATTTTCAAATTTTTTAGATTTCTTAATTTTGAGAACTTTGTGATTTTGTCAATTTTACAGTTTTTACTATTTTGAAAAAATTTTATTTTTTTATCAAATTTTCGGAAATTTTGCAAAATTTTAACTTTTTTCGATTTTTAAATTTTTAGAATTTTCGCATTTTTCTCGATTTTTTCATTTCAACAAAAATAACAATTTTCCAATTTTGTAGATTTCTTAATTTAGAGAACTTTGCGATTTTACAGTTTTCACAGTTTTTACTATTTTGTAAAAAATTTCTTTTTTTATCAAATTTCGGAAATTTTAAATTTTTTAGGTTTTTGAATTTAGGGAATTTTAGCATTTTTCTTGATATTTTTAATTCAACAAAATATACAATTTTCCAATTTTGGCGATTTCATTATTTAAAGAGCTTTGCGATTTTAAAGTTTTCATAGTCTTTACTATTTTGAAAAAATTAAAATTTTTTCATCAAATTTCGGAAATTTTCCGAAATTCTAAATTTTTTCGATTTTTGAATTTTTAGAATTTTTGAATTTTTCTCGATTTTTTCATTTCAACAAAAATTACAATTTTCCAATTTTTTAGATTTCTTAATTTAGAGAACTTTGTGATTTTGTCTATTTTACAGTTCTTACTATTTTTAAATAATTTTATTTTTTTATCAAATTTTCGGAAATTTTGCAAAATTTTAACTTTTTTACATTTTTGAATTTTTAGAATTTTCGCATTTTTCTCGATTTTTTCATTTCAACAAAAATTACAATTTTCCAATTTTTTAGACTTCTTAATTTAGAGAATTTTGTGATTTTGTCGTTTTTACAGTTTTTACTATTCTGAAAAAAATGTTATTTTTTTATCAAATTTTCGGAAATTTTGCAAAATTTTAACTTTTTTCGATTTTTGAATTCTTAGAATTTTTGCATTTTTCTCGATTTTTTCATTTTAGCAAAAATTACAATTTTCCAATTTTGTAGATTTCTTATTTTAGAGAACTTTGCGATTTTACAGTTTTCACAGTTTTTACTATTTTGAAAAAAATTTCTTTTGTTATCAAATTTCGGAAATTTTAAATTTTTTAGATTTATGAATTTAGGGAATTTTAGCATTTTTCTTGATATTTTTAATTCAACAAAAATTACAATTTTCCAATTTTGGCGATTTATTTATTTAAAGAGCTTTGCGATTTTTAAGTTTTCACAGTCTTTACTATTTTGAAAAAATTTAATTTTTTTTATCAAATTTCGTAAATTTCCCGAAATTTTAAATTTTTTCGATTGTTGCATTTTAGGAATAATTGCATTTTTCTCGATTTTTTTTTTTTTTAATTAACAATATTCAAATTTTGTCCATTTCTTTATTTAGGGAACTTTGCGATCTTACAGTTTTTACAGTTTTTACAATTTTGGAAAAATGTTCTTTTTTATCGAATTTCGGAAAGTTTCCGAAATTTTTAATTTTTTTCGGTTTTTGAATTTTTAGAATTTTTGCATTTATCTCGATTTTTTCATTTCAACAAAAATTACAATTTTCCAATTTTTTAGATTTCTTAATTAAGAAAAATTTGTGATTTTGTCGATTTAACAGTTTTTACTATTTTGGAGAAAGTGTCTTCTTTATTCAATTTCGGAATTTTAAGAAATTCTAAATTTTTTCGATTTTTGAATTTTTAGAATTTTCGCATTTTTTTCGATTTTTTCATTTCAACAAAAATTACAATTTTCAAATTTTTTAGATTTCTTAATTTTGAGAACTTTGTGATTTTGTCAATTTTACAGTTTTTACTATTTTGAAAAAATTTTATTTTTTTATCAAATTTTCGGAAATTTTGCAAAATTTTAACTTTTTTCGATTTTTAAATTTTTAGAATTTTCGCATTTTTCTCGATTTTTTCATTTCAACAAAAATAACAATTTTCCAATTTTGTAGATTTCTTAATTTAGAGAACTTTGCGATTTTACAGTTTTCACAGTTTTTACTATTTTGTAAAAAATTTCTTTTTTTATCAAATTTCGGAAATTTTAAATTTTTTAGGTTTTTGAATTTAGGGAATTTTAGCATTTTTCTTGATATTTTTAATTCAACAAAATATACAATTTTCCAATTTTGGCGATTTCATTATTTAAAGAGCTTTGCGATTTTAAAGTTTTCATAGTCTTTACTATTTTGAAAAAATTAAAATTTTTTCATCAAATTTCGGAAATTTTCCGAAATTCTAAATTTTTTCGATTTTTGAATTTTTAGAATTTTCGCATTTTTTTCGATTTTTTCATTTCAACAAAAATTACAATTTTGAAATTTTTTAGATTTCTTAATTTAGAGAACTTTGTGATTTTGTCGATATTACAGTTTTTTTCTATTTTGAAAAAATTTTATTTTTTTATCAAATTTTCGGAAATTTTTCAAAATTTTAATTTTTTCGATTTTTGAATTTTTAGAATTTTCGCATTTTGCTTGATTTTTTAATTTCAACAAAAATAACAATTTTCCAATTTTGTAGATTTCTTAATTTAGAGAACTTTGCGATTTTACAGTTTTCACAGTTTTTACTATTTTGAAAAAAATTTCTTTTGTTATCAAATTTCGGAAATTTTAAATTTTTTCGATTTTTGAATTAAGGGAATTTTAGCATTTTTCTTGATATTTTTAATTCAACAAAAATTACAATTTTCCAATTCTGGCGATTTCTTTATCTAAAGAGCTTTGCGATTTTTAAGTTTTCACAGTCTTTACTATTTTGAAAAAATTTAATTTTTTTATCAAATTTCGTAAAATTTCCGAAATTTTAAATTTTGTCGATTGTTGAATTTTAGGAATTTTAGCATTTTTCTCGATTTTTTCATTTCAACAAAAATTACAATTTTCCAATTTTTTAGATTTCTTAATTTAGAGAACTTTGTGATTTTGTCTATTTTACAGTTCTTACTATTTTAAAATAATTTTATTTTTTATCAAATTTTATGAAATTTTGCAAAATATTAACTTTTTTCGATTTTTGAATTTTTAGAATTTTCGCATTTTTCTCGATTTTTTCATTTCAACAAAAATTACAATTTTCCAATTTTTTAGATTTCTTAATTTATAGAATTTTGTGATTTTGTCGATTTTACAGTTTTTACTATTTTGAAAAAATTTTCTTTTTTTATCATATTTCGGAAATTTTCGGAAATTTTAAATGTTTTCGATTTTTGAATTTAGGGAATTTTAGCATTTTTCTTGATATTTTTAATTCAACAAAAATTACAATTTTCCAATTTTGGCGATTTATTTATTTAAAGAGCTTTGCGATTTTTAAGTTTTCACTGTCTTTACTATTTTGAAAAAATTTAATTTTTTTATTAAATTTCGTAAATTTCCTGAAATTTTTTCGATTGTTGCATTTTAGGAATAATTGCATTTTTCTCGATTTTTTTTTTTTTTAATTAACAATATTCAAATTTTGTCAATTTCTTTATTTAGGGAACTTTGCGATTTTACAGTTTTTACAATTTTGGAAAAATTTTCTTTTTTATCGAATTTCGGAAAGTTTCCGAAATTTTTAATTTTTTTCGGTTTTTGAATTTTTAGAATTTTTGCATTTATCTCGATTTTTTCATTTCAACAAAAATTACAATTTTCCAATTTTTTAGATTTCTTAATTAAGAAAAATTTGTGATTTTGTCGATTTAACAGTTTTTACTATTTTGGAGAAAGTGTCTTCTTTATTCAATTTCGGAATTTTAAGAAATTCTAAATTTTTTCGATTTTTGAATTTTTAGAATTTTCGCATTTTTTTCGATTTTTTCATTTCAACAAAAATTACAATTTTCAACTTTTTTAGATTTCTTAATTTAGAGAACTTTGTGATTTTGTCGATATTACAGTTTTTTTCTATTTTGAAAAAATTTTATTTTTTTATCAAATTTTCGGAAATTTTTCAAAATTTTAATTTTTTTCGATATTTGAATTTTTAGAATTTGCGCATTTTGCTTGATTTTTTAATTTCAACAAAAATAACAATTTTCCAATTTTGTAGAATTCTTAATTTAGAGAACTTTGCGATTTTACAGTTTTCACAGTTTTCACAGTTTTTACTATTTTGAAAAAAATTTCTTTTGTTATCAAATTTCGGAAATTTTAAATTTTTTCGATTTTTGAATTAAGGGAATTTTAGCATTTTTCTTGATATTTTTAATTCAACAAAAATTACAATTTTCCAATTCTGGCGATTTCTTTATCTAAAGAGCTTTGCGATTTTTAAGTTTTCACAGTCTTTACTATTTTGAAAAAATTTAATTTTTTTATCAAATTTCGTAAAATTTCCGAAATTTTAAATTTTGTCGATTGTTGAATTTTAGGAAATTTTGCATTTTTCTCGATTTTTTTTTTTTTTTTAAATTAACAATATTCAAATTTTGTCTATTTCTTTATTTAGGGAACTTTGCGATTTTACAGTTTTTACAATTTTGGAAAAATTTTCTTTTTTATCAAATTTCGGAAAATTTCCGAAATTTTTAATTTTTTTTTATTTTTTAATTTTTAGAATTTTTGCATTTTTCTCGATTTTTTCATTTCACCAAAAATTACAATTTTCCAATTTTGTAGATTTCTAAATTAAGAGAAGTTTGTGATTTTCTCGATTATACAGATTTTATTATTTTGAAGAAAGTGTCTACTTTATTCAATTTCGGAAATTTTCCGAAAGTTTAAATTTTTCCGATTTTTGAATTTCTTAAATTTTTGAATTTTTCTCGATTTTTTCATTTCAACAAAATTTACAATATTCCAATTTTGTATATTTCTTAATTTAAAAAGCTTTGCGATTTTTAAGTTTTCACAGTTTTTACTATTTTGAACAAAATTTCTTTTGTTATTAAATTTCGGAAATTTTCGGAAATTTTAAATTTTTTCGATTTTTAAATTAAGGGAATTTTAGCATTTTTCTCAATTTTTTTTATTTATAACAAAAATTACAATATTCAAATTTTGTCTATTTCTTTATTTAGGGAACTTTGCGATTTTACAGTTTTCGCAGTTTTAACAATTTTGGAAAAATTTTCTTTTTTATCAAATTTTGGAAAGTTTCCAAAAGTTTTTATTTTTTTTGATTTTTGAATTTTTAGAATTTTTGCATTTTTCTCGATTTTTTAATCTCAACAAAAATAATAATTTTCAAATTTTTTAGATTTCTTAATTTTGAGAACTTTGTGATTTTGTCGATTTTACAGTTTTTACTATTTTGAAAATATTTTCTTTTTTTATCAAAATTTCAAAAGTTTTGCAAAATTTTAAGTTTTATCGATTTTTGAATTTTTGGAATTTTTTAATTTTTCTCGATTTTTTCATTTTAACAAAAATTACAATTCTCCAATTTTGTAGATTTCTTAATTTAGAGAACTTTGCGATTTTACAGTTTTCGCAGTTTTTACTATTTTGAAAGAAAAATTTTTTGTTATTAAATTTCGAAAATTTTCGGAAATTTTAAATTTTTTTCGATTTTTGAATTTAGTTCATTTTCGCATTTTTCTTGATATTTTTAATTCAACAAAAATTACAATTTTCCAATTTTAGGCGATTTCTTTATTAAAAGAGTTTTGCGATATTTAAGTTTTCACAGTCTTTACTATTTGGAAAAAATTTACTTTTTTTATCAAGTTTCGGAAATTTTCCGAAATTTTAAATTTTGTCGATTGTTGAATTTTAGGAACTTTTGCATTTTTCTCAATTTTTTTATTTTTAAAAAAATTTACAATATTCAAATTTTGTCCATTTCTTTATTTAGGGAACTTTGCGATTTTACATTTTTCACAGTTTTTACAATTTTGGAAAAATTTTCTTTTTAATCGAATTTCGGAAAGTTTCCGAAATTTTGGTTTGTTTTTTGATTTTTGAATTTTTCGAATTCTTCCATTTTGCTCGATATTTTCATTACAACAAAAATTAAAATTTTCCAATTTTTTAGATTTCTTAATTTAGAGAACTTTGCGATTTTACAGTTTTCACAGTTTTTACTATTTTGTAAAAAATTTCTTTTTTTATCAAATTTCGGAAATTTTAAATTTTTTAGGTTTTTGAATTTAGGGAATTTTAGCATTTTTCTTGATATTTTTAATTCAACAAAATAAATTTTAATTTTTAGAATTTGCGCATTTTGCTTGATTTTTTAATTTCAACAAAAATAACAATTTTCCAATTTTGTAGAATTCTTAATTTAGAGAACTTTGCGATTTTACAGTTTTCACAGTTTTTACTATTTTGAAAAAAATTTCTTTTGTTATCAAATTTCGGAAATTTTAAATTTTTTCGATTTTTGAATTAAGGGAATTTTAGCATTTTTCTTGATATTTTTAATTCAACAAAAATTACAATTTTCCAATTCTGGCGATAAAGATATCTAAAGAGCTTTGCGATTTTTAAGTTTTCACAGTCTTTACTATTTTGAAAAAATTTAATTTTTTTATCAAATTTCGTAAAATTTCCGAAATTTTAAATTTTGTCGATTGTTGAATTTTAGGAAATTTTGCATTTTTCTCGATTTTTTTTTTTTTGTAAATTAACAATATTCAAATTTTGTCTATTTCTTTATTTAGAGAACTTTGCGATTTAACAGTTTTTACAGTTTTTACAATTTTGGAAATATTTTCTTTTTTATCAAATTTCGGAAAATTTCCGAAATTTTTAATTTTTTTTGATTTTTTAATTTTTAGAATTTTTGCATTTTTCTCGATTTTTTCATTCCAACAAAAATTACAATTTTCCAACTTTGTAGATTTCTATATTAAGAGAAGTTTGTGATTTTGTCGATTATACAGATTTTATTATTTTGAAGAAAGTGTCTACTTTATTCAATTTCGGAAATTTTCGGAAATTTTAAATTTTTTCGATTTTTAAATTAAAGGAATTTTAGCATTTTTCTCAATTTTTTTTATTTATAACAAAAATTACAATATTCAAATTTTGTCTATTTCTTTATTTAGGGAACTTTGCGATTTTACAGTTTTAACAATTTTGGAAAAATTTTCTTTTTTATCGAATTTTGGAAAGTTTCCAAAAGTTTTTATTTTTTTTGATTTTTGAATTTTTAGAATTTTTGCATTTTTCTCGATTTTTTAATTTCAACAAAAATAATAATTTTCAAATTTTTTAGATTTCTTAATTTTGAGAACTTTGTGATTTTGTCGAATTTACAGTTTTTACTATTTTGAAAAAATTTTCTTTTTTTATCAAAATTTCAAAAGTTTTGCAAAATTTTAAGTTTTATCGATTTTTGAATTTTTGGAATTTTTTAATTTTTCTCGATTTTTTCATTTTAACAAAAATTACAATTCTCCAATTTTGTAGATTTCTTAATTTAGAGAACTTTGCGATTTTACAGTTTTCACAGTTTTTACTATTTTGAAAAAAAAATTTTTTGTTATTAAATTTCGAAAATTTTCGGAAATTTTAAATTTTTTTCGATTTTTGAATTAAGGGAATTTTAGCATTTTTCTTGATATTTTTAATTCAACAAAAATTACAATTTTCCAATTTTGGCGATTTCTTTATTAAAAGAGTTTTGCGATATTTAAGTTTTCACAGTCTTTACTATTTGGAAAAAATTTACTTTTTTTATCAAATTTCGGAAATTTTCCGAAATTTTAAATTTTGTCGATTGTTGAATTTTAGGAACTTTTGCATTTTTCTCAATTTTTTTATTTTTAAAAAAATTTACAATATTCAAATTTTGTCCATTTCTTTATTTAGGGAACTTTGCGATTTTACATTTTTCACAGTTTTTACAATTTTGGAAAAATTTTCTTTTTAATCGAATTTCGGAAAGTTTCCGAAATTTTGGTTTGTTTTTTGATTTTTGAATTTTTCGAATTCTTCCATTTTGCTTGATATTTTCATTTCAACAAAAATTAAAATTTTCCAATTTTTTAAATTTCTTAATTTAGAGAACTTTGTGATTTTGTCGATTTAACAGTTTTTACTATTTTGAAAAAAATTTTTTTTTGTTATCAAATTTTCGGAAATTTTGCAAAATTTTAATTTATTTCGATTTTTTTAATTTTTAGAATTTTCGCATTTTTCTCGATTTTTTCATTTCAACAAAAATTAAAATTTTCCAATTTTGTAGATTTTTAAATTTAGAGAACTTTGCGATTTTACAGTTTTTACAGTTTTTAAAATTTTGAAAATATTTAATTTTTTTATCGAATTTCGGAAAGATTCCGTAATTTTTAATTTATTTTGATTTCTGAATTTTTAGAATTTTTGCATTTTTCTCGATTTTTTCATTTCAACAAAAATTACAATTTTTCTATTTTTTAGATTTCTTAATTTAGAGAACTTTGTGATTTTGTCGATATTACAGTTTTTTTCTATTTTGAAAAAATTTTATTTTTTTATCAAATTTTCGGAAATTTTTCAAAATTTTAGTTTTTTTCGATTTTTGAATTTTTTGAATTTGCGCATTTTGCTTGATTTTTTAATTTCAACAAAAATAACAATTTTCCAATTTTGTAGATTTCTTAATTTAGAGAACTTTGCGATTTTACAGTTTTCACAGTTTTTACTATTTTAAAAAAAATTTCTTTTGTTATCAAATTTCGGAAATTTTAAATTTATTCGATTTTTGAAGTAAGGGAATTTTAGCATTTTTCTTGATATTTTTAATTCAACAAAAATTACAATTTTCCAATTTTGGCGATTTCTTTATTTAAAGAGCTTTGCGATTTTACAGCTTTTAAAATTTTGAAAATATTTAATTTTTTTATCGAATTTCGGAAAGTTTCCGTAATTTTTAATTTTTAGAATTTTTGAATTTTTCTCGATTTTTTCATTTCAACAAAAATTCCAATTTTCCAATTTTTTAGATTTCTTAATTTAGAGAACTTTGTGATTTTGTCTATTTTACAGTTCTTTCTATTTTTAAATAATTATATTTTTTTATCAAATTTTAGGAAATTTTGCAAAATTTTAAATTTTTTCGATTGTTGCATTTTAGGAATAATTGCATTTTTCTCGATTTTTTTTTTTTTTAATTAACAATATTCAAATTTTGTCCATTTCTTTATTTAGGGAACTTTGCGATTTTACAGTTTTTACAGTTTTTACAATTTTGGAAAAATGTTCTTTTTTATCGAATTTCGGAAAGTTTCCGAAATTTTTAATTTTTTTCGGTTTTTGAATTTTTAGAATTTTTGCATTTTTCTCGATTTTTTCATTTCAACAAAAATTACAGTTTTCCAATTTTTTAGATTTCTTAATTAAGAAAAATTTGTGATTTTGTCGATATAACAGTTTTTACTATTTTGGAGAAAGTGTCTTCTTTATTCAATTTCGGAATTTTAAGAAATTCTAAATTTTTTCGATTTTTGAATTTTTAGAATTTTTGCATTTTTTTCGATTTTTTTATTTCAACAAAAATTACAATTTTCAAATTTTGTAGATTTCTTAATTTAGAGAACTTTGCGATTTTACAGTTTTCACAGTTTCTACTATTTAGAAAAAATTTTATTTTTTTATCAAATTTTCGGAAATTTTTCAAAATTTTAATTTTTTTCGATCTTTGAATTTTTAGAATTTGCGCATTTTGCTTGATTTTTTAATTTCAACAAAAATAACAATTTTCCAATTTTGTAGATTTCTTAATTTAGAGAACTTTGCGATTTTACAGTTTTCACAGTTTTTACTATTTTGAAAAAAATTTCTTTTGTTATCAAATTTCGGAAATTTTAAATTTTTTCGATTTTTGAATTAAGGGAATTTTAGCATTTTTCTTAATATTTTTAATTCAACATAAATTACAATTTTCCAATTCTGGCGATTTCTTTATCTAAAGAGCTTTGCGATTTTTAAGTTTTCACAGTCTTTACTATTTTGAAAAAATTTAATTTTTTTATCAAATTTCGTAAAATTTCCGAAATTTTAAATTTTGTCGATTGTTGAATTTTAGGAAATTTTGCATTTTTCTCGATTTTTTTTTTTTTTAAATTAACAATATTCAAATTTTGTCTATTTCTTTATTTAGGGAACTTTGCGATTTTACAGTTTTTACAATTTTGGAAAAATTTTCTTTTTTATCAAATTTCGGAAAATTTCCGAAATTTTTAATTTTTTTTTATTTTTTAATTTTTAGAATTTTAGCATTTTTCTCGATTTTTTCATTTCAACAAAAATTACAATTTGCCAATTTTGTAGATTTCTAAATTAAGAGAAGTTTGTGATTTTGTCGATTATACAGATTTTATTATTTTGAAGAAAGTGTCTACTTTATTCAATTTCGGAAATTTTCCGAAATTTTAAATTTTTCCGATTTTTGAATTTCTTAAATTTTTGAATTTTTCTCGATTTTTTCATTTCAACAAAATTTACAATATTCCAATTTTGTATATTTCTTAATTTAAAAAGCTTTGCGATTTTTAAGTTTTCACAGTTTTTACTATTTTGAACAAAATTTCTTTTGTTTTTAAATTTCGGAAATTTTCGGAAATTTTAAATTTTTTCGATTTTTAAATTAAGGGAATTTTAGCATTTTTCTCAATTTTTTTATTTATAACAAAAATTACAATATTCAATTTTTGTCTATTTCTTTATTTAGGGAACTTTGCGATTTTACAGTTTTCGCAGTTTTAATAATTTTGGAAAAATTTTCTTTTTTATCGAATTTTGGAAAGTTTCCAAAAGTTTTTATTTTTTTTTATTTTTGAATTTTTAGAATTTTTGCATTTTTCTCGATTTTTTAATTTCAACAAAAATTATAATTTTCAAATTTTTTAGATTTCTTAATTTTGAGAACTTTGTGATTTAGTCGATTTTACCGTTTTTACTATTTTGAAAAAATTTTCTTTTTCTATCAAAATTTCAAAAGTTTTGCAAAATTTTAAGTTTTATCGATTTTTGAATTCTTAGAATTTTTGCATTTTTCTCGATTTTTTCATTTTAACAAAAATTACAATTCTCCAATTTTGTAGATTTCTTAATTTAGAGAACTTTGCGATTTTACAGTTTTCACAGTTTTTACTATTTTGAAAAAATTTAATTTTTTTATCAAATTTCGGAAATTTTCCGAAATTTTTAATTTTTTTCGATTTTTGAATTTTTAGAATTTTCGCATTTTGCTAGATTTTTTCATTTCAACAAAAATTAAAATTTTCCAATTTTGTAGATTTCTTAATTTAGAGAACTTTGCGATTTTACAGTTTTCACAGTTTTTACTATTTTGAAAAAATTTAATTTTTTTTTATCAAATTTCGGAAATTTTTCGAAATTTTTAATTTTTTTCAATTTTTGAATTTTTAGAATTTTTGCATTTGTCTCGATTTTTTCATTTCAACAAAAATTACAATTTTCCAATATTTTAGATTTCTTAATTTAGAGAATTTTGTGATTTTGTCGATTTAACAGTTTTTACTATTTTGAAAAATTTTCCTTTTTATATCAAATTTCGGAAATTTTAAATTTTTTCGATTTTTGAATTTAGGGAATTTTAGCATTTTACTTGATATTTTTAATTCAACAAAAATTACAATTTTCCAATTTTGGCGATTTATTTATTTATAGAGCTTTGCGATTTTTAAGTTTTCACAGTTTTTACTATTTTGAAAAAATTTAATTTTCTTATCAAATTTCGGAAATTTTCCGAAATTTTAAATTTTGTCGATTGTTGAATTTTAGGAATTTTAGCATTTTTCGCAATTTTTTTATATTAACAAAATTTACAATATTCAAATTTTGTCTATTTCTTTTTTTAGGGAACTTTGCGATTTTACAGTTTTTACCGTTTTTACAATTTTGGAAAAATTTTCTTTTTATCGAATTTTGGAAAGTTTCCAAAATTTTTAATTTTTTTTGATTTTTTAGTTTTTAGAATTTATGCATTTTTCTCGATTTTTTCATTTCAACAAAAATTACAATTTTCAAATTTTTTAGATTTCTTAATTAAGAGAACTTTGTGATGTTGTCGATTTTACAGTTTTTACTATTTTGAAAAAATTTTCTTTTTTTATCAAAATTACAAAAGTTTTGCAAAATTTTAATTCTTATCGATTTTTGAATTTTTGGAATTTTTTAATTTTTCTCGATTTTTTCAATTTAACAAAAATGACAATTTTCCATTTTTGGCGATTTCTTTATTAAAAGAGCTTTGCGATTTTTAAGTTTTCACAGTCTTTACTATTTTGAAAAAATTTAATTGTTTTTATTAAATTTCGTAAAT
Source organism: Drosophila immigrans (assembly GCA_963583835.1). Taxonomy (NCBI): domain Eukaryota; kingdom Metazoa; phylum Arthropoda; class Insecta; order Diptera; family Drosophilidae; genus Drosophila; species Drosophila immigrans. The sequence goes on along the minus strand of CAUZWO010000094.1, from coordinate 953,546 downwards.
TTCCCGAAATTTTTTCGATTGTTGCATTTTAGGAATAATTGCATTTTTCTCGATTTTTTTTTTTTTATTAACAATATTCAAATTTTGTCCATTTCTTTATTTAGGGAACTTTGCGATCTTACAGTTTTTACAGTTTTTACAATTTTGGAAAAATGTTCTTTTTTATCGAATTTCGGAAAGTTTCCGAAATTTTTAATTTTTTTCGGTTTTTGAATTTTTAGAATTTTTGCATTTTTCTCGATTTTTTCATTTCAACAAAAATTACAATTTTCCAATTTTTTAGATTTCTTAATTAAGAAAAATTTGTGATTTTGTCGATTTAACAGTTTTTACTATTTTTTAGAAAGTGTCTTCTTTATTCAATTTCGAAATTTTAAGAAACTCTAAATTTTTTCGATTTTTGAATTTTTAGAATTTTCGCATTTTTCACGATTTTTTCATTTCAACAAAAATTACAATATTCCAATTTTGTAGATTTCTTAATTAAGAGAACTTTGTGATTTTGTCGATATTACAGTTTTTTTCTATTTTGAAAAAATTTTATTGTTTTATCAAATTTTCGGAAATTTTTCAAAATTTTAATTTTTTTCGATCTTTGAATTTTTAGAACTTGCGCATTTTGCTTGATTTTTTAATTTCAACAAAAATAACAATTTTCCAATTTTGTAGAATTCTTAATTTAGAGAACTTTGCGATTTTACAGTTTTCACAGTTTTTACTATTTTGAAAAAATTTAATTTTTTTATCGAATTTCGGAAATTTTCCGAAATTTTAAATTTTGTCGATTGTTGAATCTTAGGAGTTTTTGCATTTTTCTCGATTTTTGTTTTTTTAACAAAATTTACAATATTTAAATTTTGTCCATTTCTTTATTTAGGAAACTTTGCGATTTTACAGTTTTCACAGTTTTTACTATTTTGAAAAAAATTTCTTTTGTTATCAAATTTCGGAAACTTTAAATTTTTTCGATTTTTGAATTAAGGGAATTTTAGCATTTTTTTACTATTTTGAAAAAAATTTCTTTTGTTATCAAATTTCGGAAATTTTAATTTTTTTCGATTTTTGAATTTTTAGAATTTTCGCATTTTTTTTCGATTTTTTCATTTCAACAAAAATTACAATTTTCCAATTTTTTAGATTTCTTAATTTAGAGAATTTTGTGATTTTGTCGATTTAACAGTTTTTACTATTTTGAAAAATTTTCCTTTTTATATCAAATTTCGGAAATTTTAAATTTTTTCGATTTTTGAATTTAGGGAATTTTAGCATTTTACTTGATATTTTTAATTCAACAAAAATTACAATTTTCCAATTTTGGCGATTTATTTATTTATAGAGCTTTGCGATTTTTAAGTTTTCACAGTTTTTACTATTTTGAAAAAATTTAATTTTTTTATCAAATTTCGGAAATTTTCCGAAATTTTAAATTTTGTCGATTGTTGAATTTTAGGAATTTTTGCATTTTTCGCAATTTTTATATATTAACAAAATTTACAATATTCAAATTTTGTCTAATTCTTTTTTTAGGGAACTTTGCGATTTTACAGTTTTTACCGTTTTTACAATTTTGGAAAAATTTTCTTTTTTATCAAATTTCGGAAAGTTTCCAAAATTTTTAATTTTTTTTGATTTTTGAATTTTTAGAATTTATGCATTTTTCTCGATTTTTTCATTTCAACAAAAATTACAATTTTCAAATTTTTTAGATTTCTTAATTAAGAGAACTTTGTGATGTTGTCGATTTTACAGTTTTTACTATTTTGAAAAAAATTTCTTTTTTTATCAAAATTACAAAAGTTTTGCAAAATTTTAATTCTTATCGATTTTTGAATTTTTGGAATTTTTTAATTTTTCTCGATTTTTTCATTTTAACAAAAATGACAATTCTTCAATTTTGTAGATTTCTTAATTTAGAGAACTTTGCGATTTTACAGTTTTTACAGTTTTTAAAATTTTGAAAATATTTAATTTTTTTACGAATTTCGGAAAGTTTCCGTAATTTTTAATTTTTTTTTGATTTTTGAATTTTTAGAATTTTTCCATTTTTCTCGATATTTTCATTTCAACAAAAATTACAATTTTCCATTTTTGGCGATTTCTTTATTAAAAGAGCTTTGCGATTTTTAAGTTTTCACAGTCTTTACTATTTGGAAAAAATTTAATTTTTTTTTAATTTTTTCATAAATTTTCATAAATTTTAAATTTTTTGATTGTTGAATTTTAGGAATATTTGCATATTTCTCGATTTTTTTTTTTTTTTGATTAACAATATTCAAATTTTGTCCATTTCTTTATTTAGGGAACTTTGCGATTTTACAGTTTTCACAGTTTTTGCAATTGTGGAAAAATTGTCTTTTTTATCGAATTTCGGAATATTTCCGAAATTTTGAATTTTTTTTTATTTTTGAATTTTTAGAATTTTTCCATTTTTCTCGATATTTTCATTTCAACAAAAATTAAAATTTTCCAATTTTGTAGATTTCTTAATTTAGACAATTTTGTGATTTTGTCGATTTAACAGTTTTTACTATTTTGAAAAAATTTAATTTTTTTTACCAAATTTCGGAAATTTTCCGAAATTTTAAATTTTGTCGATTGTTGAATTTTTGCATTTATCTCAATTTTTTTATTTTAACAAAATTTACAATATTCAAATTTTGTCCATTTCTTAATTTAGAGAACTTTGCGATTTTACAGTTTTCACAGTTTTTAAAATTTTGAAAATATTTAATTTTTTTTATCGAATTTCGGAAAGTTACCAAAATTTTTAATTTTTTTTGATTTTTGAATTTTTAGAATTTATGCATTTTTCTCGATTTTTTCATTTCAACAAAAATTACAATTTTCCAATTTTATAGATTTCTTAATTTAGAGAACTTTGTGATTTTGTCGATTTTACAGTTTTTACTATTCTGAAAAAATGTTATTTTTTTATCAAATTTTCGGAAATTTTGCAAAATTTTAACTTTTTTCGATTTTTGAATTCTTAGAATTTTCGCATTTTTCTCGAATTTTTCATTTTAACAAAATTTACAATATTCAAATTTTGTCCATTTCTTAATTTAGAGAACTTTGCGATTTTTAAGTTTTCACAATCTTTACTATTTTGAAAAAATGTAATTTTTGTATCAAATTTCGGAAATTTTCCGAAGTTTTAAATTTTGTCGATTGTTGAATTTTAGGAATTTTGGCATTTTTCTCAATTTTTTCATTTTTAACAAAATTTACAATATTAAAATTTTGTCCATTTCTTTATTTAGGGCACTTTGCGATTTTACAGTTTTTACCGTTTTTACAATTTTGGAAAAATTTTCTTTTTTATCAAATTTCGGAAAATTTCCGAAATTTTTAATTTTTTTTGATTTTTGAATTTTTAGAATCTTTGCAATTTATTCGATTTTTTCATTTCAACATAAATTACAATTTTCCAATTTTGTAGATTTCTAAGTAAAGAGAAGTTTGTGATTTTGTCGATTATACAGTTTTTACTATTTTGGAGAAAGTGTCTTCATTATTAAATTTCGGAAATTTTCCGAAATTTAAAATTTTTCCGATTTTGGAATTTATTAAATTTTTGAATTTTTCTCGATTTTTTCATTTCAACAAAATTAACAATATTCCAATTTTGCATATTTCTTTATTTAAAAAACTTTGCCATTTTTTAGTTTTCACTGTTTTTACTATTTTTAAAAAAATGTCTTTTGTTATCAAATTTCTAAAATGTTCCGAAATTTTAAATTTTTTCGATTTTTGAATAAAGGGAATTTTAGCATTTTTCTTAATATTTTTAATTCAACAAAAATTACAATTTCCAATTTTGGCGATTTCTTTATTTAAAGAGCTTTGCGATTTTTAAGTTTTCACAGTTTTTACAATTTTGAAAAAATTTTCTTTTGTTATCAAAATTCGGAATTTTTCCGAAATTTTAAATTTTGTCAATTTAAAAGTTTCAGAAATTTTTGCATTTTTCTCGATTTTTTCATTTCAACAAAATTTACAATATTCCAATTTTATAGATTTCTTTATTTAAAGAGCTTTGCGATTTTTAAGTTTTCACAGTTTTTACTATTTTCGACAATTTAATTTTTTTTATCAAATTTTGGAAATTTTCCGAAATTTTAAATTTTGTCGATTGTTCAATTTTAGGAATTTTTGCATTTATCTCAATTTTTTTATTTTAACAAAATTTACAATATTCAAATTTTGTCCATTTCTTTATTTAGGGAACTTTGCGATTTTACAGTTTTTACCGTTTTTACAATTTTGGAAAAATGTTCTTTTTTATCGAATTTCGGAAAATTTCCGAAATTTTTAATTTTTTTTTGATATTTTAATTTTTAGAATTTTTGAATTTTTCTCGATTTTTTCATTTCAACAAAATTTACAATATTCCAATTTTGTATATTTCTTAATTTAAAAAGCTTTGCGATTTTTAAGTTTTCACAGTTTTTACAATTTTGAAAAAATTTTCTTTTGTTATCCAAATTCGGAATTTTTCCGAAATTTTATATTTAGTCAATTTAAAAGTTTTTTTTGCATTTTTCTCGATTTTTTCATTTCAACAAAATTTACAATATTCCAATTTTATAGATTTCTTTATTTAAAGAGCTTTTGAAGTTTTCACAGTCTTAACTATTTTGACAAAATTTAATTTTTTTTATCAAATTTCGAAAAATTTTCCGAAATTTTAAATGTTGTCGATTGTTGAATTTTAGGAATTTTTGCATTTTTCTCGTTTTTTTTTATTTTTAGCAAAATTTACAATATTCAAATTTTGTCCTTTTCTTTATTTAGGGAACTTTGCGATTTTACAGTTTTCACAGTTTTTACAATTTTGGAAAACTTTTCTTTTTTTATCGAATTTCGGAAAGTTTCCGAAATGTTTAATTTTTTTCGATTTTTGAATTTTTAGAATTTTTTAATTTTTCTCGATTTTTTTATTTCAACAAAAATTACAATTTTCAAATTTTGTAGATTTCTTAATTTAGAGAACTTTGCGATTTTACAGTTTTCACAGTTTCTACTATTTAGAAAAAATTTTATTTTTTTATCAAATTTTCGGAAATTTTTCAAAATTTTAATTTTTTTCGATCTTTGAATTTTTAGAATTTGCGCATTTTGCTTGATTTTTTAATTTCAACAAAAATAACAATTTTCCAATTTTGTAGATTTCTTAATTTAGAGAACTTTGCGATTTTACAGTTTTCACAGTTTTTACTATTTTGAAAAAAATTTCTTTTGTTATCAAATTTCGGAAATTTTAAATTTTTTCGATTTTTGAATTAAGGGAATTTTAGCATTTTTCTTAATATTTTTAATTCAACATAAATTACAATTTTCCAATTCTGGCGATTTCTTTATCTAAAGAGCTTTGCGATTTTTAAGTTTTCACAGTCTTTACTATTTTGAAAAAATTTAATTTTTTTATCAAATTTCGTAAAATTTCCGAAATTTTAAATTTTGTCGATTGTTGAATTTTAGGAAATTTTGCATTTTTCTCGATTTTTTTTTTTTTTAAATTAACAATATTCAAATTTTGTCTATTTCTTTATTTAGGGAACTTTGCGATTTTACAGTTTTTACAATTTTGGAAAAATTTTCTTTTTTATCAAATTTCGGAAAATTTCCGAAATTTTTAATTTTTTTTTATTTTTTAATTTTTAGAATTTTAGCATTTTTCTCGATTTTTTCATTTCAACAAAAATTACAATTTGCCAATTTTGTAGATTTCTAAATTAAGAGAAGTTTGTGATTTTGTCGATTATACAGATTTTATTATTTTGAAGAAAGTGTCTACTTTATTCAATTTCGGAAATTTTCCGAAATTTTAAATTTTTCCGATTTTTGAATTTCTTAAATTTTTGAATTTTTCTCGATTTTTTCATTTCAACAAAATTTACAATATTCCAATTTTGTATATTTCTTAATTTTAAAAGCTTTGCGATTTTTAAGTTTTCACAGTTTTTACTATTTTGAACAAAATTTCTTTTGTTTTTAAATTTCGGAAATTTTCGGAAATTTTAAATTTTTTCGATTTTTAAATTAAGGGAATTTTAGCATTTTTCTCAATTTTTTTATTTTTAACAAAAATTACAATATTCAATTTTTGTCTATTTCTTTATTTAGGGAACTTTGCGATTTTACAGTTTTCGCAGTTTTAATAATTTTGGAAAAATTTTCTTTTTTATCGAATTTTGGAAAGTTTCCAAAAGTTTTAATTTTTTTTTATTTTTGAATTTTTAGAATTTTTGCATTTTTCTCGATTTTTTAATTTCAACAAAAATTATAATTTTCAAATTTTTTAGATTTCTTAATTTTGAGAACTTTGTGATTTTGTCGATTTTACCGTTTTTACTATTTTGAAAAAATTTTCTTTTTCTATCAAAATTTTAAAAGTTTTGCAAAATTTTAAGTTTTATCGATTTTTGAATTCTTAGAATTTTTGCATTTTTCTCGATTTTTTCATTTTAACAAAAATTACAATTCTCCAATTTTGTAGATTTCTTAATTTAGAGAACTTTGCGATCTTACAGTTTTCACAGTTTTTACTATTTTGAAAAAAAATTTTTTTGTTATTAAATTTCGAAAATTTTCGGAAATTTTAAATTTTTTTCGATTTTTGAATTTAGTTAATTTTCGCATTTTTCTTGATTTTTTCAATTTAACAAAAATGACAATTTTCCATTTTTGGCGATTTCTTTATTAAAAGAGCTTTGCGATTTTTAAGTTTTCACAGTCTTTACTATTTTGAAAAAATTTAATTTTTTTTATTAAATTTCGTAAATTTCCCGAAATTTTTTCGATTGTTGCATTTTAGGAATAATTGCATTTTTCTCGATTTTTTTTTTTTAATTAACAATATTCAAATTTTGTCCATTTCTTTATTTAGGGAACTTTGCGATCTTACAGTTTTTACAGTTTTTACAATTTTGGAAAAATGTTCTTTTTTATCGAATTTCGGAAAGTTTCCGAAATTTTTAATTTTTTTCGGTTTTTGAATTTTTAGAATTTTTGCATTTTTCTCGATTTTTTCATTTCAACAAAAATTACAATTTTCCAATTTTTTAGATTTCTTAATTAAGAAAAATTTGTGATTTTGTCGATTTAACAGTTTTTACTATTTTTTAGAAAGTGTCTTCTTTATTCAATTTCGAAATTTTAAGAAACTCTAAATTTTTTCGATTTTTGAATTTTTAGAATTTTCGCATTTTTCACGATTTTTTCATTTCAACAAAAATTACAATATTCCAATTTTGTAGATTTCTTAATTAAGAGAACTTTGTGATTTTGTCGATATTACAGTTTTTTTCTATTTTGAAAAAATTTTATTGTTTTATCAAATTTTCGGAAATTTTTCAAAATTTTAATTTTTTTCGATCTTTGAATTTTTAGAACTTGCGCATTTTGCTTGATTTTTTAATTTCAACAAAAATAACAATTTTCCAATTTTGTAGAATTCTTAATTTAGAGAACTTTGCGATTTTACAGTTTTCACAGTTTTTACTATTTTGAAAAAATTTAATTTTTTTATCGAATTTCGGAAATTTTCCGAAATTTTAAATTTTGTCGATTGTTGAATCTTAGGAGTTTTTGCATTTTTCTCGATTTTTGTTTTTTTAACAAAATTTACAATATTTAAATTTTGTCCATTTCTTTATTTAGGGAACTTTGCGATTTTACAGTTTTTACCGTTTTTACAATTTTGGAAAAATTTTCTTTTTTATCAAATTTCGGAAAGTTTCCAAAATTTTTAATTTTTTTTGATTTTTGAATTTTTAGAATTTATGCATTTTTCTCGATTTTTTCATTTCAACAAAAATTACAATTTTCAAATTTTGTAGATTTCTTAATTTAGAGAATTTTGTGATTTTGTCGATTTAACAGTTTTTACTATTTTGAAAAATTTTCCTTTTTATATCAAATTTCGGAAATTTTAAATTTTTTCGATTTTTGAATTTAGGGAATTTTAGCATTTTACTTGATATTTTTAATTCAACAAAAATTACAATTTTCCAATTTTGGCGATTTATTTATTTATAGAGCTTTGCGATTTTTAAGTTTTCACAGTTTTTACTATTTTGAAAAAATTTAATTTTTTTATCAAATTTCGGAAATTTTCCGAAATTTTAAATTTTGTCGATTGTTGAATTTTAGGAATTTTTGCATTTTTCGCAATTTTTATATATTAACAAAATTTACAATATTCAAATTTTGTCTATTTCTTTTTTTAGGGAACTTTGCGATTTTACAGTTTTTACCGTTTTTACAATTTTGGAAAAATTTTCTTTTTTATCAAATTTCGGAAAGTTTCCAAAATTTTTAATTTTTTTTGATTTTTGAATTTTTAGAATTTATGCATTTTTCTCGATTTTTTCATTTCAACAAAAATTACAATTTTCAAATTTTTTAGATTTCTTAATTAAGAGAACTTTGTGATGTTGTCGATTTTACAGTTTTTACTATTTTGAAAAAATTTTCTTTTTTTATCAAAATTACAAAAGTTTTGCAAAATTTTAATTCTTATCGATTTTTGAATTTTTGGAATTTTTTAATTTTTCTCGATTTTTTCATTTTAACAAAAATGACAATTCTTCAATTTTGTAGATTTCTTAATTTAGAGAACTTTGCGATTTTACAGTTTTTACAGTTTTTAAAATTTTGAAAATATTTAATTTTTTTACGAATTTCGGAAAGTTTCCGTAATTTTTAATTTTTTTTTGATTTTTGAATTTTTAGAATTTTTCCATTTTTCTCGATATTTTCATTTCAACAAAAATTACAATTTTCCATTTTTGGCGATTTCTTTATTAAAAGAGCTTTGCGATTTTTAAGTTTTCACAGTCTTTACTATTTGGAAAAAATTTAATTTTTTTTTAATTTTTTCATAAATTTTCATAAATTTTAAATTTTTTGATTGTTGAATTTTAGGAATATTTGCATATTTCTCGATTTTTTTTTTTTTTGATTAACAATATTCAAATTTTGTCCATTTCTTTATTTAGGGAACTTTGCGATTTTACAGTTTTCACAGTTTTTGCAATTGTGGAAAAATTGTCTTTTTTATCGAATTTCGGAATATTTCCGAAATTTTGAATTTTTTTTTATTTTTGAATTTTTAGAATTTTTCCATTTTTCTCGATATTTTCATTTCAACAAAAATTAAAATTTTCCAATTTTGTAGATTTCTTAATTTAGACAATTTTGTGATTTTGTCGATTTAACAGTTTTTACTATTTTGAAAAAATTTAATTTTTTTTACCAAATTTCGGAAATTTTCCGAAATTTTAAATTTTGTCGATTGTTGAATTTTTGCATTTATCTCAATTTTTTTATTTTAACAAAATTTACAATATTCAAATTTTGTCCATTTCTTAATTTAGAGAACTTTGCGATTTTACAGTCTTCACAGTTTTTAAAATTTTGAAAATATTTAATTTTTTTTATCGAATTTCGGAAAGTTTCCAAAATTTTTAATTTTTTTTGATTTTTGAATTTTTAGAATTTATGCATTTTTCTCGATTTTTTTATTTCAACAAAAATTACAATTTTCCAATTTTATAGATTTCTTAATTTAGAGAACTTTGTGATTTTTTCGATTTTACAGTTTTTACTATTCTGAAAAAATGTTATTTTTTTATCAAATTTTCGGAAATTTTGCAAAATTTTAACTTTTTTCGATTTTTGAATTCTTAGAATTTTCGCATTTTTCTCGATTTTTTCATTTTAACAAAATTTACAATATTCAAATTTTGTCCATTTCTTAATTTAGAGAACTTTGCGATTTTTAAGTTTTCACAATCTTTACTATTTTGAAAAAATGTAATTTTTGTATCAAATTTCGGAAATTTTCCGAAGTTTTAAATTTTGTCGATTGTTGAATTTTAGGAATTTTGGCATTTTTCTCAATTTTTTCATTTTTAACAAAATTTACAATATTAAAATTTTGTCCATTTCTTTATTTAGGGCACTTTGCGATTTTACAGTTTTTACCGTTTTTACAATTTTGGAAAAATTTTCTTTTTTATCAAATTTCGGAAAATTTCCGAAATTTTTAATTTTTTTTGATTTTTGAATTTTTAGAATCTTTGCAATTTATTCGATTTTTTCATTTCAACATAAATTACAATTTTCCAATTTTGTAGATTTCTAAGTAAAGAGAAGTTTGTGATTTTGTCGATTATACAGTTTTTACTATTTTGGAGAAAGTGTCTTCATTATTAAATTTCGGAAATTTTCCGAAATTTAAAATTTTTCCGATTTTGGAATTTATTAAATTTTTGAATTTTTCTCGATTTTTTCATTTCAACAAAAATAACAATATTCCAATTTTGCATATTTCTTTATTTAAAAAACTTTGCCATTTTTTAGTTTTCACTGTTTTTACTATTTTTAAAAAAATGTCTTTTGTTATCAAATTTCTAAAATGTTCCGAAATTTTAAATTTTTTCGATTTTTGAATAAAGGGAATTTTAGCATTTTTCTTAATATTTTTAATTCAACAAAAATTACAATTTCCAATTTTGGCGATTTCTTTATTTAAAGAGCTTTGCGATTTTTAAGTTTTCACAGTTTTTAAAATTTTGAAAAAATTTTCTTTTGTTATCAAAATTCGGAATTTTTCCGAAATTTTAAATTTTGTCAATTTAAAAGTTTCAGAAATTTTTGCATTTTTCTCGATTTTTTCATTTCAACAAAATTTACAATATTCCAATTTTATAGATTTCTTTATTTAAAGAGCTTTGCGATTTTTAAGTTTTCACAGTTTTTACTATTTTCAACAATTTAATTTTTTTTATCAAATTTTGGAAATTTTCCGAAATTTTAAATTTTGTCGATTGTTCAATTTTAGGAATTTTTGCATTTATCTCAATTTTTTTATTTTAACAAAATTTACAATATTCAAATTTTGTCCATTTCTTTATTTAGGGAACTTTGCGATTTTATAGTTTTTACCGTTTTTACAATTTTGGAAAAATGTTCTTTTTTATCGAATTTCGGAAAATTTCCGAAATTTTTAATTTTTTTTTGATATTTTAATTTTTAGAATTTTTGAATTTTTCTCGATTTTTTCATTTCAACAAAATTTACAATATTCCAATTTTGTATATTTCTTAATTTAAAAAGCTTTGCGATTTTTAAGTTTTCACAGTTTTTACTATTTTGAACAAAATTTCTTTTTTTTTTATTAAATTTCGGAAATTTTCCGAAATTTTAAATTTTTTCGATTTTTCAATTAAGGGAATTTTAGCATTTTTCTTGATATTTTTAATTCAACAAAAATTACAATTTTCCAATTTTGGCGATTTGTTAATTTAAAGAGCTTTGCGATTTTTAAGTTTTCACAGTCTTTACTATTTTGAAAAAATTTAATTTTTTTAACAAATTTTTTTTTTTTTATCGAATTTCGGAAAGTTTCCGAAATTTTGAATTTTTTTTTATTTTTGAATTTTTAGAATTTTTCCATTTTTCTCGATATTTTCATTTCAACAAAAATTAAAAATTTCCAATTGTTTAGATTTCTTAATTTAGAGAACTTTGTGATTTTGTCGATTTTACAGTTTTTACCATTTTAAAAAAATTTTCTTTTTTTTTTATCAAATTTTCGATTTCTTGAATATTTAGAATTTTCGCATTTTTCTTTCTATTTTCATTTCAACTAAAAATTAAAATTTTCCAATTTTGTAGATTTCTTAATTTAGAGAACTTTGCGATTTTACAGTTTTTACAGTTTTTAAAAATTTGAAAATATTTAATTTTTTTATCAAATTTTCGGAAATTTTGCAAAAATTTTAACTTTTTTCGATTTTTGAATTTTTAGAATTTTCGCATTTTTCTCGATTTTTTAATTTTAACAAAAACTACAATTTTTCAATTTTGTAAATTTCTTAATTTAGAGAACTTTGCGATTTTACAGTTTTCACAGTTTTTACTATTTTGAAAAAAATTTCTTTTGTTCGGAAATTTTCCAAAATCTTAAATTTTTTCGACTTTTGAATTTTGGGAATTTTTGCATTTTTCTTGATATTTTTATTCAACAAATTTTACAGTTCTCCAATTTTTCGATTTCTTAATTTGGAGAGCTTTGTGATTTTACAGTTTAAACAGTTTTTGAAAAAATTTCCTTTTTTTTATCAAGTTTCGGAAATTTTAAGAAATTTTAAATTTTTTCGATTTTTGAATTTTTAGAATTTTTGAATTTTTTTCGATTTTTTCATTTCAACAAAAATTACAATTTTCCAATTTTGTAGATTTCTTAATTTAGAGAACATTGCGATTTTACAGTTTTTACTATTTTGAAAAAAAGTTCTTTTGTTATCAAATTTCGGAAATTTTAAATTTTTTCGATTTTTGAATTAAGGGAATTTTAGCATTTTTCTTGATATTTTTAATTCAACAAAAATTACAATTTTCCAATTTTGGCGATTTCTTTATTTAAAGAACTTTGCGATTTTTAAGAGTTCACAGTCTTGACTATTTTGAAAAATGTAATATTTTTATCAAATTTCGGAAATTTTCCGAAATTTTAAATTATGTCGATTGTTGAATTTTAGGAATTTTGCATTTTTCTCAATTTTTTTTATTTTTAACAAAATTTACAATATTCAAATTTTGTCCATTTCTTTATTTAGGGAACTTTGCGATTTTACAGTTTTCACAGTTTTAACAATTTTGGAAAAAATGTTCTTTTTTATGGAATTTCGGAAAGTTTCCGAAATTTTTAATTTTTTTTGATTTTTGAATTTTTAGAATTTTTGCATTTTTCTCGATTTTTTCATTTCAACAAAAATTACAATTTTCCAATTTCGTAGATTTCTGAATTAAGAGAATTTTATGATTTTGTCGATTATACAGTTTTTACTATTTTGGAGAAAGTGTCTTCTTTATTCAATTTCGGAAATTTTCCGAAATTTTAAATTTTTCCGATTTTTTAATTTCTTAAAATTTTTTAATTTTTCTCGATTTTTTCATTTCAACAAAATTTACTATATTCCAATTTTGTATATTTCTTAATTTAAAAAACTTTGCGATTTTTCAGTTTTCACAGTTTTTACTATTTTGAAAAAAATTTCTTTTGTTTTCAAATTTCGGAAATTTTCCGAAATTTTAAATTTCTTTGATTTTTGAATTTAGGGAGTTTTAGCATTTTTCTTGATATTTTTAATTCAACAAAAATTACAATTTTCCAATTTTGGCGATTTCTTAATTTGGAGAACTTCGTGATTTTACAGTTTAAACAGTTTCTACTATTTTGAAAAAATTTCCTTTTTTTTATCAAGTTTCGGAAATTTTAAGAAATTTTAAATTTTTTCGATTTTTGAATTTTTAGAATTTTTGAATTTTTTTCGATTTTTTCATTTCAACAAAAATTACAATTTTCCAATTTTGTAGATTTCTTAATTGAGAGAACTTCGCAATTTAACAGTTTTCACAGTTTTAACTATTTTGAAAAACATTAATTTTTTTATCTAATTTTTCTTGAATTAAAAATATCAAGAAAAATGCTAAAATTCCCTAAATTAAAAAATCTAACAAATTTAAAATTTCGGAAAATTTCCGAAATTTTTAATTTGTTTTGATTTTTGAATTTTTAGAATTTTTGCAATTTATTCGATTTTTTCATTTCAACAAAAATTACAATTTTCTAATTTTGTAGATTTCTAAGTTAAGAGAAGTTTGTGATTTTGTCTTCATTATTCAATTTCGGAAATTTTCCGAAATTTTAAATTTTTCCGATTTTGGAATTTATTAAATTTTTGCATTTTTCTCGATTTTTTTTATTTTTTATTTATTTTTAATTCAACAAAAATTACAATTTCCAATTTTGGCGATTTCTTTATTTAAAGAGCTTTGCGATTTTTAAGTTTTCACAGTTTTTACAATTTTGAAAAAATTTTCTTTTGTTATCCAAATTCGGAATTTTTCCGAAATTTTATATTTAGTCAATTTAAAAGTTTTTTTTTGCATTTTTCTCGATTTTTTCATTTCAACAAAATTTACAATATTCCAATTTTATAGATTTCTTTATTTAAAGAGCTTTTGAAGTTTTCACAGTCTTAACTATTTTGACAAAATTTAATTTTTTTTATCAAATTTCGAAAAATTTTCCGAAATTTTAAATGTTGTCGATTGTTGAATTTTAGGAATTTTTGCATTTTTCTCGTTTTTTTTTATTTTTAGCAAAATTTACAATATTCAAATTTTGTCCATTTCTTTATTTAGGGAACTTTGCGATTTTACAGTTTTCACAGTTTTTACAATTTTGGAAAACTTTTCTTTTTTTATCGAATTTCGGAAAGTTTCCGAAATGTTTAATTTTTTTCGATTTTTGAATTTTTAGAATTTTTGAATTTTTCTCGATTTTTTCATTTCAACAAAAATTACAATTTTCCAATTTTGTAGATTTCTTAATTAAGAGAACTTTGTGATTTTGTCGATTTTACAGTTTTTACTATTTTGAAAAAATTTAATTTTTTCATCTAATTTCGGAAATTTTCCGAAATCTTAATTTTTTTCGACATTTGATTTTGGGAATTTTTGTATTTTTCTTGATTTTCAACAAATTTTACAGTTCTCCAATTTTGTCGATTTCTTAATTTGGAGAACTTCGTGATTTTACAGTTTAAACAGTTTCTACTATTTTGAAAAAATTTCTATTTTTTATTAAGTTTCGGAAATTTTAAGAAATTTTAAATTTTTTTGATTTTGAATTTTTTGAATTTTTGCATTTTTCTCGATTTTTTCATTTCAACAAAAATTGCAATTTTCCAATTTTGTAGATTTCTTAATTTAAAGAACCTTGCGATTTCACAGTTTTCACAGTTTTTACTATTTTAAAAAAATTTAATTTTTTTATCGAATTTCGGAAATTTTCGGAAATTTTAAATTTTGTCGATTGTTGAATTTTAGGAGTTTTTTGCATTTTTCTCGATTTTCGTATTTCTAACAAAATTTACAATATTTAAATTTTGTCCATTTCTTTATTTAGGGAACTTTGCGATTTTACAGTTTTCACAGTTTTTACTATTTTGAAAATTTTTTCCTTTTTTATCAAATTTCGGAAATTTTAAATTTTTTCGATTTTTGAATTTAGGGAATTTTAGCATTTTTCTTGATTTTTTAATTCAACAAAAATTACAATTTTCCAATTTTGGCGATTTATTTATTTATAGAGCTTTGCGATTTTTAAGTTTTCACAGTTTTTACTATTTTGAACAAATTTAATTTTTTTTATCAAATTTCGGAAAATTTCCGAAATTTTTAATTTTTTTTTGATATTTTAATTTTTAGAATTTTTGCATTTTTCTCGATTTTTTCATTTCAACAAAAATTACAATTTTCCAATTTTGTAGATTTCTAAATTAAGAGAAGTTTGTGATTTTGTCGATTATACAGATTTTATTATTTTGAAGAAGGTGTCTTCTTTATTCAATTTCGGAAATTTTCCGAAATTTTAAAATTTTCCGATTTTTGAATTTCTTAAATTTTTGAATTTTTCTCGAATTTTTCATTTTAACAAAATTTACAATATTCCAATTTTGTATATTTCTTAATTTAAAGAGCTTTGCGATTTTTAAGTTTTCACAGTGTTTACTATTTTGAACAAAATTTCTTTTTTTTTATTAAATTTCGGAAATTTTCCGAAATTTTAAAATTTTTCGATTTTTGAATTAAGGGGATTTTAGCATTTTTCTCGATTTTTTCATTTCAACAAAATTTACAATATTCCAATTTTGTAGATTTCTTAATTTAAAAAGCTTTGCGATTTTTAAGTTTTCACAGTTTGTACTATTTTGAACAAAATTTCTTTTTTTTTATTAAATTTCGGAAATTTTCCGAAATTTTAAAATTTTCCGATTTTTGAATTTCTTAAATTTTTGAATTTTTCTCGATTTTTTCATTTCAACAAAAATTAAAATTTTCCAATTTTGTAGATTTCTTAATTTAGAGAACTTTGCGATTTTACAGTTTTTACAGTTTTTAAAATTTTGAAAATATTTAATTTTTTTATCGAATTTCGGAAAGTTTCCGTAATTTTTAATTTTTTTTTATTTTTGAATTTTTAAAATTTTTCCATTTTTCTCGATATTTTCATTTCAACCAAAAATTAAAATTTTCCAATTTTTCAGATTTCTTAATTTAGAGAACTTTGCGATTTTACAGTTTTTACAGTTTTTAAAATTTTGAAAATATTTAATTTTTTTATCGAATTTCGGAAAGTTTCCGTAATTTTTAATTATTTTTGATTTTTGAATTTTTAGAATTTTCGCATTTTTCTCGATTTTTTCATTTTAACAAAAATGGCAATTTTCCAATTTTTTAGATTTCTTAATTTAGAGAACTTTGTGATTTTGTCGATTTTACAGTTTATACTATTTTGAAAAAATTTTATTTTTTTATCAAATTTTTAGGAAATTTTGCAAAATTTTAACTTTTTTCGATTTTTGAATTTTTAGAATTTTCGCATTTTTCTCGATTTTTTCATTTTAACAAAAATTACAATTTTTCAATTTTGTAGATTTCTTAATTTAGAGAACTTTGCGATTTTACAGTTTTCACAGTTTTTACTATTGTGAAAAAAATTTTTTTTGTTATCAAATTTCGGAAATTTTAAATTTTTTAAGTTTTTGAATTTAGGGAATTTTAGCATTTTTCTTGATATTTTTAATTCAACAAAAGTTAGAATTTTCCAATTTTGGCGATTTCTTTATTTAAAGAGCTTTGCGATTTTAAAGTTTTCACAGTCTTTACTATTTTGAAAAAATTTAATTTTTTTCATCAAATTTCGGAAATTTTCCGAAATTTTAAATTTTTTCGATTGTTGAATTTTAGGAATATTTGCATTTTTCTCGATTTTTGTATTTTTAACAAAATTTACAATATTTCAATTTTGTCCATTTCTTTATTTATGGAACTTTGCGACTTTACAGTTCTCACAGTTTTTTCAATTTTGGAAAAATGTTCTTTTCTATCGTATATCGGAAAGTTTCCGAAACTTTTAATTTCTTTTGATTTTTGAATTTTTTGAATTTTTGCATTTTTCTCGATTTTTTCATTTCAACAAAAATTACAATTTTCCAATTTTGTAGATTTCTAAGTAAAGAGAAGTTTGAGATTTTGTCGATAATACAGTTTTTACTATTTTGGAGAAAGTGTCTCTTTTATTCAATTTTGGAAATTTTCCGAAATTTTAAATTTTTCCGATTTTTTGATTTTTTAAAATTTTTGAATTTTTCTCGATTTTTGAATTTAGGGAATTTTAGCATTTTTCTTGATATTTTTAATTCAATAAAAATTACAATTTTCCAATTTTGGCGATTTCTTTATTTAAAGAACTTTGCCATTTTTAAGTTTTCACAGTCTTTACTATTTTGAAAAATGTAATATTTTTATCAAATTTCGGAAATTTTCCGAAATTTTAAATTTTTTCGATTGTTGAATTTTAGGAATATTTGCATTTTTCTCGATTTTTGTATTTTTAACAAAATTTACAATATTTCAATTTTGTCCATTTCTTTATTTATGGAACTTTGCGATTTTACAGTTTTCACAGTTTTAACAATTTTGGAAAACATTTTCTTTTATATGGAATTTCGGAAAGTTTCCGAAATTTTTAATTCTTTTTTATTTTTGAATTTTTAGAATTTTTGCATTTTTCTCGATTTTTTCATTTCAACAAATATTACAATTTTCCAATTTCGTAGATTTCTGAATTAAGAGAATTTTATGATTTTGTCGATTATACAGTTTTTACTATTTTGGAGAAAGTGTCTTCTTTATTCAATTTCGGAAATTTTCCGAAATTTTAAATATTTCCGATTTTTTAATTTCTTAAAATTTTTTAATTTTTCTTGATTTTTTCATTTCAACAAAATTTACAATACTCCAATTTTGTATATTTCTTAATTTAAAAAACTTTGCGATTTTTCAGTTTTCACAGTTTTTACTATTTTGAAAAAAATTTAATTTTTTTATCAAATTTCCAAAATTTTCCGAAATTTTAAATGTTGTCGATTGTTGAATTTTAGGAATTTTTGCATTTTTCTCGTTTTTTTTATTTTTAAAAAATTTACAATATTCAAATTTTGTCTATTTCGTTATTTAGGGAACTTTGCGATTTTACAGTTTTCACAGTTTTTACAATTTTGTAAAAATTTTCTTTTTTTATCGTATTTCGGAAAGTTTTCGAAGTTTTTCGATTTTTGAATTTTTAGAATTTTTTAATTTTTCTCGATTTTTTCATTTCAACAAAAATTATAATTTTCCAATTTTGTAGATTTCTTAATTAAGAGAACTTTGCGATTTTACAGTTTTCACAGTTTTTACTATTTTGAAAAAATTTAATTTTTTTTATTTCGGAAATTTTCCGAAATTTTTAATTTTTTTCGATTTTTGAATTTTTAGAATTTTCGCAGTTTGCTCGATTTTTTAATTTCAACAAAAATTACAATTTTCCAATTTTGTAGATTTCTTAATTTGGAGAACTTTGCGATTTTACAGTTTTCACAGTTTTTACTATTTTGAAAAAAATTTCTTTTGTTATCAAATTTCGGAAATTTTAAATTTTTTCGATTTTTGAATTAAGGGAATTTAAGCATTTTTCTTGATATTTTTAATTCAACAAAAGTTACAATATTCAAATTTTGTCCATTTCTTTATTTAGGGAACTTTGCGATTTTACAGTTTTCACAGTTTTAACAATTTTGGAAAACATTTTCTTTTATATGGAATTTCGGAAAGTTTCCGAAATTTTTAATTTTTTTTTGATATTTTAATTTTTCGAATTTTTGCATTTCTCTCGATTTTTTCATTTCAACAAAAATTACCATTTTCCAATTTTGTAGATTTCTAAATTAAGAGAAGTTTGTGATTTTGTCGATTATACAGATTTTATTATTTTGAAGAAGGTGTCTTCTTTATTCAATTTCGGAAATTTTCCGAAATTTTAAAATTTTCCGATTTTTGAATTTCTTAAATTTTTGAATTTTTCTCGATTTTTTCATTTCAACAAAATTAACAATATTCCAATTTTGTATATTTCTTAATTTAAAAAGCTTTGCGATTTTTAAGTTTTCACAGTTTTTACTATTTTGAAAAAAATTTCTTTTGTTATCAAATTTCGGAAATTTTCCGACATTTTAAATTTTTTCTATTTTTTAATATAGGGAATTTTAGCATTTTCTTGATATTTTTAATTCATTAAAAATTACAATTTTCCAATTTTGGCGATTTCTTTATTTAAAGAGCTTTGCGATTTTTAAGTTTTCACAGTTTTTACAATTTTAAAAAAATTTTCTTTTGTTATCAAAATTCGGAATTTTTCCGAAATTTTAAATTTTGTCGATTTAAAAGTTTCAGAAATCTTTGCATTTTTCTCGATTTTTTTATTCAACAAATTTTACGGTTTTCCAATTTTGTCGATTTCTTAATTTGGAGAACTTTGTGATTTTACAGTTTAAACAGTTTTTACTATTTGGAAAAAATTTCCTTTTTTTTTATCAAATTTTCGGAAATTTTGCAAAATTTTACCTTTTTTCAATTTTTGAATTTTTAGAATTTTCGCATTTTTCTCGATTTTTTCATTTCAACAAAAATTACAATTTTCCAATTTTGTAGATTTCTTAATTTAGAAAACATTGCGATTTTACAGTTTTCACAGTTTTTACTATTTTGAAAAAAATTTCCTTTGTTCGGAAATTTTCCGAAATTTAAAATTTTTTCGATTTTTGAATTTAGGGAATTTTAGCATTTTTCTTGATATTTTTAATTCAACAAAAAATACAATTTTTCAATTTTGTAGATTTCTTAATTTAGAGAACTTTGCGATTTTACAGTTTTCACAGTTTTTACTATTTTGAAAAAAATTTTTTTGTTATCAAATTTCGGAAATTTTAAATTTTTTAGGTTTTTGAATTTAGGGAATTTTAGCATTTTTCTTGATATTTTTAATTCAACAAAAGTTACAATTTTCCAATTTTGGCGATTTCTTTATTTAAAGAGCTTTGCGCTTTTAAAGTTTTCACAGTCTTTACTATTTTGAAAAAATTTAATTTTTTTCATCAAATTTCGGAAATTTTCCGAAATTTTAAATTTTTTCTATTTTTTAATATAGGGAATTTAAGCATTTTTCTTGATATTTTTAACTCAACAAAAATTACAATTTTCCAATTTTGGCGATTTCTTTATTTAAAGAACTTTGCGATTTTTAAGTTTTCACAGTCTTTACTATTTTGAAAAATGTAATATTTTTATCAAATTTCGGAAATTTTCCGAAATTTTAAATTATGTCGATTGTTGAATTTTAAGAATCTCGCATTTTTCTCAATTTTTTTTATTATTAACAAAATTTACAATATTAAAATTTTGTCCATTTCTTTATTTAGGGAACTTTGCGATTTTACAGTTTTCACAGTTTTAACAATTTTGGAAACAATTTTCTTTTATATGGAATTTCGGAAAGCTTCCGAAATTTTTAATTTTTTTTTATTTTTGAATTTTTAGAATTTTTGCATTTTTCTCGATTTTTTCATTTCAACAAAAATTACAATTTTCCAATTTCGTAGATTTCTGAATTAAGAGAATCTTATGATTTTGTCGATTATACAGTTTTTACTATTTTGGAGAAAGTGTCTTCTTTATTCAATTTCGGAAATTTTCCGAAATTTAAAATTTTTCCGATTTTTTAATTTCTTAAAATTTTAATTTTTCTTGATTTTTTCATTTCAACAAAATTTACTATATTCCAATTTTGTATATTTCTTAATTTAAAAAACTTTGCGATTTTTCAGTTTTCACAGTTATTACTATTTTGAAAAAAATTTCTTTTGTTTTCAAATTTCGGAAATTTTCCGAAATTTTAAATTTCTTTGATTTTTGAATTTAGGGAGTTTTAGCATTTTTCTTGATATTTTAAATTCAACAAAAATTACAATTTTGTAGATTTCTTAATTGAGAGAACGCAATTTAACAGCTTTCACAGTTTTTACTATTTTGAAAAACATTAATTTTTTTATCTAATTTCGGAAATTTTCCGAAATCTTAAATTTTTTCGATTTTTGAATTTTGGGAATTTTTGCATTTTTCTTGATATTTTTTATTCAACAAATTTTACAATTTGTTATCGATTTCTAAATTTAGAGGAGTTTGTGATTTTGTCGATTATACAGTTTTTACTATTTCGAAGAAAGTGTCTTCTTTATTAAATTTCGGAAATTTTCCAAAATTTTAAATTTTTTCGATTTTTGAATTTCTTAAATTTTTCAATTTTTCTCGATTTTTTCAGTTCAACAAAATTTACAATATTCCAATTTTGTATATTTCTTAATTTAAAAAACTTTGCGACTTTTCAGTTTTCTCAGTTTTTACTATTTTGAACAAAATTTCTTTTGTTATCAAATTTCGGAAATTTTCCGAAATTTTAAATTTGTTAGATTTTTGAATTTAGGGAATTTTAGCATTTTTCATGATATTTTTAATTCAAGAAAAATTACAATTTCCAATTTCGGCGATTTCTTTATTTAAAGAGCTTTGCGATTTATAAGTTTTCACAATCTTTACTATTTTGAAAAAATTGAATTTTTGTATCAAATTTCGGAAATTTTCCGAAATTTTAAATTTTGTCGATTGTTGAATTTTAGGAATTTTGGCATTTTTCTCAATTTTTTCATTTCTAACAAAATTTACAATATTCAAATTTTGTCCATTTCTTTATTTAGGGAACTTTGCGATTTTACATTTTTTACAGTTTTTACAATTTTGGAAAAATGTTATTTTTTATCGAATTTCGGAAAGTTTCCGAAATTTTTAATTTTTTTTGATTTTTGAATTTTTAGAATTTTTGCAATTTATTCGATTTTTTCATTTTAACAAAAATTACAATTTTCTAATTGTGTAGATTTCTAAGTAAAGAGAAGTTTGTGATTTTGTCGATTATACAGTTTTAACTATTTTGGAGAAAGTGTCTTCATTATTCAATTTCGGAAATTTTCCGAAATTTTAAATTTTTCCGATTTTGGAATTTATTAAATTTTTGAATTTTTCTCGATTTTTTCATTTCAACAAAATTAACAATATTAAAATTTTGCAAATTTCTTTATTTAAAAAACTTTGCGATTTTACAGTTTTCACAGTTTTTACTATTTTGAAAAAATTTAATTTTTTTATCTAATTTCGGAAATTTTCCGAATTTTTAAATTTTTTCCGATTTTGGAATTTATTAAATTTTTGAATTTTTCTCGATTTTTTCATTTCACCAAAATTAACAATTTTCCAATTTTGAAGATTTCTTAATTTAGAGAACCTTGCGATTTTACAGTTTTCACAGTTTTTACTATTTTGAAAAAATTTAATTTTTTTATCGAATTTCGGAAATTTTCCGAAATTTTAAATTTTGTCGATGGTTGAATTTTAGGAGTTTTTGCATTTTTCTCGATTTTCGTATTTTTAACAAAATTTACAATATTTAAATTTTGTCCATTTCTTTATTTAGGGAACTTTGCGATTTTACAGTTTTCACAGTTTTTACTATTTTGAAAAAAATTTCTTTTGTTATCAGATTTCGAAAATTTTTGAAA
The DNA here is from genome assembly GCA_963583835.1 of Drosophila immigrans. NCBI lineage: Eukaryota > Metazoa > Arthropoda > Insecta > Diptera > Drosophilidae > Drosophila > Drosophila immigrans. Next base: position 930,975 of record CAUZWO010000094.1, on the reverse strand, counting down.
ATTTTAAATTTTTTTCGATTTTTGAATTTAGGGAATTTAAGCATTTTTCTCGATTTTTTCATTCCAACAAAAATTACAATTTTCCAACTTTGTAGATTTCTAAATTAAGAGAAGTTTGTGATTTTGTCGATTATACAGATTTTATTATTTTGAAGAAAGTGTCTACTTTATTCAATTTCGGAAATTTTCGGAAATTTTAAATTTTTTCGATTTTTAAATTAAAGGAATTTTAGCATTTTTCTCAATTTTTTTTATTTATAACAAAAATTACAATATTCAAATTTTGTCTATTTCTTTATTTAGGGAACTTTGCGATTTTACAGTTTTAACAATTTTGGAAAAATTTTCTTTTTTATCGAATTTTGGAAAGTTTCCAAAAGTTTTTATTTTTTTTGATTTTTGAATTTTTAGAATTTTTGCATTTTTCTCGATTTTTTAATTTCAACAAAAATAATAATTTTCAAATTTTTTAGATTTCTTAATTTTGAGAACTTTGTGATTTTGTCGAATTTACAGTTTTTACTATTTTGAAAAAATTTTCTTTTTTTATCAAAATTTCAAAAGTTTTGCAAAATTTTAAGTTTTATCGATTTTTGAATTTTTGGAATTTTTTCATTTTTCTCGATTTTTTCATTTTAACAAAAATTACAATTCTCCAATTTTGTAGATTTCTTAATTTAGAGAACTTTGCGATTTTACAGTTTTCACAGTTTTTACTATTTTGAAAAAAAAATTTTTTGTTATTAAATTTCGAAAATTTTCGGAAATTTTAAATTTTTTTCGATTTTTGAATTAAGGGAATTTTAGCATTTTTCTTGATATTTTTAATTCAACAAAAATTACAATTTTCCAATTTTGGCGATTTCTTTATTAAAAGAGTTTTGCGATATTTAAGTTTTCACAGTCTTTACTATTTGGAAAAAATTTACTTTTTTTATCAAATTTCGGAAATTTTCCGAAATTTTAAATTTTGTCGATTGTTGAATTTTAGGAACTTTTGCATTTTTCTAAATTTTTTTATTTTTAAAAAAATTTACAATATTCAAATTTTGTCCATTTCTTTATTTAGGGAACTTTGCGATTTTACAGTTTTCACAGTTTTTACAATTTTGGAAAATTTTTCTTTTTTATCGAATTTCGGAAAGTTTCAGAAATTTTGTTTTTTTTTTTATTTTTGAATTTTTCGAATTCTTTCATTTTGCTTGATATTTTCATTTCAACAAAAATTAAAATTTTCCAATTTTTTAAATTTCTTAATTTAGAGAACTTTGTGATTTTGTAGATTTAACAGTTTTTACTATTTTGAAAAAATTTTTTTTTTGTTATCAAATTTTCGGAAATTTTGCAAAATTTTAATTTATTTCGATTTTTTTAATTTTTAGAATTTTCGCATTTTTCTCGATTTTTTCATTTCAACAAAAATAACAATTTTCCAATTTTGTAGATTTCTTAATTTAGAGAACTTTGCGATTTTACAGTTTTCACAGTTTTTACTATTTTAAAAAAAAATTTCTTTTGTTATCAAATTTCGGAAATTTTAAATTTATTCGATTTTTGAAGTAAGGGAATTTTAGCATTTTTCTTGATATTTTTAATTCAACAAAAATTACAATTTTCCAATTTTGGCGATTTCTTTATTTAAAGAGCTTTGCGATTTTACAGCTTTTAAAATTTTGAAAATATTTAATTTTTTTATCGAATTTCGGAAAGTTTCCGTAATTTTTATTTTTTTTTGATTTTTGAATTTTTAGAATTTTTGAATTTTTCTCGATTTTTTCATTTCAACAAAAATTCCAATTTTCCAATTTTTTAGATTTCTTAATTTAGAGAACTTTGTGATTTTGTCTATTTTACAGTTCTTACTATTTTTAAATAATTTTATTTTTTTATCAAATTTTAGGAAATTTTGCAAAATTTTAACGTTTTTCGATTTTTGAATTCTTAGAATTTTTGCATTTTTCTCGATTTTTTCATTTTAGCAAAAATTACAATTTTCAATTTTGTAGATTTCTTAATTTAGAGAGCTTTGCGATTTTTAAGTTTTCACAGTCTTTACTATTTTGAAAAAATTTAATTTTTTTTATCAAATTTCGTAAATTTCCCGAAATTTTAAATTTTTTCGATTGTTGCATTTTAGGAATAATTGCATTTTTCTCGATTTTTTTTTTTTTAATTAACAATATTCAAATTTTGTCCATTTCTTTATTTAGGGAACTTTGCGATTTTACAGTTTTTACAGTTTTTACAATTTTGGAAAAATGTTCTTTTTTATCGAATTTCGGAAAGTTTCCGAAATTTTTAATTTTTTTCGGTTTTTGAATTTTTAGAATTTTTGCATTTTTCTCGATTTTTTCATTTCAACAAAAATTACAGTTTTCCAATTTTTTAGATTTCTTAATTAAGAAAAATTTGTGATTTTGTCGATATAACAGTTTTTACTATTTTGGAGAAAGTGTCTTCTTTATTCAATTTCGGAATTTTAAGAAATTCTAAATTTTTTCGATTTTTGAATTTTTAGAATTTTTGCATTTTTTTCGATTTTTTTATTTCAACAAAAATTACAATTTTCAAATTTTGTAGATTTCTTAATTTAGAGAACTTTGCGATTTTACAGTTTTCACAGTTTCTACTATTTAGAAAAATTTTTATTTTTTTATCAAATTTTCGGAAATTTTTCAAAATTTTAATTTTTTTCGATCTTTGAATTTTTAGAATTTGCGCATTTTGCTTGATTTTTTAATTTCAACAAAAATAACAATTTTCCAATTTTGTAGATTTCTTAATTTAGAGAACTTTGCGATTTTACAGTTTTCACAGTTTTTACTATTTTGAAAAAAATTTCTTTTGTTATCAAATTTCGGAAATTTTAAATTTTTTCGATTTTTGAATTAAGGGAATTTTAGCATTTTTCTTAATATTTTTAATTCAACATAAATTACAATTTTCCAATTCTGGCGATTTCTTTATCTAAAGAGCTTTGCGATTTTTAAGTTTTCACAGTCTTTACTATTTTGAAAAAATTTAATTTTTTTATCAAATTTCGTAAAATTTCCGAAATTTTAAATTTTGTCGATTGTTGAATTTTAGGAAATTTTTCATTTTTCTCGATTTTTTTTTTTTTAAATTAACAATATTCAAATTTTGTCTATTTCTTTATTTAGGGAACTTTGCGATTTTACAGTTTTTACAATTTTGGAAAAATTTTCTTTTTTATCAAATTTCGGAAAATTTCCGAAATTTTTAATTTTTTTTTATTTTTTAATTTTTAGAATTTTAGCATTTTTCTCGATTTTTTCATTTCAACAAAAATTACAATTTGCCAATTTTGTAGATTTCTAAATTAAGAGAAGTTTGTGATTTTGTCGATTATACAGATTTTATTATTTTGAAGAAAGTGTCTACTTTATTCAATTTCGGAAATTTTCCGAAATTTTAAATTTTTCCGATTTTTGAATTTCTTAAATTTTTGAATTTTTCTCGATTTTTTCATTTCAACAAAATTTACAATATTCCAATTTTGTATATTTCTTAATTTTAAAAGCTTTGCGATTTTTAAGTTTTTACAGTTTTTACTATTTTGAACAAAATTTCTTTTGTTTTTAAATTTCGGAAATTTTCGGAAATTTTAAATTTTTTCGATTTTTAAATTAAGGGAATTTTAGCATTTTTCTCAATTTTTTTATTTATAACAAAAATTACAATATTCAATTTTTGTCTATTTCTTTATTTAGGGAACTTTGCGATTTTACAGTTTTCGCAGTTTTAACAATTTTGGAAAAATTTTCTTTTTTATCGAATTTTGGAAAGTTTCCAAAAGTTTTTATTTTTTTTTATTTTTGAATTTTTAGAATTTTTGCATTTTTCTCGATTTTTTAATTTCAACAAAAATTATAATTTTCAAATTTTTTAGATTTCTTAATTTTGAGAACTTTGTGATTTTGTCGATTTTACCGTTTTTACTATTTTGAAAAAATTTTCTTTTTCTATCAAAATTTCAAAAGTTTTGCAAAATTTTAAGTTTTATCGATTTTTGAATTCTTAGAATTTTTGCATTTTTCTCGATTTTTTCATTTTAACAAAAATTACAATTCTCCAATTTTGTAGATTTCTTAATTTAGAGAACTTTGCGATTTTACAGTTTTCACAGTTTTTACTATTTTGAAAAAAAATTTTTTGTTATTAAATTTCGAAAATTTTCGGAAATTTTAAATTTTTTTCGATTTTTGAATTTAGTTAATTTTCGCATTTTTCTTGATATTTTTAATTCAACAAAAATTACAATTTTCCAATTTTTGCGATTTCTTTATTTAAAGAGCTTTGCGATTTTTAAGTTTTCACAGTCTTTACTATTTTGAAAAAATTTAATTTTTTTATCAAATTTCGGAAATTTTCCGAAATTTTTAATTTTTTTCGATTTTTGAATTTTTAGAATTTTCGCATTTTGCTAGATTTTTTCATTTCAACAAAAATTAAAATTTTCCAATTTTGTAGATTTCTTAATTTAGAGAACTTTGCGATTTTACAGTTTTTACAGTTTTTACAATTTTGGAAAAATGTTCTTTTTTATCGAATTTCGGAAAGTTTCCGAAATTTTTAATTTTTTTCGGTTTTTGAATTTTTAGAATTTTTGCATTTTTCTCGATTTTTTCATTTCAACAAAAATTACAGTTTTCCAATTTTTTAGATTTCTTAATTAAGAAAAATTTGTGATTTTGTCGATATAACAGTTTTTACTATTTTGGAGAAAGTGTCTTCTTTATTCAATTTCGGAATTTTAAGAAATTCTAAATTTTTTCGATTTTTGAATTTTTAGAATTTTTGCATTTTTTTCGATTTTTTTATTTCAACAAAAATTACAATTTTCAAATTTTATAGATTTCTTAATTTAGAGAACTTTGCGATTTTACAGTTTTCACAGTTTCTACTATTTAGAAAAAATTTTATTTTTTTATCAAATTTTCGGAAATTTTTCAAAATTTTAATTTTTTTCGATCTTTGAATTTTTAGAATTTGCGCATTTTGCTTGATTTTTTAATTTCAACAAAAATAACAATTTTCCAATTTTGTAGATTTCTTAATTTAGAGAACTTTGCGATTTTACAGTTTTCACAGTTTTTACTATTTTGAAAAAAATTTCTTTTGTTATCAAATTTCGGAAATTTTAAATTTTTTCGATTTTTGAATTAAGGGAATTTTAGCATTTTTCTTAATATTTTTAATTCAACATAAATTACAATTTTCCAATTCTGGCGATTTCTTTATCTAAAGAGCTTTGCGATTTTTAAGTTTTCACAGTCTTTACTATTTTGAAAAAATTTAATTTTTTTATCAAATTTCGTAAAATTTCCGAAATTTTAAATTTTGTCGATTGTTGAATTTTAGGAAATTTTGCATTTTTCTCGATTTTTTTTTTTTTAAATTAATAATATTCAAATTTTGTCTATTTCTTTATTTAGGGAACTTTGCGATTTTACAGTTTTTACAATTTTGGAAAAATTTTCTTTTTTATCAAATTTCGGAAAATTTCCGAAATTTTTAATTTTTTTTTATTTTTTAATTTTTAGAATTTTAGCATTTTTCTCGATTTTTTCATTTCAACAAAAATTACAATTTGCCAATTTTGTAGATTTCTATATTAAGAGAAGTTTGTGATTTTGTCGATTATACAGATTTTATTATTTTGAAGAAAGTGTCTACTTTATTCAATTTCGGAAATTTTCCGAAATTTTAAATTTTTCCGATTTTTGAATTTCTTAAATTTTTGAATTTTTCTCGATTTTTTCATTTCAACAAAATTTACAATATTCCAATTTTGTATATTTCTTAATTTTAAAAGCTTTGCGATTTTTAAGTTTTCACAGTTTTTACTATTTTGAACAAAATTTCTTTTGTTTTTAAATTTCGGAAATTTTCGGAAATTTTAAATTTTTTCGATTTTTAAATTAAGGGAATTTTAGCATTTTTCTCAATTTTTTTATTTATAACAAAAATTACAATATTCAATTTTTGTCTATTTCTTTATTTAGGGAACTTTGCGATTTTACAGTTTTCGCAGTTTTAACAATTTTGGAAAAATTTTCTTTTTTATCGAATTTTGGAAAGTTTCCAAAAGTTTTTATTTTTTTTTATTTTTGAATTTTTAGAATTTTTGCATTTTTCTCGATTTTTTAATTTCAACAAAAATTATAATTTTCAAATTTTTTAGATTTCTTAATTTTGAGAACTTTGTGATTTTGTCGATTTTACCGTTTTTACTATTTTGAAAAAATTTTCTTTTTCTATCAAAATTTCAAAAGTTTTGCAAAATTTTAAGTTTTATCGATTTTTGAATTCTTAGAATTTTTGCATTTTTCTCGATTTTTTCATTTTAACAAAAATTACAATTCTCCAATTTTGTAGATTTCTTAATTTAGAGAACTTTGCGATTTTACAGTTTTCACAGTTTTTACTATTTTGAAAAAAAATTTTTTTGTTATTAAATTTCGAAAATTTTCGGAAATTTTAAATTTTTTTCGATTTTTGAATTTAGTTAATTTTCGCATTTTTCTTGATATTTTTAATTCAACAAAAATTACAATTTTCCAATTTTTGCGATTTCTTTATTTAAAGAGCTTTGCGATTTTTAAGTTTTCACAGTCTTTACTATTTTGAAAAAATTTAATTTTTTTATCAAATTTCAGAAATTTTCCGAAATTTTTAATTTTTTTCGATTTTTGAATTTTTAGAATTTTCGCATTTTGCTAGATTTTTTCATTTCAACAAAAATTAAAATTTTCAAATTTTGTAGATTTCTTAATTTAGAGAACTTTGCGATTTTACAGTTTTCACAGTTTTTACTATTTTGAAAAAATTTAATTTTTTTTTATCAAATTTCGGAAATTTTTCGAAATTTTTAATTTTTTTCAATTTTTGAATTTTTAGAATTTTTGCATTTGTCTCGATTTTTTCATTTCAACAAAAATTACAATTTTCCAATATTTTAGATTTCTTAATTTAGAGAATTTTGTGATTTTGTCGATTTAACAGTTTTTACTATTTTGAAAAATTTTCCTTTTTATATCAAATTTCGGAAATTTTAAATTTTTTCGATTTTTGAATTTAGGGAATTTTAGCATTTTACTTGATATTTTTAATTCAACAAAAATTACAATTTTCCAATTTTGGCGATTTATTTATTTATAGAGCTTTGCGATTTTTAAGTTTTCACAGTTTTTACTATTTTGAAAAAATTTAATTTTCTTATCAAATTTCGGAAATTTTCCGAAATTTTAAATTTTGTCGATTGTTGAATTTTAGGAATTTTAGCATTTTTCGCAATTTTTTTATATTAACAAAATTTACAATATTCAAATTTTGTCTATTTCTTTTTTTAGGGAACTTTGCGATTTTACAGTTTTTACCGTTTTTACAATTTTGGAAAAATTTTCTTTTTATCGAATTTTGGAAAGTTTCCAAAATTTTTAATTTTTTTTGATTTTTTAGTTTTTAGAATTTATGCATTTTTCTCGATTTTTTCATTTCAACAAAAATTACAATTTTCAAATTTTTTAGATTTCTTAATTAAGAGAACTTTGTGATGTTGTCGATTTTACAGTTTTTACTATTTTGAAAAAATTTTCTTTTTTTATCAAAATTACAAAAGTTTTGCAAAATTTTAATTCTTATCGATTTTTGAATTTTTGGAATTTTTTAATTTTTCTCGATTTTTTCAATTTAACAAAAATGACAATTTTCCATTTTTGGCGATTTCTTTATTAAAAGAGCTTTGCGATTTTTAAGTTTTCACAGTCTTTACTATTTTGAAAAAATTTAATTTTTTTTATTAAATTTCGTAAATTTCCCGAAATTTTTTCGATTGTTGCATTTTAGGAATAATTGCATTTTTCTCGATTTTTTTTTTTTAATTAACAATATTCAAATTTTGTCCATTTCTTTATTTAGGGAACTTTGCGATCTTACAGTTTTTACAGTTTTTACAATTTTGGAAAAATGTTCTTTTTTATCGAATTTCGGAAAGTTTCCGAAATTTTTAATTTTTTTCGGTTTTTGAATTTTTAGAATTTTTGCATTTTTCTCGATTTTTTCATTTCAACAAAAATTACAATTTTCCAATTTTTTAGATTTCTTAATTAAGAAAAATTTGTGATTTTGTCGATTTAACAGTTTTTACTATTTTTTAGAAAGTGTCTTCTTTATTCAATTTCGAAATTTTAAGAAACTCTAAATTTTTTCGATTTTTGAATTTTTAGAATTTTCGCATTTTTCACGATTTTTTCATTTCAACAAAAATTACAATATTCCAATTTTGTAGATTTCTTAATTAAGAGAACTTTGTGATTTTGTCGATATTACAGTTTTTTTCTATTTTGAAAAAATTTTATTGTTTTATCAAACTTTCGGAAATTTTTCAAAATTTTAATTTTTTTCGATCTTTGAATTTTTAGAACTTGCGCATTTTGCTTGATTTTTTAATTTCAACAAAAATAACAATTTTCCAATTTTGTAGAATTCTTAATTTAGAGAACTTTGCGATTTTACAGTTTTCACAGTTTTTACTATTTTGAAAAAATTTAATTTTTTTATCGAATTTCGGAAATTTTCCGAAATTTTAAATTTTGTCGATTGTTGAATCTTAGGAGTTTTTGCATTTTTCTCGATTTTTGTTTTTTTAACAAAATTTACAATATTTAAATTTTGTCCATTTCTTTATTTAGGAAACTTTGCGATTTTACAGTTTTCACAGTTTTTACTATTTTGAAAAAAATTTCTTTTGTTATCAAATTTCGGAAATTTTAAATTTTTTCGATTTTTGAATTAAGGGAATTTTAGCATTTTTCTTGATATTTTTAATTCAACAAAAATTACAATTTTCCAATTCTGGCGATTTCTTTATCTAAAGAACTTTGCGGTTTTTAAGTTTTCACAGTCTTTACTATTTTGAAAAAATTTAATTTTTTTTATCAAATTTTGTAAAATTTCCGAAATTTTAAATTTTGTCGATTGTTGAATTTTAGGAAATTTTGCATTTTTCTCGATTTTTTTTTAGATTAACAATATTCAAATTTTGTCTATTTCTTTATTTAGGGAACTTTGCGACTTTACAGTTTTTACAGTTTTTACAATTTTGGAAAAATTTTCTTTTTTTTCAAATTTCGGAAAATTTCCGAAATTTTTAATTTTTTTTTATTTTTTAATTTTTAGAATTTTTGCATTTTTCTCGATTTTTTCATTTCAACAAAAATTACAATTTTCCAATTTTGTAGATTTCTAAATTAAGAGAAGTTTGTGATTTTGTCGATTATACTGATTTTATTATTTTGAAGAAAGTGTCTACTTTATTCAATGTCGGAAATTTTCCGAAATTTTAAATTTTTCCGATTTTTGAATTTCTTAAATTTTTGAATTTTTCTCGATTTTTTCATTTCAACAAAATTTACAATATTCCAATTTTGTATATTTCTTAATTTAAAAAGCTTTGCGATTTTTAAGTTTTCACAGTTTTTACTATTTTGAACAAAATTTCTTTTGTTATTAAATTTCGGAAATTTTTCGAAATCATAAATTTTTTCGACTTTTGAATTTTGGGAATTTTTGAAATTTTCTCGTTTTTCGTATTTTTAACAAAATTTACAATATTTAAATTTTGTCCATTTCTTTATTTAGGGAACTTTGCGACTTTACAGTTTTCACAGTTTTTACAATTTTGTAAAAATTTTCTTTTTCTATCGAATTTCGGAAAGTTTCCGAAATGTTTAATTTTTTTCGATTTTTGAATTTTTAGAATTTTTTAATTTTTCTCGATTTTTTCATTTCAATAAAAATTACAATTTTCCAATTTTGTAGATTTCTTAATTTAGAGAACTTTGAGATTTTACAGTTTTCACAGTTTTTACTATTTTGAAAAAATTTAATTTTTTTATCTAATTTCGGAAATTTTTTTCGACTTTTGATTTTGGAAATTTTTGAATTTTTCTTGATATTTTTATTCAAAAAATTTTACAGTTCTCCAATTTTGTCGATTTCTTAATTTGGAGAACTTCGTGATTTTACAGTTTAAACAGTTTCTACTATTTTGAAAAAATTTCTATTTTTTATCAAGTTTCGGAAATTTTAAGAAATTTTAAATTTTTTCGATTTTTGAATTTTTTGAATTTTCGCATTTTTCTCGATTTTTTCATTTAAACAAAAATTACAATTTTCCAATTTTGTAGATTTCTTAATTTAAGAAGCTTTGCGATTTTTAAGTTTTCACAGTTTTTACTATTTTGAACAAAATTTCTTTTGTTATTAAATTTCGGAAATTTTCGGAAATTTTAAATTTTTTCGATTTTTAAATTAAGGGAATTTTAGCATTTTTCTCAATTTTTTTTATTTATAACAAAAATTACAATATTCAAATTTTGTCTATTTCTTTATTTAGGGAACTTTGCGATTTTACAGTTTTCGCAGTTTTAACAATTTTGGAAAAATTTTCTTTTTTATCGAATTTTGGAAAGTTTCCAAAAGTTTTTTTTTTTTTTGATTTTTGAATTTTTAGAATTTTTGAATTTTTCTCGATTTTTTAATTTCAACAAAAATTATAATTTTCAAATTTTTTAGATTTCTTAATTTTGAGAACTTTGTGATTTTGTCGATTTTACAGTTTTTATTTTTTTGAAAAAATTTTCATTTTTTATCAAAATTTCAAAAGTTTTGCAAAATTTTAAGTTTTATCGATTTTTGAATTTTTGGAATTTTTTAATTTTTCTCGATTTTTTCATTTTTTACAAAAATTACAATTCTCCAATTTTGTAGATTTCTTAATTTAGAGAACTTTGCGATTTTACAGTTTTCACAGTTTTTACTATTTTGAAAAAATTTAATTTTTTTATCGAATTTCGGAAATTTTCCGAAATTTTAAATTTTGTCGATTGTTGAATCTTAGGAGTTTTTGCATTTTTCTCGATTTTTGTTTTTTTAACAAAATTTACAATATTTAAATTTTGTCCATTTCTTTATTTAGGAAACTTTGCGATTTTACAGTTTTCACAGTTTTTACTATTTTGAAAAAAATTTCTTTTGTTATCAAATTTCGGAAATTTTAAATTTTTTCGATTTTTGAATTAAGGGAATTTTAGCATTTTTTTACTATTTTGAAAAAAATTTCTTTTGTTATCAAATTTCGGAAATTTTAATTTTTTTCGATTTTTGAATTTTTAGAATTTTCGCATTTTTTTTCGATTTTTTCATTTCAACAAAAATTACAATTTTCCAATTTTTTAGATTTCTTAATTTAGAGAATTTTGTGATTTTGTCGATTTAACAGTTTTTACTATTTTGAAAAATTTTCCTTTTTATATCAAATTTCGGAAATTTTAAATTTTTTCGATTTTTGAATTTAGGGAATTTTAGCATTTTACTTGATATTTTTAATTCAACAAAAATTACAATTTTCCAATTTTGGCGATTTATTTATTTATAGAGCTTTGCGATTTTTAAGTTTTCACAGTTTTTACTATTTTGAAAAAATTTAATTTTTTTATCAAATTTCGGAAATTTTCCGAAATTTTAAATTTTGTCGATTGTTGAATTTTAGGAATTTTTGCATTTTTCGCAATTTTTATATATTAACAAAATTTACAATATTCAAATTTTGTCTATTTCTTTTTTTAGGGAACTTTGCGATTTTACAGTTTTTACCGTTTTTACAATTTTGGAAAAATTTTCTTTTTTATCAAATTTCGGAAAGTTTCCAAAATTTTTAATTTTTTTTGATTTTTGAATTTTTAGAATTTATGCATTTTTCTCGATTTTTTCATTTCAACAAAAATTACAATTTTCAAATTTTTTAGATTTCTTAATTAAGAGAACTTTGTGATGTTGTCGATTTTACAGTTTTTACTATTTTGAAAAAATTTTCTTTTTTTATCAAAATTACAAAAGTTTTGCAAAATTTTAATTCTTATCGATTTTTGAATTTTTGGAATTTTTTAATTTTTCTCGATTTTTTCATTTTAACAAAAATGACAATTCTTCAATTTTGTAGATTTCTTAATTTAGAGAACTTTGCGATTTTACAGTTTTTACAGTTTTTAAAATTTTGAAAATATTTAATTTTTTTACGAATTTCGGAAAGTTTCCGTAATTTTTAATTTTTTTTTGATTTTTGAATTTTTAGAATTTTTCCATTTTTCTCGATATTTTCATTTCAACAAAAATTAAAATTTTCCATTTTTGGCGATTTCTTTATTAAAAGAGCTTTGCGATTTTTAAGTTTTCACAGTCTTTACTATTTGGAAAAAATTTAATTTTTTTTTAATTTTTTCATAAATTTTCATAAATTTTAAATTTTTTGATTGTTGAATTTTAGGAATATTTGCATATTTCTCGATTTTTTTTTTTTTTGATTAACAATATTCAAATTTTGTCCATTTCTTTATTTAGGAAACTTTGCGATTTTACAGTTTTCACAGTTTTTGCAATTGTGGAAAAATTGTCTTTTTTATCGAATTTCGGAATATTTCCGAAATTTTGAATTTTTTTTTATTTTTGAATTTTTAGAATTTTTCCATTTTTCTCGATATTTTCATTTCAACAAAAATTAAAATTTTCCAATTTTGTAGATTTCTTAATTTAGACAATTTTGTGATTTTGTCGATTTAACAGTTTTTACTATTTTGAAAAAATTTAATTTTTTTTACCAAATTTCGGAAATTTTCCGAAATTTTAAATTTTGTCGATTGTTGAATTTTTGCATTTATCTCAATTTTTTTATTTTAACAAAATTTACAATATTCAAATTTTGTCCATTTCTTAATTTAGAGAACTTTGCGATTTTACAGTTTTCACAGTTTTTAAAATTTTGAAAATATTTAATTTTTTTTATCGAATTTCGGAAAGTTTCCAAAATTTTTAATTTTTTTTGATTTTTGAATTTTTAGAATTTATGCATTTTTCTCGATTTTTTTATTTCAACAAAAATTACAATTTTCCAATTTTATAGATTTCTTAATTTAGAGAACTTTGTGATTTTGTCGATTTTACAGTTTTTACTATTCTGAAAAAATGTTATTTTTTTATCAAATTTTCGGAAATTTTGCAAAATTTTAACTTTTTTCGATTTTTGAATTCTTAGAATTTTCGCATTTTTCTCGATTTTTTCATTTTAACAAAATTTACAATATTCAAATTTTGTCCATTTCTTAATTTAGAGAACTTTGCGATTTTTAAGTTTTCACAATCTTTACTATTTTGAAAAAATGTAATTTTTGTATCAAATTTCGGAAATTTTCCGAAGTTTTAAATTTTGTCGATTGTTGAATTTTAGGAATTTTGGCATTTTTCTCAATTTTTTCATTTTTAACAAAATTTACAATATTAAAATTTTGTCCATTTCTTTATTTAGGGAACTTTGCGATTTTACAGTTTTTACCGTTTTTACAATTTTGGAAAAATTTTCTTTTTTATCAAATTTCGGAAAATTTCCGAAATTTTTAATTTTTTTTGATTTTTGAATTTTTAGAATCTTTGCAATTTATTCGATTTTTTCATTTCAACATAAATTACAATTTTCCAATTTTGTAGATTTCTAAGTTAAGAGAAGTTTGTGATTTTGTCGATTATACAGTTTTTACTATTTTGGAGAAAGTGTCTTCATTATTAAATTTCGGAAATTTTCCGAAATTTAAAATTTTTCCGATTTTGGAATTTATTAAATTTTTGAATTTTTCTCGATTTTTTCATTTCAACAAAAATAACAATATTCCAATTTTGCATATTTCTTTATTTAAAAAACTTTGCGATTTTTTAGTTTTCACTGTTTTTACTATTTTTAAAAAAATGTCTTTTGTTATCAAATTTCTAAAATGTTCCGAAATTTTAAATTTTTTCGATTTTTGAATAAAGGGAATTTTAGCATTTTTCTTAATATTTTTAATTCAACAAAAATTACAATTTCCAATTTTGGCGATTTCTTTATTTAAAGAGCTTTGCGATTTTTAAGTTTTCACAGTTTTTACAATTTTGAAAAAATTTTCTTTTGTTATCAAAATTCGGAATTTTTCCGAAATTTTAAATTTTGTCAATTTAAAAGTTTCAGAAATTTTTGCATTTTTCTCGATTTTTTCATTTCAACAAAATTTACAATATTCCAATTTTATAGATTTCTTTATTTAAAGAGCTTTGCGATTTTTAAGTTTTCACAGTTTTTACTATTTTCAACAATTTAATTTTTTTTATCAAATTTTGGAAATTTTCCGAAATTTTAAATTTTGTCGATTGTTCAATTTTAGGAATTTTTGCATTTATCTCAATTTTTTTATTTTAACAAAATTTACAATATTCAAATTTTGTCCATTTCTTTATTTAGGGAACTTTGCGATTTTACAGTTTTTACCGTTTTTACAATTTTGGAAAAATGTTCTTTTTTATCGAATTTCGGAAAATTTCCGAAATTTTTAATTTTTTTTTGATATTTTAATTTTTAGAATTTTTGAATTTTTCTCGATTTTTTCATTTCAACAAAATTTACAATATTCCAATTTTGTATATTTCTTAATTTAAAAAGCTTTGCGATTTTTAAGTTTTCACAGTTTTTACTATTTTGAACAAAATTTCTTTTTTTTTTATTAAATTTCGGAAATTTTCCGAAATTTTAAATTTTTTCGATTTTTCAATTAAGGGAATTTTAGCATTTTTCTTGATATTTTTAATTCAACAAAAATTACAATTTTCCAATTTTGGCGATTTGTTAATTTAAAGAGCTTTGCGATTTTTAAGTTTTCACAGTCTTTACTATTTTGAAAAAATTCAATTTTTTTATCAAATTTCGGAAATTTTCCGAAATTTTAAATTTTGTCGATTGTTGAATTTTAGGAACTTTTGCATTTTTCTCAATTTTTTTATTTTAACAAAATTTACAATATTCAAATTTTGTCCATTTCTTTATTTAGGGAACTTTGCGATTTTACAGTTTTTACCGTTTTTACAATTTTGGAAAAATTTTGTTTTTTATCGAATTTCGGAAAGTTTCCAAAATTTTTAATTTTTTTTGATTTTTGAATTTTTAGAATTTTTGCATTTTTCTCGATTTTTTCATTTCAACAAAAATTACAATTTTCAAATTTTTTAGATTTTTTAATCAAGAGAACTTTGTGATTTTGTCGATTTTACAGTTTTTACTATTTTGAAAAAATTTTCTTTTTTTATCAAAATTTCAAAAGTTTTACAAAATTTTAATTTTATCGATTTTTGAATTTTTGGAATTTTTCTCGATTTTTTCAATTTAACAAAAATTACAATTTTCCAATTTTGTAGATTTCTTAATTTAGAGAACTTTGCGATTTTACAGTTTTCACAGTTTTTACTATTTTGAAAAAAATTTCTTTTGTTATCAAATTTCGAAAATTTTCGGAAATTTTAAATTTTTTTCGATTTTTGAATTTAGGGAATTTTAGCATTTTTCTTGATATTTTTAATTCAACAAAAATTACAATTTTCCAATTTTGGCGATTTCTTTATTAAAAGAACTTTGCGATTTTTAAGTTTTCACAGTCTTTACTATTTGGAAAAAAATTAATTTTTTTATCAAATTTCGGAAATTTTCCGAAATTTTAAATTTTGTCGATTGTAGAATTTTGGGAATTTTGAATTTTTCTCAATTTTTTTTATTTTTAAAAAAATTTACAATATTCAAATTTTGTCCATTTCTTTATTAAGGGAACTTTGCGATTTTACAGTTTTCACAGTTTTTACAATTTTGGAACATTTTTTTTTTTTTATCGAATTTCGGAAAGTTTCCGAAATTTTGAATTTTTTTTTATTTTTGAATTTTTAGAATTTTTCCATTTTTCTCGATATTTTCATTTCAACAAAAATTAAAAATTTCCAATTGTTTAGATTTCTTAATTTAGAGAACTTTGTGATTTTGTCGATTTTACAGTTTTTACTATTTTAAAAAAATTTTCTTTTTTTTTATCAAATTTTCGATTTCTTGAATTTTTAGAATTTTCGCATTTTTCTTTCTATTTTCATTTCAACTAAAAATTAAAATTTTCCAATTTTGTAGATTTCTTAATTTAGAGAACTTTGCGATTTTACAGTTTTTACAGTTTTTAAAAATTTGAAAATATTTAATTTTTTTATCAAATTTTCGGAAATTTTGCAAAAATTTTAACTTTTTTCGATTTTTGAATTTTTAGAATTTTCGCATTTTTCTCGATTTTTTAATTTTAACAAAAACTACAATTTTTCAATTTTGTAGATTTCTTAAATTAGAGAACTTTGCGATTTTACAGTTTTCACAGTTTTTACTATTTTGAAAAAAATTTCTTTTGTTCGGAAATTTTCCAAAATCTTAAATTTTTTCGACTTTTGAATTTTGGGAATTTTTGCATTTTTCTTGATATTTTTATTCAACAAATTTTACAGTTCTCCAATTTTTCGATTTCTTAATTTGGAGAGCTTTGTGATTTTACAGTTTAAACAGTTTTTACTATTTTGAAAAAATTTCCTTTTTTTTATCAAGTTTCGGAAATTTTAAGAAATTTTAAATTTTTTCGATTTTTGAATTTTTAGAATTTTTGAATTTTTTTCGATTTTTTCATTTCAACAAAAATTACAATTTTCCAATTTTGTAGATTTCTTAATTTAGAGAACATTGCGATTTTACAGTTTTTACTATTTTGAAAAAAATTTCTTTTGTTATCAAATTTCGGAAATTTTAAATTTTTTCGATTTTTGAATTAAGGGAATTTTAGCATTTTTCTTGATATTTTTAATTCAACAAAAATTACAATTTTCCAATTTTGGCGATTTCTTTATTTAAAGAACTTTGCGATTTTTAAGAGTTCACAGTCTTGACTATTTTGAAAAATGTAATATTTTTATCAAATTTCGGAAATTTTCCGAAATTTTAAATTATGTCGATTGTTGAATTTTAGGAATTTTGCATTTTTCTCAATTTTTTTTATTTTTAACAAAATTTACAATATTCAAATTTTGTCCATTTCTTTATTTAGGGAACTTTGCGATTTTACAGTTTTCACAGTTTTAACAATTTTGGAAAAAATGTTCTTTTGTATGGAATTTCGGAAAGTTTCCGAAATTTTTAATTTTTTTTGATTTTTGAATTTTTAGAATTTTTGCATTTTTCTCGATTTTTTCATTTCAACAAAAATTACAATTTTCCAATTTCGTAGATTTCTGAATTAAGAGAATTTTATGATTTTGTCGATTATACAGCTTTTACTATTTTGGAGAAAGTGTCTTCTTTATTCAATTTCGGAAATTTTCCGAAATTTTAAATTTTTCCGATTTTTTAATTTCTTAAAATTTTTTAATTTTTCTCGATTTTGTCATTTCAACAAAATTTACTATATTCCAATTTTGTATATTTCTTAATTTAAAAAACTTTGCGATTTTTCAGTTTTCACAGTTTTAACTATTTTGAAAAAAATTTCTTTTGTTTTCAAATTTCGGAAATTTTCCGAAATTTTAAATTTCTTTGATTTTTGAATTTAGGGAGTTTTAGCATTTTTCTTGATATTTTTAATTCAACAAAAATTACAATTTTCCAATTTTGGCGATTTCTTAATTTGGAGAACTTCGTGATTTTACAGTTTAAACAGTTTCTACTATTTTGAAAAAATTTCCTTTTTTTTATCAAGTTTCGGAAATTTTAAGAAATTTTAAATTTTTTCGATTTTTGAATTTTTAGAATTTTTGAATTTTTTTCGATTTTTTCATTTCAACAAAAATTACAATTTTCCAATTTTGTAGATTTCTTAATTGAGAGAACTTCGCAATTTAACAGTTTTCACAGTTTTAACTATTTTGAAAAACATTAATTTTTTTATCTAATTTTTCTTGAATTAAAAATATCAAGAAAAATGCTAAAATTCCCTAAATTAAAAAATCTAACAAATTTAAAATTTCGGAAAATTTCCGAAATTTTTAATTTGTTTTGATTTTTGAATTTTTAGAATTTTTGCAATTTATTCGATTTTTTCATTTCAACAAAAATTACAATTTTCTAATTTTGTAGATTTCTAAGATAAGAGAAGTTTGTGATTTTGTCTTCATTATTCAATTTCGGAAATTTTCCGAAATTTTAAATTTTTCCGATTTTGGAATTTATTAAATTTTTGCATTTTTCTCGATTTTTTTTATTTTTTTTTTATTTTTAATTCAACAAAAATTACAATTTCCAATTTTGGCGATTTCTTTATTTAAAGAGCTTTGCGATTTTTAAGTTTTCACAGTTTTTACAATTTTGAAAAAATTTTCTTTTGTTATCCAAATTCGGAATTTTTCCGAAATTTTATATTTAGTCAATTTAAAAGTTTTTTTTGCATTTTTCTCGATTTTTTCATTTCAACAAAATTTACAATATTCCAATTTTATAGATTTCTTTATTTAAAGAGCTTTTGAAGTTTTCACAGTCTTAACTATTTTGACAAAATTTAATTTTTTTTATCAAATTTCGAAAAATTTTCCGAAATTTTAAATGTTGTCGATTGTTGAATTTTAGGAATTTTTGCATTTTTCTCGTTTTTTTTTATTTTTAGCAAAATTTACAATATTCAAATTTTGTCCATTTCTTTATTTAGGGAACTTTGCGATTTTACAGTTTTCACAGTTTTTACAATTTTGGAAAACTTTTCTTTTTTTATCGAATTTCGGAAAGTTTCCGAAATGTTTAATTTTTTTCGATTTTTGAATTTTTAGAATTTTTTAATTTTTCTCGATTTTTTCATTTCAACAAAAATTACAATTTTCCAATTTTGTAGATTTCTTAATTAAGAGAACTTTGTGATTTTGTCGATTTTACAGTTTTTACTATTTTGAAAAAATTTAATTTTTTCATCTAATTTCGGAAATTTTCCGAAATCTTAATTTTTTTCGACATTTGATTTTGGGAATTTTTGTATTTTTCTTGATTTTCAACAAATTTTACAGTTCTCCAATTTTGTCGATTTCTTAATTTGGAGAACTTCGTGATTTTACAGTTTAAACAGTTTCTACTATTTTGAAAAAATTTCTATTTTTTATTAAGTTTCGGAAATTTTAAGAAATTTTAAATTTTTTTGATTTTGAATTTTTTGAATTTTTGCATTTTTCTCGATTTTTTCATTTCAACAAAAATTGCAATTTTCCAATTTTGTAGATTTCTTAATTTAAAGAACCTTGCGATTTCACAGTTTTCACAGTTTTTACTATTTTAAAAAAATTTAATTTTTTTATCGAATTTCGGAAATTTTCGGAAATTTTAAATTTTGTCGATTGTTGAATTTTAGGAGTTTTTTGCATTATTCTCGATTTTCGTATTTCTAACAAAATTTACAATATTTAAATTTTGTCCATTTCTTTATTTAGGGAACTTTGCGATTTTACAGTTTTCACAGTTTTTACTATTTTTAAAAAAAATTCTTTTGTTATCAAATTTCGGAAATTTTAAATTTTTTCGATTTTTGAATTAAGGGAATTTTAGCATTTTTCTTGATATTTTTAATTCAACAAAAATAACAATTTTCCAATTTTGGCGATTTCTTTATTTAAAGAGCTTTGCGATTTTTAAGTTTTCACAGTCCTTACTATTTTGAAAAAATTTATTTTTTTTATCAAATTTCGGAAATTTTCCGAAATTTTTAATTATTTTCGATTTTTAGAATTTTCGCATTTTTCTCGATTTTTTCATTTCAACAAAAATTACAATTTTCCAATTTTTTAGATTTCTTAATTTAGAGAATTTTGTGATTTTGTCGATTTAACAGTTTTTACTATTTTGAAAAATTTTTCTTTTTTTATCAAATTTCGGAAATTTTAAATTTTTTCGATTTTTGAATTTAGGGAATTTTAGCATTTTTCTTGATTTTTTAATTCAACAAAAATTACAATTTTCCAATTTTGGCGATTTATTTATTTATAGAGCCTTGCGATTTTTAAGTTTTCACAGTTTTTACTATTTTGAACAAATTTAATTTTTTTTATCAAATTTCGGAAAATTTCCGAAATTTTTAATTTTTTTTTGATATTTTAATTTTTAGAATTTTTGCATTTTTCTCGATTTTTTCATTTCAACAAAAATTACAATTTTCCAATTTTGTAGATTTCTAAATTAAGAGAAGTTTGTGATTTTGTCGATTATACAGATTTTATTATTTTGAAGAAGGTGTCTTCTTTATTCAATTTCGGAAATTTTCCGAAATTTTAAAATTTTCCGATTTTTTGAATTTCTTAAATTTTTGAATTTTTCTCGAATTTTTCATTTTAACAAAATTTACAATATTCCAATTTTGTATATTTCTTAATTTAAAGAGCTTTGCGATTTTTAAGTTTTCACAGTTTTTACTATTTTGAACAAAATTTCTTTTTTTTTATTAAATTTCGGAAATTTTCCGAAATTTTAAAATTTTTCGATTTTTGAATTAAGGGGATTTTAGCATTTTTCTCGATTTTTTCATTTCAACAAAATTTACAATATTCCAATTTTGTAGATTTCTTAATTTAAAAAGCTTTGCGATTTTTAAGTTTTCACAGTTTGTACTATTTTGAACAAAATTTCTTTTTTTTTATTAAATTTCGGAAATTTTCCGAAATTTTAAAATTTTCCGATTTTTGAATTTCTTAAATTTTTGAATTTTTCTCGATTTTTTCATTTCAACAAAAATTAAAATTTTCCAATCTTGTAGATTTCTTAATTTAGAGAACTTTGCGATTTTACAGTTTTTACAGTTTTTAAAATTTTGAAAATATTTAATTTTTTTATCGAATTTCGGAAAGTTTCCGTAATTTTTAATTTTTTTTATTTTTGAATTTTTAAAATTTTTCCATTTTTCTCGATATTTTCATTTCAACCAAAAATTAAAATTTTCCAATTTTTCAGATTTCTTAATTTAGAGAACTTTGCGATTTTACAGTTTTTACAGTTTTTAAAATTTTGAAAATATTTAATTTTTTTATCGAATTTCGGAAAGTTTCCGTAATTTTTAATTATTTTTGATTTTTGAATTTTTAGAATTTTCGCATTTTTCTCGATTTTTTCATTTCAACAAAAATGGCAATTTTCCAATTTTTTAGATTTCTTAATTTAGAGAACTTTGTGATTTTGTCGATTTTAGAGTTTATACTATTTTGAAAAAATTTAATTTTTTATATAAAATTTTTAGGAAATTTTGCAAAATTTGAACTTTTTTCGATTTTTGAATTTTTAGAATTTTCGCATTTTTCTCGATTTTTTCATTTTAACAAAAATTACAATTTTTCAATTTTGTAGATTTCTTAATTTAGAGAACTTTGCGATTTTACAGTTTTCACAGTTTTTACTATTGTGAAAAAAATTTTTTTTGTTATCAAATTTCGGAAATTTTAAATTTTTTAAGTTTTTGAATTTAGGGAATTTTAGCATTTTTCTTGATATTTTTAATTCAACAAAAGTTAGAATTTTCCAATTTTGGCGATTTCTTTATTTAAAGAGCTTTGCGATTTTAAAGTTTTCACAGTCTTTACTATTTTGAAAAAATTTAATTTTTTTCATCAAATTTCGGAAATTTTCCGAAATTTTAAATTTTTTCGATTGTTGAATTTTAGGAATATTTGCATTTTTCTCGATTTTTGTATTTTTAACAAAATTTACAATATTTCAATTTTGTCCATTTCTTTATTTATGGAACTTTGCGACTTTACAGTTCTCACAGTTTTTTCAATTTTGGAAAAATGTTCTTTTCTATCGTATATCGGAAAGTTTCCGAAACTTTTAATTTTTTTTGATTTTTGAATTTTTTGAATTTTTGCATTTTTCTCGATTTTTTCATTTCAACAAAAATTACAATTTTCCAATTTTGTAGATTTCTAAGTAAAGAGAAGTTTGAGATTTTGTCGATAATACAGTTTTTACTATTTTGGAGAAAGTGTCTCTTTTATTCAATTTTGGAAATTTTCCGAAATTTTAAATTTTTCCGATTTTTTGATTTTTTAAAATTTTTGAATTTTTCTCGATTTTTGAATTTAGGGAATTTTAGCATTTTTCTTGATATTTTTAATTCAACAAAAATTACAATTTTCCAATTTTGGCGATTTCTTTATTTAAAGAACTTTGCCATTTTTAAGTTTTCACAGTCTTTACTATTTTGAAAAATGTAATATTTTTATCAAATTTCGGAAATTTTCCGAAATTTTAAATTATGTCGATTGTTGAATTTTAGGAATTTTGCATTTTTCTCAATTTTTTTTATTATTAACAAAATTTACAATATTCAAATTTTGTCCATTTCTTTATTTAGGGAACTTTGCGATTTTACAGTTTTCACAGTTTTAACAATTTTGGAAAACATTTTCTTTTATATGGAATTTCGGAAAGTTTCCGAAATTTTTAATTCTTTTTTATTTTTGAATTTTTAGAATTTTTGCATTTTTCTCGATTTTTTCATTTCAACAAAA
Source organism: Drosophila immigrans (assembly GCA_963583835.1). Classification (NCBI taxonomy): domain Eukaryota; kingdom Metazoa; phylum Arthropoda; class Insecta; order Diptera; family Drosophilidae; genus Drosophila; species Drosophila immigrans. The sequence continues at coordinate 908,559 of CAUZWO010000094.1, read as the reverse complement.
ATTACAATTTTCCAATTTCGTAGATTTCTGAATTAAGAGAATTTTATGATTTTGTCGATTATACAGTTTTTACTATTTTGGAGAAAGTGTCTTCTTTATTCAATTTCGGAAATTTTCCGAAATTTTAAATTTTTCCGATTTTTTAATTTCTTAAAATTTTTTAATTTTTCTCGATTTTGTCATTTCAACAAAATTTACTATATTCCAATTTTGTATATTTCTTAATTTAAAAAACTTTGCGATTTTTCAGTTTTCACAGTTTTTACTATTTTGAAAAAAATTTCTTTTGTTTTCAAATTTCGGAAATTTTCCGTAATTTTAAATTTCTTTGATTTTTGAATTTAGGGAGTTTTAGCATTTTTCTTGATATTTTTAATTCAACAAAAATTACAATTTTCCAATTTTGGCGATTTCTTAATTTAGAGAACCTTGCGATTTTACAGTTTTCACAGTTTTTACTATTTTGAAAAAATTTAATTTTTTTATCGAATTTCGGAAATTTTCCGAAATTTTAAATTTTGTCGATGGTTGAATTTTAGGAGTTTTTGCATTTTTCTCGATTTTCGTATTTTTAACAAAATTTACAATATTTAAATTTTGTCCATTTCTTTATTTAGGGAACTTTGCGATTTTACAGTTTTCACAGTTTTTACTATTTTGAAAAAAATTTCTTTTGTTATCAGATTTCGAAAATTTTTGAAAATTTTAAATTTTTTTCGATTTTTGAATTTAGGGAATTTAAGCATTTTTCTCGATTTTTTCATTCCAACAAAAATTACAATTTTCCAACTTTGTAGATTTCTAAATTAAGAGAAGTTTGTGATTTTGTCGATTATACAGATTTTATTATTTTGAAGAAAGTGTCTACTTTATTCAATTTCGGAAATTTTCGGAAATTTTAAATTTTTTCGATTTTTAAATTAAAGGAATTTTAGCATTTTTCTCAATTTTTTTTATTTATAACAAAAATTACAATATTCAAATTTTGTCTATTTCTTTATTTAGGGAACTTTGCGATTTTACAGTTTTAACAATTTTGGAAAAATTTTCTTTTTTATCGAATTTTGGAAAGTTTCCAAAAGTTTTTATTTTTTTTTGATTTTTGAATTTTTAGAATTTTTGCATTTTTCTCGATTTTTTAATTTCAACAAAAATAATAATTTTCAAATTTTTTAGATTTCTTAATTTTGCGAACTTTGTGATTTTGTCGAATTTACAGTTTTTACTATTTTGAAAAAATTTTCTTTTTTTATCAAAATTTCAAAAGTTTTGCAAAATTTTAAGTTTTATCGATTTTTGAATTTTTGGAATTTTTTAATTTTTCTCGATTTTTTCATTTTAACAAAAATTACAATTCTCCAATTTTGTAGATTTCTTAATTTAGAGAACTTTGCGATTTTACAGTTTTCACAGTTTTTACTATTTTGAAAAAAAAATTTTTTGTTATTAAATTTCGAAAATTTTCGGAAATTTTAAATTTTTTTCGATTTTTGAATTAAGGGAATTTTAGCATTTTTCTTGATATTTTTAATTCAACAAAAATTACAATTTTCCAATTTTGGCGATTTCTTTATTAAAAGAGTTTTGCGATATTTAAGTTTTCACAGTCTTTACTATTTGGAAAAAATTTACTTTTTTTATCAAATTTCGGAAATTTTCCGAAATTTTAAATTTTGTCGATTGTTGAATTTTAGGAACTTTTGCATTTTTCTAAATTTTTTTATTTTTAAAAAAATTTACAATATTCAAATTTTGTCCATTTCTTTATTTAGGGAACTTTGCGATTTTACAGTTTTCACAGTTTTTACAATTTTGGAAAATTTTTCTTTTTTATCGAATTTCGGAAAGTTTCAGAAATTTTGTTTTTTTTTTTATTTTTGAATTTTTCGAATTCTTCCATTTTGCTTGATATTTTCATTTCAACAAAAATTAAAATTTTCCAATTTTTTAAATTTCTTAATTTAGAGAACTTTGTGATTTTGTCGATTTAACAGTTTTTACTATTTTGAAAAAATTTTTTTTTTGTTATCAAATTTTCGGAAATTTTGCAAAATTTTAATTTATTTCGATTTTTTTAATTTTTAGAATTTTCGCATTTTTCTCGATTTTTTCATTTCAACAAAAATAACAATTTTCCAATTTTGTAGATTTCTTAATTTAGAGAACTTTGCGATTTTACAGTTTTCACAGTTTTTACTATTTTAAAAAAAAATTTCTTTTGTTATCAAATTTCGGAAATTTTAAATTTATTCGATTTTTGAAGTAAGGGAATTTTAGCATTTTTCTTGATATTTTTAATTCAACAAAAATTACAATTTTCCAATTTTGGCGATTTCTTTATTTAAAGAGCTTTGCGATTTTACAGCTTTTAAAATTTTGAAAATATTTAATTTTTTTATCGAATTTCGGAAAGTTTCCGTAATTTTTAATTTTTTTTGATTTTTGAATTTTTAGAATTTTTGAATTTTTCTCGATTTTTTCATTTCAACAAAAATTCCAATTTTCCAATTTTTTAGATTTCTTAATTTAGAGAACTTTGTGATTTTGTCTATTTTACAGTTCTTACTATTTTTAAATAATTTTATTTTTTTATCAAATTTTAGGAAATTTTGCAAAATTTTAACGTTTTTCGATTTTTGAATTCTTAGAATTTTTGCATTTTTCTCGATTTTTTCATTTTAGCAAAAATTACAATTTTCAATTTTGTAGATTTCTTAATTTAGAGAGCTTTGCGATTTTTAAGTTTTCACAGTCTTTACTATTTTGAAAAAATTTAATTTTTTTTATCAAATTTCGTAAATTTCCCGAAATTTTAAATTTTTTCGATTGTTGCATTTTAGGAATAATTGCATTTTTCTCGATTTTTTTTTTTTTTTAATTAACAATATTCAAATTTTGTCCATTTCTTTATTTAGGGAACTTTGCCATTTTACAGTTTTTACAGTTTTTACAATTTTGGAAAAATGTTCTTTTTTATCGAATTTCGGAAAGTTTCCGAAATTTTTAATTTTTTTCGGTTTTTGAATTTTTAGAATTTTTGCATTTTTCTCGATTTTTTCATTTCAACAAAAATTACAGTTTTCCAATTTTTTAGATTTCTTAATTAAGAAAAATTTGTGATTTTGTCGATATAACAGTTTTTACTATTTTGGAGAAAGTGTCTTCTTTATTCAATTTCGGAATTTTAAGAAATTCTAAATTTTTTCGATTTTTTAATTTTTAGAATTTTTGCATTTTTTTCGATTTTTTTATTTCAACAAAAATTACAATTTTCAAATTTTGTAGATTTCTTAATTAAGAGAACTTTGCGATTTTACAGTTTTCACAGTTTCTACTATTTAGAAAAAATTTTATTTTTTTATCAAATTTTCGGAAATTTTTCAAAATTTTAATTTTTTTCGATCTTTGAATTTTTAGAATTTGCGCATTTTGCTTGATTTTTTAATTTCAACAAAAATAACAATTTTCCAATTTTGTAGATTTCTTAATTTAGAGAACTTTGCGATTTTACAGTTTTCACAGTTTTTACTATTTTGAAAAAAATTTCTTTTGTTATCAAATTTCGGAAATTTTCCGAAATTTTAAATTTTGTCGATTGTAGAATTTTGGGAATTTTGAATTTTTCTCAATTTTTTTTATTTTTAAAAAAATTTACAATATTCAAATTTTGTCCATTTCTTTATTAAGGGAACTTTGCGATTTTACAGTTTTCACAGTTTTTACAATTTTGGAACATTTTTTTTTTTTTATCGAATTTCGGAAAGTTTCCGAAATTTTGAATTTTTTTTTATTTTTGAATTTTTAGAATTTTTCCATTTTTCTCGATATTTTCATTTCAACAAAAATTAAAAATTTCCAATTGTTTAGATTTCTTAATTTAGAGAACTTTGTGATTTTGTCGATTTTACAGTTTTTACTATTTTAAAAAAATTTTCTTTTTTTTTATCAAATTTTCGATTTCTTGAATTTTTAGAATTTTCGCATTTTTCTTTCTATTTTCATTTCAACTAAAAATTAAAATTTTCCAATTTTGTAGATTTCTTAATTTAGAGAACTTTGCGATTTTACAGTTTTTACAGTTTTTAAAAATTTGAAAATATTTAATTTTTTTATCAAATTTTCGGAAATTTTGCAAAAATTTTAACTTTTTTCGATTTTTGAATTTTTAGAATTTTCGCATTTTTCTCGATTTTTTAATTTTAACAAAAACTACAATTTTTCAATTTTGTAGATTTCTTAATTTAGAGAACTTTGCGATTTTACAGTTTTCACAGTTTTTACTATTTTGAAAAAAATTTCTTTTGTTCGGAAATTTTCCAAAATCTTAAATTTTTTCGACTTTTGAATTTTGGGAATTTTTGCATTTTTCTTGATATTTTTATTCAACAAATTTTACAGTTCTCCAATTTTTCGATTTCTTAATTTGGAGAGCTTTGTGATTTTACAGTTTAAACAGTTTTTACTATTTTGAAAAAATTTCCTTTTTTTTATCAAGTTTCGGAAATTTTAAGAAATTTTAAATTTTTTCGATTTTTGAATTTTTAGAATTTTTGAATTTTTTTCGATTTTTTCATTTCAACAAAAATTACAATTTTCCAATTTTGTAGATTTCTTAATTTAGAGAACATTGCGATTTTACAGTTTTTACTATTTTGAAAAAAATTTCTTTTGTTATCAAATTTCGGAAATTTTAAATTTTTTCGATTTTTGAATTAAGGGAATTTTAGCATTTTTCTTGATATTTTTAATTCAACAAAAATTACAATTTTCCAATTTTGGCGATTTGTTAATTTAAAGAGCTTTGCGATTTTTAAGTTTTCACAGTCTTTACTATTTTGAAAAAATTCAATTTTTTTATCAAATTTCGGAAATTTTCCGAAATTTTAAATTTTGTCGATTGTTGAATTTTAGGAACTTTTGCATTTTTCTCAATTTTTTTATTTTAACAAAATTTACAATATTCAAATTTTGTCCATTTCTTTATTTAGGGAACTTTGCGATTTTACAGTTTTTACCGTTTTTACAATTTTGGAAAAATTTTGTTTTTTATCGAATTTCGGAAAGTTTCCAAAATTTTTAATTTTTTTTGATTTTTGAATTTTTAGAATTTTTGCATTTTTCTCGATTTTTTCATTTCAACAAAAATTACAATTTTCAAATTTTTTAGATTTTTTAATCAAGAGAACTTTGTGATTTTGTCGATTTTACAGTTTTTACTATTTTGAAAAAATTTTCTTTTTTTATCAAAATTTCAAAAGTTTTACAAAATTTTAATTTTATCGATTTTTGAATTTTTGGAATTTTTCTCGATTTTTTCAATTTAACAAAAATTACAATTTTCCAATTTTGTAGATTTCTTAATTTAGAGAACTTTGCGATTTTACAGTTTTCACAGTTTTTACTATTTTGAAAAAAATTTCTTTTGTTATCAAATTTCGAAAATTTTCGGAAATTTTAAATTTTTTTCGATTTTTGAATTTAGGGAATTTTAGCATTTTTCTTGATATTTTTAATTCAACAAAAATTACAATTTTCCAATTTTGGCGATTTCTTTATTAAAAGAACTTTGCGATTTTTAAGTTTTCACAGTCTTTACTATTTGGAAAAAAATTAATTTTTTTATCAAATTTCGGAAATTTTCCGAAATTTTAAATTTTGTCGATTGTAGAATTTTGGGAATTTTGAATTTTTCTCAATTTTTTTTATTTTTAAAAAAATTTACAATATTCAAATTTTGTCCATTTCTTTATTAAGGGAACTTTGCGATTTTACAGTTTTCACAGTTTTTACAATTTTGGAACATTTTTTTTTTTTTATCGAATTTCGGAAAGTTTCCGAAATTTTGAATTTTTTTTTATTTTTGAATTTTTAGAATTTTTCCATTTTTCTCGATATTTTCATTTCAACAAAAATTAAAAATTTCCAATTGTTTAGATTTCTTAATTTAGAGAACTTTGTGATTTTGTCGATTTTACAGTTTTTACTATTTTAAAAAAATTTTCTTTTTTTTTATCAAATTTTCGATTTCTTGAATTTTTAGAATTTTCGCATTTTTCTTTCTATTTTCATTTCAACTAAAAATTAAAATTTTCCAATTTTGTAGATTTCTTAATTTAGAGAACTTTGCGATTTTACAGTTTTTACAGTTTTTAAAAATTTGAAAATATTTAATTTTTTTATCAAATTTTCGGAAATTTTGCAAAAATTTTAACTTTTTTCGATTTTTGAATTTTTAGAATTTTCGCATTTTTCTCGATTTTTTAATTTTAACAAAAACTACAATTTTTCAATTTTGTAGATTTCTTAATTTAGAGAACTTTGCGATTTTACAGTTTTCACAGTTTTTACTATTTTGAAAAAAATTTCTTTTGTTCGGAAATTTTCCAAAATCTTAAATTTTTTCGACTTTTGAATTTTGGGAATTTTTGCATTTTTCTTGATATTTTTATTCAACAAATTTTACAGTTCTCCAATTTTTCGATTTCTTAATTTGGAGAGCTTTGTGATTTTACAGTTTAAACAGTTTTTACTATTTTGAAAAAATTTCCTTTTTTTTATCAAGTTTCGGAAATTTTAAGAAATTTTAAATTTTTTCGATTTTTGAATTTTTAGAATTTTTGAATTTTTTTCGATTTTTTCATTTCAACAAAAATTACAATTTTCCAATTTTGTAGATTTCTTAATTTAGAGAACATTGCGATTTTACAGTTTTTACTATTTTGAAAAAAATTTCTTTTGTTATCAAATTTCGGAAATTTTAAATTTTTTCGATTTTTGAATTAAGGGAATTTTAGCATTTTTCTTGATATTTTTAATTCAACAAAAATTACAATTTTCCAATTTTGGCGATTTCTTTATTTAAAGAACTTTGCGATTTTTAAGAGTTCACAGTCTTGACTATTTTGAAAAATGTAATATTTTTATCAAATTTCGGAAATTTTCCGAAATTTTAAATTATGTCGATTGTTGAATTTTAGGAATTTTGCATTTTTCTCAATTTTTTTTATTTTTAACAAAATTTACAATATTCAAATTTTGTCCATTTCTTTATTTAGGGAACTTTGCGATTTTACAGTTTTCACAGTTTTAACAATTTTGGAAAAAATGTTCTTTTGTATGGAATTTCGGAAAGTTTCCGAAATTTTTAATTTTTTTTGATTTTTGAATTTTTAGAATTTTTGCATTTTTCTCGATTTTTTCATTTCAACAAAAATTACAATTTTCCAATTTCGTAGATTTCTGAATTAAGAGAATTTTATGATTTTGTCGATTATACAGCTTTTACTATTTTGGAGAAAGTGTCTTCTTTATTCAATTTCGGAAATTTTCCGAAATTTTAAATTTTTCCGATTTTTTAATTTCTTAAAATTTTTTAATTTTTCTCGATTTTGTCATTTCAACAAAATTTACTATATTCCAATTTTGTATATTTCTTAATTTAAAAAACTTTGCGATTTTTCAGTTTTCACAGTTTTTACTATTTTGAAAAAAATTTCTTTTGTTTTCAAATTTCGGAAATTTTCCGAAATTTTAAATTTCTTTGATTTTTGAATTTAGGGAGTTTTAGCATTTTTCTTGATATTTTTAATTCAACAAAAATTACAATTTTCCAATTTTGGCGATTTCTTAATTTGGAGAACTTCGTGATTTTACAGTTTAAACAGTTTCTACTATTTTGAAAAAATTTCCTTTTTTTTATCAAGTTTCGGAAATTTTAAGAAATTTTAAATTTTTTCGATTTTTGAATTTTTAGAATTTTTGAATTTTTTTCGATTTTTTCATTTCAACAAAAATTACAATTTTCCAATTTTGTAGATTTCTTAATTGAGAGAACTTCGCAATTTAACAGTTTTCACAGTTTTAACTATTTTGAAAAACATTAATTTTTTTATCTAATTTTTCTTGAATTAAAAATATCAAGAAAAATGCTAAAATTCCCTAAATTAAAAAATCTAACAAATTTAAAATTTCGGAAAATTTCCGAAATTTTTAATTTGTTTTGATTTTTGAATTTTTAGAATTTTTGCAATTTATTCGATTTTTTCATTTCAACAAAAATTACAATTTTCTAATTTTGTAGATTTCTAAGATAAGAGAAGTTTGTGATTTTGTCTTCATTATTCAATTTCGGAAATTTTCCGAAATTTTAAATTTTTCCGATTTTGGAATTTATTAAATTTTTGCATTTTTCTCGATTTTTTTTATTTTTTTTTTATTTTTAATTCAACAAAAATTACAATTTCCAATTTTGGCGATTTCTTTATTTAAAGAGCTTTGCGATTTTTAAGTTTTCACAGTTTTTACAATTTTGAAAAAATTTTCTTTTGTTATCCAAATTCGGAATTTTTCCGAAATTTTATATTTAGTCAATTTAAAAGTTTTTTTTGCATTTTTCTCGATTTTTTCATTTCAACAAAATTTACAATATTCCAATTTTATAGATTTCTTTATTTAAAGAGCTTTTGAAGTTTTCACAGTCTTAACTATTTTGACAAAATTTAATTTTTTTTATCAAATTTCGAAAAATTTTCCGAAATTTTAAATGTTGTCGATTGTTGAATTTTAGGAATTTTTGCATTTTTCTCGTTTTTTTTTATTTTTAGCAAAATTTACAATATTCAAATTTTGTCCATTTCTTTATTTAGGGAACTTTGCGATTTTACAGTTTTCACAGTTTTTACAATTTTGGAAAACTTTTCTTTTTTTATCGAATTTCGGAAAGTTTCCGAAATGTTTAATTTTTTTCGATTTTTGAATTTTTAGAATTTTTTAATTTTTCTCGATTTTTTCATTTCAACAAAAATTACAATTTTCCAATTTTGTAGATTTCTTAATTAAGAGAACTTTGTGATTTTGTCGATTTTACAGTTTTTACTATTTTGAAAAAATTTAATTTTTTCATCTAATTTCGGAAATTTTCCGAAATCTTAATTTTTTTCGACATTTGATTTTGGGAATTTTTGTATTTTTCTTGATTTTCAACAAATTTTACAGTTCTCCAATTTTGTCGATTTCTTAATTTGGAGAACTTCGTGATTTTACAGTTTAAACAGTTTCTACTATTTTGAAAAAATTTCTATTTTTTATTAAGTTTCGGAAATTTTAAGAAATTTTAAATTTTTTTGATTTTGAATTTTTTGAATTTTTGCATTTTTCTCGATTTTTTCATTTCAACAAAAATTGCAATTTTCCAATTTTGTAGATTTCTTAATTTAAAGAACCTTGCGATTTCACAGTTTTCACAGTTTTTACTATTTTAAAAAAATTTAATTTTTTTATCGAATTTCGGAAATTTTCGGAAATTTTAAATTTTGTCGATTGTTGAATTTTAGGAGTTTTTTGCATTATTCTCGATTTTCGTATTTCTAACAAAATTTACAATATTTAAATTTTGTCCATTTCTTTATTTAGGGAACTTTGCGATTTTACAGTTTTCACAGTTTTTACTATTTTTAAAAAAAATTCTTTTGTTATCAAATTTCGGAAATTTTAAATTTTTTCGATTTTTGAATTAAGGGAATTTTAGCATTTTTCTTGATATTTTTAATTCAACAAAAATAACAATTTTCCAATTTTGGCGATTTCTTTATTTAAAGAGCTTTGCGATTTTTAAGTTTTCACAGTCCTTACTATTTTGAAAAAATTTATTATACCCGCTACCCATAGGGTAGAAGGGTATTATGACTTAGTGCCAACAGAAAATGTATGTAACAGGCAGAAGGAGGCATCTCCGACCCCATAAAGTATATATATTCTTGATCAGCGTCAACAGCCGAGACGATATAGCCATGTCCGTCTGTCCGTCTGTCCGTCTGTCCGTCTGTATGAACACCTGGATCTCAGAGACTATAAGACATAGAGACACCAAATTTGGCAAAAAGGTTCCTTCATACCCTACGCAGGTCAAGTTTATTTCAAAAGTTGGATGCCACGCCCCCTTCGCCCACAATAAGCATTTATCTAGAGAAAGTCAAGTTTTTTTTTATGTAAATCGCGAATAACTCCAAAAGTTCTTTGTGTAATGATGTGTAATTTAGTAACCCATCTGCGCTTGACACTCTTAATATACCCTGTAATTTTGGTACAAATCGGATAAGTAGAACAAAAGTTATTCGTGAAATTATTTATCAAAATTTTTGTGCCCAGTGCATATGGACGTTTTAAGTGTGTGAATGACCTAGAGATATCAAATTTGGTGACAGTATACATGTAGCTCTTACGCAGATCAAGTTTGTTTTAGATTTTTGCCACGCCCCTTTCCGCCCCCAAAAACTGTAAAAGCCGTAATAATAGACCTAGAGCATTGAATTTTGGTATGCATAATAACAATGAGAGTCTGAATGACTCCTGTGAATTTGGTTGAGATCGAATAAAAAACGAGGAAGTTATTAAAGAATCCATTTTGTATGCAAAATTCACTTGCAGCTGCTCACGCTTTGTTTGTTTAGTTGACAATGTGACCTTGTCGGTGTTATGGATTTTTACCCGCTATTTTCAAATATATACAAACAAAATACAAGTTTCAGTATATTTTTGGTATATTTGTTGTCAAAATATCATTCAAATTTTTTTTTTCTCGAAATGGGTTGCGGGTATCATACGGTCGAGCACTCTCGACTGTAGCTTTCTTACTTGTTTTTTTTATCAAATTTCGGAAATTTTCCGAAATTTTTAATTATTTTCGATTTTTAGAATTTTCGCATTTTTCTCGATTTTTTCATTTCAACAAAAATTACAATTTTCCAATTTTTTAGATTTCTTAATTTAGAGAATTTTGTGATTTTGTCGATTTAACAGTTTTTACTATTTTGAAAAATTTTTCTTTTTTTATCAAATTTCGGAAATTTTAAATTTTTTCGATTTTTGAATTTAGGGAATTTTAGCATTTTTCTTGATTTTTTAATTCAACAAAAATTACAATTTTCCAATTTTGGCGATTTATTTATTTATAGAGCCTTGCGATTTTTAAGTTTTCACAGTTTTTACTATTTTGAACAAATTTAATTTTTTTTATCAAATTTCGGAAAATTTCCGAAATTTTTAATTTTTTTTTGATATTTTAATTTTTAGAATTTTTGCATTTTTCTCGATTTTTTCATTTCAACAAAAATTACAATTTTCCAATTTTGTAGATTTCTAAATTAAGAGAAGTTTGTGATTTTGTCGATTATACAGATTTTATTATTTTGAAGAAGGTGTCTTCTTTATTCAATTTCGGAAATTTTCCGAAATTTTAAAATTTTCCGATTTTTTGAATTTCTTAAATTTTTGAATTTTTCTCGAATTTTTCATTTTAACAAAATTTACAATATTCCAATTTTGTATATTTCTTAATTTAAAGAGCTTTGCGATTTTTAAGTTTTCACAGTTTTTACTATTTTGAACAAAATTTCTTTTTTTTTATTAAATTTCGGAAATTTTCCGAAATTTTAAAATTTTTCGATTTTTGAATTAAGGGGATTTTAGCATTTTTCTCGATTTTTTCATTTCAACAAAATTTACAATATTCCAATTTTGTAGATTTCTTAATTTAAAAAGCTTTGCGATTTTTAAGTTTTCACAGTTTGTACTATTTTGAACAAAATTTCTTTTTTTTTATTAAATTTCGGAAATTTTCCGAAATTTTAAAATTTTCCGATTTTTGAATTTCTTAAATTTTTGAATTTTTCTCGATTTTTTCATTTCAACAAAAATTAAAATTTTCCAATCTTGTAGATTTCTTAATTTAGAGAACTTTGCGATTTTACAGTTTTTACAGTTTTTAAAATTTTGAAAATATTTAATTTTTTTATCGAATTTCGGAAAGTTTCCGTAATTTTTAATTTTTTTTATTTTTGAATTTTTAAAATTTTTCCATTTTTCTCGATATTTTCATTTCAACCAAAAATTAAAATTTTCCAATTTTTCAGATTTCTTAATTTAGAGAACTTTGCGATTTTACAGTTTTTACAGTTTTTAAAATTTTGAAAATATTTAATTTTTTTATCGAATTTCGGAAAGTTTCCGTAATTTTTAATTATTTTTGATTTTTGAATTTTTAGAATTTTCGCATTTTTCTCGATTTTTTCATTTCAACAAAAATGGCAATTTTCCAATTTTTTAGATTTCTTAATTTAGAGAACTTTGTGATTTTGTCGATTTTAGAGTTTATACTATTTTGAAAAAATTTAATTTTTTATATAAAATTTTTAGGAAATTTTGCAAAATTTGAACTTTTTTCGATTTTTGAATTTTTAGAATTTTCGCATTTTTCTCGATTTTTTCATTTTAACAAAAATTACAATTTTTCAATTTTGTAGATTTCTTAATTTAGAGAACTTTGCGATTTTACAGTTTTCACAGTTTTTACTATTGTGAAAAAAATTTTTTTTGTTATCAAATTTCGGAAATTTTAAATTTTTTAAGTTTTTGAATTTAGGGAATTTTAGCATTTTTCTTGATATTTTTAATTCAACAAAAGTTAGAATTTTCCAATTTTGGCGATTTCTTTATTTAAAGAGCTTTGCGATTTTAAAGTTTTCACAGTCTTTACTATTTTGAAAAAATTTAATTTTTTTCATCAAATTTCGGAAATTTTCCGAAATTTTAAATTTTTTCGATTGTTGAATTTTAGGAATATTTGCATTTTTCTCGATTTTTGTATTTTTAACAAAATTTACAATATTTCAATTTTGTCCATTTCTTTATTTATGGAACTTTGCGACTTTACAGTTCTCACAGTTTTTTCAATTTTGGAAAAATGTTCTTTTCTATCGTATATCGGAAAGTTTCCGAAACTTTTAATTTTTTTTGATTTTTGAATTTTTTGAATTTTTGCATTTTTCTCGATTTTTTCATTTCAACAAAAATTACAATTTTCCAATTTTGTAGATTTCTAAGTAAAGAGAAGTTTGAGATTTTGTCGATAATACAGTTTTTACTATTTTGGAGAAAGTGTCTCTTTTATTCAATTTTGGAAATTTTCCGAAATTTTAAATTTTTCCGATTTTTTGATTTTTTAAAATTTTTGAATTTTTCTCGATTTTTGAATTTAGGGAATTTTAGCATTTTTCTTGATATTTTTAATTCAACAAAAATTACAATTTTCCAATTTTGGCGATTTCTTTATTTAAAGAACTTTGCCATTTTTAAGTTTTCACAGTCTTTACTATTTTGAAAAATGTAATATTTTTATCAAATTTCGGAAATTTTCCGAAATTTTAAATTATGTCGATTGTTGAATTTTAGGAATTTTGCATTTTTCTCAATTTTTTTTATTATTAACAAAATTTACAATATTCAAATTTTGTCCATTTCTTTATTTAGGGAACTTTGCGATTTTACAGTTTTCACAGTTTTAACAATTTTGGAAAACATTTTCTTTTATATGGAATTTCGGAAAGTTTCCGAAATTTTTAATTCTTTTTTATTTTTGAATTTTTAGAATTTTTGCATTTTTCTCGATTTTTTCATTTCAACAAAAATTACAATTTTCCAATTTCGTAGATTTCTGAATTAAGAGAATTTTATGATTTTGTCGATTATACAGTTTTTACTATTTTGGAGAAAGTGTCTTCTTTATTCAATTTCGGAAATTTTCCGAAATTTTAAATTTTTCCGATTTTTTAATTTCTTAAAATTTTTTAATTTTTCTCGATTTTGTCATTTCAACAAAATTTACTATATTCCAATTTTGTATATTTCTTAATTTAAAAAACTTTGCGATTTTTCAGTTTTCACAGTTTTTACTATTTTGAAAAAAATTTCTTTTGTTTTCAAATTTCGGAAATTTTCCGTAATTTTAAATTTCTTTGATTTTTGAATTTAGGGAGTTTTAGCATTTTTCTTGATATTTTTAATTCAACAAAAATTACAATTTTCCAATTTTGGCGATTTCTTAATTTAGAGAACCTTGCGATTTTACAGTTTTCACAGTTTTTACTATTTTGAAAAAATTTAATTTTTTTATCGAATTTCGGAAATTTTCCGAAATTTTAAATTTTGTCGATGGTTGAATTTTAGGAGTTTTTGCATTTTTCTCGATTTTCGTATTTTTAACAAAATTTACAATATTTAAATTTTGTCCATTTCTTTATTTAGGGAACTTTGCGATTTTACAGTTTTCACAGTTTTTACTATTTTGAAAAAAATTTCTTTTGTTATCAGATTTCGAAAATTTTTGAAAATTTTAAATTTTTTTCGATTTTTGAATTTAGGGAATTTAAGCATTTTTCTCGATTTTTTCATTCCAACAAAAATTACAATTTTCCAACTTTGTAGATTTCTAAATTAAGAGAAGTTTGTGATTTTGTCGATTATACAGATTTTATTATTTTGAAGAAAGTGTCTACTTTATTCAATTTCGGAAATTTTCGGAAATTTTAAATTTTTTCGATTTTTAAATTAAAGGAATTTTAGCATTTTTCTCAATTTTTTTTATTTATAACAAAAATTACAATATTCAAATTTTGTCTATTTCTTTATTTAGGGAACTTTGCGATTTTACAGTTTTAACAATTTTGGAAAAATTTTCTTTTTTATCGAATTTTGGAAAGTTTCCAAAAGTTTTTATTTTTTTTTGATTTTTGAATTTTTAGAATTTTTGCATTTTTCTCGATTTTTTAATTTCAACAAAAATAATAATTTTCAAATTTTTTAGATTTCTTAATTTTGCGAACTTTGTGATTTTGTCGAATTTACAGTTTTTACTATTTTGAAAAAATTTTCTTTTTTTATCAAAATTTCAAAAGTTTTGCAAAATTTTAAGTTTTATCGATTTTTGAATTTTTGGAATTTTTTAATTTTTCTCGATTTTTTCATTTTAACAAAAATTACAATTCTCCAATTTTGTAGATTTCTTAATTTAGAGAACTTTGCGATTTTACAGTTTTCACAGTTTTTACTATTTTGAAAAAAAAATTTTTTGTTATTAAATTTCGAAAATTTTCGGAAATTTTAAATTTTTTTCGATTTTTGAATTAAGGGAATTTTAGCATTTTTCTTGATATTTTTAATTCAACAAAAATTACAATTTTCCAATTTTGGCGATTTCTTTATTAAAAGAGTTTTGCGATATTTAAGTTTTCACAGTCTTTACTATTTGGAAAAAATTTACTTTTTTTATCAAATTTCGGAAATTTTCCGAAATTTTAAATTTTGTCGATTGTTGAATTTTAGGAACTTTTGCATTTTTCTAAATTTTTTTATTTTTAAAAAAATTTACAATATTCAAATTTTGTCCATTTCTTTATTTAGGGAACTTTGCGATTTTACAGTTTTCACAGTTTTTACAATTTTGGAAAATTTTTCTTTTTTATCGAATTTCGGAAAGTTTCAGAAATTTTGTTTTTTTTTTTATTTTTGAATTTTTCGAATTCTTCCATTTTGCTTGATATTTTCATTTCAACAAAAATTAAAATTTTCCAATTTTTTAAATTTCTTAATTTAGAGAACTTTGTGATTTTGTCGATTTAACAGTTTTTACTATTTTGAAAAAATTTTTTTTTTGTTATCAAATTTTCGGAAATTTTGCAAAATTTTAATTTATTTCGATTTTTTTAATTTTTAGAATTTTCGCATTTTTCTCGATTTTTTCATTTCAACAAAAATAACAATTTTCCAATTTTGTAGATTTCTTAATTTAGAGAACTTTGCGATTTTACAGTTTTCACAGTTTTTACTATTTTAAAAAAAAATTTCTTTTGTTATCAAATTTCGGAAATTTTAAATTTATTCGATTTTTGAAGTAAGGGAATTTTAGCATTTTTCTTGATATTTTTAATTCAACAAAAATTACAATTTTCCAATTTTGGCGATTTCTTTATTTAAAGAGCTTTGCGATTTTACAGCTTTTAAAATTTTGAAAATATTTAATTTTTTTATCGAATTTCGGAAAGTTTCCGTAATTTTTAATTTTTTTTGATTTTTGAATTTTTAGAATTTTTGAATTTTTCTCGATTTTTTCATTTCAACAAAAATTCCAATTTTCCAATTTTTTAGATTTCTTAATTTAGAGAACTTTGTGATTTTGTCTATTTTACAGTTCTTACTATTTTTAAATAATTTTATTTTTTTATCAAATTTTAGGAAATTTTGCAAAATTTTAACGTTTTTCGATTTTTGAATTCTTAGAATTTTTGCATTTTTCTCGATTTTTTCATTTTAGCAAAAATTACAATTTTCAATTTTGTAGATTTCTTAATTTAGAGAGCTTTGCGATTTTTAAGTTTTCACAGTCTTTACTATTTTGAAAAAATTTAATTTTTTTTATCAAATTTCGTAAATTTCCCGAAATTTTAAATTTTTTCGATTGTTGCATTTTAGGAATAATTGCATTTTTCTCGATTTTTTTTTTTTTTAATTAACAATATTCAAATTTTGTCCATTTCTTTATTTAGGGAACTTTGCGATTTTACAGTTTTTACAGTTTTTACAATTTTGGAAAAATGTTCTTTTTTATCGAATTTCGGAAAGTTTCCGAAATTTTTAATTTTTTTCGGTTTTTGAATTTTTAGAATTTTTGCATTTTTCTCGATTTTTTCATTTCAACAAAAATTACAGTTTTCCAATTTTTTAGATTTCTTAATTAAGAAAAATTTGTGATTTTGTCGATATAACAGTTTTTACTATTTTGGAGAAAGTGTCTTCTTTATTCAATTTCGGAATTTTAAGAAATTCTAAATTTTTTCGATTTTTTAATTTTTAGAATTTTTGCATTTTTTTCGATTTTTTTATTTCAACAAAAATTACAATTTTCAAATTTTGTAGATTTCTTAATTAAGAGAACTTTGCGATTTTACAGTTTTCACAGTTTCTACTATTTAGAAAAAATTTTATTTTTTTATCAAATTTTCGGAAATTTTTCAAAATTTTAATTTTTTTCGATCTTTGAATTTTTAGAATTTGCGCATTTTGCTTGATTTTTTAATTTCAACAAAAATAACAATTTTCCAATTTTGTAGATTTCTTAATTTAGAGAACTTTGCGATTTTACAGTTTTCACAGTTTTTACTATTTTGAAAAAAATTTCTTTTGTTATCAAATTTCGGAAATTTTAAATTTTTTCGATTTTTGAATTAAGGGAATTTTAGCATTTTTCTTAATATTTTTAATTCAACATAAATTACAATTTTCCAATTCTGGCGATTTCTTTATCAAAAGAGCTTTGCGATTTTTAAGTTTTCACAGTCTTTACTATTTTGAAAAAATTTAATTTTTTTATCAAATTTCGTAAAATTTCCGAAATTTTAAATTTTGTCGATTGTTGAATTTTAGGAAATTTTGCATTTTTCTCGATTTTTTTTTTTTTAAATTAACAATATTCAAATTTTGTCTATTTCTTTATTTAGGGAACTTTGCGATTTTACAGTTTTTACAATTTTGGAAAAATTTTCTTTTTTATCAAATTTCGGAAAATTTCCGAAATTTTTAATTTTTTTTTATTTTTTAATTTTTAGAATTTTAGCATTTTTCTCGATTTTTTCATTTCAACAAAAATTACAATTTGCCAATTTTGTAGATTTCTAAATTAAGAGAAGTTTGTGATTTTGTCGATTATACAGATTTTATTATTTTGAAGAAAGTGTCTACTTTATTCAATTTCGGAAATTTTCCGAAATTTTAAATTTTTCCGATTTTTGAATTTCTTAAATTTTTGAATTTTTCTCGATTTTTTCATTTCAACAAAATTTACAATATTCCAATTTTGTATATTTCTTAATTTTAAAAGCTTTGCGATTTTTAAGTTTTCACAGTTTTTACTATTTTGAACAAAATTTCTTTTGTTTTTAAATTTCGGAAATTTTCGGAAATTTTAAATTTTTTCGATTTTTAAATTAAGGGAATTTTAGCATTTTTCTCAATTTTTTTATTTATAACAAAAATTACAATATTCAATTTTTGTCTATTTCTTTATTTAGGGAACTTTGCGATTTTACAGTTTTCGCAGTTTTAACAATTTTGGAAAAATTTTCTTTTTTATCGAATTTTGGAAAGTTTCCAAAAGTTTTTATTTTTTTTTATTTTTGAATTTTTAGAATTTTGGCATTTTTCTCGATTTTTTAATTTCAACAAAAATTATAATTTTCAAATTTTTTAGATTTCTTAATTTTGAGAACTTTGTGATTTTGTCGATTTTACCGTTTTTACTATTTTGAAAAAATTTTCTTTTTCTATCAAAATTTCAAAAGTTTTGCAAAATTTTAAGTTTTATCGATTTTTGAATTCTTAGAATTTTTGCATTTTTCTCGATTTTTTCATTTTAACAAAAATTACAATTCTCCAATTTTGTAGATTTCTTAATTTAGAGAACTTTGCGATTTTACAGTTTTCACAGTTTTTACTATTTTGAAAAAAAATTTTTTTGTTATTAAATTTCGAAAATTTTCGGAAATTTTAAATTTTTTTCGACTTTTGAATTTAGTTAATTTTCGCATTTTTCTTGATATTTTTAATTCAACAAAAATAACAATTTTCCAATTTTTGCGATTTCTTTATTTAAAGAGCTTTGCGATTTTTAAGTTTTCACAGTCTTTACTATTTTGAAAAAATTTAATTTTTTTATCAAATTTCGGAAATTTTCCGAAATTTTTAATTTTTTTCGATTTTTGAATTTTTAGAATTTTCGCATTTTGCTAGATTTTTTCATTTCAACAAAAATTAAAATTTTCCAATTTTGTAGATTTCTTAATTTAGAGAACTTTGCGATTTTACAGTTTTCACAGTTTCTACTATTTAGAAAAAATTTTATTTTTTTATCAAATTTTCGGAAATTTTTCAAAATTTTAATTTTTTTCGATCTTTGAATTTTTAGAATTTGCGCATTTTGCTTGATTTTTTAATTTCAACAAAAATAACAATTTTCCAATTTTGTAGATTTCTTAATTTAGAGAACTTTGCGATTTTACAGTTTTCACAGTTTTTACTATTTTGAAAAAAATTTCTTTTGTTATCAAATTTCGGAAATTTTAAATTTTTTCGATTTTTGAATTAAGGCAATTTTAGCATTTTTCTTAATATTTTTAATTCAACATAAATTACAATTTTCCAATTCTGGCGATTTCTTTATCTAAAGAGCTTTGCGATTTTTAAGTTTTCACAGTCTTTACTATTTTGAAAAAATTTAATTTTTTTATCAAATTTCGTAAAATTTCCGAAATTTTAAATTTTGTCGATTGTTGAATTTTAGGAAATTTTGCATTTTTCTCGATTTTTTTTTTTTTAAATTAACAATATTCAAATTTTGTCTATTTCTTTATTTAGGGAACTTTGCGATTTTACAGTTTTTACAATTTTGGAAAAATTTTCTTTTTTATCAAATTTCGGAAAATTTCCGAAATTTTTAATTTTTTTTTATTTTTTAATTTTTAGAATTTTAGCATTTTTCTCGATTTTTTCATTTCAACAAAAATTACAATTTGCCAATTTTGTAGATTTCTAAATTAAGAGAAGTTTGTGATTTTGTCGATTATACAGATTTTATTATTTTGAAGAAAGTGTCTACTTTATTCAATTTCGGAAATTTTCCGAAATTTTAAATTTTTCCGATTTTTGAATTTCTTAAATTTTTGAATTTTTCTCGATTTTTTCATTTCAACAAAATTTACAATATTCCAATTTTGTATATTTCTTAATTTTAAAAGCTTTGCGATTTTTAAGTTTTCACAGTTTTTACTATTTTGAACAAAATTTCTTTTGTTTTTAAATTTCGGAAATTTTCGGAAATTTTAAATTTTTTCGATTTTTAAATTAAGGGAATTTTAGCATTTTTCTCAATTTTTTTATTTATAACAAAAATTACAATATTCAATTTTTGTCTATTTCTTTATTTAGGGAACTTTGCGATTTTACAGTTTTCGCAGTTTTAACAATTTTGGAAAAATTTTCTTTTTTATCGAATTTTGGAAAGTTTCCAAAAGTTTTTATTTTTTTTTATTTTTGAATTTTTAGAATTTTTGCATTTTTCTCGATTTTTTAATTTCAACAAAAATTATAATTTTCAAATTTTTAAGATTTCTTAATTTTGAGAACTTTGTGATTTTGTCGATTTTACCGTTTTTACTATTTTGAAAAAATTTTCTTTTTCTATCAAAATTTCAAAAGTTTTGCAAAATTTTAAGTTTTATCGATTTTTGAATTCTTAGAATTTTTGCATTTTTCTCGATTTTTTCATTTTAACAAAAATTACAATTCTCCAATTTTGTAGATTTCTTAATTTAGAGAACTTTGCGATTTTACAGTTTTCACAGTTTTTACTATTTTGAAAAAAAATTTTTTTGTTATTAAATTTCGAAAATTTTCGGAAATTTTAAATTTTTTTCGATTTTTGAATTTAGTTAATTTTCGCATTTTTCTTGATATTTTTAATTCAACAAAAATTACAATTTTCCAATTTTTGCGATTTCTTTATTTAAAGAGCTTTGCGATTTTTAAGTTTTCACAGTCTTTACTATTTTGAAAAAATTTAATTTTTTTATCAAATTTCGGAAATTTTCCGAAATTTTTAATTTTTTTCGATTTTTGAATTTTTAGAATTTTCGCATTTTGCTAGATTTTTTCATTTCAACAAAAATTAAAATTTTCAAATTTTGTAGATTTCTTAATTTAGAGAACTTTGCGATTTTACAGTTTTCACAGTTTTTACTATTTTGAAAAAATTTAATTTTTTTTTATCAAATTTCGGAAATTTTTCGAAATTTTTAATTTTTTTCAATTTTTGAATTTTTAGAATTTTTGCATTTGTCTCGATTTTTTCATTTCAACAAAAATTACAATTTTCCAATATTTTAGATTTCTTAATTTAGAGAATTTTGTGATTTTGTCGATTTAACAGTTTTTACTATTTTGAAAAATTTTCCTTTTTATATCAAATTTCGGAAATTTTAAATTTTTTCGATTTTTGAATTTAGGGAATTTTAGCATTTTACTTGATATTTTTAATTCAACAAAAATTACAATTTTCCAATTTTGGCGATTTATTTATTTATAGAGCTTTGCGATTTTTAAGTTTTCACAGTTTTTACTATTTTGAAAAAATTTAATTTTCTTATCAAATTTCGGAAATTTTCCGAAATTTTAAATTTTGTCGATTGTTGAATTTTAGGAATTTTAGCATTTTTCGCAATTTTTTTATATTAACAAAATTTACAATATTCAAATTTTGTCTATTTCTTTTTTTAGGGAACTTTGCGATTTTACAGTTTTTACCGTTTTTACAATTTTGGAAAAATTTTCTTTTTATCGAATTTTGGAAAGTTTCCAAAATTTTTAATTTTTTTCGGTTTTTGAATTTTTAGAATTTTTGCATTTTTCTCGATTTTTTCATTTCAACAAAAATTACAATTTTCCAATTTTTTAGATTTCTTAATTAAGAAAAATTTGTGATTTTGTCGATTTAACAGTTTTTACTATTTTTTAGAAAGTGTCTTCTTTATTCAATTTCGAAATTTTAAGAAACTCTAAATTTTTTCGATTTTTGAATTTTTAGAATTTTCGCATTTTTCACGATTTTTTCATTTCAACAAAAATTACAATATTCCAATTTTGTAGATTTCTTAATTAAGAGAACTTTGTGATTTTGTCGATATTACAGTTTTTTTCTATTTTGAAAAAATTTTATTGTTTTATCAAACTTTCGGAAATTTTTCAAAATTTTAATTTTTTTCGATCTTTGAATTTTTAGAACTTGCGCATTTTGCTTGATTTTTTAATTTCAACAAAAATAACAATTTTCCAATTTTGTAGAATTCTTAATTTAGAGAACTTTGCGATTTTACAGTTTTCACAGTTTTTACTATTTTGAAAAAATTTAATTTTTTTATCGAATTTCGGAAATTTTCCGAAATTTTAAATTTTGTCGATTGTTGAATCTTAGGAGTTTTTGCATTTTTCTCGATTTTTGTTTTTTTAACAAAATTTACAATATTTAAATTTTGTCCATTTCTTTATTTAGGAAACTTTGCGATTTTACAGTTTTCACAGTTTTTACTATTTTGAAAAAAATTTCTTTTGTTATCAAATTTCGGAAATTTTAAATTTTTTCGATTTTTGAATTAAGGGAATTTTAGCATTTTTCTTGATATTTTTAATTCAACAAAAATTACAATTTTCCAATTCTGGCGATTTCTTTATCTAAAGAACTTTGCGGTTTTTAAGTTTTCACAGTCTTTACTATTTTGAAAAAATTTAATTTTTTTTATCAAATTTTGTAAAATTTCCGAAATTTTAAATTTTGTCGATTGTTGAATTTTAGGAAATTTTGCATTTTTCTCGATTTTTTTTTAGATTAACAATATTCAAATTTTGTCTATTTCTTTATTTAGGGAACTTTGCGATTTTACAGTTTTTACAGTTTTTACAATTTTGGAAAAATTTTCTTTTTTTTCAAATTTCGGAAAATTTCCGAAATTTTTAATTTTTTTTTATTTTTTAATTTTTAGAATTTTTGCATTTTTCTCGATTTTTTCATTTCAACAAAAATTACAATTTTCCAATTTTGTAGATTTCTAAATTAAGAGAAGTTTGTGATTTTGTCGATTATACTGATTTTATTATTTTGAAGAAAGTGTCTACTTTATTCAATGTCGGAAATTTTCCGAAATTTTAAATTTTTCCGATTTTTGAATTTCTTAAATTTTTGAATTTTTCTCGATTTTTTCATTTCAACAAAATTTACAATATTCCAATTTTGTATATTTCTTAATTTAAAAAGCTTTGCGATTTTTAAGTTTTCACAGTTTTTACTATTTTGAACAAAATTTCTTTTGTTATTAAATTTCGGAAATTTTTCGAAATCATAAATTTTTTCGACTTTTGAATTTTGGGAATTTTTGAAATTTTCTCGTTTTTCGTATTTTTAACAAAATTTACAATATTTAAATTTTGTCCATTTCTTTATTTAGGGAACTTTGCGACTTTACAGTTTTCACAGTTTTTACAATTTTGTAAAAATTTTCTTTTTCTATCGAATTTCGGAAAGTTTCCGAAATGTTTAATTTTTTTCGATTTTTGAATTTTTAGAATTTTTTAATTTTTCTCGATTTTTTCATTTCAATAAAAATTACAATTTTCCAATTTTGTAGATTTCTTAATTTAGAGAACTTTGAGATTTTACAGTTTTCACAGTTTTTACTATTTTGAAAAAATTTAATTTTTTTATCTAATTTCGGAAATTTTCCGAAATCTTAATTTTTTTCGACTTTTGATTTTGGAAATTTTTGAATTTTTCTTGATATTTTTATTCAAAAAATTTTACAGTTCTCCAATTTTGTCGATTTCTTAATTTGGAGAACTTCGTGATTTTACAGTTTAAACAGTTTCTACTATTTTGAAAAAATTTCTATTTTTTATCAAGTTTCGGAAATTTTAAGAAATTTTAAATTTTTTCGATTTTTGAATTTTTTGAATTTTCGCATTTTTCTCGATTTTTTCATTTAAACAAAAATTACAATTTTCCAATTTTGTAGATTTCTTAATTTAAGAAGCTTTGCGATTTTTAAGTTTTCACAGTTTTTACTATTTTGAACAAAATTTCTTTTGTTATTAAATTTCGGAAATTTTCGGAAATTTTAAATTTTTTCGATTTTTAAATTAAGGGAATTTTAGCATTTTTCTCAATTTTTTTTATTTATAACAAAAATTACAATATTCAAATTTTGTCTATTTCTTTATTTAGGGAACTTTGCGATTTTACAGTTTTCGCAGTTTTAACAATTTTGGAAAAATTTTCTTTTTTATCGAATTTTGGAAAGTTTCCAAAAGTTTTTTTTTTTTTTGATTTTTGAATTTTTAGAATTTTTGAATTTTTCTCGATTTTTTAATTTCAACAAAAATTATAATTTTCAAATTTTTTAGATTTCTTAATTTTGAGAACTTTGTGATTTTGTCGATTTTACAGTTTTTATTTTTTTGAAAAAATTTTCATTTTTTATCAAAATTTCAAAAGTTTTGCAAAATTTTAAGTTTTATCGATTTTTGAATTTTTGGAATTTTTTAATTTTTCTCGATTTTTTCATTTTAACAAAAATTACAATTCTCCAATTTTGTAGATTTCTTAATTTAGAGAACTTTGCGATTTTACAGTTTTCACAGTTTTTACTATTTTGAAAAAATTTAATTTTTTTTATCGAATTTCGGAAATTTTCCGAAATTTTAAATTTTGTCGATTGTTGAATCTTAGGAGTTTTTGCATTTTTCTCGATTTTTGTTTTTTTTAACAAAATTTACAATATTTAAATTTTGTCCATTTCTTTATTTAGGAAACTTTGCGATTTTACAGTTTTCACAGTTTTTACTATTTTGAAAAAAATTTCTTTTGTTATCAAATTTCGGAAATTTTAAATTTTTTCGATTTTTGAATTAAGGGAATTTTAGCATTTTTTTACTATTTTGAAAAAAATTTCTTTTGTTATCAAATTTCGGAAATTTTAATTTTTTTCGATTTTTGAATTTTTAGAATTTTCGCATTTTTTTTCGATTTTTTCATTTCAACAAAAATTACAATTTTCCAATTTTTTAGATTTCTTAATTTAGAGAATTTTGTGATTTTGTCGATTTAACAGTTTTTACTATTTTGAAAAATTTTCCTTTTTATATCAAATTTCGGAAATTTTAAATTTTTTCGATTTTTGAATTTAGGGAATTTTAGCATTTTACTTGATATTTTTAATTCAACAAAAATTACAATTTTCCAATTTTGGCGATTTATTTATTTATAGAGCTTTGCGATTTTTAAGTTTTCACAGTTTTTACTATTTTGAAAAAATTTAATTTTTTTATCAAATTTCGGAAATTTTCCGAAATTTTAAATTTTGTCGATTGTTGAATTTTAGGAATTTTTGCATTTTTCGCAATTTTTATATATTAACAAAATTTACAATATTCAAATTTTGTCTATTTCTTTTTTTAGGGAACTTTGCGATTTTACAGTTTTTACCGTTTTTACAATTTTGGAAAAATTTTCTTTTTTATCAAATTTCGGAAAGTTTCCAAAATTTTTAATTTTTTTTGATTTTTGAATTTTTAGAATTTAAGCATTTTTCTCGATTTTTTCATTTCAACAAAAATTACAATTTTCCAATTTTTTAGATTTCTTAATTTAGAGAACTTTGCGATTTTACAGTTTTCACAGTTTTTACTATTTTGAAAAAATTTAATTTTTTTATCGAATTTCGGAAATTTTCCGAAATTTTAAATTTTGTCGATTGTTGAATCTTAGGAGTTTTTGCATTTTTCTCGATTTTTGTTTTCTTAACAAAATTTACAATATTTAAATTTTGTCCATTTCTTTATTTAGGAAACTTTGCGATTTTACAGTTTTCACAGTTTTTACTATTTTGAAAAAAATTTCTTTTGTTATCAAATTTCGGAAATTTTAAATTTTTTCGATTTTTGAATTAAGGGAATTTTAGCATTTTTCTTGATATCTTTAATTCAACAAAAATTACAATTTTCCAATTCTGGCGATTTCTTTATCTAAAGAACTTTGCGGTTTTTAAGTTTTCACAGTCTTTACTATTTTGAAAAAATTTAATTTTTTTTATCAAATTTTGTAAAATTTCCGAAATTTTAAATTTTGTCGATTGTTGAATTTTAGGAAATTTTGCATTTTTCTCGATTTTTTTTTAGATTAACAATATTCAAATTTTGTCTATTTCTTTATTTAGGGAACTTTGCGATTTTACAGTTTTTACAGTTTTTACAATTTTGGAAAAATTTTCTTTTTTTTCAAATTTCGGAAAATTTCCGAAATTTTTAATTTTTTTTTATTTTTTAATTTTTAGAATTTTTGCATTTTTCTCGATTTTTTCATTTCAACAAAAATTACAATTTTCCAATTTTGTAGATTTCTAAATTAAGAGAAGTTTGTGATTTTGTCGATTATACTGATTTTATTATTTTGAAGAAAGTGTCTACTTTATTCAATGTCGGAAATTTTCCGAAATTTTAAATTTTTCCGATTTTTGAATTTCTTAAATTTTTGAATTTTTCTCGATTTTTTCATTTCAACAAAATTTACAATATTCCAATTTTGTATATTTCTTAATTTAAAAAGCTTTGCGATTTTTAAGTTTTCACAGTTTTTACTATTTTGAACAAAATTTCTTTTGTTATTAAATTTCGGAAATTTTTCGAAATCATAAATTTTTTCGACTTTTGAATTTTGGGAATTTTTGAAATTTTCTCGTTTTTCGTATTTTTAACAAAATTTACAATATTTAAATTTTGTCCATTTCTTTATTTAGGGAACTTTGCGACTTTACAGTTTTCACAGTTTTTACAATTTTGTAAAAATTTTCTTTTTCTATCGAATTTCGGAAAGTTTCCGAAATGTTTAATTTTTTTCGATTTTTGAATTTTTAGAATTTTTTAATTTTTCTCGATTTTTTCATTTCAATAAAAATTACAATTTTCCAATTTTGTAGATTTCTTAATTTAGAGAACTTTGAGATTTTACAGTTTTCACAGTTTTTACTATTTTGAAAAAATTTAATTTTTTTATCTAATTTCGGAAATTTTCCGAAATCTTAATTTTTTTCGACTTTTGATTTTGGAAATTTTTGAATTTTTCTTGATATTTTTATTCAAAAAATTTTACAGTTCTCCAATTTTGTCGATTTCTTAATTTGGAGAACTTCGTGATTTTACAGTTTAAACAGTTTCTACTATTTTGAAAAAATTTCTATTTTTTATCAAGTTTCGGAAATTTTAAGAAATTTTAAATTTTTTCGATTTTTGAATTTTTTGAATTTTCGCATTTTTCTCGATTTTTTCATTTAAACAAAAATTACAATTTTCCAATTTTGTAGATTTCTTAATTTAAGAAGCTTTGCGATTTTTAAGTTTTCACAGTTTTTACTATTTTGAACAAAATTTCTTTTGTTATTAAATTTCGGAAATTTTCGGAAATTTTAAATTTTTTCGATTTTTAAATTAAGGGAATTTTAGCATTTTTCTCAATTTTTTTTATTTATAACAAAAATTACAATATTCAAATTTTGTCTATTTCTTTATTTAGGGAACTTTGCGATTTTACAGTTTTCGCAGTTTTAACAATTTTGGAAAAATTTTCTTTTTTATCGAATTTTGGAAAGTTTCCAAAAGTTTTTTTTTTTTTTGATTTTTGAATTTTTAGAATTTTTGAATTTTTCTCGATTTTTTAATTTCAACAAAAATTATAATTTTCAAATTTTTTAGATTTCTTAATTTTGAGAACTTTGTGATTTTGTCGATTTTACAGTTTTTATTTTTTTGAAAAAATTTTCATTTTTTATCAAAATTTCAAAAGTTTTGCAAAATTTTAAGTTTTATCGATTTTTGAATTTTTGGAATTTTTTAATTTTTCTCGATTTTTTCATTTTAACAAAAATTACAATTCTCCAATTTTGTAGATTTCTTAATTAGGAGAA
The DNA here is from genome assembly GCA_963583835.1 of Drosophila immigrans. NCBI lineage: Eukaryota > Metazoa > Arthropoda > Insecta > Diptera > Drosophilidae > Drosophila > Drosophila immigrans. Next base: position 881,176 of record CAUZWO010000094.1, on the reverse strand, counting down.
CTTTGCGATTTTACAGTTTTCACAGTTTTTACTATTTTGAAAAAATTTAATTTTTTTATCGAATTTCGGAAATTTTCCGAAATTTTAAATTTTGTCGATTGTTGAATCTTAGGAGTTTTTGCATTTTTCTCGATTTTTGTTTTTTTAACAAAATTTACAATATTTAAATTTTGTCCATTTCTTTATTTAGGAAACTTTGCGATTTTACAGTTTTCACAGTTTTTACTATTTTGAAAAAAATTTCTTTTGTTATCAAATTTCGGAAATTTTAAATTTTTTCGATTTTTGAATTAAGGGAATTTTAGCATTTTTTTACTATTTTGAAAAAAATTTCTTTTGTTATCAAATTTCGGAAATTTTAATTTTTTTCGATTTTTGAATTTTTAGAATTTTCGCATTTTTTTTCGATTTTTTCATTTCAACAAAAATTACAATTTTCCAATTTTTTAGATTTCTTAATTTAGAGAATTTTGTGATTTTGTCGATTTAACAGTTTTTACTATTTTGAAAAATTTTCCTTTTTATATCAAATTTCGGAAATTTTAAATTTTTTCGATTTTTGAATTTAGGGAATTTTAGCATTTTACTTGATATTTTTAATTCAACAAAAATTACAATTTTCCAATTTTGGCGATTTATTTATTTATAGAGCTTTGCGATTTTTAAGTTTTCACAGTTTTTATTATTTTGAAAAAATTTAATTTTTTTATCAAATTTCGGAAATTTTCCGAAATTTTAAATTTTGTCGATTGTTGAATTTTAGGAATTTTTGCATTTTTCGCAATTTTTATATATTAACAAAATTTACAATATTCAAATTTTGTCTATTTCTTTTTTTAGGGAACTTTGCGATTTTACAGTTTTTACCGTTTTTACAATTTTGGAAAAATTTTCTTTTTTATCAAATTTCGGAAAGTTTCCAAAATTTTTAATTTTTTTTGATTTTTGAATTTTTAGAATTTATGCATTTTTCTCGATTTTTTCATTTCAACAAAAATTACAATTTTCAAATTTTTTAGATTTCTTAATTAAGAGAACTTTGTGATGTTGTCGATTTTACAGCTTTTACTATTTTGAAAAAAATTTCTTTTTTTATCAAAATTACAAAAGTTTTGCAAAATTTTAATTCTTATCGATTTTTGAATTTTTGGAATTTTTTAATTTTTCTCGATTTTTTCATTTTAACAAAAATGACAATTCTTCAATTTTGTAGATTTCTTAATTTAGAGAACTTTGCGATTTTACAGTTTTTACAGTTTTTAAAATTTTGAAAATATTTAATTTTTTTACGAATTTCGGAAAGTTTCCGTAATTTTTAATTTTTTTTTGATTTTTGAATTTTTAGAATTTTTCCATTTTTCTCGATATTTTCATTTCAACAAAAATTACAATTTTCCATTTTTGGCGATTTCTTTATTAAAAGAGCTTTGCGATTTTTAAGTTTTCACAGTCTTTACTATTTGGAAAAAATTTAATTTTTTTTTAATTTTTTCATAAATTTTCATAAATTTTAAATTTTTTGATTGTTGAATTTTAGGAATATTTGCATATTTCTCGATTTTTTTTTTTTTGATTAACAATATTCAAATTTTGTCCATTTCTTTATTTAGGAAACTTTGCGATTTTACAGTTTTCACAGTTTTTGCAATTGTGGAAAAATTGTCTTTTTTATCGAATTTCGGAATATTTCCGAAATTTTGAATTTTTTTTTATTTTTGAATTTTTAGAATTTTTCCATTTTTCTCGATATTTTCATTTCAACAAAAATTAAAATTTTCCAATTTTGTAGATTTCTTAATTTAGACAATTTTGTGACTTTGTCGATTTAACAGTTTTTACTATTTTGAAAAAATTTAATTTTTTTTACCAAATTTCGGAAATTTTCCGAAATTTTAAATTTTGTCGATTGTTGAATTTTTGCATCTATCTCAATTTTTTTATTTTAACAAAATTTACAATATTCAAATTTTGTCCATTTCTTAATTTAGAGAACTTTGCGATTTTACAGTTTTCACAGTTTTAAAAATTTTGAAAATATTTAATTTTTTTTATCGAATTTCGGAAAGTTTCCAAAATTTTTAATTTTTTTTTTATTTTTGAATTTTTAGAATTTATGCATTTTTCTCGATTTTTTCATTTCAACAAAAATTACAATTTTCCAATTTTATAGATTTCTTAATTTAGAGAACTTTGTGATTTTGTCGATTTTACAGTTTTTACTATTCTGAAAAAATGTTATTTTTTTATCAAATTTTCGGAAATTTTGCAAAATTTTAACTTTTTTCGATTTTTGAATTCTTAGAATTTTCGCATTTTTCTCGATTTTTTCATTTTAACAAAATTTACAATATTCAAATTTTGTCTATTTCTTAATTTAGAGAACTTTGCGATTTTTAAGTTTTCACAATCTTTACTATTTTGAAAAAATGTAATTTTTGTATCATATTTCGGAAATTTCCCGAAGTTTTAAATTTTGTCGATTGTTGAATTTTAGGAATTTTGGCATTTTTCTCAATTTTTTCATTTTTAACAAAATTTACAATATTAAAATTTTGTCCATTTCTTTATTTAGGGAACTTTGCGATTTTACAGTTTTTACCGTTTTTACAATTTTGGAAAAATTTTCTTTTTTATCAAATTTCGGAAAATTTCCGAAATTTTTAATTTTTTTTGATTTTTGAATTTTTAGAATCTTTGCAATTTATTCGATTTTTTCATTTCAACATAAATTACAATTTTCCAATTTTGTAGATTTCTAAGTTAAGAGAAGTTTGTGATTTTGTCGATTATACAGTTTTTACTATTTTGGAGAAAGTGTCTTCATTATTAAATTTCGGAAATTTTCCGAAATTTAAAATTTTTCCGATTTTGGAATTTATTAAATTTTTGAATTTTTCTCGATTTTTTCATTTCAACAAAAATAACAATATTCCAATTTTATAGATTTCTTAATTTAAAGAGCTTTGCGATTTTTAAGTTTTCACAGTTTTTACTATTTTCAACAATTTAATTTTTTTTATCAAATTTTGGAAATTTTCCGAAATTTTAAATTTTGTCGATTGTTCAATTTTAGGAATTTTTGCATTTATCTCAATTTTTGTTATCAAATTTCTAAAATGTTCCGAAATTTTAAATTTTTTCGATTTTTGAATAAAGGGAATTTTAGCATTTTTCTCGATTTTTTAATTTTAACAAAAACTACAATTTTTCAATTTTGTAGATTTCTTAATTTAGAGAACTTTGCGATTTTACAGTTTTCACAGTTTTTACTATTTTGAAAAAAATTTCTTTTGTTCGGAAATTTTCCAAAATCTTAAATTTTTTCGACTTTTGAATTTTGGGAATTTTTGCATTTTTCTTGATATTTTTATTCAACAAATTTTACAGTTCTCCAATTTTTCGATTTCTTAATTTGGAGAGCTTTGTGATTTTACAGTTTAAACAGTTTTTACTATTTTGAAAAAATTTCCTTTTTTTTATCAAGTTTCGGAAATTTTAAGAAATTTTAAATTTTTTCGATTTTTGAATTTTTTGAATTTTTGAATTTTTTTCGATTTTTTCATTTCAACAAAAATTACAATTTTCCAATTTTGTAGATTTCTTAATTTAGAGAACATTGCGATTTTACAGTTTTTACTATTTTGAAAAAAATTTCTTTTGTTATCAAATTTCGGAAATCTTAAATTTTTTCGATTTTTGAATTAAGGGAATTTTAGCATTTTTCTTGATATTTTTAATTCAACAAAAATTACAATTTTCCAATTTTGGCGATTTCTTTATTTAAAGAACTTTGCGATTTTTAAGAGTTCACAGTCTTGACTATTTTGAAAAATGTAATATTTTTATCAAATTTCGGAAATTTTCCGAAATTTTAAATTATGTCGATTGTTGAATTTTAGGAATTTTGCATTTTTCTCAATTTTTTTTATTTTAACAAAATTTACAATATTCAAATTTTGTCCATTTCTTTATTTAGGGAACTTTGCGATTTTACAGTTTTCACAGTTTTAACAATTTTGGAAAAAATGTTCTTTTTTATGGAATTTCGGAAAGTTTCCGAAATTTTTAATTTTTTTTGATTTTTGAATTTTTAGAATTTTTGCATTTTTCTCGATTTTTTCATTTCAACAAAAATTACAATTTTCCAATTTCGTAGATTTCTGAATTAAGAGAATTTTATGATTTTGTCGATTATACAGTTTTTACTATTTTGGAGAAAGTGTCTTCTTTATTCAATTTCGGAAATTTTCCGAAATTTTAAATTTTTCCGATTTTTTAATTTCTTAAAATTTTTTAATTTTTCTCGATTTTGTCATTTCAAAAAAATTTACTATATTCCAATTTTGTATATTTCTTAATTTAAAAAACTTTGCGATTTTTCAGTTTTCACAGTTTTTACTATTTTGAAAAAAATTTCTTTTGTTTTCAAATTTCGGAAATTTTCCGAAATTTTAAATTTCTTTGATTTTTGAATTTAGGGAGTTTTAGCATTTTTCTTGATATTTTTAATTCAACAAAAATTACAATTTTCCAATTTTGGCGATTTCTTAATTTGGAGAACTTCGTGATTTTACAGTTTAAACAGTTTCTACTATTTTGAAAAAATTTCCTTTTTTTTATCAAGTTTCGGAAATTTTAAGAAATTTTAAATTTTTTCGATTTTTGAATTTTTAGAATTTTTGAATTTTTTTCGATTTTTTCATTTCAACAAAAATTACAATTTTCCAATTTTGTAGATTTCTTAATTGAGAGAACTTCGCAATTTAACAGTTTTCACAGTTTTAACTATTTTGAAAAACATTAATTTTTTTATCTAATTTTTCTTGAATTAAAAATATCAAGAAAAATGCTAAAATTCCCTAAATTAAAAAATCTAACAAATTTAAAATTTCGGAAAATTTCCGAAATTTTTAATTTGTTTTGATTTTTGAATTTTTAGAATTTTTGCAATTTATTCGATTTTTTCATTTCAACAAAAATTACAATTTTCTAATTTTGTAGATTTCTAAGTTAAGAGAAGTTTGTGATTTTGTCTTCATTATTCAATTTCGGAAATTTTCCGAAATTTTAAATTTTTCCGATTTTGGAATTTATTAAATTTTTGCATTTTTCTCGATTTTTTCATTTAAACAAAAATTACAATTTTCCAATTTTGTAGATTTGTTAATTTAAGAAGCTTTGCGATTTTTAAGTTTTCACAGTTTTTACTATTTTGAACAAAATTTCTTTTGTTATTAAATTTCGGAAATTTTTCGAAATCATAAATTTTTTCGACTTTTGAATTTTGGGAATTTTTGAAATTTTCTCGTTTTTCGTATTTTTAACAAAATTTACAATATTTAAATTTTGTCCATTTCTTTATTTAGGGAACTTTGCGACTTTACAGTTTTCACAGTTTTTACAATTTTGTAAAAATTTTCTTTTTCTATCGAATTTCGGAAAGTTTCCGAAATGTTTAATTTTTTTCGATTTTTGAATTTTTAGAATTTTTTAATTTTTCTCGATTTTTTCATTTCAATAAAAATTACAATTTTCCAATTTTGTAGATTTCTTAATTTAGAGAACTTTGAGATTTTACAGTTTTCACAGTTTTTACTATTTTGAAAAAATTTAATTTTTTTATCTAATTTCGGAAATTTTCCGAAATCTTAATTTTTTTCGACTTTTGATTTTGGAAATTTTTGAATTTTTCTTGATATTTTTATTCAAAAAATTTTACAGTTCTCCAATTTTGTCGATTTCTTAATTTGGAGAACTTCGTGATTTTACAGTTTAAACAGTTTCTACTATTTTGAAAAAATTTCTATTTTTTATCAAGTTTCGGAAATTTTAAGAAATTTTAAATTTTTTCGATTTTTGAATTTTTTGAATTTTCGCATTTTTCTCGATTTTTTCATTTAAACAAAAATTACAATTTTCCAATTTTGTAGATTTCTTAATTTAAGAAGCTTTGCGATTTTTAAGTTTTCACAGTTTTTACTATTTTGAACAAAATTTCTTTTGTTATTAAATTTCGGAAATTTTCGGAAATTTTAAATTTTTTCGATTTTTAAATTAAGGGAATTTTAGCATTTTTCTCAATTTTTTTTATTTATAACAAAAATTACAATATTCAAATTTTGTCTATTTCTTTATTTAGGGAACTTTGCGATTTTACAGTTTTCGCAGTTTTAACAATTTTGGAAAAATTTTCTTTTTTATCGAATTTTGGAAAGTTTCCAAAAGTTTTTTTTTTTTTTGATTTTTGAATTTTTAGAATTTTTGAATTTTTCTCGATTTTTTAATTTCAACAAAAATTATAATTTTCAAATTTTTTAGATTTCTTAATTTTGAGAACTTTGTGATTTTGTCGATTTTACAGTTTTTATTTTTTTGAAAAAATTTTCATTTTTTATCAAAATTTCAAAAGTTTTGCAAAATTTTAAGTTTTATCGATTTTTGAATTTTTGGAATTTTTTAATTTTTCTCGATTTTTTCATTTTAACAAAAATTACAATTCTCCAATTTTGTAGATTTCTTAATTTAGAGAACTTTGCGATTTTACAGTTTTCACAGTTTTTACTATTTTGAAAAAATTTAATTTTTTTTATCGAATTTCGGAAATTTTCCGAAATTTTAAATTTTGTCGATTGTTGAATCTTAGGAGTTTTTGCATTTTTCTCGATTTTTGTTTTTTTTAACAAAATTTACAATATTTAAATTTTGTCCATTTCTTTATTTAGGAAACTTTGCGATTTTACAGTTTTCACAGTTTTTACTATTTTGAAAAAAATTTCTTTTGTTATCAAATTTCGGAAATTTTAAATTTTTTCGATTTTTGAATTAAGGGAATTTTAGCATTTTTTTACTATTTTGAAAAAAATTTCTTTTGTTATCAAATTTCGGAAATTTTAATTTTTTTCGATTTTTGAATTTTTAGAATTTTCGCATTTTTTTTCGATTTTTTCATTTCAACAAAAATTACAATTTTCCAATTTTTTAGATTTCTTAATTTAGAGAATTTTGTGATTTTGTCGATTTAACAGTTTTTACTATTTTGAAAAATTTTCCTTTTTATATCAAATTTCGGAAATTTTAAATTTTTTCGATTTTTGAATTTAGGGAATTTTAGCATTTTACTTGATATTTTTAATTCAACAAAAATTACAATTTTCCAATTTTGGCGATTTATTTATTTATAGAGCTTTGCGATTTTTAAGTTTTCACAGTTTTTACTATTTTGAAAAAATTTAATTTTTTTATCAAATTTCGGAAATTTTCCGAAATTTTAAATTTTGTCGATTGTTGAATTTTAGGAATTTTTGCATTTTTCGCAATTTTTATATATTAACAAAATTTACAATATTCAAATTTTGTCTATTTCTTTTTTTAGGGAACTTTGCGATTTTACAGTTTTTACCGTTTTTACAATTTTGGAAAAATTTTCTTTTTTATCAAATTTCGGAAAGTTTCCAAAATTTTTAATTTTTTTTGATTTTTGAATTTTTAGAATTTAAGCATTTTTCTCGATTTTTTCATTTCAACAAAAATTACAATTTTCCAATTTTTTAGATTTCTTAATTTAGAGAACTTTGCGATTTTACAGTTTTCACAGTTTTTACTATTTTGAAAAAATTTAATTTTTTTATCGAATTTCGGAAATTTTCCGAAATTTTAAATTTTGTCGATTGTTGAATCTTAGGAGTTTTTGCATTTTTCTCGATTTTTGTTTTCTTAACAAAATTTACAATATTTAAATTTTGTCCATTTCTTTATTTAGGAAACTTTGCGATTTTACAGTTTTCACAGTTTTTACTATTTTGAAAAAAATTTCTTTTGTTATCAAATTTCGGAAATTTTAAATTTTTTCGATTTTTGAATTAAGGGAATTTTAGCATTTTTCTTGATATTTTTAATTCAACAAAAATTACAATTTTCCAATTCTGGCGATTTCTTTATCTAAAGAACTTTGCGGTTTTTAAGTTTTCACAGTCTTTACTATTTTGAAAAAATTTAATTTTTTTTATCAAATTTTGTAAAATTTCCGAAATTTTAAATTTTGTCGATTGTTGAATTTTAGGAAATTTTGCATTTTTCTCGATTTTTTTTTAGATTAACAATATTCAAATTTTGTCTATTTCTTTATTTAGGGAACTTTGCGATTTTACAGTTCTTACAGTTTTTACAATTTTGGAAAAATTTTCTTTTTTTTCAAATTTCGGAAAATTTCCGAAATTTTTAATTTTTTTTTATTTTTTAATTTTTAGAATTTTTGCATTTTTCTCGATTTTTTCATTTCAACAAAAATTACAATTTTCCAATTTTGTAGATTTCTAAATTAAGAGAAGTTTGTGATTTTGTCGATTATACTGATTTTATTATTTTGAAGAAAGTGTCTACTTTATTCAATGTCGGAAATTTTCCGAAATTTTAAATTTTTCCGATTTTTGAATTTCTTAAATTTTTGAATTTTTCTCGATTTTTTCATTTCAACAAAATTTACAATATTCCAATTTTGTATATTTCTTAATTTAAAAAGCTTTGCGATTTTTAAGTTTTCACAGTTTTTACTATTTTGAACAAAATTTCTTTTGTTATTAAATTTCGGAAATTTTTCGAAATCATAAATTTTTTCGACTTTTGAATTTTGGGAATTTTTGAAATTTTCTCGTTTTTCGTATTTTTAACAAAATTTACAATATTTAAATTTTGTCCATTTCTTTATTTAGGGAACTTTGCGACTTTACAGTTTTCACAGTTTTTACAATTTTGTAAAAATTTTCTTTTTCTATCGAATTTCGGAAAGTTTCCGAAATGTTTAATTTTTTTCGATTTTTGAATTTTTAGAATTTTTTAATTTTTCTCGATTTTTTCATTTCAATAAAAATTACAATTTTCCAATTTTGTAGATTTCTTAATTTAGAGAACTTTGAGATTTTACAGTTTTCACAGTTTTTACTATTTTGAAAAAATTTAATTTTTTTATCTAATTTCGGAAATTTTCCGAAATCTTAATTTTTTTCGACTTTTGATTTTGGAAATTTTTGAATTTTTCTTGATATTTTTATTCAAAAAATTTTACAGTTCTCCAATTTTGTCGATTTCTTAATTTGGAGAACTTCGTGATTTTACAGTTTAAACAGTTTCTACTATTTTGAAAAAATTTCTATTTTTTATCAAGTTTCGGAAATTTTAAGAAATTTTAAATTTTTTCGATTTTTGAATTTTTTGAATTTTCGCATTTTTCTCGATTTTTTCATTTAAACAAAAATTACAATTTTCCAATTTTGTAGATTTCTTAATTTAAGAAGCTTTGCGATTTTTAAGTTTTCACAGTTTTTACTATTTTGAACAAAATTTCTTTTGTTATTAAATTTCGGAAATTTTCGGAAATTTTAAATTTTTTCGATTTTTAAATTAAGGGAATTTTAGCATTTTTCTCAATTTTTTTTATTTATAACAAAAATTACAATATTCAAATTTTGTCTATTTCTTTATTTAGGGAACTTTGCGATTTTACAGTTTTCGCAGTTTTAACAATTTTGGAAAAATTTTCTTTTTATCGAATTTTGGAAAGTTTCCAAAAGTTTTTTTTTTTTTTGATTTTTGAATTTTTAGAATTTTTGAATTTTTCTCGATTTTTTAATTTCAACAAAAATTATAATTTTCAAATTTTTTAGATTTCTTAATTTTGAGAACTTTGTGATTTTGTCGATTTTACAGTTTTTATTTTTTTGAAAAAATTTTCATTTTTTATCAAAATTTCAAAAGTTTTGCAAAATTTTAAGTTTTATCGATTTTTGAATTTTTGGAATTTTTTAATTTTTCTCGATTTTTTCATTTTAACAAAAATTACAATTCTCCAATTTTGTAGATTTCTTAATTTAGAGAACTTTGCGATTTTACATTTTTCACAGTTTTTACTATTTTGAAAAAATTTAATTTTTTTATCGAATTTCGGAAATTTTCCGAAATTTTAAATTTTGTCGATTGTTGAATCTTAGGAGTTTTTGCATTTTTCTCGATTTTTGTTTTTTTAACAAAATTTACAATATTTAAATTTTGTCCATTTCTTTATTTAGGAAACTTTGCGATTTTACAGTTTTCACAGTTTTTACTATTTTGAAAAAAATTTCTTTTGTTATCAAATTTCGGAAATTTTAAATTTTTTCGATTTTTGAATTAAGGGAATTTTAGCATTTTTTTACTATTTTGAAAAAAATTTCTTTTGTTATCAAATTTCGGAAATTTTAATTTTTTTCGATTTTTGAATTTTTAGAATTTTCGCATTTATTTTCGATTTTTTCATTTCAACAAAAATTACAATTTTCCAATTTTTTAGATTTCTTAATTTAGAGAATTTTGTGATTTTGTCGATTTAACAGTTTTTACTATTTTGAAAAATTTTCCTTTTTATATCAAATTTCGGAAATTTTAAATTTTTTCGATTTTTGAATTTAGGGAATTTTAGCATTTTACTTGATATTTTTAATTCAACAAAAATTACAATTTTCCAATTTTGGCGATTTATTTATTTATAGAGCTTTGCGATTTTTAAGTTTTCACAGTTTTTACTATTTTGAAAAAATTTAATTTTTTTATCAAATTTCGGAAATTTTCCGAAATTTTAAATTTTGTCGATTGTTGAATTTTAGGAATTTTTGCATTTTTCGCAATTTTTATATATTAACAAAATTTACAATATTCAAATTTTGTCTATTTCTTTTTTTAGGGAACTTTGCGATTTTACAGTTTTTACCGTTTTTACAATTTTGGAAAAATTTTCTTTTTTATCAAATTTCGGAAAGTTTCCAAAATTTTTAATTTTTTTTGATTTTTGAATTTTTAGAATTTATGCATTTTTCTCGATTTTTTCATTTCAACAAAAATTACAATTTTCAAATTTTTTAGATTTCCTAATTAAGAGAACTTTGTGATGTTGTCGATTTTACAGTTTTTACTATTTTGAAAAAAATTTCTTTTTTTATCAAAATTACAAAAGTTTTGCAAAATTTTAATTCTTATCGATTTTTGAATTTTTGGAATTTTTTAATTTTTCTCGATTTTTTCATTTTAACAAAAATGACAATTCTTCAATTTTGTAGATTTCTTAATTTAGAGAACTTTGCGATTTTACAGTTTTTACAGTTTTTAAAATTTTGAAAATATTTAATTTTTTTACGAATTTCGGAAAGTTTCCGTAATTTTTAATTTTTTTTTGATTTTTGAATTTTTAGAATTTTTCCATTTTTCTCGATATTTTCATTTCAACAAAAATTACAATTTTCCATTTTTGGCGATTTCTTTATTAAAAGAGCTTTGCGATTTTTAAGTTTTCACAGTCTTTACTATTTGGAAAAAATTTAATTTTTTTTTAATTTTTTCATAAATTTTCATAAATTTTAAATTTTTTGATTGTTGAATTTTAGGAATATTTGCATATTTCTCGATTTTTTTTTTTTTTGATTAACAATATTCAAATTTTGTCCATTTCTTTATTTAGGAAACTTTGCGATTTTACAGTTTTCACAGTTTTTGCAATTGTGGAAAAATTGTCTTTTTTATCGAATTTCGGAATATTTCCGAAATTTTGAATTTTTTTTTATTTTTGAATTTTTAGAATTTTTCCATTTTTCTCGATATTTTCATTTCAACAAAAATTAAAATTTTCCAATTTTGTAGATTTCTTAATTTAGACAATTTTGTGACTTTGTCGATTTAACAGTTTTTACTATTTTGAAAAAATTTAATTTTTTTTACCAAATTTCGGAAATTTTCCGAAATTTTAAATTTTGTCGATTGTTGAATTTTTGCATCTATCTCAATTTTTTTATTTTAACAAAATTTACAATATTCAAATTTTGTCCATTTCTTAATTTAGAGAACTTTGCGATTTTACAGTTTTCACAGTTTTTAAAATTTTGAAAATATTTAATTTTTTTTATCGAATTTCGGAAAGTTTCCAAAATTTTTAATTTTTTTTTTATTTTTGAATTTTTAGAATTTATGCATTTTTCTCGATTTTTTCATTTCAACAAAAATTACAATTTTCCAATTTTATAGATTTCTTAATTTAGAGAACTTTGTGATTTTGTCGATTTTACAGTTTTTACTATTCTGAAAAAATGTTATTTTTTTATCAAATTTTCGGAAATTTTGCAAAATTTTAACTTTTTTCGATTTTTGAATTCTTAGAATTTTCGCATTTTTCTCGATTTTTTCATTTTAACAAAATTTACAATATTCAAATTTTGTCTATTTCTTAATTTAGAGAACTTTGCGATTTTTAAGTTTTCACAATCTTTACTATTTTGAAAAAATGTAATTTTTGTATCAAATTTCGGAAATTTCCCGAAGTTTTAAATTTTGTCGATTGTTGAATTTTAGGAATTTTGGCATTTTTCTCAATTTTTTCATTTTTAACAAAATTTACAATATTAAAATTTTGTCCATTTCTTTATTTAGGGAACTTTGCGATTTTACAGTTTTTACCGTTTTTACAATTTTGGAAAAATTTTCTTTTTTATCAAATTTCGGAAAATTTCCGAAATTTTTAATTTTTTTTGATTTTTGAATTTTTAGAATCTTTGCAATTTATTCGATTTTTTCATTTCAACATAAATTACAATTTTCCAATTTTGTAGATTTCTAAGTTAAGAGAAGTTTGTGATTTTGTCGATTATACAGTTTTTACTATTTTGGAGAAAGTGTCTTCATTATTAAATTTCGGAAATTTTCCGAAATTTAAAATTTTTCCGATTTTGGAATTTATTAAATTTTTGAATTTTTCTCGATTTTTTCATTTCAACAAAAATAACAATATTCCAATTTTGCATATTTCTTTATTTAAAAAACTTTGCGATTTTTTAGTTTTCACTGTTTTTACTATTTTTAAAAAAATGTCTTTTGTTATCAAATTTCTAAAATGTTCCGAAATTTTAAATTTTTTCGATTTTTGAATAAAGGGAATTTTAGCATTTTTCTTAATATTTTTAATTCAACAAAAATTACAATTTCCAATTTTGGCGATTTCTTTATTTAAAGAGCTTTGCGATTTTTAAGTTTTCACAGTTTTTACAATTTTGGAACATTTTTTTTTTTTTATCGAATTTCGGAAAGTTTCCGAAATTTTGAATTTTTTTTTATTTTTGAATTTTTAGAATTTTTCCATTTTTCTCGATATTTTCATTTCAACAAAAATTAAAAATTTCCAATTGTTTAGATTTCTTAATTTAGAGAACTTTGTGATTTTGTCGATTTTACAGTTTTTACTATTTTAAAAAAATTTTCTTTTTTTTTTATCAAATTTTCGATTTCTTAAATTTTTAGAATTTTCGCATTTTTCTTTCTATTTTCATTTCAACTAAAAATTAAAATTTTCCAATTTTGTAGATTTCTTAATTTAGAGAACTTTGCGATTTTACAGTTTTTACAGTTTTTAAAAATTTGAAAATATTTAATTTTGTTATCAAATTTTCGGAAATTTTGCAAAAATTTTAACTTTTTTCGATTTTTGAATTTTTAGAATTTTCGCATTTTTCTCGATTTTTTAATTTTAACAAAAACTACAATTTTTCAATTTTGTAGATTTCTTAATTTAGAGAACTTTGCGATTTTACAGTTTTCACAGCTTTTACTATTTTGAAAAAAATTTCTTTTGTTCGGAAATTTTCCAAAATCTTAAATTTTTTCGACTTTTGAATTTTGGGAATTTTTGCATTTTTCTTGATATTTTTATTCAACAAATTTTACAGTTCTCCAATTTTTCGATTTCTTAATTTGGAGAGCTTTGTGATTTTACAGTTTAAACAGTTTTTACTATTTTGAAAAAATTTCCTTTTTTTTATCAAGTTTCGGAAATTTTAAGAAATTTTAAATTTTTTCGATTTTTGAATTTTTTGAATTTTTGAATTTTTTTCGATTTTTTCATTTCAACAAAAATTACAATTTTCCAATTTTGTAGATTTCTTAATTAAGAGAACATTGCGATTTTACAGTTTTTACTATTTTGAAAAAAATTTCTTTTGTTATCAAATTTCGGAAATCTTAAATTTTTTCGATTTTTGAATTAAGGGAATTTTAGCATTTTTCTTGATATTTTTAATTCAACAAAAATTACAATTTTCCAATTTTGGCGATTTCTTTATTTAAAGAACTTTGCGATTTTTAAGAGTTCACAGTCTTGACTATTTTGAAAAATGTAATATTTTTATCAAATTTCGGAAATTTTCCGAAATTTTAAATTATGTCGATTGTTGAATTTTAGGAATTTTGCATTTTTCTCAATTTTTTTTATTTTAACAAAATTTACAATATTCAAATTTTGTCCATTTCTTTATTTAGGGAACTTTGCGATTTTACAGTTTTCACAGTTTTAACAATTTTGGAAAAAATGTTCTTTTTTATGGAATTTCGGAAAGTTTCCGAAATTTTTAATTTTTTTTGATTTTTGAATTTTTAGAATTTTTGCATTTTTCTCGATTTTTTCATTTCAACAAAAATTACAATTTTCCAATTTCGTAGATTTCTGAATTAAGAGAATTTTATGATTTTGTCGATTATACAGTTTTTACTATTTTGGAGAAAGTGTCTTCTTTATTCAATTTCGGAAATTTTCCGAAATTTTAAATTTTTCCGATTTTTTAATTTCTTAAAATTTTTTAATTTTTCTCGATTTTGTCATTTCAAAAAAATTTACTATATTCCAATTTTGTATATTTCTTAATTTAAAAAACTTTGCGATTTTTCAGTTTTCACAGTTTTTACTATTTTGAAAAAAATTTCTTTTGTTTTCAAATTTCGGAAATTTTCCGAAATTTTAAATTTCTTTGATTTTTGAATTTAGGGAGTTTTAGCATTTTTCTTGATATTTTTAATTCAACAAAAATTACAATTTTCCAATTTTGGCGATTTCTTAATTTGGAGAACTTCGTGATTTTACAGTTTAAACAGTTTCTACTATTTTGAAAAAATTTCCTTTTTTTTATCAAGTTTCGGAAATTTTAAGAAATTTTAAATTTTTTCGATTTTTGAATTTTTAGAATTTTTGAATTTTTTTCGATTTTTTCATTTCAACAAAAATTACAATTTTCCAATTTTGTAGATTTCTTAATTGAGAGAACTTCGCAATTTAACAGTTTTCACAGTTTTAACTATTTTGAAAAACATTAATTTTTTTATCTAATTTTTCTTGAATTAAAAATATCAAGAAAAATGCTAAAATTCCCTAAATTAAAAAATCTAACAAATTTAAAATTTCGGAAAATTTCCGAAATTTTTAATTTGTTTTGATTTTTGAATTTTTAGAATTTTTGCAATTTATTCGATTTTTTCATTTCAACAAAAATTACAATTTTCTAATTTTGTAGATTTCTAAGTTAAGAGAAGTTTGTGATTTTGTCTTCATTATTCAATTTCGGAAATTTTCCGAAATTTTAAATTTTTCCGATTTTGGAATTTATTAAATTTTTGCATTTTTCTCGATTTTTTTTATTTTTTATTTATTTTTAATTCAACAAAAATTACAATTTCCAATTTTGGCGATTTCTTTATTTAAAGAGCTTTGCGATTTTTAAGTTTTCACAGTTTTTACAATTTTGAAAAAATTTTCTTTTGTTATCCAAATTCGGAATTTTTCCGAAATTTTATATTTAGTCAATTTAAAAGTTTTTTTTGCATTTTTCTCGATTTTTTCATTTCAACAAAATTTACAATATTCCAATTTTATAGATTTCTTTATTTAAAGAGCTTTTGAAGTTTTCACAGTCTTAACTATTTTGACAAAATTAAATTTTTTTTATCAAATTTCGAAAAATTTTCCGAAATTTTAAATGTTGTCGATTGTTGAATTTTAGGAGTTTTTTGCATTATTCTCGATTTTCGTATTTCTTACAAAATTTACAATATTTAAATTTTGTCCATTTCTTTATTTAGGGAACTTTGCGATTTTACAGTTTTCACAGTTTTTACTATTTTGAAAAAATTTAATTTTTTTTATCAAATTTCGGAAAATTTCCGAAATTTTTAATTTTTTTTTGATATTTTAATTTTTAGAATTTTTGCATTTTTCTCGATTTTTTCATTTCAACAAAAATTACAATTTTCCAATTTTGTAGATTTCTTAATTAAGAGAACTTTGTGATTTTGTCGATTTTACAGTTTTTACTATTTTGAAAAAATTTAATTTTTTCATCTAATTTCGGAAATTTTCCGAAATCTTAATTTTTTTCGACATTTGATTTTGGGAATTTTTGTATTTTTCTTGATTTTCAACAAATTTTACAGTTCTCCAATTTTGTCGATTTCTTAATTTGGAGAACTTCGTGATTTTACAGTTTAAACAGTTTCTACTATTTTGAAAAAATTTCTATTTTTTATTAAGTTTCGGAAATTTTAAGAAATTTTAAATTTTTTTGATTTTGAATTTTTTGAATTTTTGCATTTTTCTCGATTTTTTCATTTCAACAAAAATTGCAATTTTCCAATTTTGTAGATTTCTTAATTTAAAGAACCTTGCGATTTCACAGTTTTCACAGTTTTTACTATTTTAAAAAAATTTAATTTTTTTATCGAATTTCGCAAATTTTCGGAAATTTTAAATTTTGTCGATTGTTGAATTTTAGGAGTTTTTTGCATTATTCTCGATTTTCGTATTTCTTACAAAATTTACAATATTTAAATTTTGTCCATTTCTTTATTTAGGGAACTTTGCGATTTTACAGTTTTCACAGTTTTTACTATTTTGAAAAAAAATTCTTTTGTTATCAAATTTCGGAAATTTTAAATTTTTTCGATTTTTGAATTAAGGGAATTTTAGCATTTTTCTTGATATTTTTAATTCAACAAAAATAACAATTTTCCAATTTTGGCGATTTCTTTATTTAAAGAGCTTTGCGATTTTTAAGTTTTCACAGTTTTTACTATTTTGAACAAATTTAATTTTTTTTATCAAATTTCGGAAAATTTCCGAAATTTTTAATTTTTTTTTGATATTTTAATTTTTAGAATTTTTGCATTTTTCTCGATTTTTTCATTTCAACAAAAATTACAATTTTCCAATTTTTTAGATTTCTTAATTTAGAGAATTTTGTGATTTTGTCGATTTAACAGTTTTTACTATTTTGAAAAATTTTTCTTTTTTTATCAAATTTCGGAAATTTTAAATTTTTTCGATTTTTGAATTTAGGGAATTTTAGCATTTTTCTTGATATTTTTAATTCAACAAAAATAACAATTTTCCAATTTTGGCGATTTCTTTATTTAAAGAGCTTTGCGATTTTTAAGTTTTCACAGTCCTTACTATTTTGAAAAAATTTAATTTTTTTATCAAATTTCGGAAATTTTCCGAAATTTTTAATTATTTTCGATTTTTAGAATTTTCGCATTTTTCTCGATTTTTTCATTTCAACAAAAATTACAATTTTCCAATTTTTTAGATTTCTTAATTTAGAGAATTTTGTGATTTTGTCGATTTAACAGTTTTTACTATTTTGAAAAATTTTTCTTTTTTTATCAAATTTCGGAAATTTTAAATTTTTTCGATTTTTGAATTTAGGGAATTTTAGCATTTTTCTTGATTTTTTAATTCAACAAAAATTACAATTTTCCAATTTTGGCGATTTATTTATTTATAGAGCTTTGCGATTTTTAAGTTTTCACAGTTTTTACTATTTTGAACAAATTTAATTTTTTTTATCAAATTTCGGAAAATTTCCGAAATTTTTAATTTTTTTTTGATATTTTAATTTTTAGAATTTTTGCATTTTTCTCGATTTTTTCATTTCAACAAAAATTACAATTTTCCAATTTTGTAGATTTCTAAATTAAGAGAAGTTTGTGATTTTGTCAATTATACAGATTTTATTATTTTGAAGAAGGTGTCTTCTTTATTCAATTTCGGAAATTTTCCGAAATTTTAAAATTTTCCGATTTTTGAATTTCTTAAATTTTTGAATTTTTCTCGAATTTTTCATTTTAACAAAATTTACAATATTCCAATTTTGTATATTTCTTAATTTAAAGAGCTTTGCGATTTTTAAGTTTTCACAGTTTTTACTATTTTGAACAAAATTTCTATTTTTTTATTAAATTTCGGAAATTTTCCGAAATTTTAAAATTTTTCGATTTTTGAATTAAGGGGATTTTAGCATTTTTCTCGATTTTTTCATTTCAACAAAATTTACAATATTCCAATTTTGTAGATTTCTTAATTTAAAAAGCTTTGCGATTTTTAAGTTTTCACAGTTTGTACTATTTTGAACAAAATTTCTTTTTTTTTATTAAATTTCGGAAATTTTCCGAAATTTTAAAATTTTCCGATTTTTGAATTTCTTAAATTTTTGAATTTTTCTCGATTTTTTCATTTCAACAAAAATTAAAATTTTCCAATTTTGTAGATTTCTTAATTTAGAGAACTTTGCGATTTTACAGTTTTTACAGTTTTTAAAATTTTGAAAATATTTAATTTTTTTATCGAATTTCGGAAAGTTTCCGTAATTTTTAATTTTTTTTTTTATTTTTGAATTTTTAAAATTTTTCCATTTTTCTCGATATTTTCATTTCAACCAAAAATTAAAATTTTCCAATTTTTCAGATTTCTTAATTTAGAGAACTTTGCGATTTTACAGTTTTTACAGTTTTTAAAATTTTGAAAATATTTAATTTTTTTATCGAATTTCGGAAAGTTTCCGTAATTTTTAATTATTTTTGATTTTTGAATTTTTAGAATTTTCGCATTTTTCTCGATTTTTTCATTTCAACAAAAATGGCAATTTTCCAATTTTTTAGATTTCTTAATTTAGAGAACTTTGTGATTTTGTCGATTTTACAGTTTATACTATTTTGAAAAAATTTTATTTTTTTATCAAATTTTTAGGAAATTTTGCAAAATTTTAACTTTTTTCGATTTTTGAATTTTTAGAATTTTCGCATTTTTCTCGATTTTTTCATTTTAACAAAAATTACAATTTTTCAATTTTGTAGATTTCTTAATTTAGAGAACTTTGCGATTTTACAGTTTTCACAGTTTTTACTATTGTGAAAAAAATATTTTTTGTTATCAAATTTCGGAAATTTTAAATTTTTTAAGTTTTTGAATTTAGGGAATTTTAGCATTTTTCTTGATATTTTTAATTCAACAAAAGTTAGAATTTTCCAATTTTGGCGATTTCTTTATTTAAAGAGCTTTGCGATTTTAAAGTTTTCACAGTCTTTACTATTTTGAAAAAATTTAATTTTTTTCATCAAATTTCGGAAATTTTCCGAAATTTTAAATTTTTTCGATTGTTGAATTTTAGGAATATTTGCATTTTTCTCGATTTTTGTATTTTTAACAAAATTTACAATATTTCAATTTTGTCCATTTCTTTATTTATGGAACTTTGCGACTTTACAGTTCTCACAGTTTTTTCAATTTTGGAAAAATGTTCTTTTCTATCGTATATCGGAAAGTTTCCGAAACTTTTAATTTTTTTTGATTTTTGAATTTTTTGAATTTTTGCATTTTTCTCGATTTTTTCATTTCAACAAAAATTACAATTTTCCAATTTTGTAGATTTCTAAGTAAAGAGAAGTTTGAGATTTTGTCGATAATACAGTTTTTACTATTTTGGAGAAAGTGTCTCTTTTATTCAATTTTGGAAATTTTCCGAAATTTTAAATTTTTCCGATTTTTTGATTTTTTAAAATTTTTGAATTTTTCTCGATTTTTGAATTTAGGGAATTTTAGCATTTTTCTTGATATTTTTAATTCAACAAAAATTACAATTTTCCAATTTTGGCGATTTCTTTATTTAAAGAACTTTGCCATTTTTAAGTTTTCACAGTCTTTACTATTTTGAAAAATGTAATATTTTTATCAAATTTCGGAAATTTTCCGAAATTTTAAATTATGTCGATTGTTGAATTTTAGGAATTTTGCATTTTTCTCAATTTTTTTTATTATTAACAAAATTTACAATATTCAAATTTTGTCCATTTCTTTATTTAGGGAACTTTGCGATTTTACAGTTTTCACAGTTTTAACAATTTTGGAAAACATTTTCTTTTATATGGAATTTCGGAAAGTTTCCGAAATTTTTAATTCTTTTTTATTTTTGAATTTTTAGAATTTTTGCATTTTTCTCGATTTTTTCATTTCAACAAAAATTACAATTTTCCAATTTCGTAGATTTCTGAATTAAGAGAATTTTATGATTTTGTCGATTATACAGTTTTTACTATTTTGGAGAAAGTGTCTTCTTTATTCAATTTCGGAAATTTTCCGAAATTTTAAATTTTTCCGATTTTTTAATTTCTTAAAATTTTTTAATTTTTCTTGATTTTTTCATTTCAACAAAATTTACAACATTCCAATTTTGTATATTTCTTAATTTAAAAAACTTTGCGATTTTTCAGTTTTCACAGTTTTTACTATTTTGAAAAAAATTTAATTTTTTTATCAAATTTCCAAAATTTTCCGAAATTTTAAATGTTGTCGATTGTTGAATTTTAGGAATTTTTGCATTTTTCTCGTTTTTTTTATTTTTAAAAAATTTACAATATTCAAATTTTGTCTATTTCGTTATTTAGGGAACTTTGCGATTTTACAGTTTTCACAGTTTTTACAATTTTGTAAAAATTTTCTTTTTTTATCGTATTTCGGAAAGTTTCCGAAATGTTTAATTTTTTTCGATTTTTGAATTTTTAGAATTTTTTAATTTTTCTCGATTTTTTCATTTCAACAAAAATTACAATTTTCCAATTTTGTAGATTTCTTAGTTAAGAGAACTTTGTGATTTTGTCGATTTTACAGTTTTTACTATTTTGAAAAAATTTAATTTTTTCATCTAATTTCGGAAATTTTCCGAAATCTTAATTTTTTTCGACATTTGATTTTGGGAATTTTTGTATTTTTCTTGATTTTCAACAAATTTTACAGTTCTCCAATTTTGTCGATTTCTTAATTTGGAGAACTTCGTGATTTTACAGTTTAAACAGTTTCTACTATTTTGAAAAAATTTCTATTTTTTATTAAGTTTCGGAAATTTTAAGAAATTTTAAATTTTTTTGATTTTGAATTTTTTGAATTTTTGCATTTTTCTCGATTTTTTCATTTCAACAAAAATTGCAATTTTCCAATTTTGTAGATTTCTTAATTTAAAGAACCTTGCGATTTCACAGTTTTCACAGTTTTTACTATTTTAAAAAAATTTAATTTTTTTATCGAATTTCGCAAATTTTCGGAAATTTTAAATTTTGTCGATTGTTGAATTTTAGGAGTTTTTTGCATTATTCTCGATTTTCGTATTTCTTACAAAATTTACAATATTTAAATTTTGTCCATTTCTTTATTTAGGGAACTTTGCGATTTTACAGTTTTCACAGTTTTTACTATTTTGAAAAAAAATTCTTTTGTTATCAAATTTCGGAAATTTTAAATTTTTTCGATTTTTGAATTAAGGGAATTTTAGCATTTTTCTTGATATTTTTAATTCAACAAAAATAACAATTTTCCAATTTTGGCGATTTCTTTATTTAAAGAGCTTTGCGATTTTTAAGTTTTCACAGTTTTTACTATTTTGAACAAATTTAATTTTTTTTATCAAATTTCGGAAAATTTCCGAAATTTTTAATTTTTTTTTGATATTTTAATTTTTAGAATTTTTGCATTTTTCTCGATTTTTTCATTTCAACAAAAATTACAATTTTCCAATTTTTTAGATTTCTTAATTTAGAGAATTTTGTGATTTTGTCGATTTAACAGTTTTTACTATTTTGAAAAATTTTTCTTTTTTTATCAAATTTCGGAAATTTTAAATTTTTTCGATTTTTGAATTTAGGGAATTTTAGCATTTTTCTTGATATTTTTAATTCAACAAAAATAACAATTTTCCAATTTTGGCGATTTCTTTATTTAAAGAGCTTTGCGATTTTTAAGTTTTCACAGTCCTTACTATTTTGAAAAAATTTAATTTTTTTATCAAATTTCGGAAATTTTCCGAAATTTTTAATTATTTTCGATTTTTAGAATTTTCGCATTTTTCTCGATTTTTTCATTTCAACAAAAATTACAATTTTCCAATTTTTTAGATTTCTTAATTTAGAGAATTTTGTGATTTTGTCGATTTAACAGTTTTTACTATTTTGAAAAATTTTTCTTTTTTTATCAAATTTCGGAAATTTTAAATTTTTTCGATTTTTGAATTTAGGGAATTTTAGCATTTTTCTTGATTTTTTAATTCAACAAAAATTACAATTTTCCAATTTTGGCGATTTATTTATTTATAGAGCTTTGCGATTTTTAAGTTTTCACAGTTTTTACTATTTTGAACAAATTTAATTTTTTTTATCAAATTTCGGAAAATTTCCGAAATTTTTAATTTTTTTTTGATATTTTAATTTTTAGAATTTTTGCATTTTTCTCGATTTTTTCATTTCAACAAAAATTACAATTTTCCAATTTTGTAGATTTCTAAATTAAGAGAAGTTTGTGATTTTGTCAATTATACAGATTTTATTATTTTGAAGAAGGTGTCTTCTTTATTCAATTTCGGAAATTTTCCGAAATTTTAAAATTTTCCGATTTTTGAATTTCTTAAATTTTTGAATTTTTCTCGAATTTTTCATTTTAACAAAATTTACAATATTCCAATTTTGTATATTTCTTAATTTAAAGAGCTTTGCGATTTTTAAGTTTTCACAGTTTTTACTATTTTGAACAAAATTTCTATTTTTTTATTAAATTTCGGAAATTTTCCGAAATTTTAAAATTTTTCGATTTTTGAATTAAGGGGATTTTAGCATTTTTCTCGATTTTTTCATTTCAACAAAATTTACAATATTCCAATTTTGTAGATTTCTTAATTTAAAAAGCTTTGCGATTTTTAAGTTTTCACAGTTTGTACTATTTTGAACAAAATTTCTTTTTTTTTATTAAATTTCGGAAATTTTCCGAAATTTTAAAATTTTCCGATTTTTGAATTTCTTAAATTTTTGAATTTTTCTCGATTTTTTCATTTCAACAAAAATTAAAATTTTCCAATTTTGTAGATTTCTTAATTTAGAGAACTTTGCGATTTTACAGTTTTTACAGTTTTTAAAATTTTGAAAATATTTAATTTTTTTATCGAATTTCGGAAAGTTTCCGTAATTTTTAATTTTTTTTTTTATTTTTGAATTTTTAAAATTTTTCCATTTTTCTCGATATTTTCATTTCAACCAAAAATTAAAATTTTCCAATTTTTCAGATTTCTTAATTTAGAGAACTTTGCGATTTTACAGTTTTTACAGTTTTTAAAATTTTGAAAATATTTAATTTTTTTATCGAATTTCGGAAAGTTTCCGTAATTTTTAATTATTTTTGATTTTTGAATTTTTAGAATTTTCGCATTTTTCTCGATTTTTTCATTTCAACAAAAATGGCAATTTTCCAATTTTTTAGATTTCTTAATTTAGAGAACTTTGTGATTTTGTCGATTTTACAGTTTATACTATTTTGAAAAAATTTTATTCTTTTATCAAATTTTTAGGAAATTTTGCAAAATTTTAACTTTTTTCGATTTTTGAATTTTTAGAATTTTCGCATTTTTCTCGATTTTTTCATTTTAACAAAAATTACAATTTTTCAATTTTGTAGATTTCTTAATTTAGAGAACTTTGCGATTTTACAGTTTTCACAGTTTTTACTATTGTGAAAAAAATTTTTTTTGTTATCAAATTTCGGAAATTTTAAATTTTTTAAGTTTTTGAATTTAGGGAATTTTAGCATTTTTCTTGATATTTTTAATTCAACAAAAGTTAGAATTTTCCAATTTTGGCGATTTCTTTATTTAAAGAGCTTTGCGATTTTAAAGTTTTCACAGTCTTTACTATTTTGAAAAAATTTAATTTTTTTCATCAAATTTCGGAAATTTTCCGAAATTTTAAGTTTTTTCGATTGTTGAATTTTAGGAATATTTGCATTTTTCTCGATTTTTGTATTTTTAACAAAATTTACAATATTTCAATTTTGTCCATTTCTTTATTTATGGAACTTTGCGACTTTACAGTTCTCACAGTTTTTTCAATTTTGGAAAAATGTTCTTTTCTATCGTATATCGGAAAGTTTCCGAAACTTTTAATTTTTTTTGATTTTTGAATTTTTTGAATTTTTGCATTTTTCTCGATTTTTTCATTTCAACAAAAATTACAATTTTCCAATTTTGTAGATTTCTAAGTAAAGAGAAGTTTGAGATTTTGTCGATAATACAGTTTTTACTATTTTGGAGAAAGTGTCTCTTTTATTCAATTTTGGAAATTTTCCGAAATTTTAAATTTTTCCGATTTTTTGATTTTTTAAAATTTTTGAATTTTTCTCGATTTTTGAATTTAGGGAATTTTAGCATTTTTCTTGATATTTTTAATTCAACAAAAATTACAATTTTCCAATTTTGGCGATTTCTTTATTTAAAGAACTTTGCCATTTTTAAGTTTTCACAGTCTTTACTATTTTGAAAAATGTAATATTTTTATCAAATTTCGGAAATTTTCCGAAATTTTAAATTATGTCGATTGTTGAATTTTAGGAATTTTGCATTTTTCTCAATTTTTTTTATTATTAACAAAATTTACAATATTCAAATTTTGTCCATTTTTTATTTAGGGAACTTTGCGATTTTACAGTTTTCACAGTTTTAACAATTTTGGAAAACATTTTCTTTTATATGGAATTTCGGAAAGTTTCCGAAATTTTTAATTCTTTTTTATTTTTGAATTTTTAGAATTTTTGCATTTTTCTCGATTTTTTCATTTCAACAAAAATTACAATTTTCCAATTTCGTAGATTTCTGAATTAAGAGAATTTTATGATTTTGTCGATTATACAGTTTTTACTATTTTGGAGAAAGTGTCTTCTTTATTCAATTTCGGAAATTTTCCGAAATTTTAAATTTTTCCGATTTTTTAATTTCTTAAAATTTTTTAATTTTTCTTGATTTTTTCATTTCAACAAAATTTACAACATTCCAATTTTGTATATTTCTTAATTTAAAAAACTTTGCGATTTTTCAGTTTTCACAGTTTTTACTATTTTGAAAAAAATTTAATTTTTTTATCAAATTTCCAAAATTTTCCGAAATTTTAAATGTTGTCGATTGTTGAATTTTAGGAATTTTTGCATTTTTCTCGTTTTTTTTATTTTTAAAAAATTTACAATATTCAAATTTTGTCTATTTCGTTATTTAGGGAACTTTGCGATTTTACAGTTTTCACAGTTTTTACAATTTTGTAAAAATTTTCTTTTTTTATCGTATTTCGGAAAGTTTTGGAAGTTTTTCGATTTTTGAATTTTTAGAATTTTTTAATTTTTCTCGATTTTTTCATTTCAACTAAAATTATAATTTTTCAATTTTGTAGATTTCTTAATTAAGAGAACTTTGCGATTTTACAGTTTTCACAGTTTTTACTATTTTGAAAAAATTTAATTTTTTTTATTTCGGAAATTTTCCGAAATTTTTAATTTTTTTCGATTTTTGAATTTTTAGAATTTTCGCAGTTTGCTCGATTTTTTAATTTCAACAAAAATTACAATTTTCCAATTTTGTAGATTTCTTAATTTGGAGAACTTTGCGATTTTACAGTTTTCACAGTTTTTACTATTTTGAAAAAAATTACTTTTGTTATCAAATTTCGGAAATTTTAAATTTTTTCGATTTTTGAATTAAGGGAATTTTAGCATTTTTCTTGATATTTTTAATTCAACAAAAATTACAATTTTCCAATTTTGGCGATTTCTTTATTTAAAGAGCTTTGCGATTTTTAAGTTTTCACAGTCTTTACAATTTTGAAAAAATTTAATTTTTTTATCAAATTTCGGAAATTTTCCGAAATTTTTATTTTATTTCGATTTTTGAATTTTTAGAATTTTCGCATTTTGCTCGTTTTTTTCATTTCAACAAAAATTACAATTTTCCAATTTTGTAGATTTCTTAATTTAGAGAACTTTGCGATTTTACAGTTTTTACAGTTTTTACAATTTTGGAAAAATTTCCGAAATTTTTAATTTTTTTTTGATATTTTAATTTTTAGAATTTTTGCATTTTTCTCGATTTTTTCATTTCAACAAAAATTACCATTTTCCAATTTTGTAGATTTCTAAATTAAGAGAAGTTTGTGATTTTGTCGATTATACAGATTTTATTATTTTGAAGAAGGTGTCTTCTTTATTCAATTTCGGAAATTTTCCGAAATTTTAAAATTTTCCGATTTTTGAATTTCTTAAATTTTTGAATTTTTCTCGATTTTTTCATTTCAACAAAATTTACAATATTCCAATTTTGTATATTTCTTTATTTAAAAAGCTTTGCGATTTTTAAGTTTTCACAGTTTTTACTATTTTGAAAAAAGTTTCTTTTGTTATCAAATTTCGGAAATTTTCCGACATTTTAAATTTTTTCTATTTTTTAATATAGGGAATTTTAGCATTTTCTTGATATTTTTAATTCATTAAAAATTACAATTTTCCAATTTTGGCGATTTCTTTATTTAAAGAGCTTTGCGATTTTTAAGTTTTCACAGTTTTTACAATTTTAAAAAAATTTTCTTTTGTTATCAAAATTCGGAATTTTTCCGAAATTTTAAATTTTGTCGATTTAAAAGTTTCAGAAATCTTTGCATTTTTCTCGATTTTTTTATTCAACAAATTTTACGGTTTTCCAATTTTGTCGATTTCTTAATTTGGAGAACTTTGTGATTTTACAGTTTAAACAGTTTTTACTATTTGGAAAAAATTTCCTTTTTTTTTATCAAATTTTCGGAAATTTTGCAAAATTTTACCTTTTTTCAATTTTTGAATTTTTAGAATTTTCGCATTTTTCTCGATTTTTTCATTTCAACAAAAATTACAATTTTCCAATTTTGTAGATTTCTTAATTTAGAGAACATTGCGATTTTACAGTTTTCACAGTTTTTACTATTTTGAAAAAAATTTCTTTTGTTCGGAAATTTTCCGAAATTTAAAATTTTTTCGATTTTTGAATTTAGGGAATTTTAGCATTTTTCTTGATATTTTTAATTCAACAAAAATTACAATTTTTCAATTTTGTAGATTTCTTAATTTAGAGAACTTTGCGATTTTACAGTTTTCACAGTTTTTACTATTTTGAAAAAAATTTTTTTGTTATCAAATTTCGGAAATTTTAAATTTTTTAGGTTTTTGAATTTAGGGAATTTTAGCATTTTTCTTGATATTTTTAATTCAACAAAAGTTACAATTTTCCAATTTTGGCGATTTCTTTATTTAAAGAGCTTTGCGCTTTTAAAGTTTTCACAGTCTTTACTATTTTGAAAAAATTTAATTTTTTTCATCAAATTTCGGAAATTTTCCGAAATTTTAAATTTTTTCTATTTTTTAATATAGGGAATTTAAGCATTTTTCTTGATATTTTTAACTCAACAAAAATTACAATTTTCCAATTTTGGCGATTTCTTTATTTAAAGAACTTTGCGATTTTTAAGTTTTCACAGTCTTTACTATTTTGAAAAATGTAATATTTTTATCAAATTTCGGAAATTTTCCGAAATTTTAAATTATGTCGATTGTTGAATTTTAAGAATCTCGCATTTTTCTCAATTTTTTTTATTATTAACAAAATTTACAATATTAAAATTGTGTCCATTTCTTTATTTAGGGAACTTTGCGATTTTACAGTTTTCACAGTTTTAACAATTTTGGAAACAATTTTCTTTTATATGGAATTTCGGAAAGCTTCCGAAATTTTTAATTTTTTTTTATTTTTGAATTTTTAGAATTTTTGCATTTTTCTCGATTTTTTCATTTCAACAAAAATTACAATTTTCCAATTTCGTAGATTTCTGAATTAAGAGAATCTTATGATTTTGTCGATTATACAGTTTTTACTATTTTGGAGAAAGTGTCTTCTTTATTCAATTTCGGAAATTTTCCGAAATTTAAAATTTTTCCGATTTTTTAATTTCTTAAAATTTTTAATTTTTCTTGATTTTTTCATTTCAACAAAATTTACTATATTCCAATTTTGTATATTTCTTAATTTAAAAAACTTTGCGATTTTTCAGTTTTCACAGTTTTTACTATTTTGAAAAAAATTTCTTTTGTTTTCAAATTTCGGAAATTTTCCGAAATTTTAAATTTCTTTGATTTTTGAATTTAGGGAGTTTTAGCATTTTTCTTGATATTTTAAATTCAACAAAAATTACAATTTTCCAATTTTGGCGATTTCTTAATTTGGAGAACTTCGTGATTTTACAGTTTAAACAGTTTCTACTATTTTGAAAAAATTTCCTTTTTTTTATTAAGTTTCGGAAATTTTAAGAAATTTTAAATTTTTTCGATTTTTGAATTTCTTGAATTTTTCGCATTTTTCTCGATTTTTTCATTTCAACAAAAATTACAATTTTGTAGATTTCTTAATTGAGAGAACTTCGCAATTTAACAGCTTTCACAGTTTTTACTATTTTGAAAAACATTAATTTTTTTATCTAATTTCGGAAATTTTCCGAAATCTTAAATTTTTTCGATTTTTGAATTTTGGGAATTTTTGCATTTTTCTTGATATTTTTTATTTAACAAATTTTACAATTTGTTATCGATTTCTAAATTTAGAGGAGTTTGTGATTTTGTCGATTATACAGTTTTTACTATTTTGAAGAAAGTGTCTTCTTTATTAAATTTCGGAAATTTTCCAAAATTTTAAATTTTTTCGATTTTTGAATTTCTTAAATTTTTCTCGATTTTTTCAGTTCAACAAAATTTACAATATTCCAATTTTGTATATTTCTTAATTTAAAAAACTTTGCGACTTTTCAGTTTTCTCAGTTTTTACTATTTTGAACAAAATTTCTTTTGTTATCAGATTTCGGAAATTTTCCGAAATTTTAAATTTGTTAGATTTTTGAATTTAGGGAATTTTAGCATTTTTCATGATATTTTTAATTCAAGAAAAATTACAATTTCCAATTTCGGCGATTTCTTTATTTAAAGAGCTTTGCGATTTATAAGTTTTCACAATCTTTACTATTTTGAAAAAATTGAATTTTTGTATCAAATTTCGGAAATTTTCCGAAATTTTAAATTTTGTCGATTGTTGAATTTTAGGAATTTTGGCATTTTTCTCAATTTTTTCATTTCTAACAAAATTTACAATATTCAAATTTTGTCCATTTCTTTATTTAGGGATTTTACATTTTTTACAGTTTTTACAATTTTGGAAAAATGTTATTTTTTATCGAATTTCGGAAAGTTTCCGAAATTTTTAATTTTTTTTGATTTTTGAATTTTTAGAATTTTTGCAATTTATTCGATTTTTTCATTTTAACAAAAATTACAATTTTCTAATTGTGTAGATTTCTAAGTAAAGAGAAGTTTGTGATTTTGTCGATTATACAGTTTTTACTATTTTGGAGAAAGTGTCTTCATTATTCAATTTCGGAAATTTTCCGATTTTTAATTATTAATTAATTAATTAATTTGCGATTTTTAAGTTTTCACAGTTTTTACAATTTTAAAAAAATTTTCTTTTGTTATCAAAATTCGGAATTTTTCCGAAATTTTAAATTTTGTCGATTTAAAAGTTTCAGAAATCTTTGCATTTTTC
Source organism: Drosophila immigrans (assembly GCA_963583835.1). Taxonomy (NCBI): domain Eukaryota; kingdom Metazoa; phylum Arthropoda; class Insecta; order Diptera; family Drosophilidae; genus Drosophila; species Drosophila immigrans. The sequence goes on along the minus strand of CAUZWO010000094.1, from coordinate 851,609 downwards.
TCGATTTTTTTATTCAACAAATTTTACGGTTTTCCAATTTTGTCGATTTCTTAATTTGGAGAACTTTGTGATTTTACAGTTTAAACAGTTTTTACTATTTGGAAAAAATTTCCTTTTTTTTTATCAAATTTTCGGAAATTTTGCAAAATTTTACCTTTTTTCAATTTTTGAATTTTTAGAATTTTCGCATTTTTCTCGATTTTTTCATTTCAACAAAAATTACAATTTTCCAATTTTGTAGATTTCTTAATTTAGAGAACATTGCGATTTTACAGTTTTCACAGTTTTTACTATTTTGAAAAAAATTTCTTTTGTTCGGAAATTTTCCGAAATTTAAAATTCTTTCGATTTTTGAATTTAGGGAATTTTAGCATTTTTCTTGATATTTTTAATTCAACAAAAATTACAATTTTTCAATTTTGTAGATTTCTTAATTTAGAGAACTTTGCGATTTTACAGTTTTCACAGTTTTTACTATTTTGAAAAAAATTTTTTTGTTATCAAATTTCGGAAATTTTTAATTTTTTAGGTTTTTGAATTTAGGGAATTTTAGCATTTTTCTTGATATTTTTAATTCAACAAAAGTTACAATTTTCCAATTTTGGCGATTTCTTTATTTAAAGAGCTTTGCGCTTTTAAAGTTTTCACAGTCTTTACTATTTTGAAAAAATTTAATTTTTTTCATCAAATTTCGGAAATTTTCCGAAATTTTAAATTTTTTCTATTTTTTAATATAGGGAATTTAAGCATTTTTCTTGATATTTTTAACTCAACAAAAATTACAATTTTCCAATTTTGACGATTTCTTTATTTAAAGAACTTTGCGATTTTTAAGTTTTCACAGTCTTTACTATTTTGAAAAATGTAATATTTTTATCAAATTTCGGAAATTTTCCGAAATTTTAAATTATGTCGATTGTTGAATTTTAAGAATCTCGCATTTTTCTCAATTTTTTTTATTATTAACAAAATTTACAATATTAAAATTTTGTCCATTTCTTTATTTAGGGAACTTTGCGATTTTACAGTTTTCACAGTTTTAACAATTTTGGAAACAATTTTCTTTTATATGGAATTTCGGAAAGCTTCCGAAATTTTTAATTTTTTTTTATTTTTGAATTTTTAGAATTTTTGCATTTTTCTCGATTTTTTCATTTCAACAAAAATTACAATTTTCCAATTTCGTAGATTTCTGAATTAAGAGAATCTTATGATTTTGTCGATTATACAGTTTTTACTATTTTGGAGAAAGTGTCTTCTTTATTCAATTTCGGAAATTTTCCGAAATTTAAAATTTTTCCGATTTTTTAATTTCTTAAAATTTTTAATTTTTCTTGATTTTTTCATTTCAACAAAATTTACTATATTCCAATTTTGTATATTTCTTAATTTAAAAAACTTTGCGATTTTTCAGTTTTCACAGTTTTTACTATTTTGAAAAAAATTTCTTTTGTTTTCAAATTTCGGAAATTTTCCGAAATTTTAAATTTCTTTGATTTTTGAATTTAGGGAGTTTTAGCATTTTTCTTGATATTTTAAATTCAACAAAAATTACAATTTTCCAATTTTGGCGATTTCTTAATTTGGAGAACTTCGTGATTTTACAGTTTAAACAGTTTCTACTATTTTGAAAAAATTTCCTTTTTTTTATTAAGTTTCGGAAATTTTAAGAAATTTTAAATTTTTTCGATTTTTGAATTTCTTGAATTTTTCGCATTTTTCTCGATTTTTTCATTTCAACAAAAATTACAATTTTGTAGATTTCTTAATTGAGAGAACTTCGCAATTTAACAGCTTTCACAGTTTTTACTATTTTGAAAAACATTAATTTTTTTATCTAATTTCGGAAATTTTCCGAAATCTTAAATTTTTTCGATTTTTGAATTTTGGGAATTTTTGCATTTTTCTTGATATTTTTTATTCAACAAATTTTACAATTTGTTATCGATTTCTAAATTTAGAGGAGTTTGTGATTTTGTCGATTATACAGTTTTTACTATTTTGAAGAAAGTGTCTTCTTTATTAAATTTCGGAAATTTTCCAAAATTTTAAATTTTTTCGATTTTTGAATTTCTTAAATTTTTCAATTTTTCTCGATTTTTTCAGTTCAACAAAATTTACAATATTCCAATTTTGTATATTTCTTAATTTAAAAAACTTTGCGATTTTTCAGTTTTCACAGTTTTTACTATTTTGAACAAAATTTCTTTTGTTATCAAATTTCGGAAATTTTCCGAAATTTTAAATTTGTTAGATTTTTGAATTTAGGGAATTTTAGCATTTTTCATGATATTTTTAATTCAAGAAAAATTACAATTTTCCAACCTTGGCGATTTCTTTATTAAAAGAGCTTTGCGATTTATAAGTTTTCACAATCTTTACTATTTTGAAAAAATTGAATTTTTGTATCAAATTTCGGAAATTTTCCGAAATTTTAAATTTTGTCGATTGTTGAATTTTAGGAATTTTGGCATTTTTCTCAATTTTTTCATTTCTAACAAAATTTACAATATTCAAATTTTGTCCATTTCTTTATTTAGGGAACTTTGCGATTTTACATTTTTTACAGTTTTTACAATTTTGGAAAAATGTTATTTTTTATCGAATTTCGGAAAGTTTCCGAAATTTTTAATTTTTTTTGATTTTTGAAATTTTAGAATTTTTGCAATTTATTCGATTTTTTCATTTTAACAAAAATTACAATTTTCTAATTGTGTAGATTTCTAAGTAAAGAGAAGTTTGTGATTTTGTCGATTATACAGTTTTTACTATTTTGGAGAAAGTGTCTTCATTATTCAATTTCGGAAATTTTCCGAAATTTTAAATTTTTCCGATTTTGGAATTTATTAAATTTTTGAATTTTTCTCGATTTTTTCATTTCAACAAAATTAACAATATTCCAATTTTGCAAATTTCTTTATTTAAAAAACTTTGCGACTTTACAGTTTTCACAGTTTTTACTATTTTGAAAAAATTTAATTTTTTTATCTAATTTCGGAAATTTTCCGAAATTTTAAATTTTTCCGATTTTGGAATTTATTAAATTTTTGAATTTTTCTCGATTTTTTCATTTCACCAAAATTAACAATTTTCCAATTTTGAAGATTTCTTAATTTAGAGAACCTTGCGATTTTACAGTTTTCACAGTTTTTACTATTTTGAAAAAATTTAATTTTTTTATCGAATTTCGGAAATTTTCCGAAATTTTAAATTTTGTCGATGGTTGAATTTTAGGAGTTTTTGCATTTTTCTCGATTTTCGTATTTTTAACAAAATTTACAATATTTAAATTTTGTCCATTTCTTTATTTAGGGAACTTTGCGATTTTACAGTCTTCACAGTTTTTACTATTTTGAAAAAAATTTCTTTTGTTATCAGATTTCGAAAATTTTTGAAAATTTTAAATTTTTTTCGATTTTTGAATTTAGGGAATTTAAGCATTTTTCTTGATATTTTTAATTCAACAAAAATTAAAATTTTCCAATTTTGGCGATTTTTTTATTAAAAGAGCTTTGCGATTTTTAAGTTTTCACAGTCTTAGCTATTTGGAAAAAATTTAATTTTTTTACCAAATTTCGGAAATTTTCCGAAATTTTAAATTTTGTCGATTGTAGAATTTTAGGAACTTTTGCATTTTTCTCGATTTTTTTATTTTTAAAAAAATTTACAATATTCAAATTTTGTCCATTTTTTTATTTAGGGAACTTTGCGATTTTACAGTTTTCACAGTTTTTACAATTTTGGAAAAATTTTCTTTTTTATCGAATTTCGGAAAGTTTCCGAAATTTTGAATTTTTTTTTATTTTTGATTTTTTAGAATTTTTCCATTTTTCTCGATATTTTCATTTCAACAAAAATGAAAATTTTCCAATTTTTTAGGTTTCTTAATTTAGAGAACTTTGTGATTTTGTCGATTTTACAGTTTTACTATTTTAAAAAAGTTTTCCTTTGTTATCAAAATTCGGAATTTTTTTCGAAATTTTAAATTTTGTCGATTTAAAAGTTTTAGAAATTGTTGAAATTTTCTTGATTTTTTCATTTCAACAAAATTTGTAATATTCCAATTTTGTAGATTTCTTAATTTAGAGAACTTTGCGATTTTACAGTTTTCACAGTTTTTACTATTTTGAAAAAATTTTTTTTTGTTATCAAATTTCGGAAATTTTAAATTTTTTAGATTTTTGAATTTAGGGAATTTTAGCATTTTTCTTGATATTTTTAATTCAACAAAAGTTACAATTTTCCAATTTTGGCGATTTCTTTATTTAAAGAGCTTTGAGATTTTAAAGTTTTCACAGTCTTTACTATTTTGAAAAAATTTAACTTTTTTTATCAAATTTCGTAAATTTTCCGAAATTTTAAATTTTTTCAATTGTTGAATTTTAGGAATATTTGCATTTTTCTCGATTTTTTTTTTTTTTTTAAATTTACAATATTCAAATTTTGTCCATTTCTTTATTTAGGGAACTTTGCGATTTTACAGTTTTCACAGTTTTTACAATTTTGGAAAAATTTTCTTTTTTATCGATTTTCGGAAAGTTTCCGAAATTTTGAATTTTTTTTGATTTTTGAATTTTTAGAATTTTTCCATTTTTCTCGATATTTTCATTTCAACCAAAAATTAAAATTTTCCAATTTTTTAGATTTCTTAATTTAGAGAACTTTGCGATTTTACAGTTTTTACAGTTTTTAAAATTTTGAAAATATTTAATTTTTTTATCGAATTTCGGAAAGTTTCCGTAATTTTTAATTTTTTTTTATTTTTGAATTTTTAGAATTTTCGCATTTTTCTCGATTTTTTCATTTTAACAAAAATTACAATTTTCCAATTTTGAAGATTTCTTAATTTAGAGAATTTTGTGATTTTGTCGATTTAACAGTTTTTACTATTTTGAAAAAAATTTTTTTTGTTCTCAAATTTCGGAAATTTTAAATTTTTTAGATTTTTGAATTTAGGGAATTTTAGCATTTTTCTTGATATTTTTAATTCAACGAAAATTACAATTTTCCAATTTTGGCGATTTCTTTATTTAAAGAGCTTTGCGATTTTAAAGTTTTCACAGTCTTTACTATTTTGAAAAAATTTAATTTTTTATATCAAATTTCGAAAATTTTCCGAAATTTTAAATTTTTTCAATTGTTGAATTTTAGAAATACTTGCATTTTTCTCGATTTTATTTTTTTTTTAAATTAACAATATTCAAATTTTGTCCATTTCTTTATTTAGGGAACTTTGCGATTTTACAGTTTTTACAGTTTTTACAATTTTAGAAATTTTTAATTTTTTCCGATTTTTGAATTTTTAGAATTTTCGCATTTTTCTCGATTTTTTCATTTTAACAAAAATTACAATTTTGCAATTTTGTATATTTCTTAATTTAGAGAACTTTGCGATTTTACAGTTTTCATAGTTTTTACTATTTTGAAAAAAATTTGTTTTGTTATCAAATTTTCCGAAATTTAAAATTTTGTTGATTGTTGAATTTTAGGAATTTTTGCATTTTTCTCAATTTTTTTATTTATAACAAAAATTACAATATTCAAATTTTGTCCATTTCTTTATTTAGGGAAGTTTGCGATTTTACAGTTTTCACAGTTTTTACAATTTTGGAAAAACTTTCTTTTCTATAAAATTTCGGAAAATTTCCGAAATTTTTAATTTTTTTTTGATATTTTAATTTTTTATAATTTTTGAATTTTTCTCGATTTTTTCATTTCAACAAAAATTACAATTTTCCAATTTTGTAGATTTCTAAATTAAGAGAAGTTTGTGATTTTGTCGATTTAACAGTTTTTACTATTTTGAAAAAAATTTCTTTTGTTATCAAATTTCGGTAATTTTTAAATTTTTTAGATTTTTGAATTTAGGGAATTTTAGCATTTTTCTTGATATTTTTAATTCAACAAAAATTACAATTTTCCAATTTTGGCGATTTATTTTTTTAAAAAGTTTTGCGATTTTTAAGTTTTCACAGTTTTTACAATTTTGAAAAAATTTAATTTTTTTATCAAATTTCGGAAATTTTCCGAAATTTTAAATTTTTTCAATTGTTGAATTTTAGAAATATTTGCATTTTTCTCGATTTTTTTTTTTTTAAATTAACAATATTCAAAATTTTTCCATTTCTTTATATAGGGAAATTTGCGATTTTACAGTTTTTACAATTTTGGAAAAATTTTCTTTTTTATCGAATTTCGGAAAGTTTCCGAAATTTTTAATTTTTTTCTCGATTTTTTCATTTCAACAAAAATTACAATTTTCCAATTTTTTAGATTTCTTAATTTAGAGAATTTTGTGATTTTGTCGATTTAACAGTTTTTACTATTTTGAAAAAAGTTTCTTTTTTTATCATATTTCGGAAATTTTCGGAAATTTTAAATTTTTTCGATTTTTGAATTTAGGGAATTTTAGCATTTTTCTTGATATTTTTAATTCAACAAAAATTACAATTTTCCAATTTTGGCGATTTATTTTTTTAAAAAGCTTTGCGATTTTTAAGTTTTCACAGTTTTTACAATTTTGAAAAAACTTAATTTTTTTATCAAATTTCGGAAATTTTTCGAAATTTTAAATTTTGTCGATTGTTGAATTTTAGGAATTTTTGCATTTATCTCAATTTTTTTATTTTTACAAAATTTACAATATTCAAATTTTGTCCATTTCTTTATTTAGGGAAGTTTGCGACTTAACAGTTTTCACAGTTTTTACTATTTTGAAAAAATTTTCTTTTTTTATCATATTTCGGAAATTTTCCGAAATTTTAAATTTTGTCGATTGTTGAATTTTAGGAATTTTTGCATTTATCTCAATTTTTTTATTTTAACAAAATTTACAATATTCAAAATTTGTCCATTTCTTAATTTAGAGAACTTTGCGATTTTTAAGTTTTTACAGTGTTTAATATTTTGAAAAAATTTTCTTTTGTATCGAATTTCGGAAAGTTTCCAAAATTTTTAATTTTTTTTTTTTGAATTTTTAGAATTTTCGCATTTTTCTCGATTTTTTCATTTCAACAAAAATTACAATTTTTAAATTTTTTAGATTTCTTAATTAAAAGAACTTTGTGATTTTGTCGATTTTACAGTTTTTACAATTTTGAAAAAATTTTCTTGTTTTATCAAAATTTTGTAAGTTTTGCAAAATTTTAATTTTATCGATTTTTGAATTTTTAGAATTTTAGAATTTTTCTCGATTTTTTCATTTTAACAAAAATTACAATTTTACAATTTTGTAGATTTCTTAATTTGGAGAACTTCGCGATTTTACAGTTTTCACAGTTTTTTACTATTTTGAAAAAAATTTCTTTTGTTCGGAAATTTTAAGAAATTTTAAATTTTTTCGATTTTTGAATTTTTAGAATTTTCGCATTTGTCTCGATTTTTTCATTTCAACAAAAATTACAATTTTCCAATTTTGTAGATTTCTTAATTTAGAGAACTTCGCGATTTTACAGTTTTCACAGTTTTTAACTATTTTGAAAAAAATTTCTTTTATTCGGAAATTTTCCGAAATTTTAATTTTTCTCGATTTTTTCATTTCAACAAAAACTACTTTTTTCCAATGTTGTAGATTTCTTAGTTTAGAGAACTTTGCGATTTTACAGTTTTTACAATTTTTAAAGAATTTAATTTTTTTTAACTAATTTCGGAAATTTTCCGAAATCTTAATTTTTTTCGACTTTTGAATTTTGGGAATTTTTGCATTTTTCTTGATATTTTTATGCAACAATTTTTACAGTTCTCCAATTATGTCGATTTCTTAATTTGGAGAACTTTGTGATTTTACAGTTTAAACAGTTTTAACTATTTTGAAAAAATTTCCTTTTTTTTTTATCAAGTTTCGGAAATTTTGAAAATTTTTAAATATTTTCGATTTTTGAATTTTTAGAATTTTCGCATTTTTCTCGATTTTTTCATTTCAAAAAAATTCGAATTTTCCAATTTTGTAGATTTCTTAATTTAGAGAACTTTGCGATTTTACAGTTTTCACAGTTTTAACTATTTTGAAAAAAAAATTTTTTGTTATCAAATTTCGAAAATTTTCCGAAATTTTAAATTTTTTCGATTTTTGAATATAGGGAGTTTTTGCATTTTTCTTGATATTTTTAATTCAACAAAAATTACAATTTCCAATTTTGGCGATTTCTTTATTTAAAGAGCTTTGCGATTCTTAAGTTTTCACTGTTTTTACCATTTTGAAAAAATTTTCTTTTGTTATCAAAATTCGGAATTTTTCCGAAATTTTAAATATTGTCTGTTTAAAAGTTTTAGAAATTTTTGCATTTTTCTCGATTTTTTCATTTCAACAAAATATACAATATTAAAATTTTGTAGATTTCTTTATTTAAAGAGCTTTGCAATTTTACAGTTTAAACAGTTTCAACTATTTTGAAAAAATTTCCTTTTTTTTATCAAGTTTCGGAAATTTTAAGAAATTTTAAATTTTTTCGATTTTTGAATTTTTTGAATTTTCGCATTTTTCTCGATTTTTTCATTTCAACAAAAATTACAATTTTCCAATTTTGTAGATTTCTTTATTTAAGGGGCTTAGCGATTTTTAAGTTTTCACAGTCTTTACTATTTTGAAAAAATTTAATTTTTTTATCGAATTTCGGAAAGTTTCCGAAATTTTTAATTTTTTTTTCGATTTTTGAATTTTTTGAATTTTCGCATTTTTCATTTCAACAAAAATTACAATTTTCCAATTTTGTATATTTCTTAATTTAGAGAACTTTGCGATTTTACAGTTTTCACAGTTTTTACTATTTTGAAAAAAATTTCTTTTGTTATCAAATTTCGCAAATTTTCCGAAATTTTTAAGTTTTTCGATTTTTGAATAAAGGGAGTTTTAGCATTTTTCTTGATATTTTTAATTCAACAAAAAATACAATTTCCAATTTTGGCGATTTCTTTATTTAAAGAGCTTTGCGATTTTTAAGTTTTCACAGTTTTTACAATTTTGAAAAAAATTTCTTTTGTTATCAAAATTCGGAATTCTTCCGAAATTTTAAATTTTGTCGATTTAAAAGTTTCAGAAATTTTTGCATTTTTCTCGATTTTTTCATTTCAACAAAATTTACAATATTCCAATTTTGTAGATTTCTTACTTTAGAGAACTTTGCGATTTTACAGTTCTTACAATTTTGAAAATATTTAATTTTTTTTTATCTAATTTCGCAAGTTTTCCGAAATCTTAAATTTTTTCGACTTTTGAATTTTTTGAATTTTTGCATTTTTCTTGATATTTTTATTCAACAAATTTTACAGTTCTCCAATTTTGACGATTTCTTAATTTGAAGAACTTTGTGATTTTACAGTTTAAACAGTTTTTACTATTTTGAAAAAATTTCCTTTTTTTAATCAAGTTTCAGAAATTTTAAGAAATTTTAAATTTTTTCGATTTTTGAATTTTTTGAATTATCGCATTATTCTCGATTTTTTCATTTCAACAAAAATTACAAATTTCCAATTTTGCATATTTCTTAATTTAAAAAACTTTGCGATTTTTCAGTTTTCATAGTTTTTACTTTTTTGAAAAAAATTTCTTTTGTTCGGAAATTTTCCGAAATTTTAAATTTTTCGATCTTTGAATTTAGGGAGTTTTAGCATTTTTCTTGATATTTTTAATTCAACAAAAATTACAATTTTCCAATTTTGTATATTTCTTAATTTAAAAAACTTTGCGATTTTTCAGTTTTCACAGTTATTACCATTTTGAAAAAAATTTGTTTTGTTATCAAATTTCGGAAATTTTCCGAAATTTTAAATTTTTTCGATTTTTGAATATAGGGAATTTTAGCATTTTTCTTGATATTTTTAATTCAACAAAAATTACAATTTCAAATTTTGGCGAATTCTTCATTTAAAGAACTTTGCGATTTTTAAGTTTTTACAGTTTTTACAATTTTGAAAATATTTAATTTTTTTATCTAATTTCGGAAATTTTCCGAAATCTTAAATTTTTTCGACTTTTGAATTTTATGAATTTTTGCATTTTTCTCGATTTTTCCATTTCAACAAAATTTACAGTATTCCAATTTTGTGAATTTCTTTATTTAAAGAGCTTTGCGATTTTAAAGTTTTTACAATTTTGAAAATATTTAATTTTTTTTATCTAATTTCGGAATTTTTCCGAAATCTTAAATTTTTTCGACTTTTGAATTTTGGGAATTTTTGCATTTTTCTTGATATTTTTATTCAACAAAAATTACAATTTTCCAATTTTGGCGATTTCTTTATTTAAAGAGCTTTACGATTTTTAAGTTTTTATAGTTTTTACAATTTTGAAAATATTTAATTTTTTTTATCTAATTTCGGAAATTTTCCGAAATCTTAAATTTTTTCGACTTTTGAATTTTGGGAATTTTTGCATTTTTCTTGATATTTTTATTCAACAAAAATTTCAATTTTCCAATTTTTGGCGATTTTTTTATTTAAAGAACTTTGTGATTTTGTCGATTTTGCAGTTTTTACTATTTTGAAAAAAATTTCTTTTTTTATCAAATTTTCGTAAATTTTGCATAATATTAATTTTTTTTCGATTTTTGAATTTTTAGAATTTTTTAATATATCTCGATTTTTTCATTTCAACAAAAATTACAATTTTCCAATTTTGTAGATTTCTTAATTTAGAGAACTTTGCGATTTTACAGTTTTTACAGTTTTTACATTTTTTAAAATATTTAATTTTTTTATCTAATTTCGGAAATTTTCCGAAATCTTAAAATTTTTCGACTTTTGAATTTTGGGAATTTTTGCATTTTTCTTGATATTTTTATTCAACAAATTTTACAGTTCTCCAATTTTGTCGATTTCTTAATTTGGAGAACTTTGTGATTTTTCAGTTTTCACAGTTTTTGCTTTTTTGAAAAAAATTTCTTTTGTTATCAAATTTCGAAAATTTTCCGAAATTTTACATTTTTTCGATTTTTGAATATAGGGTATTTTAGCATTTTTCTTGATATTTTTAATTCAACAAAAATTACTATTTCCAATTTTGGCAATTTTTAAGTTTTCACAGTTTTGACAATTTTGAAAAAATTTTCTTTTGTTATAAAAATTTGGAATTTTTCCGAAATTTTCAATTTTTTCTATTTAAAAGATTCAGAAATTTTTGAATTTTTCTAGATTTTTTCATTTAAACAAAATTTACAATATTCCAATTTTGTTGATTTCTTTATTAAAAGAGCTTAGCAATTTTACAGTTTAAACAGTTTCTACTATTTTGAAAAAATTTCCTTTTTTTTATCAAGTTTCGGAAATTTTAAGAAATTTTAAATTTGTTCGATTTTTGAATTTTTTGAATTTTCGCATTTTTCTCGATTTTTTCATTTCAACAAAAATTACAATTTTCCAATTTTGTAGATTTCTGAATTAAGAGAAATTCGCGATTTTACAGTTTTCACAGTTTTTACTATTTTGAAAAAAATTTCTTTTGTTCGGAAATTTTCCGAAATTTTAAAATTTTTGGATTTTTGAATTTAGGGAATTTTAGCATTTTTCTTGATATTTTTAATTCAACAAAAATTACAATGTTCCAATTTTGGCGATTTGTTTATTTGAAGAGCTTTGCGATTTTTAAGTTTTCACAGTCTTTACTATTTTGAAAAAATTTAATTTTTATCAAATTTCGGAAATTTTCCGAAATTTTAAATTTTGTCGATTGTTGAATTTTAGGATTTTTTGCATTTTTCTCAATTTTTGTATATTTAACAAAATTTACAAAATTCAAATTTTGTCCATTTCTTTATTTAGGGAAATTTGCGATTTTACAGTTTTCACAGTTTTTACAATTTTGGAAAAATTTTCTTTTTTATCGAATTTCGGAAAGTTTCCGAAATTTTGAATTTTTTTTGATTTTTGAGTTTTTCGAATTTTTTAATTTTTCTCGATTTTTTCATTTCAACAAAAATTACAATTTTCCAATGTTGTAGATTTCTTAATTTAGTGGACTTTGCGATTTTACAGTTTTCACAGTTTTTAATATTTTGAAAAAATTTAATTTTTTTATCTAATTTCGGAAATTTTCCGAAATCTTAAATTTTTTCGACTTTTGAATTTTGGGAATTTTTGCACTTTTCTTGATATTTTTATTCAACAAATTTTACAGTTCTCCAATTTTGTCGATTTCTTAATTCGGAGAACTTTGTGATTTTACAGTTTAAACAGTTTTTACTATTTTGAAAAAATTTCCTTTTTTATCAAGTTTCGGAAATTTTAAGAAATTTTAAAATTTTTCGATTTTTGAATTTTTTGAATTTTTGCATTTTTCTCGATTTTTTCTTTTCAACAAAAATTACAATTTTCCAATTTTGTATATATCTTAATTTAGAGAACTTTGCGATTTTACAGTTTTCACAGTTTTTACTATTTTAAAAAAAATTTCTTTTGTTATCAAATTTCGAAAATTTTCCGAAATTTTAAATTTTTTTGATTTTTGAATATAGGGAGTTTTAGCATTTTTCTTGATATTTTTTATTCAACAAAAATTACAATTTCCAATTTTGGCGATTTCTTTATTTAAAGAGCTTTGCGATTTTTAAGTTTTCACAGTTTTTACAATTTTGAAAAAATTTTCTTTTGTTATCAAAATTCGGAATTTTTCCGAAATTTTAAATTTTGTCGATTTAAAAGTTTCAGGAATTTTCGCATTTTTCTCGATTTTTTCATTTCAACAAAAATTAAAATTTTCCAATTTTGTAGATTTCTTAATTTAGAGAACTTTGCGATTTTACAGTTTTCACAGTTTTTACTATTTTGAAAAAAATTTCTTTTGTTATCAAATTTCGGAAATTTAAAATTTTTTCGATTTTTGAATTAAGGGAATTTTAGCATTTTTCTTGATATTTTTAATTCAACAAAAATTAAAATTTTCCAATTTTGGCGAATTCTTTATTTAAAGAACTTTGTGATTTTGTCGATTTTACAGTTTTTACTATTTTGAAAAAATTTTCTTTTTTATATCAAAATTTTCGGAAATTTTGCAAAATTTTAATTTTTTTCGATTTTAGAATATTTTAATTTTTCTCGATATTTTCATTTCAACAAAAATTACAATATTCCAATTTTGTAGATTTCTTAATTTAGAGAACTTTGCGATTTTACAATTTTTACAGTTTTTACAATTTTGAAAATATTTAATTTTTTTATCTAATTTCGGAAATTTTCCGAAATCTTAAATTTTTTCGATTTAAAAGTTTCAGAAATTTTTACATTTTTCTCGATTTTTTCATTTCAACAAAATTTACAATATTCCAATTTTGTAGATTTCTTTATTTAAAAAGCTTTGCGATTTTTAAGTTTTTACAGTTTTTACAATTTTGAAAAAATTTAATTTTTTTATCAAATTTCGGAAATTTTCCGAAATCTTAAATTTTTTCGACTTTTGAATTTTGGGAATTTTTGCATTTTTCTTGATATTTTTATTCAACAAAAATTACAATTTTCCAATTTTGGCGATTTCTTTATTTAAAGAGCTTTGCGATTTTTAAGTTTTTATAGTTTTTACAATTTTGAAAATATTTAATTTTTTTTATCTAATTTCGGAAATTTTCCGAAATCTTAAATTTTCTCGACTTTTGAATTTTGGGAATTTTTTTCGGACTTTATCTGAAATTTTAAATTTTTTCGATTTTTGAATTTAGGGAATTTTAGCATTTTTCTTGATATTTTTAATTCAACAAAAATTACAATTTTCCAATTTTGGCGATTTCTTTATTTAAAGAGCTTTGCGATTTTTAAGTTTTCATAGTCTTTACTATTTTGAAAAAATTTAATTTTTTTATCGAATTTCGGAAAGTTTCCGAAATTTTTAATTTTTTTTTGATTTTTGAATTTTTGCATTTTTCTCGGTTTTTTCATTTCAAAAAAATTACAATTTTCCAATTTTGTAGATTTCTAAGTTAAGAGAAGTTTGTGATTTTGTCGATTGTACAGTTTTTACTATTTTGAAGAAAGTGTCTTCTTTTTTAAATTTCGGAAATTTTCCGAAATTTTAAATTTTTTCGATTTTTGAATTTCTTAAATTTTCGAATTTTTCTCGATTTTTTAATTTAAACAAAAATTACAATTTTCCAATTTTGTAGATTTCTTAATTTAGAGAACTTTGCGATTTTACAGTTTTCACAGTTTTTACTAGTTTGAAACAAAATTCTTTTGTCATCAAATTTCGGAAATTTTCCGAAATTTTAAATTTTTTCGATTTTTGAATATAGGGAATTTTAGCATTTTTCTTGATATTTTTAATTCAACAAAAATTACAATTTCCAATTTTAGCGGTTTCTTTATTTAAAGAGCTTTGCGATTTTTAAGTTTTCACAATTTTTACAATTTTGAAAAAATTTTCTTTTGTTATCAAAATTCGGAATTTTTCCGAAATTTTAAATTTTGTCGATTTAAAAGTTTCAGGAATTTTCGCATTTTTCTCGATTTTTTCATTTCAACAAAAATTAAAATTTTCCAATTTTGTAGATTTCTTAATTTAGAGAACTTTGCGATTTTACAGTTTTCACAGTTTTTACTATTTTGAAAAAAATTTCTTTTGTTATCAAATTTCGGAAATTTAAAATTTTTTCGATTTTTGAATTAAGGGAATTTTAGCATTTTTCTTGATATTTTTAATTCAACAAAAATTAAAATTTTCCAATTTTGGCGAATTCTTTATTTAAAGAACTTTGTGATTTTGTCGATTTTACAGTTTTTACTATTTTGAAAAAATTATCTTTTTTATATCAAAATTTTCGGAAATTTTGCAAAATTTTAATTTTTTTCGATTTTAGAATATTTTAATTTTTCTCGATATTTTCATTTCAACAAAAATTACAATATTCCAATTTTGTAGATTTCTTAATTTAGAGAACTTTGCGATTTTACAATTTTTACAGTTTTTACAATTTTGAAAATATTTAATTTTTTTATCTAATTTCGGAAATTTTCCGAAATCTTAAATTTTTTCGACTTTTGAATTTTGGGAATTTTTGCATTTTTTTGATATTTTTATTCAACAAAAATTACAATTTTCCAATTTTGGCGATTTCTTTATTTAACGAACTTTGTGATTTTGTCGATTTTACAGTTTTTACTATTTTTAAAAAATTTTCTTTTTTTAAAAGTTTCAGAAATTTTTACATTTTTCTCGATTTTTTCATTTCAACAAAATTTACAATATTCCAATTTTGTAGATTTCTTTATTTAAAAAGCTTTGCGATTTTTAAGTTTTTACAGTTTTTACAATTTTGAAAAAATTTAATTTTTTTATATAATTTCGGAAATTTTCCGAAATCTTAAATTTTTTCGACTTTTGAATTTTGGGAATTTTTGCATTTTTCTTGATATTTTTATTCAACAAATTTTACAGTTCTCCAATTTTGACGATTTCTTAATTTGAAGAACTTTGTGATTTTACAGTTTAAACAGTTTTTACTATTTTGAAAAAATTTCCTTTTTTTAATCAAGTTTCGGAAATTTTAAGAAATTTTAAAATTTTTCGATTTTTGAATTTTTTGAATTATCGCATTATTCTCGATTTTTTCATTTTAACAAAAATTACAAATTTCCAATTTTGCATATTTCTTAATTTAAAAAACTTTGCGATTTTTTAGTTTTCACAGTTTTTACTTTTTTGAAAAAAATTTCTTTTGTTCGGAAATTTTCCGAAATTTTAAATTTTTCGATCTTTGAATTTAGGGAATTTTAGCATTTTTCTTGATATTTTTAATTCAACAAAAATTACAATTTTCCAATTTTGTATATTTCTTAATTTAAAAAACTTTGCGATTTTTCAGTTTTCACAGTTATTACTATCACAGTTATCAAATTTCGGAAATTTTCCGAAATCTTAAATTTTTTCGACTTTTGAATTTTGGGAATTTTAGCATTTTTCTTGATATTTTTATTCAACAATAATTACAATTTTCCAATTTTGGCGATTTCTTTATTTAAAGAGCTTTGCGATTTTTAAGTTTTTATAGTTTTTACAATTTTGAAAATATTTAATTTTTTTTATCTAATTTCGGAAATTTTCCGAAATCTTAAATTTTCTCGACTTTTGAATTTTGGGAATTTTTTTCGGACTTTATCTGAAATTTTAAATTTTTTCGATTTTTGAATTTAGGGAATTTTAGCATTTTTCTTGATATTTTTAATTCAACAAAAATTACAATTTTCCAATTTTGGCGATTTCTTTATTTAAAGAGCTTTGCGATTTTTAAGTTTTCATAGTCTTTACTATTTTGAAAAAATTTAATTTTTTTATCGAATTTCGGAAAGTTTCCGAAATTTTTAATTTTTTTTTGATTTTTGAATTTTTGCATTTTTCTCGGTTTTTTCATTTCAAAAAAATTACAATTTTCCAATTTTGTAGATTTCTAAGTTAAGAGAAGTTTGTGATTTTGTCGATTGTACAGTTTTTACTATTTTGAACAAAGTGTCTTCTTTTTTAAATTTCGGAAATTTTCCGAAATTTCAAAATTTTTTCGATTTTTGAATTTCTTAAATTTTCGAATTTTTCTCGATTTTTTAATTTAAACAAAAATTACAATTTTCCAATTTTGTAGATTTCTTAATTTAGAGAACTTTGCGATTTTACAGTTTTCACAGTTTTTACTAGTTTTGAAAAAAAATTCTTTTGTCATCAAATTTCGGAAATTTTCCGAAATTTTAAATTTTTTCGATTTTTGAATATAGGGAATTTTAGCATTTTTCTTGATATTTTTAATTCAACAAAAATTACAATTTCCAATTTTAGCGGTTTCTTTATTTAAAGAGCTTTGCGATTTTTAAGTTTTCACAATTTTTACAATTTTGAAAAAATTTTCTTTTGTTATCAAAATTCGGAATTTTTCCGAAATTTTAAATTTTGTCGATTTAAAAGTTTCAGGAATTTTCGCATTTTTCTCGATTTTTTCATTTCAACAAAAATTAAAATTTTCCAATTTTGTAGATTTCTTAATTTAGAGAACTTTGCGATTTTACAGTTTTCACAGTTTTTACTATTTTGAAAAAAATTTCTTTTGTTATCAAATTTCGGAAATTTAAAATTTTTTCGATTTTTGAATTAAGGGAATTTTTGCATTTTTCTTGATATTTTTAATTCAACAAAAATTAAAATTTTCCAATTTTGGCGAATTCTTTATTTAAAGAACTTTGTGATTTTGTCGATTTTACAGTTTTTACTATTTTGAAAAAATTATCTTTTTTATATCAAAATTTTCGGAAATTTTGCAAAATTTTATTTTTTTTCGATTTTAGAATATTTTAATTTTTCTCGATATTTTCATTTCAACAAAAATTACAATATTCCAATTTTGTAGATTTCTTAATTTAGAGAACTTTGCGATTTTACAGTTTTCACAGTTTTTACTATTTTGAAAAAAATTTCTTTTGTTATCAAATTTCGGAAATCTTAAATTTTTTCGACTTTTGAACTTTGGGAATTTTTGCATTTTTTTGATATTTTTATTCAACAAAAATTACAAATTTCCAATTTTGGCGATTTCTTTATTTAAAGAACTTTGTGATTTTGTCGATTTTACAGTTTTTACTATTTTTAAAAAATTTTCTTTTTTTATTTTAATTTTTTTCGATTTTTGAATTTTTAGAATTTTTTAATTTTTCTCGATTTTTTCATTTCAACAAAAATTACAATATTCCAATTTTGTAGATTTCTTTATTTAAAGAGCTTTGCGATTTTTAAGTTTTCACAGTTATTACAATTTTGAAAAATTTTTTTTTGTTATCAAAATTCTGAATTTTTCCGAAGTTTTAAATTTTGTCGATTTAAAAGTTTCAGAAATTTTTACATTTTTCTCGATTTTTTCATTTCAACAAAATTTACAATATTCCAATTTTGTAGATTTCTTTATTTAAAGAGCTTTGCGATTTTTATGTTTTTACAGTTTTTACAATTTTGAAAAAATTTAATTTTTTTATTTAATTTCGGAAATTTTCCGAAATCTTAAATTTTTTCGACTTTTGAATTTTGGGAATTTTTGCATTTTTCTTGATATTTTTATTCAACAAATTTTACAGTTCTCCAATTTTGACGATTTCTTAATTTGAAGAACTTTGTGATTTTACAGTTTAAACAGTTTTTACTATTTTGAAAAAATTTCCTTTTTTTAATCAAGTTTCGGAAATTTTAAGAAATTTTAAAATTTTTCGATTTTTGAATTTTTTGAATTATCGCATTATTCTCGATTTTTTCATTTTAACAAAAATTACAAATTTCCAATTTTGCACATTTCTTAATTTAAAAAACTTTGCGATTTTTCAGTTTTCACAGTTTTTACTTTTTTGAAAAAAATTTCTTTTGTTCGGAAATTTTCCGAAATTTTAAATTTTTCGATCTTTGAATTTAGGGAATTTTAGCATTTTTCTTGATATTTTTAATTCAACAAAAATTACAATTTTCCAATTTTGTATATTTCTTAATTTAAAAAACTTTGCGATTTTTCAGTTTTCACAGTTATTACTATCACAGTTATCAAATTTCGGAAATTTTACGAAATCTTAAATTTTCTCGACTTTTGAATTTTGGGAATTTTTTTCGGACTTTATCTGAAATTTTAAATTTTTTCGATTTTTGAATTTAGGGAATTTTAGCATTTTTCTTGATATTTTTAATTCAACAAAAATTAAAATTTTCCAATTTTGGCGATTTGTTTATTTAAAGAGCTTTGCGACTTTAAGTTTTCACAGTCTTTACTATTTTGAAAAAATTTAATTTTTTTATCAAATTTCGGAAATTTTCCGAAATTTTAAATTTTGTCGATTGTTGAATTTTAGGAATTTTTGCATTTTTCTCAATTTTTTTATTTTTAACAAAATTTACAATATTTAAATTTTGTCCATTTCTTTATTAAGGGAACTTTGCGATTTTACAGTTTTCACAGTTTTTACAATTTTGGAAAAATTTTCTTTTTCATCAAATTTCGGAAAGTTTAAAAAATTTTTAATTTTTTTGTATTTTTGAATTTTTAGAATTTTTCTCGATATTTTCATTTCAACAAAAATTACAATTTTCCAATTTTTTAGATTTCTTAATTTAGAGAACTTTGTGATTTTGTCAATTTTACAGTTTTTACCATTTTAAAAAAATTTTATTTTTTATCAAATTTTCGGAAATTTTGCAAAATTTTAACTTTATCGATTTTTAGAATTTTTTAATTTTTCTCGATTTTTTCATTTCAACAAAAATTACAATTTTCCAATTTTGTAGATTTCTTAATTTAGAGAACTTTGCGATTTTACAGTTTTTACAGTTTTTACAATTTTGAAAATATTTAATTTTTTTATTTAATTTTGGAAATTTTCCGAAATCTTAAATTTTTTCGACATTTGAATTTTGGGAATTTTTTCATTTTTCTTGAAATTTTTATTCAAAAAAAATTACAATTTTCCAATTTTGGCGATTTCTTTATTTAAAGAACTTTGTGATTTTGTCGATTTTACAGTTTTTACTATGTTGAAAAAATGTTCTTTTGTTATCAAATTTTCGAAAATTTTGCAAAATTTTATTTTTTTTCGATTTTTGAATTTTTAGAATTTTTTAATTTTTCTCGATTTTTTCATTTTAATAAAAATTACAATATTCCAATTTTGTAGATTTCTTAATTTAGAGAATTTTGCGATTTTACAATTTTGGCAGTTTTTACAATTTTGAAAATATTTAATTTTTTTATCTAATTTCGGAAATTTTCCGAAATCTTAAATTTTTTCGACTTTTGAATTTTGGGAATTTTCGCATTTTTCCTGATATTTTTATTCAACAAATTTAACAGTTCTCCAATTTTGTCGATCTCCTAATTGGGAGAACTTTGTGTTTTTTCAGTTTAAACAGTTTTTACCATTTTGAAAAAATTTCCTTTTTTTGATCAAGTTTCGGAAATTTTAAGAAATTTTAATTTTTTTTGATTTTTGAATTTTTTGAATTTTTGCATTTTTCTCGATTTTTTCATTTAAACAAAAATTACAATTTTCCAATTTTGTAGATTTCTTAATTTAGAGAACTTTGCGATTTTACAGTTTTCACAGTTTTTACTATTTTGAAAAAAATTTCTTTTGTTATCAAATTTCGAAAATTTTCCGAAATTTTTAATTTTGTCGATTTAAAAGTTTCAAAAACTTTTGCATTTTTCTCGATTTTTTCATTTCAACAAAATTTACAATATTCCAATTTTGTAGATTTCTTTATTTAAAGAGCTTTGCGACTTTACAGTTTAAACAGTTTCTACTATTTTGAAAATATTTAATTTTTTTATTTAATTTCGGAAATTTTCCGAAATCTTAAATTTTTTCGACTTTTGAATTTAGGGAATTTAAGCATTATTCTTGATATTTTTAATTCAACAAAAATTACAATTTTTAGAATTTTTGAATTTTTTTCGATTTTTTTTATTTCAACAAAAATTAAAATTTTTCAATTTTCTAAAATTCTTAATTTAGAGAACTATGTGATTTTGTCGATTTTACAGTTTTTACTATATTGAAAAAATTTAATTTTTTTATCTAATTTCGGAAATTTTCCGAAATCTTAAATTTTCTCGACTTTTGAATTTTGGGAATTTTTTTCGGACTTTATCTGAAATTTTAAATTTTTTCGATTTTTGAATTTAGGGAATTTTAGCATTTTTCTTGATATTTTTAATTCAACTAAAATAACAATTTTCCAATTTTGGCGATTTCTTTATTTAAAGAGCTTTGCGATTTTTAAGTTTTCACAGTCTTTACTATTTTGAAAAAATTTAATTTTGTTATCAAATTTCGAAAATTTTCCGAAATTTTAAATTTTGTCGATTGTTGAATTTTAGGAATTTTTGCATTTTTCTCGATTTTTTTATTTTTTAACAAAATTTACAATATTCAAATTTTGTCCATTTCTTCATTTAGGGAACTTTTCGATTTTACAGTTTTCACAGTTTCTACAATTTTGGAAAAATTTTGTTTTTTATCGAATTTCGGAAAGTTTCCGAAATTTTTATTTTTTTTTTTTTGATTTTTGAATATAGGGAATTTTAGCATTTTTATCGATTTTTTCATTTCAACAAAAATTACAGTTTTCCAATTTTGTAGATTTCTAAATAAAGACAAGTTTGTGATTTTGAAAAAAATTTATTTTGTTATCAAATATCGGAAATATTCCGAAATTTTAATTTTTTTCAATTTTTGAATATAGGGAATTTTAGCATTTTTCTTGATATTTTTAATTCAACTAAAATTACAATTTTCCAATTTTGTAGATTTCTTAATTTAGAGAACTTTGCGATTTAACAGTTTTCACAGTTTTTACAATTTTGAAAAAATTTTCTTCTCTATCGAATTTTGAAAAGCTTCCGAAATCTTTATATTTCTTTTATTTTAGAATTTTTAGAATTTTTGCATTTTTCTCGATTTTTTCATTTCAACATAAATTACAATTTTCCAATTTTGTAGATTTCTTAATTTAGAGAATTTTGTGATTTTGTCAATTTTACAGTCTTTACTATTTTGAAAAAATTTTCTTTTTTATCAAATATTCGGAAATTTTGCAAAATTTTAATTTTTTTCGATTTTTGAATTTTTAGAATTTTTGCATTTTTCTTGATATTTTTAATTCAAGAAAAATTACAATTTTCCAACGTTGGCGATTTCCTTATTAAAAGAGCTTTGCGATTTTTAAGTTTTAACAATCTTCACTATTTTGAAAAAATTTAATTTTTTTATCAAATTTCGGAAATTTTCCGAAATTTTAAATTTTGTCGATTGTTGAATTTTATGAATTTCGGCATTTTTCTCGATTGTT
The DNA here is from genome assembly GCA_963583835.1 of Drosophila immigrans. Classification (NCBI taxonomy): domain Eukaryota; kingdom Metazoa; phylum Arthropoda; class Insecta; order Diptera; family Drosophilidae; genus Drosophila; species Drosophila immigrans. Next base: position 829,831 of record CAUZWO010000094.1, on the reverse strand, counting down.
TTATTTATAACAAAATTTATTATATTCAAATTTTGTCCATTTCTTTATTTCGAGAACTATGCGATTTTACAGTTTTCACAGTTGTTACAATTTTGAAAAAAGTTTCTTTTTTATCGAATTTCGCAAAGCTTCCGAAATATTTAATTTTTATTTGATATTTTAATTTTTGAATTTCTCTCGATATTTTAATTTCAACAAAATTTACAATTTTTCAATTTTGTAGATTTCTAAATTTAGAAAACTTTGTGATTTTGTCGATTTTACAGTTTTTTAATATCTTGAAAAAATTTCGTTTTTTTATCAAATTTTGGGAAATTTTCCAAAATATTAATTTTTGTCGATTTTCGGAAATTTTTTCATTTTTCTCGTTTGCTTCATTTCAACAAAAATTACAATATTCCTATTTTAAAGATTTCTTAATTTAAAAAAACTTTGCGATTCTTAAGTTTTCACAGTTTTTACTATTTTGAAAACAATTTAATTTTTTTTATCAAATTTCGGAAATTTTCTGAAATTTTAAATTTGTTCGATTTTTGAATTTCGGGAATTTTTGCATTTTTCTCGATTTTGTAGAGTTTTTACTATTTTGAAAAAATTTAATTTTGTTTTCAAATTTCGGAAATTTTCCGAAATTTTAAATTTTGTCGATTGTTGAATTTTAGGAATTTTTGCATTTTTCTCGATTTTTTTATTTGTAACAAAATTTACAATATTCAAATTGTGTCCATTTCTTTATTTAGGGAACTTTGCGATTTTACAGTTTTTACAGTTTTTACTATTTTGAAAAACATTAATTTTTTTATCTAATTTCGGAAATTTTAAGAAATTTTAAATTTTTTCGATTTTTGAATTTCTTAAATTTTAAAATTTTTCTCGTTTGTTTCATTTCAACAAAAATTACAATATTCCAATTTTGTGTATTTCTTAATTTAAAAAACTTTGCGATTTAACAGTTTTCACAGTTTTTACTATTTTGAAAAACATTAATTTTTTTATTTAATTTCAGAAATTTTTCGAAATCTTAAATTTTTCGATTTTTGAATTTTTGGAATTTTTGCATTTTTTTTGATATTCTTAATTCGACACATTTTACAATTTGCCAATGTTGTCGATTTCTAAATTTAGAGAAGTTTGTTATTTTCTCGATTATACAGTTTTTACTTTTTTGAAGAAAGTGTTTTCTTTATTAAATTTCGAAAATTTCTTAATGTAGAGAACTTTGCGATTTTACAGTTTAAACAGTTTTTACTATTTTGAAAAAAATTTCTTTTGTTATCAAATTTCGGAAATTTTCCGAAATTTTAAATTTTTTCGATTTTTGAATTTGAGGAATTTTAGCATTTTTCTCGATTTTTGTATTTTTAACAAAATTTACAATTTTCACATTTTGTCCATTTCTTCATTTAGGGAACTTTGCGATTTTACAGTCTTCACAGTTTTTACAATTTTGAAAAAAATTTCTTTTTTATCGAATTTTGTAAAGCTTCCGAAATTTTTAATTTTTTTTTATTTTTGAATTTTTAGAAGTTTTGCATTTTTCTCGATTTTTTCATTTCAACAAAAATTACAATTTTCAAATTTTGTAGATTTCTTAATGTAGAGAACTTTGCGATTTTACAGTTTAAACAGTTTTTACTATTTTGAAAAAATTTCCTTTTTTTTATTAAATTTCGGAAATTTTCCGAAATTTTAAATTTTTCCGATTTTTGAATTTCTTAAATTTTTAAATTTTTCTCCATTTTTTTAGTTCAACAAAATTTATAATATTCCAATTTTGTATATTTCTTAATTTAAAAAACTTTGCGACTTTTCAGTTTTCACAGTTTTTACTATTTTGAAAAAAATTTCTTTTGTTATCAAATTTCGGAAATTTTCCGAAATATTAAATTTTTTCGATTTTTGAATTTAGGGAATTTTAGCATTTTTCTTGATATTTTTAATTCAAGAAAAATTACAATTTTCCATTTTTGGCGATTTCTTAATTTAGAGAACTTTATGATTTTTAAGTTTTCACAATCTTTACTATTTTTAAAAAATTAAATTATTTTTATCAAATTTCGGAAATTTTCCGAAATTTTAAATTTTGTCGATTGTTGAACTTTAGGAATTTTTGCATTTTTCTCGATTTTTTCATTTCAACAAAAATTACAATTTTCGAATTTTGGCGATTTCTTTATTTAAAGAGCTTTGCGATTTTTAAGTTTTCACAGTCTTTACTATTTTAAAAAAATTAGGTTTTTTTTATCAAATTTTGGAAATTTTCCGAAATTTTAAATTTTGTCGATTGTTGAATTTTAGGAATTTTGGCATTTTTCTCGATTTTTTTATTTTTAACAAAATTTGCAATATTAAAATTTTGTCCATTTCTTTATTTATGGAACTTTGCGATTTAACAGTTTTCATAGTTTTTACAATTTTGAAAAAAATTTCTTTTTTATCGAATTTTGTAAAGCTTCCGAAATTCTCAATTTTTTTTTTTTTTTAATTTTTAGAATTTTTGCATTTTTCTCGATTTTTTCATTTCAACAAAAATTACAATTTTCCAATTTTGGCGATTTCTTTATTTAAAGAACTTTGCGATTTTTAAGTTTTCAGAATCTTTACTATTTTGAAAAAATTTAATTTTTTTATCAAATTTCGGAAACTTTCCGAAATTTTAAATTTTGTCGATTGTTGAATTTTAGGAATTTTGGCATTTTAATCGATTTTTTTATTTTTAACAAAATTTACAATATTTAAATTTCGTCCATTTCTTTATTAAGGGAACTTTGCGATTTTACAGTCTTCACAGTTATTACAATTTTGAAAAAAATTTCTTTTTTATCGAATTTCGCAAAGTTTCCGAAATTTTAAATTTTTTTTTATTTTTGAATTTTGAGAATTTTTGCTTTTTTCTCGATTTTTTCATTTCAACAAAAATTACAATATTCCAATTTTGTAGATTTCTTAATTTAGGGAACATTGTGATTTTGTCGATTTTACTATTTTGAAAAAATTTTCTTTTTTATCGAATTTTGTAAAGCTTCCGAAATTTTTAATTTTTTTTTATTTTTGAATTTTTAGAATTTTTGCATTTTTCTCGTTTTTTTCATTTAAAAAAAAATTACAATTTTCCAATTTTGTAGATTTCTTAATATAGAGAACTTTGCGATTTTACAGTTTAAACAGTTTTTACTATTTTGAAAAAATTTCCTTTTTTTTATTAAATTTCGGAAATTTTCCGAAATTTTAAATTTTTCCGATTTTTGAATTTCTTAAATTTTAAAATTTTTCTCGAGTTTTTCAGTTCAACAAAATTTACAATATTCCAATTTTGTATATTTCTTAATTTAAAAAACTTTGCGACTTTTCAGTTTTCACAGTTTTTACTATTTTGAAAAAAATTTCTTTTGTTATCAAATTTCGGAAATTTTCCGAAATATTAAATTTTTTCGATTTTTGAATTTAGGGAATTTTAGCATTTTTCTTGATATTTTTAATTCAAGAAAAATTACAATTTTCCATTTTTGGCGATTTCTTAATTAAGAGAACTTTATGATTTTTAAGTTTTCACAATCTTTACTATTTTTAAAAAATTAAATTATTTTTATCAAATTTCGGAAATTTTCCGAAATTTTAAATTTTTTCGATTGTTGAACTTTAGGAATTTTTGCATTATTCTCGATTTTTTCATTTCAACAAAAATTACAATATTCCAATTTTGTAGATTTCTTAATTTAGAGAACTTTGTGATTTTGTCGATTTTACTATTTTGAAAATATTTTCTTTTTATATCAAATTTTCTGAAATTTTGCAAAAATTTTAATTTTTTTCGATTTTGATTTTTTAGAATTTTTGCATTTTTCTCGTGTTTTTCATTTCAACAAAAATTACAATTTTCCAATTTTGTAGATTTCTTAATTTAGAGAACTTTGCGATTTTGTCAATTTTGCAGTTTTTACTATTTTGAAAAATTTAATTTTTGTATCTAATTTCGGAAATTTTCCGAAATCTTAAATTTTTTCGATTTTTGAATTTTGGGAATTTTTGCATTTTTCTCAATTTCTTAAATTCAACAAATCTTACAATATTCCAATGTTGTCGATTTCTTTATTGAAAGAATTTTGTGTTTTTGTCGAATTTAAAGTTTTTACTATATTGAAAAAATTGTCTTATTTTATCAAATTTTCGGAAATTTTGCAAAATTTTAAATTTTGTCGATTTTCGGAAATTTTTGAATTTTTCTCGATTTTTTAATTTCAACAAAACTTGCATTATTCCAATTTTGTCTTTTTCTTTATTTAGACAACTTTGAGATTTTACAGTTTAAACAGCTTTTCTTTTTTTGAAAAAATTGTATTTGTTTATCAAATTTCGGAAATTTTCCGAAATTTTAATTTTTTTCGATTTTGAATTTAGGGAAGTTTAGCATTTTTCATGATATTTTTAATTCAACAAAAATTACAATTTTCCATTTTTGGCGATTTCTTAATTTAGAGAACTTTATGATTTTTAAGTTTTCACAGTCTTTACTATTTTAAAAAAATTAGGTTTTTTTTTATCAAATTTTGGAAATTTTCCGAAATTTTAAATTTTGTCGATTGTTGAATTTTAGGAATTTTGGCATTTTTCTCGATTTTTTTATTTTTAACAAAATTTGCAATATTAAAATTTTGTCCATTTCTTTATTTATGGAACTTTGCGATTTAACAGTTTTCATAGTTTTTACAATTTTGAAAAAATTTTCTTTTTTATCGAATTTTGGAAAGCTTCCGAAATTTTTATTTTTTTTTTATTTTTGAATTTTTAGAATTTTTGCATTTTTTCGATTTTTTTATTTCAACAAAAATTACAATTTTCCAATTTTGTAGATTTCTTAATTTAGAGAACTTTGTGATTTTGTCGATTTTACAGTTTTTACTATTTTGAAAAAATTGTTTTTTTTTATCAAATTTTCGGAAATTTTCCAAAATTTTAAATTTTTTCAATTTTTGAATTTTGGGAATTTTTGCATTTTTCTTGATATTTTTAATTTAACAAATTTTACAATTTGCCAATGTTGTCGATTTCTAAATTAAAAGAAATTTGTGATTTTGTCGATTATACAGTTTTTACTATTTTGAAGAAAGTGTCTTCTTTATTAAATTTCGGAAATTTTCTGATTTTGTTCGATTTTTGAATTTCGGGAATTTTTGCATTTTTCTCGATTTTGTAGATTTCTTATTGTAGAGAACTTTGCGATTTAACAGTTTTCACTGTTTTTACTTTTTTGAAAACATTAATTTTTGTATCTAATTTCGGAAATTTTCCGAAATCTTAAATTTTTTCGATTTTTGAATTTTGGGAATTTTTGCATTTTTCTTGAAATTTTTAATTCGCCAAATTTTAAAATTTTCCAATGTTGTCGATTTCTAAATTAAGAAAAATTTGTGATTTTCGGAAATTTTCGGAAATTTAAAATTTTTTCGATTTTTTAATTTCTTAAATTTTTTAATTTTTCTCGATTTTTTAAATTCAACAAATTTTACATTATTCCAAACTGTCGATTTCTTAATTGAAAGAACTTTTTGTTTTTGTCGATTTTACAGTTCTTACTATTTTGAAAAAATTGTCTTATTTTATCAAATTCTCGGATATTTTGCAAAATTTTAAATTTTGTCGATTTTCGGAAATTTTTGCATTTATCTCGATTTTTTAATTTCACCAAAACTTGCAATATTTCAATTTTGTCAATTTCTTTATTTAAAGAACATTGCGATTTTACAGTTTTTACAATTTTGGAAAAATTTTCTTTTTTATCAAATTTCGGAAAATTTTCGGAAATTTTAAATTTTTTCGATTATTGAATTTTGGGAATTTTTGCATTTTCTCGATTTTTTCATTTCAACAAACAATTTTCCAATTTTGGCGGTTTCTTAATGTAGAGAACTTTGCGATTTTACTGTTTAAACAGTTTTTAATATTTTGAAAAAATTTCCTTTTTTTTATTAAATTTCGGAAATTTTCCGAAATTTTAAAATTTTCCGATTTTTGAATTTCTTAAATTTTCGAATTTTTCTCGATTTTTTCATTTCAACAAAATTTACAATATTCCATTTTTGAATTAAGGGAATTTTAGCATTTTTCTTGATATTTTTAATTCAACAAAAATTAAAATTTTCCAATTTTGGCGATTTCTTTATTTAAAGAGCTTTGCGATTTTTAAGTTTTCACAGTCTTTGCTATTTTGAAAAAATTTAATTTTTTTATCGAATTTCGGAAAGTTTCCGATATTTTTAATTTTTTTTTGATTTTTGAATTTTTGCATTTTTCTCGATTTTTTCATTTCAACAAAAATTACAATTTTCCAATTTTGTAGATTTCTTAATTAAGAGAAATTTGCGATCTTACAGTTTTCACAGTTTTTACTATTTTGAGAAAAATTTCTTTTGTTCGGAAATTTTCCGAAATTTTAAATTTTGTCGATTGTTGAATTTTAGAAATTGTTGCATTTTTCCCGATTTTTTTTTTTTTTTTAATTAACAATATTGAAATTTTATCCATTTCTTTATTTAGGGAACTTTGCGAATTAACAATTTTGGAAAAATGTTCTTTTTTATCGAATTTCAGAAAGTTTCCGAAATTTTTAATTTTTTTCGATTTTTGAATTTTTAGAATTTTCGCATTTTTCTCGATTTTTTCATTTCAACAAAAATTTCAATTTCCCAATTTTTTAGATTTCTTAATTTAGAGAATTTTGTGATTTTGTCGATTTAACAGTTTTTACTATTTTGAAAAAATTTTCTTTTTTTATCAAATTTCGGAAATTTTAAATTTTTTCGATTTTTGAATTTAGGGAATTTTAGCATTTTTCTTGATATTTTTAATTCAACAAAAATTTAAATTTTCCAATTTTGGCGATTTGTTTATTTGCGATTTTTAAGTTTTCACAGTCTTTACTATTTTGAAAAAATTTAATTTTTTTATCAAATTTCGGAAATTTTCCGAAATTTTAAATGTTGTCGATTGTTGAATTTTAGGAATTTTTGCATTTTTCTCGATTTTTTTATTTTTAACAAACTTTGCAAATATTAAAATTTTGTCCATTTCTTTATTTATGGAACTTTGCGATTTAACAGTTTTCACAGTTTTTACAATTTTGAAAAAATTTTCTTTTTTATCGAATTTTGGAAAGCTTCCGAAATTTTTAATTTTTTTTTATTTTTGAATTTTTGCATTTTTCTCGATTTTTTCACATCAACAAATATTACAATTTTCCAATTTTGTAGATTTCCTAATTTAGAGAACTTTGTGATTTTGTCAATTTTACAGTCTTAACTATTTTGAAAAAATTTTCTTTTTTATCAAATATTCGGAAATTTTGCAAAATTTTAATTTTTTTTGATTTTTGAATTTTTAGAATTTTTTTCATTTTTTTAGATTTTTTCATTTCAACAAAAATTACAATTTTCCAATTTTATAGATTTCTTAGTTTAGAGAACTTTGCGATTTAACAGTTTTCACAGTTTTTACTATTTTTAAAAACATAAATTTTTTTATCTAATTTCGGAAATTTTCCGAAATCTTAAATTTGTTCGATTTTTGAATTTCGGGAATTTTTGCATTTTTCTTGATATTTTTATTCAACAATTTTTACAGTTCTCTTTTTTTTTCGATTTCTTAATTTGGAGAACTTTGTGATTTTGTCAATTTTACAGTCTTTACTATTTTGAAAAAATTTTCTTTTTTATCAAATATCCGGAAATTTTGCAAAATTTTAATTTTTTTCGATTTTTGAATTTTTAGAATTTTTGCATTTTTCTCGATTTTTTCATTTCAACAAAAATTACAATTTTCCAATTTTGTAGATTTCTTAATTAAGAGAAATTTGCGATCTTACAGTTTTCACAGTTTTTACTATTTTGAGAAAAATTTCTTTTGTTCGGAAATTTTCCGAAATTTTAAATTTTTTCGATTTTTGAATTTTGGGAATTTTTTCATTTTTTTGATATTTTTAATTCAACAAATTTTACAATTTTACAATTTTGTCGATTTCTAAATTTAGAGAACTTTGTGATTTTGTCGATTTTACAGTTTTTACTATTTTGGAAAAATTGTTTTTTTTATCAAATTTTTGGAAATTTTGCGAAATTTTAATTTTTGTAGATTTTTGGAAATCTTTGAATTTTTTTCGTTTGTTTCATTTCAACAAAAATTACAATATACCTATTATGTAGATTTCTAAATTTAAAGAACTTTGCGATTTTTAAGTTTTCACAGCTTTTACTATTTTGAAAACAATTTAATTTTTTTATCTAATTTCGGAAATTTTCCGAAATCTTAAATTTGTTCGATTTTTGAATTTCGAGAATTTTTGTATTTTTCTTGATATTTTTATTCAACAATTTTTACAGTTCTCCAATTTTGTCGATTTCTTAATTTGGAGAACTTTGTGATTTTACAGTTTAAACAGTTTTAACTATTTTAAAAAATTTCTTTATCTAATTTCGGAAATTTTCCGAAATCTTAAATTTTTTCGATTTTTGAATTTTGGGAATTTTGGGAATTTTTGCATTTTTCTAGATATTTTTAATTCAACAAATTTTTCAATTTGCCAATGTAGTCGATTTCTAAATTTAGAGAAGTTTGTGATTTTGTTGATTGTACAGTTTTTACTATTTTGAAGAAAGTGTCTTCTTCATTAAATTTCGGAAATTTTCCGAAATCTTAAATTTTTTCGATTTTTGAATTTTGGGAATTTTGGGAATTTTTGCATTTTTCTTGATATTTTTAATTCAAGAAAAATTACAATATTCCAATTTTGGCGATTTCTTTATTAAAAGAGCTTTGCGATTTTTTAGTTTTCACAATCTTTATTATATTAAAAAAATTTAATTTTTTTAACAAATTTAGGAAATTTTCCGAAATCTTAAATTTTTTCGATTTTTGAATTTTGTGAATTTTTGCATTTTTCTCGTTATTTTGAATTCAACAAAAATTACAATTTTCCAATTTAGTAGATTTCTTAATTTAGAAAACTTTGTGATTTTGTCGATTTTACAGTTTTACATATTTTAAAAAAATTTTCTTTTTTTTATCAAATTTTCGGAAATTTTGCAAAATTTTAATTTTTTTCGATTTTTGAATTTTTAGAATTTTTGCATTTTTCTCGATTTTTTTCATTTCAACAAAAATTACAATTTTCCAATTTTGTAGATTTCTTAATTTAGAGAACTTTGCGATTTTACAGTTTTTACTATTTTAAAAAAAAATTTCTTTTGTTATCTAATTTAGGAAATTTAAAATTTTTTCGATTTTTGAATTAGGGGAATTTTAGCATTGTTCTTGATATTTTTAATTCAACAAAAATTACAATTTTCTAATTTTGGCGATTTCTTTATTTAAAGAGCTTTGCGATTTTTAAATTTCCACAGTCTTTGCTATTTTGAAAAAATTTAATTTTTTTTATCAAATTTCGGAAATTTTTCCAAATTTTAAATTTTGTCGATTGTTGAATTTTAGGAATTTTTGCATTTTTCTCGATTTTTTTTTTTTTAATTAACAATATTCAAATTTGTCCATTTCTTTATTTAGGGAACTTTGCGATTTTACAGTTTTTACAGTTTTTACAATTTTGAAAAAATTTTCTTTCTTATCGAATTTTGGAAAGCTTCCGAAATTTTTAATTTTTTTTTGATTTTTGAATTTTTGCATTTTTCTCGATTTTTTCATTTCAACAAAAATTACAATTTTCCAATTTTGTAGATTTCTTAATTTAAAGAACTTTGCGATTTAACAGTTTTCACAGCTTTTACTTTTTTGAAAACAATTTAATTTTTTTATCTAATTTCGGAAATTTTCCGAAATCTTAAGTTTTTTCAATTTTTGAATTTTTTGGGAATTTTGGGAATTTTTGCATTTTTCTAGATATTTTTAATTCAACAAATTTTTCAATTTGGCAATGTAGTCGATTTCCAAATTTAGAGAAATTTGTGATTTTGTCGATTATACTGTTTTTACTATTTTGAAGAAAGTGTCTTCTTTATTCAATTTCGGAAATTTTCCGAAAATTTAAATTTTTCAGATTTTTGAATTTCTTAAATTTTTAAATTTTTCTCGATTTTTTCAGTTCACCAAAAAATTACAATATTCCAATTTTTATACCCGCTACCCATAGGGTAGAAGGGTATTATGACTTAGTGCCAACAGAAAATGTATGTAACAGGCAGAAGGAGGCATCTCCGACCCCATAAAGTATATATATTCTTGATCAGCGTCAACAGCCGAGACGATATAGCCATGTCCGTCTGTCCGTCTGTCCGACTGTCCGTCTGTCCGTCTGTCTGTCCGTATGAACACCTGGATCTCAGAGACTATAAGACATAGAGACACCAAATTTGGCAAAAAAGGTTCCTTCATACCCTACTCAGATCAAGTTTATTTCAAAGGTTGGATGCCACGCCCCCTTCGCCCACAATAAGCATTTATCTAGAGAAAGTCAAGTTTTTTTTTATGTAAATCGCGTATAACTCGAAAAGTTATTTGTGTAATGATGTGTAATTTGGTAAACCATCTGCGCTTGACACTCTTAATATACCCTGTAATTTTGGTACAAATCGGATAAGTAGAACAAAAGTTATTCGTGAAATTATTTATCAAAATTTTTGTGCCCAGTGCATATGGACGTTTTAAGTGTGTGAATGACCTAGAGATATCAAATTTGGTGACAGTATTCATGTAGCTCTTACGCAGATCAAGTTTGTTTTAGATTTTTGCCACGCCCCTTTCCGCCCCCAAAAACTGTAAAAGCCGTAATAATAGACCTAGAGCATTGAATTTTGGTATGCATAATAACAATGATAGTCTGAATGACTCCTGTGAATTTGGTTGAGATCGAATAAAAAACGAGGAAGTTATTAAAGAATCCATTTTGTATGCAACATTCACTTGCAGCTGCTCACGCTTTGTTTGTTTAGTTGACAGTGTGACCATGTCGGTGTTGTGGATTTTTTCCCGCTATTTTCAAATATATACACACAAAACACAAGTTTCAGTATATTTTTAGTATATTTGTTGTTAAAAAATCATTAAAATTTTTTTTCTTCTCTCGAAATGGGTTGCGGGTATCATACGGTCGAGCACTCTCGACTGTAGCTTTCTTACTTGTTTATATTTCTTTATTTAAAAAATTTTGCGACTTTTCAATTTTCACAATTTTAACAATTTTGAAAAAGTTTTCTTTTTTATCGAATTTCAGAAAGCTTCCGAAATTTTTATTTTTTTTTGATTTTTGAATTTTTAGAATTTTTGCATTTTTCTCGATTTTTTCATTTCAACTAAAATTACAATTTTCCAATTCTGTAAATTTCTTAATTTAGAAAACTTTGTGATTTTGTCGATTTTACAGTTTTAACTATTTTAAAAAAATTTCCTTTTTTATCAAATTTTCGGAAATTTTGCAAAATTTTAATTTTGTTCGATTTTTGAATTTTTAGAATTTTTGCATTTTTCTCGATTTTTTTCATTTCAACAAAAATTACAATTTTCCAATTTTGTAGATTTCTTAATTTAGAAATTTTAAATTTGTTTGATTTTTGAATTTAGGGAATTTTAGCATTTTTCTTGATATTTTTAATTCAACAAAAATTAAAATTTTCCAATTTTGGCGATTTGTTTATTTGCGATTTTTAAGTTTTCACAGTCTTTACTATTTTGAAAAAATTTAATTTTTTTATCAAATTTCGAAAATTTTCCGAAATTTTAAATGTTGTCGATTGTTGAATTTTAGGAATTTTTGCATTTTTCTCGATTTTTTTATTTTTAACAAAATTTGCAATATTCAAATTTTGTCCATTTCTTTATTTAGGGAACTTTGCGATTTTACAGTTTTCCCAGTTTTTGCAATTTTGAAAAAATTTTCTTTTTCATCGAATTTTGGAAAGCTTCCGAAATTTTTAATTTTTTTTTGATTTTTGAATTTTTGCATTTTTCTCGATTTTTTCATTTCAACAAAAATTACAATTTTCCAATTTTGTAGATTTCTTAATTTAGAGAACTTTGTGATTTTGTCAATTTTACAGTATTTACTATTTTGAAAAACATTAATTTTTTTATCTAATTTCGGAAATTTTCCGAAATCTTAAATTTTTTCGATTTTTGAATTTTGGGAATTTTGGGAATTTTTGCATTTTTCTATATATTTTTAATTCAACAAATTTTTCAATTTGCCAATGTAGTCGATTTCTAAACTTAGAGAAGTTTGTGATTTTGTCGATTTTACAGTTTTTACTATTTTGGAAAAATTGTTTTTTTTTAATCAAATTTTGGGAAATTTTTCGAAATTTTAATTTTTTTTGATTTTCGGAAATTTTTGAATTTTTCTCCTTTGTTTCATTTCAACAAAAATTAGAATATTCCTATTTTGTAGATTTCTTAATTTAAGGAACTTTGCGATTTTTAAGTTTTCACAGCTTTTACTATTTTTTTTTTAATCAAATTTTGGGAAATTTTTCGAAATTTTAATTTTTTTTGATTTTCGGAAATTTTTGAATTTTTCTCGTTTGTTTCATTTCAACAAAAATTAGAATATTCCTATTTTGTAGATTTCTTAATTTAAGGAACTTTGCGATTTTTAAGTTTTCACAGCTTTTACTATTTTGAAAACAATTTAATTTTTTTATCAAATTTCGGAAATTTTCCGAAATCTTAAATTTGTTCGATTTTTGAATTTCGGGAATTTTTGCATTTTTCTTGATATTTTTATTCAACAATTTTTACAGTTCTCCAATTTTGTCGATTTCTTAATTTGGAGACCTTTGTGATTTTGTCAATTTTACAGTCTTTACTATTTTGAAAAAATTTTCTTTTTTATCCAATATTCGGAAATTTTGCAAAATTTTAATTTTTTTCGATTTTTGAATTTTTAGAATTTTTGCAATTTTCTCGATTTTTTCATTTCAACAAAAATTACAATTTTTTAATTTTGTAGATTTCTTAATTTAGAGAATTTTGTGATTTTGTCAATTTTACAGTCTTTACTATTTTGAAAAAATTTTCTTTCTTATCAAATATTCGGAAATTTTGCAAAATTTTAATTTTTTTTCGATTTTTGAATTTTTAGAATTTTCGCATTTTTCTCGATTTTTTCATTTCAACAAAAATTACAATTTTCCAATTTTGTAGATTTCTTAATTAAGAGAACTTTGCGATCTTACAGTTTTCACAGTTTTTACTATTTTGAAAAAAATTTCTTTTGTTCGGAAATTTTACGAAATTTTAAATTATTTCGATTTTTGAATTTTGGGAATATTTTCATTTTTCTTGATATTTTTAATTCAACAAATTTTACAATTTTCCAATTTTGTCGATTTCTAAATTTAGAGAACTTTGTGATTTTGTCGATTTTACAGTTTTTACTATTTTGGAAAAATTGTTTTTTTTTATCAAATTTTGGGAAATTTTGCGAAATTTTAATTTTTGTCGATTTTTTGAAATTTTTGAATTTTTCTCGTTTGTTTCATTTCAACAAAAATTACAATATTCCTATTTTGTAGATTTTTAAATTTAAAGAACTTGCGATTTTTAAGTTTTCACAGCTTATACTATTTTGAAAACAATTAAATTTTTATATCAAATTTCGGAAATTTCCCGAAGTCTTAAATTTGTTAGATTTTTGAATTTCGGGAATTTTTGCATTTTTCTTGATATTTTTACAGTTCTCCAATTTTGTCGATTTCTTAATTTGGAGAACTTTGCGATTTTACAGTTTAAACAGTTTAAACTATTTTAAAAAAATTTCCTTTTTTTTATCAAGTTTCGGAAATTTTAAGAAATTTTAAATTTTTTCGATTTTTGAATTTTTAGAATTTTGGGAATTTTTGCATTTTTCTAGATATTTTTAATTCAACAAATTTTTCAATTTGCCAATGTAGTCGATTTCTAAACTTAGAGAAATTTGTGATTTTGTCGATTTTACAGTTTTAACTATTTTGGAAAAATTTTCTTTTTTTATCAAATTTTCGGAAATTTTGCAAAATTTTAATTTTTTTTCGATTTTAAAATTTTTAGAATTTTTGCATTTTTCTCGATTTTTTTCATTTCAACAAAAATTACAATTTTCCAATTTTGTAGATTTCTTAATTTAGAGAACTTTGCGATTTTACAGTTTTCACAGTTGTTACTATTTTGGTAAAAATTTCTTTTGTTATCAAATTTCGGAAATTTTCAATTTTTTCGATTTTTGAATTTAGGGAATTTTAGCATTTTTCTTGATATTTTTAATTCAAGAAAAATAACAATTTTCCAATGTTGGAATGGACATTTTCCGAAATCTTAAATTTTTCGATTTTTGAATTTTGGGAATTTTTGCTTTTTTCTTGATATTTTTAATTCAACAAATTTTACAATTTTCCAATTTTGTCGATTTCTAAATTTAGAGAACTTTGTAGATTTCTTAATTTAGAGAACTTTGCGATTTTACAGTTTTCACAGTTGTTACTATTTTGGTAAAAATTTCTTTTGTTATCAAATTTCGGAAATTTTCAATTTTTTCGATTTTTGAATTTAGGGAATTTTAGCATTTTTCTTGATATTTTTAATTCAAGAAAAATAACAATTTTCCAATGTTGGAATGGACATTTTCCGAAATCTTAAATTTTTCGATTTTTGAATTTTGGGAATTTTTGCTTTTTTCTTGATATTTTTAATTCAACAAATTTTACAATTTTCCAATTTTGTCGATTTCTAAATTTAGAGAACTTTGTGATTTTGTCGATTTTACAGTTTTCACTATTTTGGAAAAAATTTTTTTTTTTTCAAATTTTGCGAAATTTTAACTTTTGTCGATTTTCGGAAATTTTTCAATTTTTCTCGTTTGTTTCATTTCAACAAAAATTAGAATATTCCTATTATGTAGATTTCTAAATTTAAAGAACTTTGCGATTTTTAAGTTTTCACAGCTTTTACTATTTTGAAAACAATTTAATTTTTTCATCTAATTTCGGAAATTTTCCGAAATCTTAAGTTTTTTAGATTTTTGAATTTTTTGGGAATTTTGGGAATTTTTGCATATTTCTAGATATTTTTAATTCAACAAATTTTTCAATTTGGCAATGTAGTCGATTTCCAAATTTGGAGAAGTTTGTGATTTTGTCGATTATACTGTTTTTACTGTTTTGAAGAAAGTGACTTCTTTATTCAATTTCGGAAATTTTCCGAAAATTTAAATTTTTCAGATTTTTGAATTTCTTAAATTTTTCTCGATTTTTTCAGTTCAACAAAAATTACAATATTCCAATTTTTTATATTTCTTTATTTAAAAAACTTTGCGACTTTTGAATTTTCACAATTTTAACAATTTTGAAAAAGTTTTCTTTTTTATCGAATTTCAGAAAGCTTCCGAAATTTTTATTTTTTTTTGATTTTTGAATTTTTAGAATTTTTGCATTTTTCTCGATTTTTTCATTTCAACAAAAATAACAATTTTCCAATTTTGTAGATTTCTTAATTTAGAAATTTTAAATTTGTTAGATTTTTGAATTTAGGGAATTTTAGCATTTTTCTTGATATTTTTAATTCAACAAAAATTAAAATTTTCCAATTTTGGCGATTTGTTTATTTGCGATTTTTAAGTTTTCACAGTCTTTACTGTTTTGAATAAATTTAATTTTTTTATCAAATTTCGGAAATTTTCCGAAATTTTAAATGTTGTCGATTGTTGAATTTTAGGAATTTTTGCATTTTTCTCGACTTTTTTATTTTTAACAAAATTTGCAATATTCAAATTTTGTCCATTTCTTTATTTAGGGAACTTTGCGATTTTACAGTTTTCCCAGTTTTTTCCTTTTTTTAAAAAATTTTCTTTTTCATCGAATTTTGGAAAGCTTCCGAAATTTTTAATTTTTTTTTGATTTTTGAATTTTTGCATTTTTCTCGATTTTTTCATTTCAACAAAAATTACAATTTTTTAATATTGTAGATTTCTTAATTTAGAGAACTTTGTGATTTTGTCAATTTTACAGTATTTACTATTTTGAAAAACATTAATTTTTTATCTAATTTCGGAAATTTTCCGAAATATTAAATTTTTTTTCGATTTTTGAATTTTGGGAATTTTGGGAATTTTTGCATTTTTCTATATATTTTTAATTCAACAAATTTTTCAATTTGCCAATGTAGTCGATTTCTAAACTTACAGAAGTTTGTGATTTTGTCGATTTTACAGTTTTTACTATTTTGGAAAAATTTTCTTTCTTATCATATATTCGGAAATTTTGCAAAATTTCAATTTTTTTCGATTTTTAAATTTTTAGAATTTTTGCAATTTTCTCGATTTTTTCATTTCAACAAAAATTACAATTTTTTAATATTGTAGATTTCTTAATTTAGAGAACTTTGTGATTTTGTCAATTTTACAGTCTTTACTATTTTGAAAAAATTTTCTTTCTTATCAAATATTCGGAAATTTTGCAAAATTTTACTTTTTGTCGATTTTCCGAAATTTTTGAATTTTTCTCGTTTGTTTCATTTCAACAAAAATTAGAATATTCCTATTTTGTAGATTTCTTAATTTAAGGAACTTTGCGATTTTTAAGTTTTCACAGCTTTTACTATTTTGAAAACCATTTAATTTTTTTATCAAATTTCGGAAATTTTCCGAAATCTTAAATTTGTTGGATTTTTGAATTTCGGGAATTTTTGCATTTTTCTTGATATTTTTATTCAACAATTTTTACAGTTCTCCAATTTTGTCGATTTCTTAATTTGGAGAACTTTGTGATTTTGTCAATTTCGCAGTCTTTACTATTTTGAAAAAATTTTCTTTTTTATCAAATATTCGGAAATTTTGCAAAATTTTAATTTTTTTCGATTTTTAAATTTTTAGAATTTTTGCAATTTTCTCGATTTTTTCATTTCAACAAAAATTACAATTTTTTAATATTGTAGATTTCTTAATTTAGAGAACTTTGTGATTTTGTCAATTTTACAGTCTTTACTATTTTGAAAAAATTTTATTTCTTATCAAATATTCGGAAATTTTGCAAAATTTTAATTTTTTTTCGATTTTTGAATTTTTAGAATTTTCGCATTTTTCTCGATTTTTTCATTTCAACAAAAATTAAAATTTTCCAATTTTGTAGATTTCTTAATTAAGAGAACTTTGCGATCTTACAGTTTTCACAGTTTTTACTATTTTGAAAAAAATTTCTTTTGTTCGGAAATTTTACGAAATTTTAAATTTTTAATTCAACAAATTTTTCAATTTGCCAATGTAGTCGATTTCTAAACTTAGAGAAGTTTGTGATTTTGTCGATTTTACAGTTTTTACTATTTTGGAAAAATTGTTTTTTTTATCAAATTTTGGGAAATTTTGCGAAATTTTAATTTTTGTCGATTTTCGGAAATTTTTGAATTTTTCTCGTTTGTTTCATTTTAACAAAAATTAGAATATTCCTATTTTGTAGATTTCTTAATTTAAAGAACTTTGCGATTTTACAGTTTTCACAGTCTTTACTATTGTGAAAAAATTTAATTTTTTTTATCAAATTTCGGAAATTTTCCGAAAATTTAAATTTTTCAGATTTTTGAATTTCCTAAATTTTTAAATTTTTCTCGATTTTTTCAGTTCAACAAAAATTACAATATTCCAATTTTGTATATTTCTTTATTTAAAAAACTTTGCGACTTTTCAATTTTCACATTTTTAACAATTTTGAAAAAGTTTTCTTTCTTATCGAATTTCAGAAAGCTTCCGAAATTTTTATTTTTTTTTTGATTTTTGAATTTTTAGAATTCTTGCATTTTTCTCGATTTTTTCATTTCAACAAAAATTACAATTTTTCAATTTTGTAGATTTCTTAATTTAGAAAACTTTGTGATTTTGTCAATATTACAGTATTAACTATTTTGAAAAAGTTTTCTTTTTTATCAAATATTCGGAAATTTTGCAAAATTTTAATTTTTTTCGATTTTTGAATTTTTAGAATTTTTGCATTTTTCTCGATTTTTTCATTTCAACAAAAATTACAATTTTCCAATTTTATAGATTTCTTAGTTTAGAGAACTTTGCGATTTAACAGTTTTCACAGTTTTAACTATTTTGAAAAACATTAATTTTTTTATCTAATTTCGGAAATTTTCCGAAATCTTAAATTTTTTCGATTTTTGAATTTTGCGAACTTTGGGAATTTTTGCATTTTTCTAGATATTTTTAATTCAACAAATTTTTCAATTTGCCGATGTAGTCGATTTCTAAACTTAGAGAAGTTTGTGATTTTGTCGATTTTACAGTTTTTACTATTTTGGAAAAATTGTTTTTTTTTATCAAATTTTGTGAAATTTTTCGAAATTTTAATTTTCGTCGATTTTCGGAAATTTTTGAATTTTTCTCGTTTGTTTCATTTCAACAAAAATTAGAATATTCCTATTTTGTAGATTTCTTAATTTAAAGTTTTTTACGATTTTTAAGTTTTCACAGCTTTTACTATTGTGAAAACAATTTAATTTTTTTATCAAATTTCGGAAATTTTCCGAAATCTTAAATTTGTTCGATTTTTGAATTTCGGGAATTTTTGCATTTTTCTTGATATTTTTATTCAACAATTTTTACAGTTCTCCAATTTTGTCGATTTCTTAATTTGGAGAACTTTGTGATTTTGTCAATTTTACAGTCTTTACTATTTTTAAAAAAAATTTCTTTTTTATCAAATATTCGGAAATTTTGCAAAATTTTAATTTTTTTCGATTTTTAAATTTTTAGAATTTTAGCAATTTTCTCGATTTTTTCATTTCAACAAAAATTACAATTTTCCAATTTTGTAGATTTCTTAATTTAGAGAACTTTGTGATTTTGTCAATTTTACAGTCTTTACTATTTTGAAAAAATTTTCTTTTTTATCAAATATTCGGAAATTTTGCAAAATTTTAATTTTTTTCGATTTTTAAATTTTTAGAATTTTAGCAATTTTCTCGATTTTTTCATTTCAACAAAAATTTCAATGTTCCAATTTTGTAGATTTCTTAATTAAGAGAACTTTGCGATCTTACAGTTTTCACAGTTTTTACTATTTTGAAAAAAATTTCTTTTGTTCGGAAATTTTCCGAAATTTTAAATTTTTCGATTTTTGAATTTTGGGAATTTTTTCATTTTTCTTGATATTTTTAATTCAACAAATTTTACAATTTTCCAATTTTGTCGATTTCTAAATTTAGAGAACTTTGTGATTTTGTCGATTTTACAGTTTTTACTATTTTGGAAAAATTGTTTTTTTTATCAAATTTTGGGAAATTTTGCGAAATTTTAATTTTTGTCGATTTTCGGAAATTTTTGAATTTTTCTCGTTTGTTTCATTTTAACAAAAATTAGAATATTCCTATTTTGTAGATTTCTTAATTTAAAGAACTTTGCGATTTTACAGTTTTCACAGTCTTTACTATTGTGAAAAAATTTAATTTTTTTTATCAAATTTCGGAAATTTTCCGAAAATTTAAATTTTTCAGATTTTTGAATTTCCTAAATTTTTAAATTTTTCTCGATTTTTTCAGTTCAACAAAAATTACAATATTCCAATTTTGTATATTTCTTTATTTAAAAAACTTTGCGACTTTTCAATTTTCACATTTTTAACAATTTTGAAAAAGTTTTCTTTCTTATCGAATTTCAGAAAGCTTCCGAAATTTTTATTTTTTTTTTGATTTTTGAATTTTTAGAATTCTTGCATTTTTCTCGATTTTTTCATTTCAACAAAAATTACAATTTTTCAATTTTGTAGATTTCTTAATTTAGAAAACTTTGTGATTTTGTCGATTTTACAGTTTTAACTATTTTAAAAAAATTTCCTTTTTTTATCAAATTTTCGGAAATTTTGCAAAATTTTAATTTTTTTCGATTTTTGAATTTTTAGAATTTTTGCATTTTTCTCGATTTTTTTCATTTCAACAAAAATTACAATTTTCCAATTTTGTAGATTTCTTAATTTAGAAATTTTAAATTTTTTCGATTTTTGAATTTAGGGAATTTTAGCATTTTTCTTGATATTTTTAATTCAACAAAAATTAAATTTTTCCAATTTTGGCGATTTGTTTATTTGCGATTTTTAAGTTTTCACAGTCTTTACTATTTTGAAAAAATTTAATTTTTTTATCAAATTTCGAAAATTTTCCGAAATTTTTTATGTTGTCGATTGTTGAATTTTAGGAATTTTTGCATTTTTCTCGATTTTTTTATTTTTAACAAAATTTGCAATATTCAAATTTTGTCCATTTCTTTATTTAGGAACTTTGCGATTTTACAGTTTTCCCAGTTTTTGCAATTTTGAAAAAATTTTCTTTTTCATTGAATTTTGGAAAGCTTCCGAAATTTTTAATTTTTTTTGATTTTTGAATTTTTGCATTTTTCTCGATTTTTTCATTTCAACAAAAATTACAATTTTCCAATTTTGTAGATTTCTTAATTTAGAGAACTTTGTGATTTTGTCAATATTACAGTATTAACTATTTTGAAAAAGTTTTCTTTTTTATCAAATATTCGGAAATTTTGCAAAATTTTAATTTTTTTTCGATTTTTGAATTTTTAGAATTTTTGCATTTTTCTCGATTTTTTCATTTCAACAAAAATTACAATTTTCCAATTTTATAGATTTCTTAGTTTAGAGAACTTTGCGATTTAACAGTTTTCACAGTTTTAACTATTTTGAAAAACATTAATTTTTTTATCTAATTTCGGAAATTTTCCGAAATCTTAAATTTTTTCGATTTTTGAATTTTGCGAACTTTGGGAATTTTTGCATTTTTCTAGATATTTTTAATTCAACAAATTTTTCAATTTGCCGATGTAGTCGATTTCTAAACTTAGAGAAGTTTGTGATTTTGTCGATTTTACAGTTTTTACTATTTTGGAAAAATTGTTTTTTATACCCGCTACCCATAGGGTAGAAGGGTATTATGACTTAGTGCCAACAGAAAATGTATGTAACAGGCAGAAGGAGGCATCTCCGACCCCATAAAGTATATATATTCTTGATCAGCGTCAACAGCCGAGACGATATAGCCATGTCCGTCTGTCCGTCTGTCCGTCTGTCCGTCTGTCTGTCTGTATGAACACCTGGATCTCAGAGACTATAAGACATAGAGACACCAAATTTGGCAAAAAGGTTCGTTCATACCCTACGCAGATCAAGTTTATTTCAAAAGTTGGATGCCACGCCCCCTTCGCCCACAATAAGCATTAATCGAGAAAAAGTCAAGTTTTTTTTAATGTAAATTGCGTATAACTCCAAAAGTTCTTTGTGTAATGATGTATAATTTGGTAACCCATCTGCGCTTGACACTCTTAATATACTCTGTAATTTTGGTACAAATCGGATAAGTAGAACAAAAGTTATTCGTTAAATTATTTATCAAAATTGTTGTGCCAAGTGCATATGGACGATTTAAGTGTGTGAATGACCTAGAGATATCAAATTTGGTGACAGTATTCGTGTAGGTCTTTCGCAGAACAAGTTTGTTTTAGATTTTTGCCACGCCCCTTTCCCCCCCCCCAAAAACTGTAAAAGCCGTAATAATAGACCTAGAGCATTAAATTTTGGTATGCATAATAACAATGATAGTCTGAATGACTCCAGTGAATTTGGTTGAGATCGAATAAAAAACGAGGAAGTTATTAAATCAATTTTGTATGCAAAATTCACTTGCAGCTGCTCGCGCTTTGTTTGTTTAGTTGACAGTGTGACCATGTCGGTGTTGTGGATTTTTATTCGCTATTTTCAAATATATACAAACAAAACACAAGTTTCAGTATATTTTTGGTATATTTGTTGTTAAAATATCATTAAAATTTTTTTTTTCTCTCGAAATGGGTTGCGGGTATCATACGGTCGAGCACTCTCGGCTGTAGCTTTCTTACTTGTTTTTATCAAATTTTGTGAAATTTTTCGAAATTTTAATTTTCGTCGATTTTCGGAAATTTTTGAATTTTTCTCGTTTGTTTCATTTCAACAAAAATTAGAATATTCCTATTTTGTAGATTTCTTAATTTAAAGTTTTTTACGATTTTTAAGTTTTCACAGCTTTTACTATTGTGAAAACAATTTAATTTTTTTATCAAATTTCGGAAATTTTCCGAAATCTTAAATTTGTTCGATTTTTGAATTTCGGGAATTTTTGCATTTTTCTTGATATTTTTATTCAACAATTTTTACAGTTCTCCAATTTTGTCGATTTCTTAATTTGGAGAACTTTGTGATTTTGTCAATTTTACAGTCTTTACTATTTTTAAAAAAAATTTCTTTTTTATCAAATATTCGGAAATTTTGCAAAATTTTAATTTTTTTCGATTTTTAAATTTTTAGAATTTTAGCAATTTTCTCGATTTTTTCATTTCAACAAAAATTACAATTTTCCAATTTTGTAGATTTCTTAATTTAGAGAACTTTGTGATTTTGTCAATTTTACAGTCTTTACTATTTTGAAAAAATTTTATTTTTATCAAATATTCGGAAATTTTGCAAAATTTTAATTTTTTTCGATTTTTAAATTTTTAGAATTTTAGCAATTTTCTCGATTTTTTCATTTCAACAAAAATTTCAATGTTCCAATTTTGTAGATTTCTTAATTAAGAGAACTTTGCGATCTTACAGTTTTCACAGTTTTTACTATTTTGAAAAAAATTTCTTTTGTTCGGAAATTTTCCGAAATTTTAAATTTTTCGATTTTTGAATTTTGGGAATTTTTTCATTTTTCTTGATATTTTTAATTCAACAAATTTTACAATTTTCCAATTTTGTCGATTTCTAAATTTAGAGAACTTTGTGATTTTGTCGATTTTACAGTTTTTAATATTTTGGAAAAATTGTTTTTTTTTATCAAATTTTGGGAAATTTTGCGAAATTTTAATTTTTGTCGATTTTTGGGAATTTTTGAATTTTTCTCGTTTGTTTCATTTCAACAAAAATTACAATATTCCTATTTTGTAGATTTTTAAATTTAAAGAACTTTGCGATTTTTAAGTTTTCACAGCTTTTACTATTTTGAAAACAATTTAATTTTTTTATCAAATTTCGGAAATTTTCCGAAATCTTAAATTTGTTCGATTTTTGAATTTCGGGAATTTTTGCATTTTTCTTGATATTTTTATTCAACAATTTTTACAGTTCTCCAATTTTGTCGATTTCTTAATTTGGAGAGCTTTGTGATTTTACAGTTTAAACAGTTTAAACTATTTTAAAAAAATTTCCTTTTTTTATCAAGTTTCGGAAATTTTAAGAAATTTTAAATTTTTTCGATTTTTGAATTTTTAGAATTTTCGCATTTATCTCGATTTTTTCATTTCAAGAAAAATTACAATTTTCCAATTTTGTAGATTTCTTAGTTTAGAGAACTTTGCGATTTAACAGTTTTCACTGTTTTTACTATTTTGAAAAACATTAATTTTTTTATCTAATTTCGGAAATTTTCCGAAATCTTAAATTTGTTCGATTTTTGAATTTCGAGAATTTTTGCATTTTTCTTGATATTTTTATTCAACAAATTTTACAGTTCTCCAATTTTGTCGATTTCTTAATTTGGAGAGCTTTGTGATTTTACAGTTAAAACAATTTTTACTATTTTGAAAAAATTTCCTTTTTTTTATCAAGTTTCGGAATTTTAAGAAATTCTAATTTTTTTCGATTTTTGAATTTTTAGAATTTTTTAATTTTTTTCGATTTTTTCATTTCAACAAAAATTACAATTTTCCAATTTTGTAGATTTCTTTATTTTAAGAGCTTCGCGATTTTAAAGTTTTTACGTTTTTACAATTTTGAAAATATTTAATTTTTTTATCTAATTTCGGAAATTTTCCGAAATCTTAAAATTTTTCGACTTTTGAATTTTGGGAATTTTTCCATTTTTCTTGATATTTTTATTCAACAAAAATTACAATTTTCCAATTTTGGCGATTTCTTTTTTTAAAGAACTTTTTGATTTTGTCGATTTTACTGTTTTTACCATTTTGAAAAAAATTTCTTTTGTTATCAAATTTCGGAAATTTTCAATTTTTTCGATTTTTGAATTAAGGGAATTTTAGCATTTTTCTTGATATTTTTAATTCAAGAAAAATTACAATTTTCCAACTTTTGCGATTTCTTTATTAAAAGAGCTTTGCGATTTTTTAGTTTTCACAATCTTTACTATTTTGAAAAAATTTAATTTTTTGATCAAATTTCGGAAATTTTTCCAAATTTTAAATTTTGTCGATTGTTGAATTTTAGGATTTTTTGCATTTTTCTCGATTTTTTTTTTTTAACAAAATTTACAATATTCAAAATTTGTCAATTTCTTTATTTAGGGAACTTTGCGATTTTACAATTTTCACAGTTTTTACAATTTTGGAAAAATTTTCTTTTTTATCAAATTTCGAAAAATTTTCGAAATTTTTAATTTTTTTTTGATTTTTGAATTTTTGCATTTTTCTCGATTTTTTCATTTCAACAAAAATTACAATTTTCCAATTTTGTAGATTTCTAAATTAAGAGAAGTTTGTGATTTTGTCGATTTAACAGTTTTTACTATTTTGAAAAACTTATCTTTTTTTATCAAATTTTGTGAAATTTTTAAATTTAGGGAATTTTAGCATTTTTCTTGATATTTTTAATTCAAGCAAAATAACAATTTTCCAATTTTGGAATGGAAATTTTCCGAAATCTTAAATTTTTTCGATTTTTGAATTATGGGAATTTTTGCATTTTTCTTGATATTTTTAATTCAACAAATTTTACAATTTTCCAATTTTGTCGATTTCCAAATTTAGAGAAGTTTGTGATTTTGTCGATTATACTGTTTTTACTATTTTGAAGAAAGTGTCTTCTTTATTCAATTTAGGAAATTTTCCGAAAATTTAAATTTTTCAGATTTTTGAATTTTTAAAATTTTTGAATTTTTCTCGATTTTTTCATTTCAACAAAAATTACAATATTCCAATTTTGTAGATTTCTAAATTTAAAAAACTTTGTGATTTTTAAGTTTTCACAGTCTAAGCTATTTTGAAAAAAAATTTTTTTTTTATCAAATTTCGAAAATTTTCGGAAATTTTAAATTTTTTTCGATTTTTGAATTTAGTTAATTTTAGCATTTTTCTTGATATTTTTAATTCAACAAAAATTACAATTTTCCAATTTTGGCGATTTGTTTATTAAAAGAGCTTTGCGATTTTTAAGTTTTCACAGTCTTTTCTATTTGGAAAAAATTTAATTTTTTTAACAAATTTCGGAAATTTTCCGAAATTTTAAATTTTGTCGATTGTTGAATTTTAGGAACTTTTGCATTTTTCTCAATTTTTTTATTTTTAAAAAAATTTACAATATTCAAATTTTGTCCATTTCTTTATTTATGGAACTTTGCGATTTTACAGTTTTCACAGTTTTTAAAATTTTGGAAAAATTTTCTTTTTTATCGAATTTCGGAAAGTTTCCGAAATTTTTAATTTTTTTTGATTTTTGCATTTTTCTCGATTTTTTCATTTCAACAAAAATTACAATTTTCCAATTTTGTAGATTTCTTAATTTAGAGAACTTTGCGATTTTGTCAATTTTACAGTCTTTGCTATTTTGAAAAAATTTTCTTTTTTATCAAATATTCGGAAATTTTGCAAAATTTTAATTTTTTTCGATTTTTAAATTTTTAGAATTTTTGCATTTTTTTAGATTTTTTCATTTCAACAAATATTACAATTTTCCAATTTTGTAGATTTCTTAATTTAGAGAACTTTGTGATTTTGTCAATTTCACAGTTTTTACTATTTTGAAAAATTTAATTTTTTTATCTAATTTCGGAAATTTTCCGAAATCTTGAATTTTTTCGATTTTTGAATTTTGGGAATTTTAGCATTTTTCTTGATATTTTTAATTCAACAAATTTTCAAATTTTCCAATTTTGTCGATTTCTTAATTTTGAGAACTTTGTGATTTTGTCGATTTTACAGTTTTTACTATTTTGAAAAAATTTTATTTTTCTATCAAATTTCGGAAATTTTCCGAAATTTTTAATTTATTTTTAATTTTTAATTTTTGAATTTTTCTCGATTTTGTCATTTCAACAAAATTTACAATTTTTCAATTTTGTAGATTTCTTAATTTAGAAAACTTTGTGATTTTGTCGATTTAACAGTTTTAACTGTTTTGAAAAAATTTTCTTTTTTTATCAAATTTTCGGAAATTTTGCAAAATTTTAATTTTTTTCGATTTTTGAATTTTTAGAATTTTTGCATTTTTCTCGATTTTTTTCATTTCAACAAAAATTACAATTTTTCAATTTTGAAGATTTCTTAATTTAGGGAACTTTGCGATTTTACAGTTTTCACAGTTGTTACTATTTTGGAAAAATTTTCTTTTGTTATCAAATTTCGGAAATTTTCAATTTTTTTCGATTTTTGAATTTAGGGAATTTTAGCATTTTTCTTGATAGTTTTAATTCAACAAAATTTACAATTTTCCAATTTTTGCGATTTATTTATTTAAAGAGTTTTGCGATTTTTAAGTTTTCACAGTCTTTACTATTTTGAAAATATTAAATTTTATTTATCAAATTTCGGAAATTTTCCGAAATTTTAAATTTTGTCGATTGTTGAATTTTAGGAATTTTTGCATTTTTCTCGATTTTTTTTTTTTTTTTTAAATTAACAACATTCAAATTTTGTCCATTTCTTTATTTAGGGAACTTTGCGATTTTACAGTTTTTACAATTTTGGAAAAATTTTCTTTTTTATAAAATTTCGGAAAATTTTCGAAATTTTTAATTTTTTTTGATTTTTGAATTTTTAGAATTTTTGCATTTTTCTCGATTTTTTCATTTTAACAAAAATTACAATTTTCCAATTTTGTAGATTTCTAAATTAAGAGAAGTTTGTGATTTTGTCGATTATACAAATTTTATTATTTTGAAGAAAATGTCTTCTTTATTCAATTTCGGAAATTTTCCGAAATTTTAAATTTTTCCGATTTTTGAATTTCTTAAATTTTTGAATTTTTCTCGATTTTTTCATTTTAACAAAAATTACAATTCTCCAATTTTGTAGATTTCTTAATTTAGAGAACTTTGCGATTTTACAGTTTTTACTATTTTGAAAAAAATTTCTTTTGTTATCAAATTTCGGAAATTTTAAATTTTTTCGATTTTTGAATTAACGGAATTTTAGCATTTTTCTTGATATTTTTAATTCAAAATAAATTACAATTTTCCAATTTTGGCGATTTGTTTATTAAAAGAGCTTTGCGATTTTTAAGTTTTCACAGTCTTTACTATTTGGAAAAAATTTAATTTTTTTATCAAATTTCGGAAATTTTCCGAAATTTTAAATTTTGTCGATTGTTGAATTTTAGGAACTTTTGCATTTTTCTCAATTTTTTTATTTTTAAAAAAATTTACAATATTCAAATTTTGTTCATTTCTTTATTTATGGAACTTTGCGATTTTACAGTTTTCACAGTTTTTACAATTTTGCAAAAATTTTCTTTTTTATCGAATTTCGGAAAGTTTCCGAAATTTTTAATTTTTTTTTATTTTTGAATTTTTAGAATTTTTGCATTTTTCTCGATTTTTTCATTTCAACAAAAATTACAATTTTCCAATTTTGTAGATTTCTTAATTTAGAGAACTTTGCGATTTTGTCAATTTTACAGTCTTTGCTATTTTGAAAAAATTTTCTTTTTTATCAAATATTCGGAAATTTTGCAAAATTTTAATTTTTTTCGATTTTTAAATTTTTAGAATTTTTGCATTTTTTTAGATTTTTTCATTTCAACAAATATTACAATTTTCCAATTTTGTAGATTTCTTAATTTAGAGAACTTTGTGATTTTGTCAATTTCACAGTTTTTACTATTTTGAAAAATTTAATTTTTTTATCTAATTTCGGAAATTTTCCGAAATCTTGAATTTTTTCGAGATTTGAATTTTGGGAATCTTAGCATTTTTCTTGATATTTTTAATTCAACAAATTTTCAAATTTTCCAATTTTGTCGATTTCTTAATTTTGAGAACTTTGTGATTTTGTCGATTTTACAGTTTTTACTATTTTGAAAAAATTTTATTTTTCTATCAAATTTCGGAAATTTTCCGAAATTTTTAATTTCTTTTGATTTTTTAATTTTTGAATTTTTCTCGATTTTTTCATTTCAACAAAATTTACAATTTTTCAATTTTGTAGATTTCTTAATTTAGAAAACTTTGTGATTTTGTCGATTTTACAGTTTTAACTGTTTTGAAAAAATTTTCTTTTTTTATCAAATTTTCGGAAATTTTGCAAAATTTTAATTTTTTTCGATTTTTGAATTTTTAGAATTTTTGCATTTTTCTCGATTTTTTTCATTTCAACAAAAATTACAATTTTTCAATTTTGAAGATTTCTTAATTTAGGGAACTTTGCGATTTTACAGTTTTCACAGTTGTTACTATTTTGGAAAAATTTTCTTTTGTTATCAAATTTCGGAAATTTTCAATTTTTTCGATTTTTGAATTTAGGGAATTTTAGCATTTTTCTTGATAGTTTTAATTCAACAAAATTTACAATTTTCCAATTTTTGCGATTTATTTATTTAAAGAGTTTTGCGATTTTTAAGTTTTCACAGTCTTTACTATTTTGAAAATATTAAATTTTTTTATCAAATTTCGGAAATTTTCCGAAATTTTAAATTTTGTCGATTGTTGAATTTTAGGAATTTTTGCATTTTTCTCGATTTTTTTTTTTTTTTTAAATTAACAACATTCAAATTTTGTCCATTTCTTTATTTAGGGAACTTTGCGATTTTACAGTTTTTACAATTTTGGAAAAATTTTCTGTGTTATAAAATGTCGGAAAATTTTCGAAATTTTTAATTTTTTTTGATTTTTGAATTTTTAGAATTTTTGCATTTTTCTCGATTTTTTTCATTTCAACAAAAATTACAATTCTCCAATTTTGTAGATTTCTTAATTTAGAGAACTTTGCGATTTTACAGTTTTTACTATTTTGAAAAAAATTTCTTTTGTTATCAAATTTCGGAAATTTTAAATTTTTTCGATTTTTGAATTAACGGAATTTTAGCATTTTTCTTGATATTTTTAATTCGACAAAAATTACAATTTTCCAATTTTGGCGATTTCTTTATTTAAAGAGCTTTGCGAATTTTAAGTTTTCACAGTCTTTACTATTTTGAAAAAATTTAATTTTTTTATCAAATTTCGGAAATTTTCCGAAATTTTAAATTTTGTCGATTGTTGAATTTTAGGAATTTTTGCATTTTTCTCGATTTTTTTTTTTTTTTTTTAATTAACAATATTCAAATTTTGTCCATTTCTTTATTTAGGGAACTTTGCGATTTTACAGTTTTTACAATTTTGGAAAAATTTTCTTTTTTATCAAATTTCGGAAAATTTTCGAAATTTTTAATTTTTTTTGATTTTTGAATTTTTAGAATTTTTGCATTTTTCTCGATTTTTTCATTTTAACAAAAATTACAATTTTCCAATTTTGTAGATTTCTAAATTAAGAGAAGTTTGTGATTTTGTCGATTATACAGATTTTATTATTTTGAAGAAAGTGTCTACTTTATTCAATTTCGGAAATTTTCCGAAATTTTAAATTTTTCCGATTTTTTAATTTCGTAAATATTTGAATTTTTCTCGATTTTTTCATTTCAACAAAATTTACAATATTCCAATTTTGTATATTTCTTAATTTAAAAAGCTTTGTGATTTTTAAGTTTTCACAGTTTTTACTATTTTGAACAAAATTTCTTTTTTTTATCAAATTTCGGAAATTTTAAATTTTTTAGGTTTTTGAATTTAGGGAATTGTAGCATTTTTCTTGATATTTTTAATTCAACAAAAATTACAATTTTCCAATTTTGGCGATTTCTTTATTTAAAGAGCTTTGCGAATTTTAAGTTTTCACAGTATTTACTATTTGGAAAAAATTTAATTTTTTTATCAAATTTCGGAAATTTTCCGAAATTTAAAATTTTGTCGATTGTTGAATTTTAGGAACTTTTGCATTTTTCTCAATTTTTTTATTTTTAAAAAAATTTACAATATTCAAATTTTGTCCATTTCTTTATTTATGGAACTTTGCGATTTAACAGTTTTCACAGTTTTAACAATTTTGGAAAAATTTTCTTTTTTATCGAATTTCGGAAAGTTTCCAAAAGTTTTTATTTTTTTTGATTTTTTAGAATTTTTGCATTTTTCTCGATTTTTTAATTTCAACAAAAATTATAATTTTAAAATATTTTAGATTTCTTAATTAAGAGAACTTTGTGATTTTGTCGATTTTACAGTTTTTACTATTTTGAAAAATTTTTTTTTTTTATCAAAATTTCAAAAGTTTTGCAAAATTTTAATTTTTAACGATTTTTGAATTTTTGGAATTTTTTAATTTTTCTCGATTTTTTCATTTTAACAAAAATTACAATTCTCCAATTTTGTAGATTTCTTAATTTATAGAACTTTGCGATTTTACAGTTTTTACAGTTTTTACTATTTTGAAAAAAATTTTTTTGTTATCAAATTTCGAAAATATTCGGAAATTTGAAATTTTTTTCGATTTTTGAATTTAGTTATTTTTAGCATTTTTCTTGATATTTTTAATTCAACAAAAATTACAATTTTCCAATTTTGGCGATTTCTTTATTTAAAGAGCTTTGCGAATTTTAAGTTTTCACAGTCTTTACTATTTTGAAAAAATTTAATTTTTTTATCAAATTTCGGAAATTTTCTGAAATTTAAAATTTTGTCGATTGTTGAATTTTAGGAACTTTTGCATTTTTCTCAATTTTTTTATTTTTAAAAAAATTTACAATATTCAAATTTTGTCCATTTCTTTATTTATGGAACTTTGCGATATAACAGTTTTCACAGTTTTTACTATTTTGAAAAACATTAATTTTTTTATCTAATTTCGGAAATTTTCCGAAATCTTAAATTTTTTCGATTTTTGAATTTTGGGAACTTTGGGAATTTTTGCATTTTTCTTGATATTTTTATTCAACAATTTTTACAGTTCTCCAATTTTGTCGATTTCTTAATTTGGAGAACTTTGTGATTTTGTCAATTTTACAGTCTTTACTATTTTGAAAAAATTTTCTTTTTTATCAAATATTCGGAAATTTTGCAAAATTTTAATTTTTTTTCGATTTTTGAATTTTTAGAATTTTAGCATTTTTCTCGATTTTTTCATTTCAAGAAAAATTTCAATGTTCCAATTTTGTAGATTTCTTAGCTTAGAGAACTTTGCGATTTAACAGTTTTCACTGTTTTTACTATTTTGAAAAACATTAATTTTTTTATCTAATTTCGGAAATTTTCCGAAATCTTAAATTTGTTCGATTTTTGAATTTCGAGAATTTTTGCATTTTTCTTGATATTTTTATTCAACAAATTTTACAGTTCTCCAATTTTGTCGATTTCTTAATTTGGAGAGCTTTGTGATTTTACAGTTAAAACAATTTTTACTATTTTGAAAAAATTTCCTTTTTTTATCTAGTTTCGGAATTTTAAGAAATTCTAAATTTTTTCGATTTTTGAATTTTTAGAATTTTTTAATTTTTTTAGAATTTTTCATTTCAACAAAAATTACAATTTTCCAATTTTGTAGATTTCTTTATTTTAAGAGCCTTGCGATTTTAAAGTTTTTACAGTTTTTACAATTTTGAGAATATTTAATTTTTTTATCTAATTTCGGAAATTTTCCGAAATCTTAAAATTTTTCGACTTTTGAATTTTGGGAATTTTTGCATTTTTCTTGATATTTTTATTCAACAAAAATTACAATTTTCCAATTTTGGCGATTTCTTTTTTTAAAGAACTTTTTGATTTTGTCGATTTTACTGTTTTTACCATTTTGGAAAAAATTTCTTTTGTTATCGAATTTCGGAAATTTTAAATTTTTCGATTTTTGAATTAAGGGAATTTTAGCATTTTTCTTGATATTTTTAATTCAAGAAAAATTACAATTTTCCAACTTTTGCGATTTCTTTATTAAAAGAGCTTTGCGATTTTTAAGTTTTCACAATCTTTACTTTTTGATCAAATTTCGGAAATTTTTCCAAATTTTAAATTTTGTCGATTGTTGAATTTTAGGATTTTTTGCATTTTTCTCGATTTTTTTTTTTTAACAAAATTTACAATATTCAAAATTTGTCAATTTCTTTATTTAGGGGAATTTGCGATTTTACAGTTTTCACAGTTTTTACAATTTTGGAAAAATTTTCTTTTTTATAGAATTTCGAAAAATTTTCGAAATTTTTAATTTTTTTTGATTTTTGAATTTTTGCATTTTTCTCGATTTTTTCATTTCAACAAAAATTACAATTTTCCAATTTTGTAGATTTCTTAATTTAGAGAACTTTGCGATTTTGTCATTTTTACAGTCTTTGCTATTTTGAAAAAATTTTCTTTTTATCAAATATTCGGAAATTTTGCAAAATTTTAATTTTTTTCGATTTTTAAATTTTTAGAATTTTTGCATTTTTTTCGATTTTTTCATTTCAACAAATATTACAATTTTCCAATTTTGTAGATTTCTTAATTTAGAGAACTTTGTGATTTTGTTAATTTCACAGTTTTTACTATTTTAAAAAATTTAATTTTTTTATCTAATTTCGGAAATTTTCCGAAATCTTAAATTTTTTCGATTTTTGAATTTTGGGAACTTTGGGAATTTTTGCATTTTTCTTGATATTTTTATTCAACAATTTTTACAGTTCTCCAATTTTGTCGATTTCTTAATTTGGAGAACTTTGTGATTTTGTCAATTTTACAGTCTTTACTATTTTGAAAAAATTTTCTTTTTTATCAAATATTCGGAAATTTTGCAAAATTTTAATTTTTTTTCGATTTTTGAATTTTTAGAATTTTAGCAATTTTCTCGATTTTTTCATTTCAACAAAAATTACAATTTTCCAATTTTGTAGATTTCTTAATTTAGAGAACTTTGTGATTTTGTCAATTTTACAGTCTTAACTATTTTGAAAAAATTTTCTTTCTTATCAAATATTCGGAAATTTTGCAAAATTTTAATTTTTTTTCGATTTTTGAATTTTTAGAATTTTCGCATTTTTCTCGATTTTTTCATTTCAAGAAAAATTTCAATGTTCCAATTTTGTAGATTTCTTAGTTTAGAGAACTTTGCGATTTAACAGTTTTCACTGTTTTTACTATTTTGAAAAACATTAATTTTTTTATCTAATTTCGGAAATTTTCCGAAATCTTAAATTTGTTCGATTTTTGAATTTCGAGAATTTTTGCATTTTTCTTGATATTTTTATTCAACAAATTTTACAGTTCTCCAATTTTGTCGATTTCTTAATTTGGAGAGCTTTGTGATTTTACAGTTAAAACAATTTTTACTATTTTGAAAAAATTTCCTTTTTTTTATCTAGTTTCGGAATTTTAAGAAATTCTAAATTTTTTCGATTTTTGAATTTTTAGAATTTTTTAATTTTTGTCGAATTTTTCATTTCAACAAAAATTACAATTTTCCAATTTTGTAGATTTCTTTATTTTAAGAGCTTTGCGATTTTAAAGTTTTTACGTTTTTACAATTTTGAAAATATTTAATTTTTATACCCGCTACCCATAGGGTAGAAGGGTATTATGACTTAGTGCCAACAGGAAATGTATGTAACAGGCAGAAGGAGGCATCTCCGACCCCATAAAGTATATATATTCTTAATCAGTGTCAACAGCCGAGACGATATAGCCATGTCCGTCTGTCCGTCTGTCCGTCTGTCTGTC
Organism: Drosophila immigrans; assembly: GCA_963583835.1. NCBI lineage: Eukaryota > Metazoa > Arthropoda > Insecta > Diptera > Drosophilidae > Drosophila > Drosophila immigrans. The sequence continues at coordinate 796,132 of CAUZWO010000094.1, read as the reverse complement.
CGTATGAACACCTGGATCTCAGAGACTATAAGACATAGAGACACCAAATTTGGCAAAAATGTTCCTTCATACCCTACGCAGATCAAGTTTATTTCAAAAGTTGGATGCCACGCCCCTTCGCCCACAATAAGCATTAATCTAGAAAAAGTCAAGTTTTTTTTTATGTAAATCGCGTATAACTCCAAAAGTTCTTTGTGTAATGATGTGTAATTTGGTAAGCCATCTGCGCTTGACACTCTTAATATACCCTGTAATTTTGGTACAAATCGGATAAGTAGAACAAAAGTTATTCGCGTAAATATTTATCAAAATTGTTGTTCCCATTGCATATGGACGCTTTAAGTGTGTGATTGAGCTAGAGATATCAAATTTGGTGACAGTATTCGTGTAGATCTTACGCAGATCAAGTTTATTTTAGATTTTTGCCACGCCCCTTTCCGCCCCCAAAAACTGTAAAAGCCGTAATAATGAACCTAGAGCATTGAATTTTGGTATGCATAATAACAATGATAGTCTGAATGACTCCTGTGAATTTGGTTGAGATCGAATGAAACAAGGAAGTTATTAATGAATCAATTTTATATGCAAAATTCACTTGCAGCTGCTCGCGCTTTGTTTGTTTAGTTGATAGTGTGACCATGTCGGTATTTAATGGATTTAAAAAAAAAATGTATATACAAAAAAAAACAAATTTCAGTATATTCTGTGGTATATTTTTTGTTAAAATATCATTTAAGCTTTTTGTATTCTCTCAAAATGGGTAGCGGGTATCATACTGTCGAGCACTCTCGACTGTAGCTTTCTTACTTGTTTTATCTAATTTCGGAAATTTTCCGAAATCTTAAAATTTTTCGACTTTTGAATTTTGGGAATTTTTGCATTTTTCTTGATATTTTTATTCAACAAAAATTACAATTTTCCAATTTTGGCGATTTCTTTTTTTAAAGAACTTTTTGATTTTGTCGATTTTACTGTTTTTACCATTTTGGAAAAAATTTCTTTTGTTATCGAATTTCGGAAATTTTCAATTTTTTCGATTTTTGAATTAAGGGAATTTTAGCATTTTTCTTGATATTTTTAATTCAAGAAAAATTACAATTTTCCAACTTTTGCGATTTCTTTATTAAAAGAGCTTTGCGATTTTTAAGTTTTCACAATCTTTACTATTTTGAAAAAATTTAATTTTTTGATCAAATTTCGGAAATTTTTCCAAATTTTAAATTTTGTCGATTGTTGAATTTTAGGATTTTTTGCATTTTTCTCGATTTTTTTTTTTTAACAAAATTTACAATATTCAAAATTTGTCAATTTCTTTATTTAGGGAACTTTGCGATTTTACAGTTTTCACAGTTTTTACAATTTTCGAAAAATATTCTTTTTTATCAAATATTCGGAAATTTTGCAAAATTTTAATTTTTTTCGATTTTTAAATTTTTAAAATTTTTTCATTTTTTTCGATTTTTTCATTTCAACAAATATTACAATTTTCCAATTTTGTAGATTTCTTAATTTAGAGAATTTTGCGATTTTGTCAATTTTACAGTCTTTGCTATTTTGAAAAAATTTTCTTTTTTATCAAATATTCGGAAATTTTGCAAAATTTTAATTTTTTTCGATTTTTAAATTTTTAGAATTTTTGCATTTTTTTCGATTTTTTCATTTCAACAAATATTACAATTTTCCAATTTTGTAGATTTCTTAATTTAGAGAACTTTGTGATTTTGTTAATTTCACAGTTTTTACAATTTTGAAAAATTTAATTTTTTTATCTAATTTCGGAAATTTTCCGAAATTTTTAATTTTTTTTGATTTTTGAATTTTTGCATTTTTCTCGATTTTTTCATTTCAACAAAAATTACAATTTTCCAATTTTGTAGATTTCTTAATTTAGAGAATTTTGCGATTTTGTCAATTTTACAGTCTTTGCTATTTTGAAAAAATTTTCTTTTTTATCAAATATTCGGAAATTTTGCAAAATTTTAATTTTTTTCGATTTTTAAATTTTTAGAATTTTTGCATTTTTTTCGATTTTTTCATTTCAACAAATATTACAATTTTCCAATTTTGTAGATTTCTTAATTTAGAGAACTTTGTGATTTTGTTAATTTCACAGTTTTAACTATTTTGAAAAATTTAATTTTTTTATCTAATTTCGGAAATTTTCCGAAATCTTGAATTTTTTCGATTTAGCATTTTTCTTGATATTTTTAATTCAACAAATTTTCAAATTTTCCAATTTTGTCGATTTCTTAATTTTGAGAACTTTGTGATTTTGTCGATTTTACAGTTTTTACTATTTTGAAAAAATTTAATTTTTCTATCAAATTTCGGAAATTTCGGATTTTTTAATTTTTGAATTTTTCTCGATTTTTTCATTTCAACAAAATTTACAATTTTTCAATTTTGTAGATTTCTTAATTTAGAAAACTTTGTGATTTAGTCGATTTTACAGTTAACTGTTTTGAAAAAATGTTCTTTTTTTATCAAATTTTCTGAAATTTTGCAAAATTTGAATTTTTTTTCGATTTTTGAATTTTTAGAATTTTTGCATTTTTCTCGATTTTTTTCATTTCAACAAAAATTACAATTTTCCAATTTTGAAGATTTCTTAATTTAGGGAACTTTGCGATTTTACAGTTTTCACAGTTGTTACTATTTTGGAAAAATTTTCTTTTGTTATCAAATTTCGGAAATTTTCAATTTTTTCGATTTTTGAATTTAGGGAATTTTAGCATTTTTCTTGATTGTTTTAATTTAACAAAATTTACAATTTTCCAATTTTTGCGATTTATTTATTTAAAGAGTTTTGCGATTTTTAAGTTTTCACAGTCTTTACTATTTTACAAAAATTAAGTTTTTTATCAAATATCGGAAATTTTCCGAAAATTTAAATTTTGTCGATTGTTGAATTTTAGGAATTTTTGCATTTTTCTCTATTTTTTTTTTTTTTTTTAAATTAACAACATTCAAATTTTGTCCATTTCTTTATTTAGGGAACTTTGCGATTTCACAGTTTTTACAATTTTGGAAAAATTTTCTTTTTTATAAAATTTCCGAAATTTTTAATTTTTTTTGATTTTTGAATTTTTAGAATTTTTGCATTTTTCTCGATTTTTTCATTTTAACAAAAATTACAATTTTCCAATTTTGTAGATTTCTAAATTAAGAGAAGTTTGTGATTTTGTCGATTATACAAATTTTATTATTTTGAAGAAAATGTCTTCTTTATTCAATTTCGGAAATTTTCCGAAATTTAAATTTTTCCGATTTTTGAATTTCTTAAATTTTTGAATTTTTCTCGATTTTTTCATTTTAACAAAAATTACAATTCTCCAATTTTGTAGATTTCTTAATTTAGAGAACTTTGCGATTTTACAGTTTTTACTATTTTGAAAAAAATTTCTTTTGTTATCAAATTTCGGAAATTTTAAATTTTTTCGATTTTTGAATTAACGGAATTTTAGCATTTTTCTTGATATTTTTAATTCAACAAAAATTACAATTTTCCAATTTTGGCGATTTCTTTATTTAAAGAGCTTTGCGAATTTTAAGTTTTCACAGTCTTTACTATTTTGAAAAAATTTAATTTTTTTATCAAATTTCGGAAATTTTCCGAAATTTTAAATTTTGTCGATTGTTGAATTTTAGGAATTTTTGCATTTTTCTCGATTTTTTTTTTTTTTTTTGAATTAACAATATTCAAATTTTGTCCATTTCTTTATTTAGGGAACTTTGCGATTTAACAGTTTTTACAATTTTGGAAAAATTTTCTTTTTTATCAAATTTCGGAAAATTTTCGAAATTTTTAATTTTTTTTGATTTTTGAATTTTTAGAATTTTTGCATTTTTCTCGATTTTTTCATTTTAACAAAAATTACAATTTTCCAATTTTGTAGATTTCTAAATTAAGAGAAGTTTGTGATTTTGTCGATTATACAGATTTTATTATTTTGAAGAAAGTGTCTACTTTATTCAATTTCGGAAATTTTCCGAAATTTTAAATTTTTCCGATTTTTTAATTTCGTAAATTTTTGAATTTTTCTCGATTTTTTCATTTCAACAAAATTTACAATATTCCAATTTTGTATATTTCTTAATTTAAAAAGCTTTGTGATTTTTAAGTTTTCACAGTTTTTACTATTTTGAAAATTTTTTTTTTTTTATCAAAATTTCAAAAGTTTTGCAAAATTTTAATTTTTATCGATTTTTGAATTTTTTGAATTTTTTAATTTTTCTCGATTTTTTCATTTTAACAAAAATTACAATTCTCCAATTTTGTAGATTTCTTAATTTAGAGAACTTTGCGATTTTACAGTTTTTACTGTTTTTACTATTTTGAAAAAAAATTTTTTTGTTATCAAATTTCGAAAATTTTCGGAAATTTTAAATTTTTTTCGATTTTTGAATTTAGTTAATTTTAGCATTTTTCTTGATATTTTTAATTCAACAAAAATTGCAATTTTCCAATTTTGGCGATTTCTTTATTAAAAGAGCTTTGCGATTTTTAAGTTTTCACAGTCTTTACTATTTGGAAAAAATTTAATTTTTTTATCAAATTTCGGAAATTTTCCGAAATTTTAAATTTTGTCGATTGTTGAATTTTAAGAACTTTTGCATTTTTCTCAATTTTTTTATTTTTAAAAAAATTTACAATATTCAAATTTTGTCCATTTCTTTATTTATGGAACTTTGCGATTTTACAGTTTTCACAGTTTTTACAATTTTGGAAAAATTTTCTTTTTTATCGAATTTCGGAAAGTTTCCGAAATTTTTAATTTTTTTTGATTTTTTAATTTTTGCATTTTTCTCGATTTTTTCATTTCAACAAAAATTACAATTTTCCAATTTTGTAGATTTCTTAATTTAGAGAACTTTGCGATTTTGTCAATTTTACAGTCTTTGCTATTTTGAAAAAATTTTCTTTTTTATCAAATATTCGGAAATTTTGCAAAATTTTAATTTTTTTCGATTTTTAAATTTTTAGAATTTTTGCATTTTTCTCGATTTTTTCATTTCATCAAATATTACAATTTTCCAATTTTGTAGGTTTCTTAATTTAGAGAACTTTGTGATTTTGTCAATTTCACAGTTTTTACTATTTTGAAAAATTTAATTTTTTTATCTAATTTCGGAAATTTTCCGAAATCTTGAATTTTTTCGATTTTTGAATTTTGGGAATCTTAGCATTTTTCTTGATATTTTTAATTCAACAAATTTTCAAATTTTCTAATTTTGTCGATTTCTTAATTTTGAGAACTTTGTGATTTTGTCGATTTTACAGTTTTTACTATTTTGACAAAATTTAATTTTTCTATCAAATTTCGGAAATTTTCCGAAATTTTTAATTTTTTTTGATTTTCTAATTTTTGAATTTTTCTCGATTTTTTCATTTCAACAAAATTTACAATTTTTCAATTTTGTAGATTTCTTAATTTAGAAAACTTTGTGATTTTGTCGATTTTACAGTTTTAACTATTTTGAAAAAATTTTCTTTTTTTATCAAATTTTCAGAAAATTTGCAAAATTTTAATTTTTTTCGATTTTTGAATTTTTAGAATTTTTGCATTTTTCTCGATTTTTTTCATTTCAACAAAAATTACAATTTTCCAATTTTGAAGATTTCTTAATTTAGGGAACTTTGCGATTTTACAGTTTTCACAGTTGTTAATATTTTGGAAAAATTTTCTTTTGTTATCAAATTTCGGAAATTTTCAATTTTTTCGATTTTTGAATTCAGGGCATTTTAGCATTTTTCTCGATAGTTTTAATTCAACAAAATTTACAATTTTCCAATTTTTGCGATTTATTTATTTAAAGAGCTTTGCGATTTTTAAGTTTTCACAGTCTTTACTATTTTGAAAATATTAAATTTTTTTATCAAATTTCGGAAATTTTTCGAAATTTTAAATTTTGTCGATTGTTGAATTTTAGGAATTTTTCATTTTTCTCAATTTTTGTATTTTAACAAAATTTAAAATATTTAAAATTTGTCCATTTCTTTATTAAGGGAACTTTTGCGACTTTACAGTTTTCACAGTTTTTACAATTTTGGAAAAATTTTCTTTTTTATCAAATTTTCGTAAATTTTGCAAAATTTTAATTTTTTTTGATTTTTGAATTTTTAGAATTTTTGCAATTTTCTCGATTTTTTTCATTTCAACAAAAATTAAAATTTCCAAATTTTTTAGATTTCTTAATTAAGAGAGCTTTGTGATTTTGACGATTTTACAGTTTTTACTATTTTGAAAAAATTTTCTTTTTTTATCAAAATTTCAAAAGTTTTGCAAAATTTTAATTTTTATCGATTTTTGAATTTTTGGAATTTTTTAATTTTTCATTTTAACAAAAATTACAAATCTCCAATTTTGTAGATTTCTCAATTTAAAAAGCTTTGTGATTTTTAAGTTTTCACAGTTTTTACTATTTTGAACAACATTTCTTTTTTTTATCAAATTTCGGAAATTTTAAATTTTTTTCGATTTTTGAATTTAGTTAATTTTAGCATTTTTCTTGATATTTTTAATTCAACAAAAATTAAAATTTTCCAATTTTGGCGATTTCTTTATTTAAAGAGCTTTGCGAATTTTAAGTTTTCACAGTCTTTACTATTTGGAAAAAATGTAATTTATTTATCAAATTTCGTAAATTTTCCGAAATTGTAAATTTTGTCGATTGTTAAATTTTAGGAACTTTTGCATTTTTCTCAATTTTTTTATTTTTAAAAAAATTTACAATATTCAAATTTTGTCCATTTCTTTATTTAGGGAACTTTGCGATTTTACAGTTTTCACAGTTTTTACAATTTTGGAAAAATTTTCTTTTTTATCGAATTTCGGAAAGTTTCCGAAATTTTGAATTTTTTTTTGATTTTTGAATTTTTAGAATTTTTCCATTTTTCTCGATATTTTCATTTCAACAAAAATTAAAATGTTCCAATTTTTTAGATTTCTTAATTTAGAGAACTTTGTGATTTTGTCGATTTTACAGTTTTTACTATTTTGAATAAATTTTCTTTTTTTTATCAAATTTTCGGAAGATTTGCAAAATTTTAATTTATTTCGATTTTTTGAATTTTTAGAATTTTCGCATTTTTCTCGATTTTTTCATTTCAACAAAAATTAAAATTTTCCAATTTTGTAGATTTCTTAATTTAGAAAACTTTGTGATTTTGTCGATTTTACAGTTTTAACTATTTTGAAAAAAATTTCTTTTTTTATCAAATTTTCGGAAATTTTGCAAAATTTTAATTTTTTTCGATTTTTGAATTTTTAGAATTTTTGCATTTTTCTCGATTTTTTTCATTTCAACAAAAATTACAATTTTCCAATTTTGAAGTTTTCTTAATTTAGGGAACTTTGCGATTTTACAGTTTTCACTGTTGTTACTATTTTGGAAAAATTTTCTTTTGTTATCAAATATCGGAAATTTTCAATTTTTTCGATTTTTGAATTTAGGGAATTTTAGTATTTTTCTTGATAGTTTTGAAAAAATTAAATTTTTTTATCAAATTTCGGAAATTTTCCGAAATTTTAAATTTTGTCGATTGTTGAATTTTAGGAATTTTTAATTTTTCTCAATTTTTTTATTTTAACAAAATTTACAATATTCAAAATTTGTCCATTTCTTTATTAAGGGAACTTTTGCGATTTTACAGTTTTCACAGTTTTTACAATTTTGGAAAAATTTTCTTTTTTATCAAATTTCGGAAAATTTCCGAAATTTTTAATTTTTTTTTATTTTTGAATTTTTAGAATTTTCGCATTTTTCTCGATTTTTTCATTTCAACAAAAATTACAATTTTCCAATTTTTTAGATTTCTTAATTTAGAGAATTTTGTGATTTTGTCGATTTAACAGTTTTTAATATTTTGAAAAATTATCTTTTTTTATCAAATTTCGGAAATTTTCGGAAATTTTAAATTTTTTCGATTTTTAAATTTAGGGAATTTTAGCATTTTTCTTGATATTTTTAATTCAACAAAAATTACAATTTTCCAATTTTGGCGATTTCTTTATTTAAAGAGCTTTGCGATTTTTAAGTTTTCACAGTCTTTACTATTTTGAAAAAATTTAATTTTTTTATCAAATTTCGGAAATTTTCCGAAATTTTAGATTTTGTCGATTGCTGAATTTTACGAATTTTTGAATTTGAATTTTGAATTGTTATCAAATATCGGAAATTTTCAATTTTTTCGATTTTTGAATTTAGGGAATTTTAGTATTTTTCTTGATAGTTTTGAAAAAATTAAATTTTTTTATCAAATTTCGGAAATTTTCCGAAATTTTAAATTTTGTCGATTGTTGAATTTTAGGAATTTTTAATTTTTCTCAATTTTTTTATTTTAACAAAATTTACAATATTCAAAATTTGTCCATTTCTTTATTAAGGGAACTTTTGCGATTTTACAGTTTTCACAGTTTTTACAATTTTGGAAAAATTTTCTTTTTTATCAAATTTCGGAAAATTTCCGAAATTTTTAATTTTTTTTTATTTTTGAATTTTTAGAATTTTTGCATTTTTCTCGATTTTTTCATTTCAACAAAAATTACAATTTTCCAATTTTTTAGATTTCTTAATTTAGAGAATTTTGTGATTTTGTCGATTTAACAGTTTTTAATATTTTGAAAAATTATCTTTTTTTATCAAATTTCGGAAATTTTCGGAAATTTTAAATTTTTTCGATTTTTAAATTTAGGGAATTTTAGCATTTTTCTTGATATTTTTAATTCAACAAAAATTACAATTTTCCAATTTTGGCGATTTCTTTATTTAAAGAGCTTTGCGATTTTTAAGTTTTCACAGTCTTTACTATTTTGAAAAAATTTAATTTTTTAATCAAATTTCGGAAATTTTCCGAAATTTTAGATTTTGTCGATTGCTGAATTTTACGAATTTTTGAATTTTTCTCAATTTTTTTATTTTAACAAAATTTACAATATCCAAATTTTGTCCATTTCTTTATTTAGGGAACTTTGCGATTTTACAGTTTTCACAGTGTTTACTATTTTGGAAAAATTGTCTTTTTTATCGAATTTTGGAAAGTTTCCAAAAGTTTTTTTTTTTTTTTGATTTTTGAATTTTTAGAATTTTTGCATTTTTCTCGATTTTTTAATTTCAACAAAAATTATAATTTTCAAATATTTTAGATTTCTTAATTAAGAGAACTTTGTGATTTTGTCGATTTTACAGTTTTTACTATTTTGAAAAATATTTTTTTTATTATCAAAATTTCAAAAGTTTTGCAAAATTTTAATTTTTATCGATTTTTGAATTTTTGGAATTTTTTAATTTTTCTCGATTTTTTCATTTTAACAAAAATTACAATTCTCCAATTTTGTAGATTTCTTAATTTAGAAAACTTTGCGATTTTACAGTTTTCACAGTTTTTACTATTTTGAAAAAAAATTTTTTTGTTATCAAATTTCGAAAATTTTCGGAAATTTTAAATTTTTTTCGATTTTTGAATTTCATTAATTTTAGCATTTTTCTTGATATTTTTAATTCAACAAAAATTACAATTTTCCAATTTTGGCGATTTCTTTATTAAAAGAGCTTTGCGATTTTTAAGTTTTCACAGTCTTTACTATTTGCAAAAAATTTAATTTTTTATCAAATTTCGGAAATTTTCCGAAATTTTACATTTTTTCGATTGCTAAATTTTAGGAACTTTTGCATTTTTCCCATATTTTTTTTTTTTTAAAAAATTTACAATATTCAAATTTTGTCCAATTCTTTATTTAGGGAACTTTGCGATTTTACAGTTTTCACAGTTTTTACAATTTTGGAAAAATTTTCTTTTTATCGAATTTCGGAAAGTTTCCGAAATTTTGAATTTTTTTTTGATTTTTGAATTTTAAGAATTTTTCCATTTTTCTCGATATTTTCATTTCAACAAAAATTAAAATTTTCCAATTTTTTAGATTTCTTAATTTAGAGAACTTTGTGATTTTGTCGATTTTACAGTTTTTACTATTTTGAATAAATTTTCTTTTTTTTAACAAATTTTCGGAAGATTTGCAAAATTTTAATTTATTTCGATTTTTTGAATTTTTAGAATTTTCGCATTTTTCCCGATTTTTTCATTTCAACAAAAATTAAAATTTTCCAATTTTGTAGATTTATTAATTTAGAGAACTTTGCGATTTTACAGTTTTTACAGTTTTTAAAATTTTGAAAATATTTATTGTTTTTATTGAATTTTGGAAAGTTTCCGTCATTTTTAATTTTTTTTTGATTTCTGAATTTTTAGAATTTTTAGAATTTTTGCATTTTACTCGATTTTTTCATTTCAACAAAAATTACAATTTTCTAGTTTTTTAGATTTCTTTATTTAGAGAACTTTGTGATTTTGTCGATATTACAGTTTTTTTCTATTTTGAAAAAATTTTATTTTTTTATCAAATTTTCGGAAATTTTTCAAAATTTTATTTTTTTTCGATGTTTGGATTTGTTAGAATTTTCGCATTTTGCTTGATTTTTTAATTTCAACAAAAATTACAATTTTCCAATTTTGTAGATTTCTTAATTTAGAGAACTTTGCGATTTTACAGTTTTCACAGTTTTTACAATTTTGGAAAAATTTTCTTTTTTATCGAATTTCGAAAAGTTTCCGAAATTTTGAATTTTTTTTGATTTTTTAATTTTTAGAATTTTTCCATTTTTCTCGATATTTTCATTTCAACAAAAATTAAAATTTTCCAATTTTTTAGACTTATTAATTTAGAGAATTTTGTGATTTTGTCGATTTTACAGTTTTTACTATTTTGAAAAAATTTTCTTTTTTTTTATCAAATTTTCGGAAATTGTCCAAAATTTGAATTTTTTTCGATTTTTTGAATTTTTAGAATTTTCGCATTTTTCTCGATTTTTTCATTTCAACAAAAATTAAAATTTTCCAATTTTGTAGATTTCTTAATTTAGAGAACTTTGCGATATTACAGTTTTTACAGTTTTTTAAATTTTGAAAATATTTTATTTTTTTATCGAATTTCGGAAAGTTTCCGTAATTTTTAATTTATTTTTTTTTTTTGAATTTTTAGAATTTTTGCATTTTTCTCGATTGTTTCATTTCAACAAAAATTACAATTTTCCAAGTTTTTAGATTTCTTAATTTAGAGAGCTTTGTGATTTTGTCGATTTTACAGTTTTTACTATTCTGAAAAAATGTTATTTTTTTTATCAAATTTTCGGAAATTTAGCAAAATTTTAACTTTTTTCGATTTTTGAATTCTCAGAATTTTCGCATTTTTCTGGATTTTTTCATTTCAACAAAAATTAAAATTTTCCAATTTTGTAGATTTCTTAATTTAGAGAACTTTGCGATTTTACAGTTTTCACAGTTTTTACTATTTTGAAAAAATTTCTTTTGATATCAAATTTCGGAAATTTTAAATTTTTTAGATTTTTGAATTTAGGGAATTTTAGCATTTTTCTTGTATTTTTAATTCAACAAAAGTTACAATTTTCCAATTTTGGCGATTTCTTTATTTAAAGAGCTTTGCGATTTTTAAGTTTTTACAGTGTTTACTATTTTGAAAAAATTTAATTTTTTTAATCAAATTTCGTAAATTTCCCGAAATTTTAAATTTTTTCGATTGTTGAATTTTAAGAATATTTGCATTTTTCTCGTTTTTTTTTTTTTTTTAAATTAACAATATTCAAATTTTTTCATTTCTTTATTTAGGGAACTTTGGGATCTTACAGTTTTCACAGTTTTTACAATTTTAAAAAAAATTTTCTTTTTTATCGAATTTCGGAAAGTTTCAAAAAGTTTTTATTTTTTTGATTTTTGACTTTTTAGAATTTTTGCATTTTTCTCGATTTTTTCATTTCAACAAAAATTACAATTTTCCAATTTTGTAGATTTCTAAATTAAGAGAAGTTTGTGATTTTGTCGATTATACAAAGTTTATGATTTTGAAGAAAGTGTCTTCTTTATTCAATTTCGGAAATTTTCCGAAATTTAAAATTTTTCCGATTTTTTAATTTTTTAAATTTTTGAATTTTTCTCGAGTTTTTCATTTCAACAAAATTTACAATATTCCAATTTTGTATATTTCTTAATTTAAAAAGCTTTGCGATTTTTAAGTTTTCACAGTTTTTACTATTTTGAACAAAATTTCTTTTGTTATTAAATTTCGGAAATTTTCCGAAATTTTAAATTTTTTCGATTTTTGAATTAAGGGAATTTTAGCATTTTTCTTGATATTTTTAATTTAACAAAAATTACAATTTTCCAATTTTGGCGATTTCTTTATTTAGAGAACTTTGCGATTTTACAGTTTTTACAGTTTTAAAATTTTGAAAATATTTAATTTTTTTATCGAATTTCGGAAAGTTTCCGTAATTTTTAATCTTTTTTGATTTTTGAATTTTTAGAATTTTTGCAATTTTCTGGATTTTTTTCATTTCAACAAAAATTACAATTTTCAAATTTTTTAGATTTCTTAATTAAGAGAACTTTGTGATTTTGACGATTTTACAGTTTTTACTATTTTGAAAAAATTTTCTTTTTTTTATCAAAATTTCAAAAGTTTTGCAAAATTTTAATTTTTATCGATTTTTGAATTTTTGGAATTTTTTAATTTTTCTCGATTTTTTCATTTCAACAAAAATTACAATTTTCAAATTTTTTAGATTTCTTAATTTAGAGAACTTTGCGATTTTACAGTTTTTACTATTTTGAAAAAAATTTCTTTTGATATCAAATTTCGGAAAATTAAAATTTTTTCGATTTTTGAATTGAGGGAATTTTAGCATTTTTCTTGATATTTTTAATTCAACAAAAATTACAATTTTCCAATTTTGGCGATTTCTTAATTTAAAGAGCTTTGCGATTTTTAAGTTTTCACAGTCTTTACTTTCTTGAAAAAATTTAATTTTTTTATCAAATTTCGTAAAATTTCCGAAATTTTTAATTTTTTTTGATTTTTTAATTTTTAGAATTTTTGCATTTTTCTCGATTTTTTCATTTCAACAAAAAATACAATTTTCCAATTTTGTAGATTTCTAAATTAAGAGAAGTTTGTGATTTTGTCGATTATACAGATTTTATTATTTTGAAGAAAGTGTCTACTTTATTCAATTTCGGAAATTTTCCGAAATTTTAAATTTTTCCGATTTTTGAATTTCTTAAATTTTTTAAGTTTTCTCGATTTTTTCATTTCAACAAAAATTACAATTTTCCAATTTTGTAGATTTCTTAATTAAGAGAACTTTGTGATTTTTTAAAAAATTGTCTTATCTCTTCAAATTTCGGATATTTTGCAAAATTTTAATTTTTTTCGATTTTGGAATTTTTAGAATTTTTGCATTTTTCTCGATTTTTTCATTTCAACAAAATTTACAATTTTCCATTTTTGTAGATTTCTTAATTTTGAGAACTTCGTGATTTTGTCGATTTTACAGTTTTTGCTATTTTTAAAAAATTGTCTTATCTTATAAAATTTCGAAAATTTTGCAAAATTTTAAATTTTGTCGATTTTCGGAAATTTTTGCATTTTTCTCGATTTTTTAGTTTCAACAAAACTTGCAATATTCCAATTTTGTCTTTTTTTTTATTAAGAGAACTTTGCGATTTTACAGTTTAAACAGTTTTTACTATTTTGAAAAATTTGTATTTGTTTATCAAATTTCGGAAATTCTCCGAAATTTTTATTTTTTTCGATTTTGAATTTAGGGAATTTTAGCATTTTTCTTGATATTTTTAATTCAACAAAAATTACAATTTTCCATTTTTGGCGATTTCTTAATTTATAAAACTTTATGATTTTACAGTTTTCACAGTTTTTACAATTTTGAAAAAATTTTCTTTTGTTATCAAATTTCGGAATTTTTTCCGAAATTTTAAATTTTGTCGATTTAAAAGCTTCAGAAATTTTTGAATTTTTCTCGATTTTTTTATTACAACAAAATTTACAATATTCCAATTTTGTAGATATCTTTATTTAAAGATTGATTTTTTTTTTTGTTGAATTTTTCGATTGTTGAATTTTAAAAATATTTGCATTTTTCTCGTTTTTTTTTTTTTTAAATTAACAATATTCAAATTTTTCCATTTCTTTAATTAGGGAACTTTGGGATTTTACAGTTTTCACAGTTTTTAAAATTTTAAAAAAAATTTTCTTTTTTATCGAATTTCGGAAAGTTTCAAAAAGTTTTTATTTTTTTGATTTTGACTTTTTAGAATTTTTGCATTTTTCTCGATTTTTTCATTTCAATAAAAATTACAATTTTCCAATTTTGTAGATTTCTAAATTAAGAGAAGTTTGTGATTTTGTCGATTAAACAAATTTTATTATTTTGAAGAAAGTGTCTTCTTTATTCAATTTCGGAAATTTTCCGAAATTTAAAATTTTTCCGATTTTTTAATTTTTAAAATTTTTGAATTTTTCTCGATTTTTTCATTTCAACAAAATTTACAATATTCCAATTTTGTATATTTCTTAATTTAAAAAGCTTTGCGATTTTTAAGTTTTCACAGTTTTTACTATTTTGAACAAAATTTCTTTTGTTATTAAATTTCGGAAATTTTCCGAAATTTTAAATTTTCTCGATTTTTGAATTAAGGGAATTTTAGCATTTTTCTTGATATTTTTAATTCAACAAAAATTACAATTTTCCAATTTTGGCGATTTCTTTATTTAGAGAACTTTGCGATTTTACAGTTTTTACAGTTTTAAAATTTTGAAAATATTTAATTTTTTTATCGAATTTCGGAAAGTTTCCGTAATTTTTAATCTTTTTTGATTTTTGAATTTTTAGAATTTTTGCAATTTTCTGGATTTTTTTCATTTCAACAAAAATTACAATTTTCAAATTTTTTAGATTTCTTAATTAAGAGAACTTTGTGATTTTGACGATTTTACAGTTTTTACTATTTTGAAAAAATTTTCTTTTTTTTATCAAAATTTCAAAAGTTTTGCAAAATTTTAATTTTTATCGATTTTTGAATTTTTGGAATTTTTTAATTTTTCTCGATTTTTTCATTTCAACAAAAATTACAATTTTCAAATTTTTTAGATTTCTTAATTTAGAGAACTTTGCGATTTTACAGTTTTTACTATTTTGAAAAAAATTTCTTTTGATATCAAATTTCGGAAATTTTAAATTTTTTCGATTTTTGAATTGAGGGAATTTTAGCATTTTTCTTGATATTTTTAATTCAACAAAAATTACAATTTTCCAATTTTGGCGATTTCTTTATTTAAAGAGCTTTGCGATTTTTAAGTTTTCACAGTCTTTACTTTCTTGAAAAAATTTAATTTTTTTTATCAAATTTCGTAAAATTTCCGAAATTTTTAATTTTTTTTGATTTTTTAATTTTTAGAATTTTTGCATTTTTCTCGATTTTTTCATTTCAACAAAAAATACAATTTTCCAATTTTGTAGAATTCTAAATTAAGAGAAGTTTGTGATTTTGTCGATTATACAGATTTTATTATTTTGAAGAAAGTGTCTACTTTATTCAATTTCGGAAATTTTCCGAAATTTTAAATTTTTCCGATTTTTGAATTTCTTAAATTTTTTAAGTTTTCTCGATTTTTTCATTTCAACAAAAATTACAATTTTCCAATTTTGTAGATTTCTTAATTTAGAGAACTTTAAGATTTTGTCGATTTTATAGTTTTTACTATTTTTAAAAAATTGTCTTATCTTTTCAAATTTCGGATATTTTGCAAAATTTTAATTTTTTTCGATTTTGGAATTTTTAGAATTTTTGCATTTTTCTCGATTTTTTCATTTCAACAAAATTTACAATTTTCCAATTTTGTAGATTTCTTAATTTTGAGAACTTTGTGATTTTGTCGATTTTACAGTTTTTACTATTCTGAAAAAATGTTATTTTTTTATCAAATTTTCGGAAATTTTGCAAAATTTTAACTTTTTTCGATTTTTGAATTCTTAGAATTTTCGCATTTTTCTCGATTTTTTCTTTTTAGCAAAAATTACAATTTTCCAATTTTGTAGATTTCTTAATTTAGAGAACTTTGCGATTTTACAGTTTTCACAGTTTTTACTATTTTGAAAATATTTCTTTTGATATCAAATTTCGGAAATTTTAAATTTTTTAGATTTTTGAATTTAGGGAATTTTAGCATTTTTCTTGTATTTTTAATTCAACAAAAGTTACAATTTTCCAATTTTGGCGATTTCTTTATTTAAAGAGCTTTGCGATTTTTAAGTTTTTACAGTCTTTACTATTTTGAAAAAATTTAATTTTTTTTATCAAATTTCGTAAATTTCCCGAAATTTTAAATTTTTTCGATTGTTGAATTTTAAGAATATTTGTATTTTTCTCGTTTTTTTTTTTTTTTAATTAACAATATTCAAATTTTGTCCATTTCTTTATTTAGGGAACTTTGGGATTTTACAGTTTTCAAAGTTTTTACAATTTTAAAAAAAATTTTCTTTTTTATCGAATTTCGGAAAGTTTCCAAAAGTTTTTATTTTTTTGATTTTTGAATTTTTAGAATTTTTGCATTTTTCTCGATTTTTTCATTTCAACAAAAATTACAATTTTCCAATTTTGTAGATTTCTAAATTAAGAGAAGTTTGTGATTTTGTCGATTATACAAATTTTATTATTTTGAAGAAAGTGTCTTCTTTATTCAATTTCGAAAATTTTCCGAAATTTCAAATTTTTCCGATTTTTTAATTTTTAAAATTTTTGAATTTTTTTCGATTTTTTCATTTCAACAAAATTTACAATATTCCAATTTTGTATATTTCTTAATTTAAAAAGCTTTGCGATTTTTAAGTTTTCACAGTCTTTAGTATTTTACAAAAATTAAGTTTTTTATCAAATATCGGAAATTTTCCGAAATTTTAAATTTTGTCGATTGTTTAATTTTAGGAATTTTGGCATTTTTCTCGATTTTTTTATTTTAAACAAAATTTGCAATATTCAATTTTGTTGATTTCTAAATTAAGAGAAGTTTGTGATTTTGTCGATTATACAGATTTTATTATTTTGAAGAAATAGTCTACTTTATTCAATTTCGGAAATTTTCCGAAATTTTAAAGTTTTTCGATTTTTGAATTTCTTAAATTTTTGAATTTTTCTCGATTTTTTCATGTCAACAAAATTTACAATATTCCAATTTTGTATATTTCTTAATTTAAAAAGCTTTGCGATTTTTAAGTGTTCACAGTTTTTACTAATTTGAAAAAATTTAATTTTTTTATCAAATTTCGGAAATTTTCCGAAATTTTGAATTTTGTCAATTTTTGAATTAAGGGAATTTTAGCATTTTTCTCAATTTTTTTTATTTATAACAAAAATTACAAATATTCAAATTTTGTCTATTTCTTTATTTAGGGAACTTTGCGATTTTACAGTTTTCGCAAATTTAACAATTTTGGAAAAATTTTCATTTTTATCGAATTTCGGAAAGTTTCCAAAAGTTTTTATTTTTTTTGATTTTTGAATTTTTAGAATTTTTGCATTTTTCTCGATTTTTTAATTTCAACAAAAATTATAATTTTCAAATTTTTTAGATTTCTTAATTAAGAGAACTTTGTGATTTTGTCGATTTTACAGTTTTTACTATTTTGAAAAAATTTTCTTTTTTTATCAAAATTTCAAAAGTTTTGCAAAATTTTAATTTTTATCGATTTTTGAATTTTTAGAATTTTTGAATTTTTCTCGATTTTTTCATTTTAACAAAAATTACAATTCTCCAATTTTGTAGATTTCTTAATTTAGAGAACTTTGCGATTTTACCGTTTTTACAGTTTTTAAAATTTTGAAAATATTTAATTTTTTTATCGAATTTCGGAAAGTTTCCGTAATTTTTTATTTTTTCTGATTTTAGAATTTTTAGAATTTTTGAATTTTTCTCGATTTTTTCATTTCAACAAAAATTACAATTTTCCAATTTTTTAGATTTCTTAATTAAGAAAATTTTGTGATTTTGTCGATTTAACAGTTTTTACTATTTTGAAAAAATTTAATTCGGAAACTTTCCGAAATTTTAAATTTTTCGATTGTTGAATTTTAGGAATTTTTGCATTTTTCTCAATTTTTTTTATTTTAACAAAATTTTAAATATTCAAATTTTGTCCATTTCTTTATTTAGGAAACTTTGCGATTTTACATTTTTCACAGTTTTTACAATTTTGGAAACATTTTCTTTTATATCGAATTTCGGAAAGTTTCCAAAATTTTTAATTTTTTTTTATTTTTGAATTTTTAGAATTTTTGCATTTTTCTCGATTTTTTCATTTCAACAAAAATTACAATTTTCAAATTTTTTAAATTTCTTAATTTAGAGAACTTTGTGATTTTGTCGATTTTACAGTTTTTACTATTTTGAAAAAATTTTCTTTTTTCATCAAAATTTCGGAAGTTTTGCAAAATTTTAATTTTTATCGATTTTTGAATTTTTAGAATTTTTGAATTTTTCTCGATTTTTTCATTTTAACAAAAATTACAATTCTCCAATTTTGTAGATTTCTTAATTTAGAGAACTTTGCGATTTTACCGTTTTTACAGTTTTTAAAATTTTGAAAATATTTAATTTTTTTATCGAATTTCGGAAAGTTTCCGTAATATTTAATTTTTTCTGATTTTAGAATTTTTGAATTTTTCTCGATTTTTTCATTTCAACAAAAATTACAATTTTCCAATTTTGTAGATTTCGTAATTTAGAGAACTATGTGATTTTGTCGATTTTACAGTTTTTACTATTTTGAAATAATTTTATTTTTTTATCAAATTTTAGGAAATTTTGCAAAATTTGAACTTTTTTCGATTTTTGAATTTTTAGAATTTTCGCATTTTTCTCGATTTTTTCATTTTAACAAAAATTACAATTTTCCAATTTTTTAGATTTCTTAATTAAGAAAATCTTGTGAATTTTTCGATTTAACAGTTTTTACTATTTTGAAAAAATTTAATTCGGAAACTTTCCGAAATTTTAAATTTTTTGATTGTTGAATTTTAGGAATTTTTGCATTTTTTCAATTTTTTTTATTTTAACAAAATTTTAAATATTCAAATTTTGTCCATTTCTTTATTTAGGAAACTTTGCGATTTTACATTTTTCACAGTTTTAACAATTTTGGAAAAAATTTTCTTTTATCAAATTTCGGAAAATTTCCGAAATTTTTAATTTTTTTTTGATTTTTTTAGTTTTTGGATTTTTTGGATTTTTCTGGATTTTTTCATTTCAACAAAAATTACAATTTTCCAATTTTTTAGATTTCTTAATTTAGAGAACTTTGCAATTTTACAGTTCTTACAGTTTTTAAAATTTTGAAAATATTTAATTTTTTTATCGAATTTCGGAAAGTTTCCGCATTTTTTTTTATTTTTGAATTTTTAGAATTTTTCCATTTTTCTCGATATTTTCATTTCAACAAAAATTAAAATTTTCCAGTTTTTTAGATTTCTTAATTTAGAGAACTTTGTGATTTTGTCGATTTTACAGTTTATACTATTTTGAAAAAATTTTCTTTTTTTGTTTCAAATTTTCGGAAATTTTGCAAAATTTTAATTTTTTTTCGATTTTTTGATTTTTTAGAATTTCTGCATTTTTCTCGATTTTTGAATTTTTAGAATTTTCGCATTTTTTTCGATTTTTTCATTTCAACAAAAATTACAATTTTCAAATTTTTTAGATTTCTTAATTTAGAGAACTTTGTGATTTTGTCGATTTTACAGTTTTTACTATTTTGAAAAAATTTTCTTTTTTCATCAAAATTTCGGAAGTTTTGCTAAATTTTAATTTTTATCGATTTTTGAATTTTTAGAATTTTAGAATTTTTCTCGATTTTTTCATTTTAACAAAAATTACAATTCTCCAATTTTGTAGATTTCTTAATTTAGAGAACTTTGCGATTTTACCGTTTTTACAGTTTTTAAAATTTTGAAAATATTTAATTTTTTTATCGAATTTCGGAAAGTTTCCGTAATTTTTAATTTTTTCTGATTTTAGAATTTTTAGAATTTTAGAATTTTTCTCGATTTTTTCATTTCAACAAAAATTACAATTTTCCAATTTTGTAGATTTCTTAATTTAGAGAACTTTGTGATTTTGTCTATTTTACAGTTCTTACTATTTTGAAATAATTTTATTTTTTTATCAAATTTTAGGAAATTTTGCAAAATTTGAACTTTTTTCGATTTTTGAATTTTTCGAATTTTCGCATTTTTCTCGATTTTTTCATTTCAACAAAAATTACAATTTTCCAATTTTTTAGATTTTTTAATTAAGTCAATTTTGTGATTTTGTCGATTTAACAGTTTTTACTATTTTGAAAAAATTTAATTCGGAAACTTTCCGAAATTTTAAATTTTTCGATTGTTGAATTTTAGGAATTTTTGCATTTTTCTCAATTTTTTTTATTTTAACAAAATTTTAAATATTCAAATTTTGTCCATTTCTTTATTTAGGAAACTTTGCGATTTTACATTTTTCACAGTTTTAACAATTTTGGAAAAATTTTCTTTTATCAAATTTCGGAAAATTTCCGAAATTTTTAATTTTTTTTTGATTTTTTTAGTTTTTGGATTTTTTGCATTTTTCTGGATTTTTTCATTTCAACAAAAATTACAATTTTCCAATTTTTTCAGATTTCTTAATTTAGAGAACTTTGCAATTTTACAGTTCTTACAGTTTTTAAAATTTTGAAAATATTTAATTTTTTTATCGAATTTTTGCATTTTTTTTTATTTTTGAATTTTTAGAATTTTTCCATTTTTCTCGATATTTTCATTTCAACAAAAATTAAAATTTTCCAGTTTTTTAGATTTCTTAATTTAGAGAACTTTGTGATTTTGTCGATTTTACAGTTTATACTATTTTGAAAAAATTTTCTGTTTTTGTTTCAAATTTTCGGAAATTTTGCAAAATTTTAATTTTTTTTTCGTTTTTTTGATTTTTTAGAATTTCTGCATTTTTCTCGATTTTTGAATTTTTAGAATTTTCGCATTTTTTTCGATTTTTTCATTTCAACAAAAATTACAATTTTCAAATTTTTTAGATTTCTTAATTTAGAGAACTTTGTGATTTTGTCGATTTTACAGTTTTTACTATTTTGAAAAAATTTTCTTTTTTTATCAAAATTTTGGAAGTTTTGCAAAATTTTAATTTTTTTTCGATTTATGAATTTTTTGAATTTTCGCATTTTTCTCGATTTTTTCATTTTAACAAAAATTACAATTTTCCAATTTTCTAGATTTCTTAATTTAGAGAACTTTGCGATTTTACAGTTTTTACAGTTTTTAAAATTTTGAAAATATTTAATTTTTTTATCGAATTTCGGAAAGTTTCCGTAATTTTTAATTTTTTTTGATTTTTGAATTTTTAGAATTTTTGAATTTTTCTCGATTTTTTAATTTCAACAAAAATTACAAATTTTCAAATTTTTAGATTTCTTAATTTAGAGAACTTTGTGATTTTGTCAATTTTACAGTTTTTGCTATTTTGAAATAATTTTATTTTTTTATCAAATTTTCGGAAATTTTGCAAAATTTTAACTTTTTTCGATTTATGAATTTTTTGAATTTTCGCATTTTTTTCGATTTTTTCATTTTAACAAAAATTACAATTTTCCAATTTTGTAGATTTCCTAATTTAGAGAACTTTGCGATTTTACAGTTTTCACAGTTCTTAAAATTTTGAAATTATTTAATTTTTTTATCGAATTTCGGAAAGTTTCCGTAATTTTGCATTTTTTTTTATTTTTGAATTTTTAGAATTTTTCAATTTTTCTCGATATTTTCATTTCAACAAAAATTAAAATTTTTCAATTTTTTAGATTTCTTAATTTAGAGAACTTTGTGGTTTTGCCATATTACAGTTTTTACTATTTTGAAAAAATTTTCTTTTTTTTATCAAATTTTCGGAAATTTTGCAAAATTTTATTTTTTGCCGATTTTTGAATTCTTAGAATTTTCGCATTTTTCTCGATTTTTTCATTTTAGCAAAAATCACAATTTTCTAATTTTGTAGATTTCTTAATTTAGAGAACTTTGCGATTTTACAGCTTTTACAGTTTTTACTATTTTGAAAAAAATTTCTTTTGTTATCAAATTTCGGAAATTTTAAATTTTTTAGATTTTTGAATTTAGGGAATTTTAGCATTTTTCTTGATATTTTTAATTCAACAAAAGTTACAATTTTCCAATTTTGGCGATTTCTTTATTTAAAGAGCTTTGCGATTTTTAAGTTTTCACAGTCTTTACTATTTTAAAAAAAATTTATTTTTTTTTATCAAATTTCGTAAATTTCCGAAATTTTAATTTTTTCGATTTTTGAATTAAGGGAATTTTAGCATTTTTCTCAATTTTTTTTATTTATAACAAAAATTACAATATTCAAATTTTGTCCATTTCTTTATTTAGGGAACTTTGCGATTTTACAGTTTTCACAGTTTTTACAATTTTGGAAAAATTTTCTTTTTTATCGAATTTCGGAAAGTTTCCGAAATTTTGAATTTTTTTTGATTTTTGAATTTTTAGAATTTTTCCATTTTTCTCGATATTTTCATTTCAACAAAAAGTACAATTTTCCAATTTTGTAGATTTCTAAATTAAGAGAAGTTTGTGATTTTGTAGATTATACAGATTTCATTATTTTGAACAAAGTGTCTCCTTTATTCAATTTCGGAAATTTTCCGAAATTTAAAATTTTTCCGATTTTTGAATCTCTTAAATTTTTTAATTTTTCTCGATTTTTTCATTTCAACAAAATTTACAATATTCCAATTTTGTATATTTCTTAATTCAAAAAGCTTTGCGATTTTTAAGTTTTCACAGTTTTTACTATTTTGAACAAAATTTCTTTTGTTATTAAATTTCATAAATTTTCCGAAATTTTAAATTTTTTTGATTTTTGAATTAAGGGAATTTTAGCATTTTTCTTGATATTTTTAATTCAACAAAAATTACATTTTTCCAATTTTGGCGATTTCTTTATTTAAAGAGCTTTGCGATTTTTAAGTTTTCACAGTCTTTACTATTTTGAAAAAATTTAATTTTTTTATCAAATTTCGTAAATTTTCCGAAATTTTAAATTTTGTCGATTGTTGAATTTTAGGAATTTTTGCATTTTTCTCAATTTTTTTATTTTAACAAAATTTACAATATTCAAATTTTGTCCATTTCTTTACTTAGGAAACTTTGCGATTTTACATTTTTCACAGTTTTTACAATTTTGGAAACATTTTCTTTTATATCGAATTTCGGAAAGTTTCCAAAATTTTTAATTTTTTTTGATTTTTTAATTTTTAGAATTTTTGCATTTTTCTTGATTTTTTCATTTTAACAAAAATTACAATTTTCAAATTTTTCAAATTTCTTAATTTAGAGAACTTTGTGATTTTGTCGATTGTACAGTTTTTACTATTTTGAAAAAATTATCTTTTTTCATCAAAATTTCGGAAGTTTTGCAAAATTTTAATTTTTATCGATTTTTGAATTTTTTGAATTTTCGCATTTTTCTCGATTTTTTCATTTCAACAAAAATTACAATTTTCAATTTTTTAGATTTCTTAATTTAGAGAACTTTGTGATTTTGCCATTTTACAGTTTTTACTATTTTGAAAAATTTTATTTTTTTCCGAATTTTGAATTCTTAGAATTTTCGCATTTTTCTCGATTTTTTCATTTTAGCAAAAATCACAATTTTCCAATTTTGTAGATTTCTTAATTTAGAGAACTTTGCGATTTTACAGCTTTCACAGTTTTTACTATTTTGAAAAAAATTTCTTTTGTTATCAAATTTCGGAAATTTTAAATTTTTTAGATTTTTGAATTTAGGGAGTTTTAGCATTTTTCTTGATATTTTTAATTCAACAAAAGTTACAATTTTCCAATTTTGGCGATTTCTATATTTAAAGAGCTTTGCGATTTTTAAGTTTTCACAGTCTTTACTATTTTAAGAAAAATTTATTTTTTTTTATCAAATTTCGGAAATTTTCCGAAATTTTAAATTTTTTCGATTTTTGAATTAAGGGAATTTTAGCATTTTTCTCAATTTCTTTTATTTATAACAAAAATTACAATATTCAAATTTTGTCCATTTCTTTATTTAGGGAACTTTGCGATTTTACAGTTTTCACAGTTTTTACAATTTTGAAAAAATTTTCTTTTTTATCAAATTTCGGAAAGTTTCCGAAATTTTGAATTTGTTTTGATTTTTGAATTTTTAGAATTTTTCCATTTTTCTCGATATTTTCATTTCAACAAAAATTAAAATTTTCCAATTTTTTAGATTTATTAATTTAGAGAACTTTGTGATTTTGTCGATTTAACAGTTTTAACTATTTTAAAAAAAATTTTCTTTTTTTTATCAAATTTCGGAAATTTTGCAAAATTTGATTTTTTTCGATTTTTTGAATTTTAGGAATTTTTGCATTTTTCTCAATTTTTTTATTTTAACAAAATTTACAATATTCAAATTTTGTCCATTTCTTTACTTAGGAAACTTTGCGATTTTACATTTTTCACAGTTTTTACAATTTTGGAAAAATTTTCTTTTTTATCAAATTTCGGAAAATTTCCGAAATTTTTAATTTTTTTTGATTTTTTAATTTTTAGAATTTTTGCATTTTTCTGGATTTTTTAATTCAACAAAAATTACAATTTTCCAATTTTGTAGATTTCTAAATTAAGAGAAGTTTGTGATTTTGTAGATTATACAGATTTCATTATTTTGAACAAAGTGTCTTCTTTATTCAATTTCGGAAATTTTCCGAAATTTAAAATTTTTCCGATTTTTGAATTTCTTAAATTTTTTAATTTTTCTCGATTTTTTCATTTCAACAAAATTTACAATATTCCAATTTTGTATATTTCTTAATTTAAAAAGCTTTGCGATTTTTAAGTTTTCACAGTTTTTACTATTTTGAACAAAATTTCTTTTGTTATTAAATTTCATAAATTTTCCGAAATTTTAAATTTTTTCGATTTTTGAATTAAGGGAATTTTAGCATTTTTCTTGATATTTTTAATTCAACAAAAATTACATTTTTCCAATTTTGGCGATTTCTTTATTTAAAGAGCTTTGCGGTTTTTAAGTTTTCACAGTCTTTACTATTTTGAAAAAATTTAATTTTTTTATCAAATTTCGGAAATTTTCCGAAATTTTAAATTTTGTCGATTGTTGAATTTTAGGAATTTTTGCATTTTTCTCAATTTTTTTATTTTAACAAAATTTACAATATTCAAATTTTGTCCATTTCTTTACTTAGGAAACTTTGCGATTTTACATTTTTCACAGTTTTTACAATTTTGGAAAAATTTTCTTTTTTATCAAATTTCGGAAAATTTCCGAAATTTTTAATTTTTTTTGATTTTTTAATTTTTAGAATTTTAGAATTTTTCTCGATTTTTTCATTTCAACAAAAATTACAATTCTCCAATTTTGTAGATTTCTTAATTTAGAGAACTTTGCGATTTTACCGTTTTTACAGTTTTTAAAATTTTGAAAATATTTAATTTTTTTATCGAATTTCGGAAAGTTTCCGTAATTTTTAATTTTTTCTGATTTTAGAATTTTTAGAATTTTAGAATTTTTCTCGATTTTTTCATTTCAACAAAAATTACAATTTTCCAATTTTGTAGATTTCTTAATTAAGAGAACTTTGTGATTTTGTCTATTTTACAGTTCTTACTATTTTGAAATAATTTTATTTTTTTATCAAATTTTAGGAAATTTTGCAAAATTTGAACTTTTTTCGATTTTTGAATTTTTCGAATTTTCGCATTTTTCTCGATTTTTTCATTTCAACAAAAATTACAATTTTCCAATTTTTTAGATTTTTTAATTAAGAAAATTTTGTGATTTTGTCGATTTAACAGTCTTTACTATTTTGAAAAAATTTAATTCGGAAACTTTCCGAAATTTTAAATTTTTCGATTGTTGAATTTTAGGAATTTTTGCATTTTTCTCAATTTTTTTTATTTTAACAAAATTTTAAATATTCAAATTTTGTCCATTTCTTAATTTAGGAAACTTTGCGATTTTACATTTTTCACAGTTTTAACAATTTTGGAAAAATTTTCTTTTATCAAATTTCGGAAAATTTCCGAAATTTTTAATTTTTTTTTGATTTTTTTAGTTTTTGGATTTTTTGCATTTTTCTGGATTTTTTCATTTCAACAAAAATTACAATTTTCCAATTTTTTAGATTTCTTAATTTAGAGAACTTTGCAATTTTACAGTTCTTACAGTTTTTAAAATTTTGAAAATATTTAATTTTTTTATCGAATTTCGGAAAGTTTCCGTAATTTTGCATTTTTTTTTATTTTTGAATTTTTAGAATTTTTCCATTTTTCTCGATATTTTCATTTCAACAAAAATTAAAATTTTCCAGTTTTTTAGATTTCTTAATTTAGAGAACTTTGTGATTTTGTCGATTTTACAGTTTATACTATTTTGAAAAAATTTTCTGTTTTTGTTTCAAATTTTCGGAAATTTTGCAAAATTTTAATTTTTTTTTCGTTTTTTTGATTTTTTAGAATTTCTGCATTTTTCTCGATTTTTGAATTTTTAGAATTTTCGCATTTTTTTCGATTTTTTCATTTCAACAAAAATTACAATTTTCAAATTTTTTAGATTTCTTAATTTAGAGAACTTTGTGATTTTGTCGATTTTACAGTTTTTACTATTTTGAAAAAATTTTCTTTTTTTATCAAAATTTTGGAAGTTTTGCAAAATTTTAATTTTTATCGATTTTTGAATTTTTTAGAATTTTTGAATTTTTCTCGATTTTTTCATTTTAACAAAAATTACAATTCTCCAATTTTGTAGATTTCTTAATTTAGAGAACTTTGCGATTTTAATTTAAAAAGCTTTGCGATTTTTAAGTTTTCACAGTTTTTACTATTTTGAACAAAATTTCTTTTGTTATTAAATTTCATAAATTTTCCGAAATTTTAAATTTTTTCGATTTTTGAATTAAGGGAATTTTAGCATTTTTCTTGATATTTTTAATTCAACAAAAATTACATTTTTCCAATTTTGGCGATTTCTTTATTTAAAGAGCTTTGCGGTTTTTAAGTTTTCACAGTCTTTACTATTTTGAAAAAATTTAATTTTTTTATCAAATTTCGGAAATTTTCCGAAATTTTAAATTTTGTCGATTGTTGAATTTTAGGAATTTTTGCATTTTTCTCAATTTTTTTATTTTAACAAAATTTACAATATTCAAATTTTGTCCATTTCTTTACTTAGGAAACTTTGCGATTTTACATTTTTCACAGTTTTTACAATTTTGGAAAAATTTTCTTTTTTATCAAATTTCGGAAAATTTCCGAAATTTTTAATTTTTTTTGATTTTTTAATTTTTAGAATTTTTGCATTTTTCTCGATTTTTTCATTTTAACAAAAATTACAATTTTCCAATTTTGTAGATTTCTAAATTAAGAGAACTTTGTGATTTTGTCTATTTTACAGTTCTTACTATTTTGAAATAATTTTATTTTTTTATCAAATTTTAGGAAATTTTGCAAAATTTGAACTTTTTTCGATTTTTGAATTTTTAGAATTTTCGCATTTTTCTCAATTTTTTCATTTCAACAAAAATTACAATTTTCCAATTTTTTAGATTTCTTAATTAAGAAAATTTTGTGATTTTGTCGATTTAACAGTTTTTACTATTTTGAAAAAATTTAATTCGGAAACTTTCCGAAATTTTAAATTTTTCGATTCTTGAATTTTAGGAATTTTTGCATTTTTCTCAATTTTTTTTATTTTAACAAAATTTTAAATATTCAAATTTTGTCCATTTCTTTATTTAGGAAACTTTGCGATTTTACATTTTTCACAGTTTTAACAATTTTGGAAAAATTTTCTTTTATCAAATTTCGGAAAATTTCCGAAATTTTTAAATTTTTTTTGATTTTTTTAGTTTTTGGCTTTTTTGGATTTTTCTGGATTTTTTCATTTCAACAAAAATTACAATTTTCCAATTTTTTAGATTTCTTAATTTAGAGAACTTTGCAATTTTACAGTTCTTACAGTTTTTAAAATTTTGAAAATATTTAATTTTTTTATCGAATTTCTGAAAGTTTCCGTAATTTTGCATTTTTTTTTATTTTTGAATTTTTAGAATTTTTCCATTTTTCTCGATATTTTCATTTCAACAAAAATTAAAATTTTCCAGTTTTTTAGATTTCTTAATTTAAAGAACTTTGTGATTTTGTCGATTTTACAGTTTATACTATTTTGAAAAAATTTTCTTTTTTTGTTTCAAATTTTCGGAAATTTTGCAAAATTTTAATTTTTTTTCGATTTTTTGATTTTTTAGAATTTCTGCATTTTTCTCGATTTTTGAATTTTTAGAATTTTCGCATTTTTTTCGATTTTTTCATTTCAACAAAAATTACAATTTTCAAATTTTTTAGATTTCTTAATTTAGAGAACTTTGTGATTTTGTCGATTTTACAGTTTTTACTATTTTGAAAAAATTTTCTTTTTTCATCAAAATTTCGGAAGTTTTGCAAAATTTTAATTTTTATCGATTTTTGAATTTTTAGAATTTTTGAATTTTTCTCGATTTTTTCATTTTAACAAAAATTACAATTCTCCAATTTTGTAGATTTCTTAATTTAGAGAACTTTGCGATTTTACCGTTTTTACAGTTTTTAAAATTTTGAAAATATTTAATTTTTTTATCGAATTTCGGAAAGTTTCCGTAATTTTTAATTTTTTCTGATTTTAGAATTTTTAGAATTTTAGAATTTTTCTCGATTTTTTCATTTCAACAAAAATTACAATTTTCCAATTTTGTAGATTTCTTAATTAAGAGAACTTTGTGATTTTGTCTATTTTACAGTTCTTACTATTTTGAAATAATTTTATTTTTTTATCAAATTTTAGGAAATTTTGCAAAATTTGAACTTTTTTCGATTTTTGAATTTTTCGAATTTTCGCATTTTTCTCGATTTTTTCATTTCAACAAAAATTACAATTTTCCAATTTTTTAGATTTTTTAATTAAGAAAATTTTGTGATTTTGTCGATTTAACAGTTTTTACTATTTTGAAAAAATTTAATTCGGAAACTTTCCGAAATTTTAAATTTTTCGATTGTTGAATTTTAGGAATTTTTGCATTTTTCTCAATTTTTTTTATTTTAACAAAATTTTAAATATTCAAATTTTGTCCATTTCTTAATTTAGGAAACTTTGCGATTTTACATTTTTCACAGTTTTAACAATTTTGGAAAAATTTTCTTTTATCAAATTTCGGAAAATTTCCGAAATTTTTAATTTTTTTTTGATTTTTTTAGTTTTTGGATTTTTTGCATTTTTCTGGATTTTTTCATTTCAACAAAAATTACAATTTTCCAATTTTTTAGATTTCTTAATTTAGAGAACTTTGCAATTTTACAGTTCTTACAGTTTTTAAAATTTTGAAAATATTTAATTTTTTTATCGAATTTCGGAAAGTTTCCGTAATTTTGCATTTTTTTTTATTTTTGAATTTTTAGAATTTTTCCATTTTTCTCGATATTTTCATTTCAACAAAAATTAAAATTTTCCAGTTTTTTAGATTTCTTAATTTAGAGAACTTTGTGATTTTGTCGATTTTACAGTTTATACTATTTTGAAAAAATTTTCTGTTTTTGTTTCAAATTTTCGGAAATTTTGCAAAATTTTAATTTTTTTTTCGATTTTTTGATTTTTTAGAATTTCTGCATTTTTCTCGATTTTTGAATTTTTAGAATTTTCGCATTTTTTTCGATTTTTTCATTTCAACAAAAATTACAATTTTCAAATTTTTTAGATTTCTTAATTTAGAGAACTTTGTGATTTTGTCGATTTTACAGTTTTTACTATTTTGAAAAAATTTTCTTTTTTTATCAAAATTTTGGAAGTTTTGCAAAATTTTAATTTTTATCGATTTTTGAATTTTTTAGAATTTTTGAATTTTTCTCGATTTTTTCATTTTAACAAAAATTACAATTCTCCAATTTTGTAGATTTCTTAATTTAGAGAACTTTGCGATTTTACAGTTTTTACAGTTTTTAAAATTTTGAAAATATTTAATTTTTTTATCGAATTTCGGAAAGTTTCCGTAATTTTTAATTTTTTCTGATTTTAGAATTTTTAGAATTTTAGAATTTTTCTCGATTTTTTCATTTCAACAAAAATTACAATTTTCCAATTTTGTAGATTTCTTAATTTAGAGAACTTTGTGATTTTGTCTATTTTACAGTTCTTACTATTTTGAAATAATTTTATTTTTTTATCAAATTTTAGGAAATTTTGCAAAATTTGAACTTTTTTCGATTTTTGAATTTTTCGAATTTTCGCATTTTTCTCGATTTTTTCATTTCAACAAAAATTACAATTTTCCAATTTTTTAGATTTTTTAATTAAGAAAATTTTGTGATTTTGTCGATTTAACAGTTTTTACTATTTTGAAAAAATTTAATTCGGAAACTTTCCGAAATTTTAAATTTTTCGATTGTTGAATTTTAGGAATTTTTGCATTTTTCTCAATTTTTTTTATTTTAACAAAATTTTAAATATTCAAATTTTGTCCATTTCTTTATTTAGGAAACTTTGCGATTTTACATTTTTCACAGTTTTAACAATTTTGGAAAAATTTTCTTTTATCAAATTTCGGAAAATTTCCGAAATTTTTAATTTTTTTTTGATTTTTTTAGTTTTTGGATTTTTTGCATTTTTCTGGATTTTTTCATTTCAAGAAAAATTACAATTTTCCAATTTTTTAGATTTCTTAATTTAGAGAACTTTGCAATTTTACAGTTCTTACAGTTTTTAAAATTTTGAAAATATTTAATTTTTTTATCGAATTTCGGAAAGTTTCCGTAATTTTGCATTTTTTTTTATTTTTGAATTTTTAGAATTTTTCCATTTTTCTCGATATTTTCATTTCAACAAAAATTACAATTTTCAAATTTTTTAGATTTCTTAATTTAGAGAACTTTGTGATTTTGTCGATTTTACAGTTTTTACTATTTTGAAAAAATTTTCTTTTTTTATCAAAATTTTGGAAGTTTTGCAAAATTTTAATTTTTTTTCGATTTATGAATTTTTTGAATTTTCGCATTTTTCTCGATTTTTTCATTTTAGCAAAAATCACAATTTTCTAATTTTGTAGATTTCTTAATTTAGAGAACTTTGCGATTTTACAGCTTTCACAGTTTTTACTATTTTGAAAAAAATTTCTTTTGTTATCAAATTTCGGAAATTTTAAATTTTTTAGATTTTTGAATTTAGGGAATTTTAGCATTTTTCTTGATATTTTTAATTCAACAAAAGTTACAATTTTCCAATTTTGGCGATTTCTTTATTTAAAGAGCTTTGCGATTTTTAAGTTTTCACAGTCTTTACTATTTTAAAAAAAATTTATTTTTTTTTATCAAATTTCGTAAATTTCCGAAATTTTAATTTTTTCGATTTTTGAATTAAGGGAATTTTAGCATTTTTCTCAATTTTTTTTATTTATAACAAAAATTACAATATTCAAATTTTGTCCATTTCTTTATTTAGGGAACTTTGCGATTTTACAGTTTTCACAGTTTTTACAATTTTGGAAAAATTTTCTTTTTTATCGAATTTCGGAAAGTTTCCGAAATTTTGAATTTTTTTTGATTTTTGAATTTTTAGAATTTTTCCATTTTTCTCGATATTTTCATTTCAACAAAAATTAAAATTTTCCAATTTTTTAGATTTATTAATTTAGAGAACTTTGTGATTTTGTCGATTTAACAGTTTTTACTATTTTAAAAAAAAATTTCTTTTTTTTATCAAATTTCGGAAATTTTGCAAAATTTGATTTTTTTCGATTTTTTGAATTTTAGGAATTTTTGCATTTTTCTCAATTTTTTTATTTTAACAAAATTTACAATATTCAAATTTTGTCCATTAATTTATTTATGAATTTTTTGAATTTTCGCATTTTTCTCGATTTTTTCATTTTAACAAAAATTACAATTTTCCAATTTTCTAGATTTCTTAATTTAGAGAACTTTGCGATTTTACAGTTTTTACAGTTTTTAAAATTTTGAAAATATTTAATTTTTTTATCGAATTTCGGAAAGTTTCCGTAATTTTTATTTTTTTTTGATTTTTGAATTTTTAGAATTTTTGAATTTTTCTCGATTTTTTAATTTCAACAAAAATTACAATTTTCCAATTTTTTAGATTTCTTAATTTAGAGAACTTTGTGATTTTGTCAATTTTACAGTTTTTGCTATTTTGAAATAATTTTATTTTTTTATCAAATTTTCGGAAATTTTGCAAAATTTTAACATTTTTCGATTTATGAATTTTTTGAATTTTCGCATTTTTCTCGATTTTTTCATTTTAACAAAAATTACAATTTTCCAATTTTGTAGATTTCCTAATTTAGAGAACTTTGCGATTTTACAGTTTTCACAGTTCTTAAAATTTTGAAATTATTTAATTTTTTAATCGAATTTCGGAAAGTTTCCGTAATTTTGCATTTTTTTTTATTTTTGAATTTTTAGAATTTTTTCCATTTTTCTCGATATTTTCATTTCAACAAAAATTAAAATTTTTCAATTTTTTAGATTTCTTAATTTAGAGAACTTTGTGGTTTTGCCATATTACAGTTTTTACTATTTTGAAAAAATTTTCTTTTTTTTATCAAATTTTCGGAAATTTTGCAAAATTTTATTTTTTTTCGATTTTTGAATTCTTAGAATTTTCGCATTTTTCTCGATTTTTTCATTTTAGCAAAAATCACAATTTTCTAATTTTGTAGATTTCTTAATTTAGAGAACTTTGCGATTTTACAGCTTTCACAGTTTTTACTATTTTGAAAAAAATTTCTTTTGTTATCAAATTTCGGAAATTTTAAATTTTTTAGATTTTTGAATTTAGGGAATTTTAGCATTTTTCTTGATATTTTTAATTCAACAAAAGTTACAATTTTCCAATTTTGGCGATTTCTTTATTTAAAGAGCTTTGCGATTTTTAAGTTTTCACAGTCTTTACTATTTTAAAAAAAATTTATTTTTTTTTATCAAATTTCGTAAATTTCCGAAATTTTAATTTTTTCGATTTTTGAATTAAGGGAATTTTAGCATTTTTCTTGATATTTTTAATTCAACAAAAATTACATTTTTCCAATTTTGGCGATTTCTTTATTTAAAGAGCTTTGCGATTTTTAAGTTTTCACAGTCTTTACTATTTTGAAAAAATTTAATTTTTTTATCAAATTTCGTAAATTTTCCGAAATTTTAAATTTTGTCGATTGTTGAATTTTAGGAATTTTTGCATTTTTCTCAATTTTTTTATTTTAACAAAATTTACAATATTCAAATTTTGTCCATTTCTTTACTTAGAAAACTTTGCGATTTTACATTTTTCACAGTTTTTTCAATTTTGGAAACATTTTCTTTTATTTCGAGTTTCGGAAAGTTTCCAAAATTTTTAATTTTTTTTGATTTTTTAATTTTTAGAATTTTTGCATTTTTCTTGATTTTTTCATTTCAACAAAAATTACAATTTTCAAATTTTTTAAATTTCTTAATTTAGAGAACTTTGTGATTTTGTCGATTGTACAGTTTTTACTATTTTGAAAAAATTATCTTTTTTCATCAAAATTTCGGAAGTTTTGCAAAATTTTAATTTTTATCGATTTTTGAATTTTTAGAATTTTTGAATTTTTCTCGATTTTTTAATTTTAACAAAAATTACAATTCTCCAATTTTGTAGATTTCTTAATTTAGAGAACTTTGCGATTTTACCGTTTTTACAGTTTTTAAAATTTTGAAAATATTTAATTTTTTTATCAAATTTCGGAAAATTTCCGAAATTTTTAATTTTATTTTGATTTTTTAATTTTTGGATTTTTTGCATTTTTCTGGATTTTTTCATTTCAACAAAAATTACAATTTTCCAATTTTTTAGATTTCTTAATTTAGAGAACTTTGCAATTTTACAGTTCTTACAGTTTTTAAAATTTTGAAAATATTTAATTTTTTTATCGAATTTCGGAAAGTTTCCGTAATTTTGCATTTTTTTTTATTTTTGAATTTTTAGAATTTTTCCATTTTTCTCGATTTTTTCATTTTAGCAAAAATTACAATTTTTCAATTTTGTAGATTTCTTAATTTAGAGAACTTTGCGATTTTACAGTTTTTACAGTTTTTAAAATTTTGAAAATATTTAATTTTTTTATCGAATTTCGGAAAGTTTCCGTAATTTTTAATTTTTTTTGATTTTTGAATTTTTAGAATTTTTGAATTTTTCTCGATTTTTTCATTTCAACAAAAATTACAATTTTCCAATTTTTTAGATTTCCTAATTTAGAGAACTTTGTGATTTTGTCAATTTTACAGTTTTTACTATTTTGAAATAATTTTATTTTTTTATCAAATTTTCGGAAATTTTGCAAAATTTTAACTTTTTTCGATTTATGAATTTTTTGAATTTTCGCATTTTTCTCGATTTTTTCATTTTAACAAAAATTACAATTTTCCAATTTTGTAGATTTCCTATTTTAGAGAACTTTGCGATTTTACAGTTTTCACAGTTCTTAAAATTTTGAAATTATTTAATTTTTTTATCGAATTTCGGAAAGTTTCCGTAATTTTGCATTTTTTTTTATTTTTGAATTTTTAGAATTTTTCCATTTTTCTCGATATTTTCATTTCAACAAAAATTACAATTTTTCAATTTTTTAGATTTCTTAATTTAGAGAACTTTGTGATTTTGCCATTTTACAGTTTTTACTATTTTGAAAAATTTTATTTTTTTCCGAATTTTGAATTCTTAGAATTTTCGCATTTTTCTCGATTTTTTCATTTTAGCAAAAATCACAATTTTCCAATTTTGTAGATTTCTTAATTTAGAGAACTTTGCGATTTTACAGCTTTCACAGTTTTTACTATTTTGAAAAAAATTTCTTTTGTTATCAAATTTCGGAAATTTTAAATTTTTTAGATTTTTGAATTTAGGGAGTTTTAGCATTTTTCTTGATATTTTTAATTCAACAAAAGTTACAATTTTCCAATTTTGGCGATTTCTATATTTAAAGAGCTTTGCGATTTTTAAGTTTTCACAGTCTTTACTATTTTAAGAAAAATTTATTTTTTTTTATCAAATTTCGGAAATTTTCCGAAATTTTAAATTTTTTTGATTTTTGAATTAAGGGAATTTTAGCATTTTTCTCAATTTTTTTTATTTATAACAAAAATTACAATATTCAAATTTTGTCCATTTCTTTATTTAGGGAACTTTGCGATTTTACAGTTTTCACAGTTTTTACAATTTTGAAAAAATTTTCTTTTTTATCAAATTTCGGAAAGTTTCCGAAATTTTGAATTTTTTTTTATTTTTGAATTTTTAGAATTTTTCCATTTTTCTCGATATTTTCATTTCAACAAAAATTAAAATTTTCCAATTTTTTAGATTTATTAATTTAGAGAACTTTGTGATTTTGTCGATTTAACAGTTTTAACTATTTTAAAAAAAATTTTCTTTTTTTTATCAAATTTCGGAAATTTTGCAAAATTTGATTTTTTTCGATTTTTTGAATTTTAGGAATTTTTGCATTTTACTCAATTTTTTTATTTTAACAAAATTTACAATATTCAAATTTTGTCCATTTCTTAACTTAGGAAACTTTGCGATTTTACATTTTTCACAGTTTTTACAATTTTGGAAAAATTTTCTTTTTTATCAAATTTCGGAAAATTTCCGAAATTTTTAATTTTTTTTGATTTTTTAATTTTTAGAATTTTTGCATTTTTCTGGATTTTTTCATTTTAACAAAAATTACAATTTTCCAATTTTGTAGATTTCTAAATTAAGAGAAGTTTGTGATTTTGTAGATTATACAGATTTCATTATTTTGAACAAAGTGTCTTCTTTATTCAATTTCGGAAAAATTCCGAAATTTAAAATTTTTCCGATTTTTGAATTTCTTAAATTTTTTAATTTTTCTCGATTTTTTCATTTCAACAAAATTTACAATATTCCAATTTTGTATATTTCTTAATTTAAAAAGCTTTGCGATTTTTAAGTTTTCACAGTTTTTACTATTTTGAACAAAATTTCTTTTGTTATTAAATTTCATAAATTTTCCGAAATTTTAAATTTTTTCGATTTTTGAATTAAGGGAATTTTAGCATTTTTCTTGATATTTTTAATTCAACAAAAATTACATTTTTCCAATTTTGGCGATTTTTTTATTTAAAGAGCTTTGCGATTTTTAAGTTTTCACAGTCTTTACTATTTTGAAAAAATGTAATTTTTTTATCAAATTTCGGAAATTTTCCGAAATTTTAAATTTTGTCGATTGTTGAATTTTAGGAATTTTTGCATTTTTATCAATTTTTTTATTTTAACAAAATTTACAATATTAAAATTTTGTCCATTTCTTTACTTAGGAAACTTTGCGATTTTACATTTTTCACAGTTTTTACAATTTTGGAAAAATTTTCTTTTTTATCAAATTTCGGAAAATTTCCGAAATTTTTAATTTTTTTTGATTTTTTAATTTTTAGAATTTTTGCATTTTTCTCGATTTTTTCATTTTAACAAAAATTACAATTTTCCAATTTTGTAGATTTCTAAATTAAGAGAAGTTTGTGATTTTGTAGATTATACAGATTTCATTATTTTGAAGAAAGTGTCTTCTTTATTCAATTTCGGAAATTTTCCGAAATTTAAAATTTTTCCGATTTTTGAATTTCTTAAATTTTTTAATTTTTCTCGATTTTTTCATTTCAAAAAAATTTACAATATTCCAATTTTGTATATTTCTAATTTAAAAAGCTTTGCGATTTTTAAGTTTTCACAGTTTTTACTATTTTGAACAAAATTTCTTTTGTTATTAAATTTCATAAATTTTCCGAAATTTTAAATTTTTTCGATTTTTGAATTAAGGGAATTTTAGCATTTTTCTTGATATTTTTAATTCAACAAAAATTACATTTTTCCAATTTTGGCGATTTCTTTATTTAAAGAGCTTTGCGATTTTTAAGTTTTCACAGTCTTTACTATTTTGAAAAAATTTAATTTTTTTATCAAATTTCGGAAATTTTCCGAAATTTTAAATTTTGTCGATTGTTGAATTTTAGGAATTTTTGCATTTTTCTCGATTTTTTCATTTCAACAAAAATTACAATTTTCAATTTTTTTAGATTTTTAAATTTTGAGAACTTTGTGATTTTGCCAATTTTACAGTTTTTACTATTTTGAAAAAATTTAATTTTTTTATCAAATTTCGGAAATTTTCCGAAATTTTAAATTTTGTCGATTGTTGAATTTTAGGAATTTTTGCATTTTTCTCAATTTTTTTATTTTAATAAAATTTACAATATTCAAATTTTGTCCATTTCATTATTTAGGAAACTTTGCGATTTTAAATTTTTCACAGTTTTTTAAATTTTGGAAACATTTTCTTTTTTATCGAATTTCGGAAAGTTTCCGAAATTTTTATTTTTTTTTATTTTTGAATTTTTAGAATTTTTGCATTTTTCTCGATTTTTTCATTTCAACAAAAATTACAATTTTCAAATTTTTTAGATTTATTAATTTAGAGAACTTTGTGATTTTGTCGATTTAACAGTTTTAACTATTTTAAAAAAAATTTTCTTTTTTTTATCAAATTTCGGAAATTTTGCAAAATTTGATTTTTTTCGATTTTTTGAATTTTAGGAATTTTTGCATTTTACTCAATTTTTTTATTTTAACAAAATTTACAATATTCAAATTTTGTCCATTTCTTAACTTAGGAAACTTTGCGATTTTACATTTTTCACAGTTTTTACAATTTTGGAAAAATTTTCTTTTTTATCAAATTTCGGAAAATTTCCGAAATTTTTAATTTTTTTTGATTTTTTAATTTTTAGAATTTTTGCATTTTTCTGGATTTTTTCATTTTAACAAAAATTACAATTTTCCAATTTTGTAGATTTCTAAATTAAGAGAAGTTTGTGATTTTGTAGATTATACAGAATTTTAGGAATTTTTGCATTTTTCTCAATTTTTTTATTTTAACAAAATTTACAATATTCAAATTTTGTCCATTTCTTTACTTAGGAAACTTTGCGATTTTACATTTTTCACAGTTTTTACAATTTTGGAAACATTTTCTTTTATTTCGAATTTCGAAAAGTTTCCAAAATTTTTAATTTTTTTTGATTTTTTAATTTTTAGAATTTTTGCATTTTTCTTGATTTTTTCATTTCAACAAAAATTACAATTTTCAAATTTTTTAAATTTCTTAATTTAGAGAACTTTGTGATTTTGTCGATTGTACAGTTTTTACTATTTTGAAAAAATTATCTTTTTTCATCAAAATTTCGGAAGTTTTGCAAAATTTTAATTTTTATCGATTTTTGAATTTTTAGAATTTTTGAATTTTTCTCGATTTTTTAATTTTAACAAAAATTACAATTCTCCAATTTTGTAGATTTCCCGAAATTTTAAATTTTTTCTATTGTTGAATTTTAAGAATATTTGCATTTTTCTCGATTTTTTTTTTTTCTTAAATTAACAATATTCAAATTTTGTCCATTTCTTTATTTAGGGAACTTTGCGATTTTACAGTTTTTACAGTTTTTACAATTTTGGAAAATTGTTCTTTTTTATCGAATTTCGGAAAGTTTCCAAAATTTTTAATTTTTTTCGATTTTTGAATTTTTAGAATTTTCGCATTTTTCTCGATTTTTTTATTTCAACAAAAATTACAATTTTCCAATTTTGTAGATTTCTTAATTTAGACAATTTTGTGATTTTGTCGATTTAACAGTTTTTACTATTTTGAACAAAATTTCTTTTGTTATTAAATTTCGGAAATTTTCCGAAATTTTAAATTTTTTCGATTTTTGAATTAAGGGAATTTTAGCATTTTTCTCAATTTTTTTTATTTATAACAAAAATTACAATATTCAAATTTTGTCCATTTCTTTATTTAGGGAACTTTGCGATTTTACAGTTTTCACAGTTTTTACAATTTTGGAAAAATTTTCTTTTTTATCGAATTTCGGAAAGTTTCCGAAATTTTGAATTTTTTTTGATTTTTGAATTTTTAGAATTTTTCCATTTTTCTCGATATTTTCATTTCAACAAAAATTAAAATTTTCCAATTTTTTAGATTTATTAATTTAGAGAACTTTGTGATTTTGTCGATTTTACAGTTTTTACTATTTTGAAAAAATTTTCTTTTTTTTTATCAAATTTTCGGAAATTTTGCAAAATTTGAATTTTTTCGATTTTTTTGAATTTTTAGAATTTTCGCATTTTTCTCGATTTTTTCATTTCAACAAAAATTAAAATTTTCCAATTTTTTAGATTTCTTAATTTAGAGAACTTTGCGATTTTACAGTTTTTGCAGTTTTTAAAATTTTGAAAATATTTTATTTTTTTATCGAATTTCGGAAAGTTTCCGTAATTTTTAATTTATTTTTATTTTTGAATTTTTAGAATTTTTGCAGTTTTCTCGATTTTTTCATTTCAACAAAAATTACAATTTTTCAATTTTTTAGATTTCTTAATTTAGAGAACTTTGTGATTTTGTCGATTTTACAGTTTTTACTATTCTAAAAAAAATTATATTTTTTTATCAAATTTTCGGAAAGTTTGCAAAATTTTAACTTTTTCCGATTTTTGAATTCTTAGAATTTTCTCATTTTTCTCGATTTTTTCATTTTAGCAAAAATCACAATTTTCCAATTTTGTAGATTTCTTAATTTAGAGAACTTTGCGATTTTACAGCTTTCACAGTTTTTACTATTTTGAAAAAAATTTCTTTTGTTATCAAATTTCGGAAATTTTAAATTTTTTAGATTTTTGAATTTAGGGAATTTTAGCATTTTTCTTGATATTTTTAATTCAACAAAAATTACATTTTTCCAATTTTGGCGATTTCTTTATTTAAAGAGCTTTGCGATTTTTAAGTTTTCACAGTCTTTACTATTTTGAAAAAATTTAATTTTTTTATCAAATTTCGGAAATTTTCCGAAATTTTAAATTTTGTCGATTGTTGAATTTTAGGAATTTTTGCATTTTTCTCAATTTTTTTATTTTAACAAAATTTACAATATTCAAATTTTGTCCATTTCTTTACTTAGGAAACTTTGCGATTTTACATTTTTCACAGTTTTTACAATTTTGGAAAAATTTTCTTTTTTATCGAATTTCGGAAAGTTTCCGAAATTTTGAATTTTTTTTGATTTTTGAATTTTTAGAATTTTTCCATTTTTCTCGATATTTTCATTTCAACAAAAATTAAAATTTTCCAGTTTTTTAGATATCTTAATTTAGAGAACTTTGTGATTTTGTCGATTTTACAGTTTATACTATTTTGAAAAAATTTTCTTTTTTTGTTTCAAATTTTCGGAAATTTTGCAAAATTTTAATTTTTTTTCGATTTTTTGATTTTTTAGAATTTTTGCATTTTTCTCGATTTTTGAATTTTTAGAATTTTCGCATTCTTTTCGATTTTTTCATTTCAACAAAAATTACAATTTTCAAATTTTTTAGATTTCTTAATTTAGAGAACTTTGTGATTTTGTCGATTTTACAGTTTTTACTATTTTGAAAAAATTTTCTTTTTTTATAAAAATTTTGGAAGTTTTGCAAAATTTTAATTTTTTTTCGATTTATGAATTTTTTGAATTTTCGCATTTTTCTCGATTTTTTCATTTTAACAAAAATTACAATTTTTCAATTTTGTAGATTTTTTAATTTAGAGAACTTTGCGATTTTACAGTTTTTACAGTTTTTAAAATTTTGAAAATATTTAATTTTTTTATCGAATTTCGGAAAGTTCCCGTAATTTTTAATTTTTTTTGATTTTTGAATTTTTAGAATTTTTGAATTTTTCTCGATTTTTTCATTTCAACAAAAATTACAATTTTCCAATTTTTTAGATTTCCTAATTTAGAGAACTTTGTGATTTTGTCAATTTTACAGTTTTTACTATTTTGAAATAATTTTATTTTTTTATCAAATTTTCGGAAATTTTGCAAAATTTTAACTTTTTTCGATTTATGAATTTTTTGAATTTTCGCATTTTTCTCGATTTTTTCATTTTAACAAAAATTACAATTTTCCAATTTTGTAGATTTCCTAATTTAGAGAACTTTGCGATTTTACAGTTTTCACAGTTCTTAAAATTTTGAAATTATTTAATTTTTTTATCGAATTTCGGAAAGTTTCCGTAATTTTGCATTTTTTTTTATTTTTGAATTTTTAGAATTTTTCCATTTTTCTCGATATTTTCATTTCAACAAAAATTAAAATTTTTCAATTTTTTAGATTTCTTAATTTAGAGAACTTTGTGATTTTGCCATTTTACAGTTTTTACTATTTTGAAAAATTTTATTTTTTTCCGAATTTTGAATTCTTAGAATTTTCGCATTTTTCTCGATTTTTTCATTTTAGCAAAAATCACAATTTTCCAATTTTGTAGATTTCTTAATTTAGAGAATTTTGCGATTTTACAGCTTTCACAGTTTTTACTATTTTGAAAAAAATTTCTTTTGTTATCAAATTTCGGAAATTTTAAATTTTTTAGATTTTTGAATTTAGGGAGTTTTAGCATTTTTCTTGATATTTTTAATTCAACAAAAGTTACAATTTTCCAATTTTGGCGATTTCTTTATTTAAAGAGCTTTGCGATTTTTAAGTTTTTACAGTCTTTACTATTTTAAGAAAAATTTATTTTTTTTTATCAAATTTCGGAAATTTTGCAAAATTTGATTTTTTTCGATTTTTTGAATTTTAGGAATTTTTGCATTTTTCTCAATTTTTTTATTTTAACAAAATTTACAATATTCAAATTTTGTCCATTTCTTTACTTAGGAAACTTTGCGATTTTACAGTTTTCACAGTTTTTACTATTTTGAACAAAATTTCTTTTGTTATTAAATTTCATAAATTTTCCGAAATTTTAAATTTTTTCGATTTTTGAATTAAGGGAATTTTAGCATTTTTCTTGATAATTTTAATTCAACAAAAGTTACAATTTTCCAATTTTGGCAATTTCTTTATTTAAAGAGCTTTGCGATTTTTAAGTTTTCACAGTCTTTACTATTTTGAAAAAATTTATTTTTTTTTATCAAATTTCGTAAATTTCCCGAAATTTTAAATTTTTTCTATTGTTGAATTTTAAGAATATTTGCATTTTTCTCGATTTTTTTTTTTTCTTAAATTAACAATATTCAAATTTTGTCCATTTCTTTATTTAGGGAACTTTGCGATTTTACAGTTTTTACAGTTTTTACAATTTTGGAAAATTGTTCTTTTTTATCGAACTTCGGAAAGTTTCCGAAA
The DNA here is from genome assembly GCA_963583835.1 of Drosophila immigrans. Taxonomy (NCBI): domain Eukaryota; kingdom Metazoa; phylum Arthropoda; class Insecta; order Diptera; family Drosophilidae; genus Drosophila; species Drosophila immigrans. The sequence continues at coordinate 753,890 of CAUZWO010000094.1, read as the reverse complement.
TTTTTAATTTTTTTCGATTTTTGAATTTTTAGAATTTTCGCATTTTTCTCGATTTTTTCATTTCAACAAAAATTACAATTTTCCAATTTTGTAGATTTCTTAATTTAGACAATTTTGTGATTTTGTCGATTTAACAGTTTTTACTATTTTGAACAAAATTTCTTTTGTTATTAAATTTCGGAAATTTTCCGAAATTTTAAATTTTTTCGATTTTTGAATTAAGGGAATTTTAGCATTTTTCTCAATTTTTTTTATTTATAACAAAAATTACAATATTCAAATTTTGTCCATTTCTTTATTTAGGGAACTTTGCGATTTTACAGTTTTCACAGTTTTTACAATTTTGGAAAAATTTTCTTTTTTATCGAATTTTGGAAAGTTTCCGAAATTTTGAATTTTTTTTGATTTTTGAATTTTTAGAATTTTTCCATTTTTCTCGATATTTTCATTTCAACAAAAATTAAAATTTTCCAATTTTTTAGATTTATTAATTTAGAGAACTTTTTGATTTTGTCGATTTTACAGTTTTTACTATTTTGAAAAAATTTTCTTTTTTTTTTTTATTAAATTTTCGTAAATTTTGCAAAATTTGAATTTTTTCGATTTTTTTGAATTTTTAGAATTTTCGCATTTTTCTCGATTTTTTCATTTCAACAAAAATTTAAATTTTTCAATTTTGTAGATTTCTTAATTTAGAGAACTTTGCGATTTTACAGTTTTTGCAGTTTTTAAAATTTTGAAAATATTTTATTTTTTTATCGAATTTCGGAAAGTTTCCGTAATTTTTAATTTATTTTTATTTTTGAATTTTTAGAATTTTTGCATTTTTCTCGATTTTTTCATTTCAACAAAAATTACAATTTTTCGATTTTTTTGATTTCTTAATTTAGAGAACTTTGTGATTTTGTCGATTTTACAGTTTTTACTATTCTGAAAAAAATTATATTTTTTTATCAAATTTTCGGAAAGTTTGCAAAATTTTAACTTTTTCCGATTTTTGAATTCTTAGAATTTTCTCATTTTTCTCGATTTTTTCATTTTAGCAAAAATCACAATTTTCCAATTTTGTAGATTTCTTAATTTAGAGAACTTTGCGATTTTACAGCTTTCACAGTTTTTACTATTTTGAAAAAAATTTCTTTTGTTATCAAATTTCGGAAATTTTAAATTTTTTAGATTTTTGAATTTAGGGAATTTTAGCATTTTTCTTGATATTTTTAATTCAACAAAAATTACAATTTTCCAATTTTGGCGATTTCTTTATTTAAAGAGCTTTGCGATTTTTAAGTTTTCACAGTCTTTACTATTTTGAAAAAATTTAATTTTTTATCAAATTACGGAAATTTTCCGAAATTTTAAATTTTGTCGATTGTTGAATTTTAGGAATTTTTGCATTTTTCTCAATTTTTTTATTTTAACAAAATTTACAATATTCAAATTTTGTCCATTTCTTTACTTAGGAAACTTTGCGATTTTACATTTTTCACAGTTTTTACAAATTTGGAAAAATTTTCTTTTTTATCAAATTTCGGAAAATTTCCGAAATTTTTAATTTTTTTTGATTTTTTAATTTTTGGATTTTTTGCATTTTTCTGGATTTTTTCATTTCAACAAAAATTACAATTTTCCAATTTTTTAGATTTCTTAATTTAGAGAACTTTGCGATTTTACCGTTTTTACAGTTTTTAAAACTTTGAAAATATTTAATTTTTTTATCAAATTTCGGAAATTTTCCGAAATTTTAAATTTTTTCGATTTTTGAATTAAGGGAATTTTAGCATTTTTCTCAATTTTTTTTATTTATAACAAAAATTACAATATTCAAATTTTGTCCATTTCTTTATTTAGGGAACTTTGCGATTTTACAGTTTTCACAGTTTTTACAATTTTGGAAAAATTTTCTTTTTTATCGAATTTCGGAAAGTTTCCGAAATTTTGAATTTTTTTTGATTTTTGAATTTTTAGAATTTTTCCATTTTTCTCGATATTTTCATTTCAACAAAAATTAAAATTTTCCAGTTTTTTAGATATCTTAATTTAGAGAACTTTGTGATTTTGTCGATTTTACAGTTTATACTATTTTGAAAAAATTTTCTTTTTTTGTTTCAAATTTTCGGAAATTTTGCAAAATTTTAATTTTTTTTCGATTTTTTGATTTTTTAGAATTTTTGCATTTTTCTCGATTTTTGAATTTTTAGAATTTTCGCATTTTTTTCGATTTTTTCATTTCAACAAAAATTACAATTTTCAAATTTTTTAGATTTCTTAATTTAGAGAACTTTGTGATTTTGTCGATTTAACAGTTTTTACTATTTTGAAAAAATTTTCTTTTTTTATCAAAATTTTGGAAGTTTTGCAAAATTTTAATTTTTTTTCGATTTATGAATTTTTTGAATTTTCGCATTTTTCTCGATTTTTTCATTTTAACAAAAATTACAATTTTTCAATTTTGTAGATTTCTTAATTTTGAGAACTTTGCGATTTTACAGTTTTTACAGTTTTTAAAATTTTGAAAATATTTAATTTTTTTATCGAATTTCGGAAAGTTTCCGTAATTTTTAATTTTTTTTGATTTTTGAATTTTTAGAATTTTTGAATTTTTCTCGATTTTTTCATTTCAACAAAAATTACAATTTTCCAATTTTTTAGATTTCCTAATTTAGAGAACTTTGTGATTTTGTCAATTTTACAGTTTTTACTATTTTGAAATAATTTTATTTTTTTATCAAATTTTCGGAAATTTTGCAAAATTTTAACTTTTTTCGATTTATGAATTTTTTGAATTTTCGCATTTTTCTCGATTTTTTCATTTTAACAAAAATTACAATTTTCCAATTTTGGCGATTTCTTTATTTAAAGAGCTTTGCGATTTTTAAGTTTTCACAGTTCTTAAAATTTTGAAATTATTTAATTTTTTTATCGAATTTCGGAAAGTTTCCGTAATTTTGCATTTTTTTTTATTTTTGAATTTTTAGAATTTTTCCATTTTTCTCGATATTTTCATTTCAACAAAAATTAAAATTTTCCAATTTTTTAGATTTATTAATTTAGAGAACTTTTTGATTTTGTCGATTTTACAGTTTTAACTATTTTGAAAAAATTTTCTTTTTTTTTATCAAATTTTCGGAAATTTTGCAAAATTTGAATTTTTTCGATTTTTTTGAATTTTTAGAATTTTCGCATTTTTTTCGATTTTTTCATTTCAACAAAAATTAAAATTTTTCAATTTTGTAGATTTCTTAATTTAGAGAACTTTGCGATTTGACAGTTTTTGCAGTTTTTAAAATTTTGAAAATATTTTATTTTTTTATCGAATTTCGGAAAGTTTCCGTAATTTTTAATTTATTTTTATTTTTGAATTTTTAGAATTTTTGCATTTTTCTCGATTTTTTCATTTCAACAAAAATTACAATTTTTCAATTTTTTAGATTTCTTAATTTAGAGAACTTTGTGATTTTGTCGATTTTACAGTTTTTACTATTCTGAAAAAAATTATATTTTTTTTATCAAATTTTTGGAAAGTTTGCAAAATTTTAACTTTTTCCGATTTTTGAATTCTTAGAATTTTCTCATTTTTCTCGATTTTTTCATTTTAGCAAAAATCACAATTTTCCAATTTTGTAGATTTCTTAATTTAGAGAACTTTGCGATTTTACAGCTTTCACAGTTTTTACTATTTTGAAAAAAATTTCTTTTGTTATCAAATTTCGGAAATTTTAAATTTTTTAGATTTTTTAATTTAGGGAATTTTAGCATTTTTCTTGATATTTTTAATTCAACAAAAATTACAATTTTCCAATTTTGGCGATTTCTTTATTTAAAGAGCTTTGCGATTTTTAAGTTTTCACAGTCTTTACTATTTTGAAAAAATTTAATTTTTTTATCAAATTTCGGAAATTTTCCGAAATTTTAAATTTTGTCGATTGTTGAATTTTAGGAATTTTTGCATTTTTCTCAATTTTTTTATTTTAACAAAATTTACAATATTCAAATTTTGTCCATTTCTTTACTTAGGAAACTTTGCGATTTTACATTTTTCACAGTTTTTACAATTTTGGAAAAATTTTCTTATCTTATCAAATTTCGGAAAATTTCCGAAATTTTTAATTTTTTTTGATTTTTTAATTTTTAGAATTTTTGCATTTTTCTGGATTTTTTTCATTTTAACAAAAATTACATTTTTCCAATTTTGTAGATTTCTAAATTAAGAGAAGTTTGTGATTTTGTAGATTATACAGATTTCATTATTTTGAAGAAAGTGTCTTCTTTATTAGATTTCGGGAAATTTACGAAATTTAATTTCGATTGTTGCATTTTAGGAATAATTGCATTTTTCTCGATTTTTTTTTTTTTAATTAACAATATTCAAATTTTGTCCATTTCTTTACTTAGGAAACTTTGCGATTTTACATTTTTCACAGTTTTTACAATTTTGGAAAAATTTAATTTTTTTATCAATTTTCGGAAAATTTCCGAAATTTTTAATTTTTTTTTGATTTTTTAATTTTTGGATTTTTTGCATTTTTCTCGATATTTTCATTTCAACAAAAATTAAAATTTTCCAGTTTTTTAGATATCTTAATTTAGAGAACTTTGTGATTTTGTCGATTTTACAGTTTATACTATTTTGAAAAAATTTTCTTTTTTTGTTTCAAATTTTCGGAAATTTTCCGAAATTTTAAATTTTTTCGATTTTTGAATTAAGGGAATTTTAGCATTTTTCTCAATTTTTTTTATTTATAACAAAAATTACAATATTCAAATTTTGTCCATTTCTTTATTTAGGGAACTTTGCGATTTTACAGTTTTCACAGTTTTTACAATTTTGGAAAAATTTTCTTTTTATCGAATTTCGGAAAGTTTCCGAAATTTTGAATTTTTTTTGATTTTTGAATTTTTAGAATTTTTCCATTTTTCTCGATATTTTCATTTCAACAAAAATTAAAATTTTCCAGTTTTTTAGATATCTTAATTTAGAGAACTTTGTGATTTTGTCGATTTTACAGTTTATACTATTTTGAAAAAATTTTCTTTTTTTGTTTCAAATTTTCGGAAATTTCTCAAAATTTTAATTTTTTTTCGATTTTTTGATTTTTTAGAATTTTTGCATTTTTCTCGATTTTTGAATTTTTAGAATTTTCGCATTTTTTTCGATTTTTTCATTTCAACAAAAATTACAATTTTCAAATTTTTTAGATTTTTTAATTTAGAGAACTTTGTGATTTTGTCGATTTTACAGTTTTTACTATTTTGAAAAAATTTTCTTTTTTTATCAAAATTTTGGAAGTTTTGCAAAATTTTAATTTTTTTTCGATTTATGAATTTTTTGAATTTTCGCATTTTTCTCGATTTTTTAATTTTAACAAAAATTACAATTTTTCAATTTTGTAGATTTCTTAATTTAGAGAACTTTGCGATTTTACAGTTTTTACAGTTTTTAAAATTTTGAAAATATTTAATTTTTTTATCGAATTTCGGAAAGTTTCCGTAATTTTTAATTTTTTTTTATTTTTGAATTTTTAGAATTTTTGAATTTTTCTCGATTTTTTCATTTCAACAAAAATTACAATTTTCCAATTTTTTAGATTTCCTAATTTAGAGAACTTTGTGATTTTGTCAATTTTACAGTTTTTACTATTTTGAAATAATTTTATTTTTTTATCAAATTTTCGGAAATTTTGCAAAATTTTAACTTTTTTCGATTTATGAATTTTTTGAATTTTCGCATTTTTCTCGATTTTTTCATTTTAACAAAAATTACAATTTTCCAATTTTGTAGATTTCCTAATTTAGAGAACTTTGCGATTTTACAGTTTTCACAGTTCTTAAAATTTTGAAATTATTTAATTTTTTTATCGAATTTCGGAAAGTTTCCGTAATTTTGCATTTTTTTTTATTTTTGAATTTTTAGAATTTTTCCATTTTTCTCGATATTTTCATTTCAACAAAAATTAAAATTTTTCAATTTTTTAGATTTCTTAATTTAGAGAACTTTGCGATTTTACAGCTTTCACAGTTTTTACTATTTTGAAAAAAATTTCTTTTGTTATCAAATTTCGGAAATTTTAAATTTTTTAGATTTTTGAATTTAGGGAGTTTTAGCATTTTTCTTGATATTTTTAATTCAACAAAAGTTACAATTTTCCAATTTTGGCGATTTCTTTATTTATAGAGCTTTGCGATTTTTAAGTTTTTACAGTCTTTACTATTTTAAGAAAAATTTATTTTTTTTTATCAAATTTCGGAAATTTTCCGAAATTTTAAATTTTTTCGATTTTTGAATTTTAGGAATTTTAGCATTTTTCTCAATTTTTTTTATTTATAACAAAAATTACAATATTCAAATTTTGTCCATTTCTTTATTTAGGGAACTTTGCGATTTTACAGTTTTCACAGTTTTTACAATTTTGGAAAAATTTTCTTTTTTTTATCAAATTTCGGAAAGTTTCCGAAATTTTGAATTTTTTTTGATTTTTGAATTTTTAGAATTTTTCCATTTTTCTCGATATTTTCATTTCAACAAAAATTAAAATTTTCCAATTTTTTAGATTTATTAATTTAGAGAACTTTGTGATTTTGTCGATTTAACAGTTTTTACTATTTTAAAAAAAATTTTCTTTTTTTTTATCAAATTTCGGAAATTTTGCAAAATTTGATTTTTTTCGATTTTTTGAATTTTAGGAATTTTTGCATTTTTCTCAATTTTTTTATTTTAACAAAATTTACAATATTCAAATTTTGTCCATTTCTTTACTTAGGAATCTTTGCGATTTTACATTTTTCACAGTTTTTACAATTTTGGAAAAATTTTCTTTTTTTATCAAATTTCGGAAAATTTCCGAAATTTTTAATTTTTTTTGATTTTTTAATTTTTAGAATTTTTGAATCTTTCTGGATTTTTTCATTTTAACAAAAATTACAATTTTCCATTTTTGTAGATTTCTAAATTAAGAGAAGTTTGTGATTTTGTAGATTATACAGATTTCATTATTTTGAACAAAGTGTCTTCTTTATTCAATTTCGGAAATTTTCCGAAATTTAAAATTTTTCCGATTTTTGAATTTCTTAAATTTTTTAATTTTTCTCGATTTTTTCATTTCAACAAAATTTACAATATTCCAATTTTGTATATTTCTTAATTTAAAAAGCTTTGCGATTTTTAAGTTTTCACAGTTTTTACTATTTTGAACAAAATTTCTTTTGTTATTAAATTTCATAAATTTTCCGAAATTTTAAATTTTTTCGATTTTTGAATTAAGGGAATTTTAGCATTTTTCTTGATATTTTTAATTCAACAAAAATTACATTTTTCCAATTTTGGCGATTTCTTTATTTAAAGAGCTTTGCGATTTTTAAGTTTTCACGGTCTTTACTATTTTGAAAAAATTTAATTTTTTTATCAAATTTCGGAAATTTTCCGAAATTTTAAATTTTGTCGATTGTTGAATTTTAGGAATTTTTGCATTTTTCTCAATTTTTTTATTTTAACAAAATTTACAATATTCAAATTTTGTCCATTTCTTTACTTAGGAAACTTTGCGATTTTACATTTTTCACAATTTTTACAATTTTGGAAAAATTTTCTTTTTTATCAAATTTCAGAAAATTTCCGAAATTTTTAATTTTTTTTGATTTTTTAATTTTTAGAATTTTTGCATTTTTCTCGATTTTTTCATTTTAACATAAATTACAATTTTCCAATTTTGTAGATTTCTAAATTAAGAGAAGTTTGTGATTTTGTAGATTATACAGATTTCATTATTTTGAAGAAAGTGTCTTCTTTATTCAATTTCGGAAATTTTCCGAAATTTAAAATTTTTCCGATTTTTGAATTTCTTAAATTTTTTAATTTTTCTCGATTTTTTCATTTCAACAAAATTTACAATATTCCAATTTTGTATATTTCTTAATTTAAAAAGCTTTGCGATTTTTAAGTTTTCACAGTTTTTACTATTTTGAACAAAATTTCTTTTGTTATTAAATTTCATAAATTTTCCGAAATTTTAAATTTTTTCGATTTTTGAATTAAGGGAATTTTAGCATTTTTCTTGATATTTTTAATTCAACAAAAATTACATTTTTCCAATTTTGGCGATTTCTTTATTTAAAGAGCTTTGCGATTTTTAAGTTTTCACAGTCTTTACTATTTTGAAAAAATTTAATTTTTTTATCAAATTTCGGAAATTTTCCGAAATTTTAAATTTTGTCGATTGTTGAATTTTAGGAATTTTTGCATTTTTCTCGATTTTTTCATTTCAACAAAAATTACAATTTTCAATTTTTTTAGATTTTTAAATTTTGAGAACTTTGTGATTTTGCCAATTTTACAGTTTTTACTATTTTGAAAAAATTTAATTTTTTTATCAAATTTCGGAAATTTTCCGAAATTTTAAATTTTGTCGATTGTTGAATTTTAGGAATTTTTGCATTTTTCTCAATTTTTTTATTTTAATAAAATTTACAATATTCAAATTTTGTCCATTTCATTATTTAGGAAACTTTGCGATTTTACATTTTTCACAGTTTTTAAAATTTTGGAAACATTTTCTTTTTTATCGAATTTCGAAAAGTTTCCGAAATTTTTATTTTTTTTTATTTTTGAATTTTTAGAATTTTTGCATTTTTCTCGATTTTTTCATTTCAACAAAAATTACAATTTTCAAATTTTTTAAATTTCTTAATTTAGAGAACTTTGCGATTTTACAGTTTTCACAGTTTTTACTATTTTGAACAAAATTTCTTTTGTTATTAAATTTCATAAATTTTCCGAAATTTTAAATTTTGTCGATTTTTGAATTAAGGGAATTTTAGCATTTTTCTTGATAATTTTAATTCAACAAAAGTTACAATTTTCCAATTTTGGCAATTTCTTTATTTAAAGAGCTTTGCGATTTTTAAGTTTTCACAGTCTTTACTATTTTGAAAAAATTTATTTTTTTTTATCAAATTTCGTAAATTTCCCGAAATTTAAAATTTTTTCTATTGTTGAATTTTAAGAATATTTGCATTTTTCTCGATTTTTTTTTTTTCTTAAATTAACAATATTCAAATTTTGTCCATTTCTTTATTTAGGGAACTTTGCGATTTTACAGTTTTTACAGTTTTTACAATTTTGGAAAATTGTTCTTTTTTATCGAATTTCGGAAAGTTTCCGAAATTTTTAATTTTTTTCGATTTTTGAATTTTTAGAATTTTCGCATTTTTCTCGATTTTTTCATTTCAACAAAAATTACAATTTTCCAATTTTGTAGATTTCTTAATTTAGACAATTTTGTGATTTTGTCGATTTAACAGTTTTTACTATTTTGAACAAAATTTCTTTTGTTATTAAATTTCGGACATTTTCCGAAATTTTAAATTTTTTCGATTTTTGAATTAAGGGAATTTTAGCATTTTTCTCAATTTTTTTTATTTATAACAAAAATTACAATATTCAAATTTTGTCCATTTCTTTATTTAGGGAACTTTGCGATTTTACAGTTTTCACAGTTTTTACAATTTTGGAAAAATTTTCTTTTTTATCGAATTTCGGAAAGTTTCCGAAATTTTGAATTTTTTTTGATTTTTGAATTTTTAGAATTTTCGCATTTTTCTCGATTTTTTCATTTCAACAAAAATTACAATTTTCCAATTTTTTAGATTTATTAATTTAGAGAACTTTGTGATTTTGTCGATTTTACAGTTTTTACTATTTTGAAAAAATTTTCTTTTTTTTATCAAATTTTCGGAAATTTTGCAAAATTTGAATTTTTTTCGATTTTTTTGAATTTTTAGAATTTTCGCATTTTTCTCGATTTTTTCATTTCAACAAAAATTACAATTTTCCAATTTTGTAGATTTCTTGATTTAGAGAACTTTGCGATTTTACAGTTTTTGCAGTTTTTAAAATTTTGAAAATATTTTATTTTTTTATCGAATTTCGGAAAGTTTCCGTAATTTTTAATTTATTTTTATTTTTGAATTTTTAGAATTTTTGCATTTTTCTCGATTTTTTCATTTCAACAAAAATTACAATTTTTCAATTTTTTAGATTTCTTAATTTAGAGAACTTTGTGATTTTGTCGATTTTACAGTTTTTACTATTCTGAAAAAAATTATATTTTTTTTATCAAATTTTCGGAAAGTTTGCAAAATTTTAACTTTTTCCGATTTTTGAATTCTTAGAATTTTCTCATTTTTCTCGATTTTTTCATTTCAACAAAAATTACAATTTTCCAATTTTGTAGATTTCTTAATTTAGACAATTTTGTGATTTTGTCGATTTAACAGTTTTTACTATTTTGAACAAAATTTCTTTTGTTATTAAATTTCGGACATTTTCCGAAATTTTAAATTTTTTCGATTTTTGAATTAAGGGAATTTTAGCATTTTTCTCAATTTTTTTTATTTATAACAAAAATTACAATATTCAAATTTTGTCCATTTCTTTATTTAGGGAACTTTGCGATTTTACAGTTTTCACAGTTCTTAAAATTTTGAAATTATTTAATTTTTTTATCGAATTTCGGAAAGTTTCCGTAATTTTGCATTTTTTTTTTATTTTTGAATTTTTACAATTTTTCCATTTTTCTCGATATTTTCATTTCAACAAAAATTAAAATTTTTCAATTTTTTAGATTTCTTAATTTAGAGAACTTTGTGATTTTGCCATTTTACAGTTTTTACTATTTTGAAAAATTTTATTTTTTTCCGAATTTTGAATTCTTTGAATTTTCGCATTTTTCTCGATTTTTTCATTTTAGCAAAAATCACAATTTTCCAATTTTGTAGATTTCTTAATTTAGAGAACTTTGCGATTTTACAGCTTTCACAGTTTTTACTATTTTGAAAAAAATTTCTTTTGTTATCAAATTTCGGAAATTTTAAATTTTTTAGATTTTTGAATTTAGGGAGTTTTAGCATTTTTCTTGATATTTTTAATTCAACAAAAGTTACAATTTTCCAATTTTGGCGATTTCTTTATTTAAAGAGCTTTGCGATTTTTAAGTTTTTACAGTCTTTACTATTTTAAGAAAAATGTATTTTTTTTTATCAAATTTCGGAAATTTTCCGAAATTTTAAATTTTTTCGATTTTTGAATTTTAGGAATTTTAGCATTTTTCTCAATTTTTTTTATTTATAACAAAAATTACAATATTCAAATTTTGTCCATTTCTTTATTTAGGGAACTTAGCGATTTTACAGTTTTCACAGTTTTTACAATTTTGGAAAAATTTTCTTTTTTTTATCAAATTTCGGAAAGTTTCCGAAATTTTGAATTTTTTTTGATTTTTGAATTTTTAGAATTTTTCCATTTTTCTCGATATTTTCATTTCAACAAAAATTAAAATTTTCCAATTTTTTAGATTTATTAATTTAGAGAACTTTGTGATTTTGTCAATTTAACAGTTTTTACTATTTTAAAAAAAATTTTCTTTTTTTTTATCAAATTTCGGAAATTTTGCAAAATTTGATTTTTTTCGATTTTTTGAATTTTAGGAATTTTTGCATTTTTCTCAATTTTTTTATTTTAACAAAATTTACAATATTCAAATTTTGTCCATTTCTTTACTTAGGAAACTTTGCGATTTTACATTTTTCACAGTTTTTACAATTTTGGAAAAATTTTCTTTTTTTATCAAATTTCGGAAAATTTCCGAAATTTTTAATTTTTTTTGATTTTTTAATTTTTAGAATTTTTGAATCTTTCTGGATTTTTTCATTTTAACAAAAATTACAATTTTCCATTTTTGTAGATTTCTAAATTAAGAGAAGTTTGTGATTTTGTAGATTATACAGATTTCATTATTTTGAAGAAAGTGTCTTCTTTATTCAATTTCGGAAATTTTCCGAAATTTAAAATTTTTCCGATTTTTGAATTTCTTAAATTTTTTAATTTTTCTCGATTTTTTCATTTCAACAAAATTTACAATATTCCAATTTTGTATATTTCTTAATTTAAAAAGCTTTGCGATTTTTAAGTTTTCACAGTTTTTACTATTTTGAACAAAATTTCTTTTGTTATTAAATTTCATAAATTTTCCGAAATTTTAAATTTTTTCGATTTTTGAATTAAGGGAATTTTAGCATTTTTCTTGATATTTTTAATTCAACAAAAATTACATTTTTCCAATTTTGGCGATTTCTTTATTTAAAGAGCTTTGCGATTTTTAAGTTTTCACGGTCTTTACTATTTTGAAAAAATTTAATTTTTTTATCAAATTTCGGAAATTTTCCGAAATTTTAAATTTTGTCGATTGTTGAATTTTAGGAATTTTTGCATTTTTCTCAATTTTTTTATTTTAACAAAATTTACAATATTCAAATTTTGTCCATTTCTTTACTTAGGAAACTTTGCGATTTTACATTTTTCACAATTTTTACAATTTTGGAAAAATTTTCTTTTTTATCAAATTTCGGAAAATTTCCGAAATTTTTAATTTTTTTTGATTTTTTAATTTTTAGAATTTTTGCATTTTTCTCGATTTTTTCATTTTAACAAAAATTACAATTTTCCAATTTTGTAGATTTCTAAATTAAGAGAAGTTTGTGATTTTGTAGATTATACAGATTTCATTATTTTGAAGAAAGTGTCTTCTTTATTCAATTTCGGAAATTTTCCGAAATTTAAAATTTTTCCGATTTTTGAATTTCTTAAATTTTTTAATTTTTCTCGATTTTTTCATTTCAACAAAATTTACAATATTCCAATTTTGTATATTTCTTAATTTAAAAAGCTTTGCGATTTTTAAGTTTTCACAGTTTTTACTATTTTGAACAAAATTTCTTTTGTTATTAAATTTCATAAATTTTCCGAAATTTTAAATTTTTTCGATTTTTGAATTAAGGGAATTTTAGCATTTTTCTTGATATTTTTAATTCAACAAAAATTACATTTTTCCAATTTTGTCGATTTCTTTATTTAAAGAGCTTTGCGATTTTTAAGTTTTCACAGTCTTTACTATTTTGAAAAAATTTAATTTTTTTATCAAATTTCGGAAATTTTCCGAAATTTTAAATTTTATCGATTGTTGAATTTTAGGAATTTTTGCATTTTTCTCGATTTTTTCATTTCAACAAAAATTACAATTTTCAATTTTTTTAGATTTTTAAATTTTGAGAACTTTGTGATTTTACCAATTTTACAGTTTTTACTATTTTGAAAAAATTTAATTTTTTTATCAAATTTCGGAAATTTTCCGAAATTTTAAATTTTGTCGATTGTTGAATTTTAGGAATTTTTGCATTTTTCTCAATTTTTTTATTTTAATAAAATTTACAATATTCAAATTTTGTCCATTTCATTATTTAGGAAACTTTGCGATTTTACATTTTTCACAGTTTTTAAAATTTTGGAAACATTTTCTTTTTTATCGAATTTCGAAAAGTTTCCGAAATTTTTATTTTTTTTTATTTTTGAATTTTTAGAATTTTTGCATTTTTCTCGATTTTTTCATTTCAACAAAAATTACAATTTTCAAATTTTTTAAATTTCTTAATTTAGAGAACTTTGTGATTTTGTCGATTTTACAGTTTTTACTATTCTGAAAAAATTTTATTTTTTTATCAAATTTTCGGAAATTTTGCAAAATTTTAACTTTTTTCGATTTTTGAATTCTTAGAATTTTCGCATTTTTCTCGATTTTTTCATTTTAGCAAAAATTACAATTTTCCAATTTTGTAGATTTCTTAATTTAGAGAACTTTGCGATTTTACAGTTTTCACAGTTTTTACTATTTTTAACAAAATTTCTTTTGTTATTAAATTTCATAAATTTTCCGAAATTTTAAATTTTGTCGATTTTTGAATTAAGGGAATTTTAGCATTTTTCTTGATAATTTTAATTCAACAAAAGTTACAATTTTCCAATTTTGGCAATTTCTTTATTTAAAGAGCTTTGCGATTTTTAAGTTTTCACAGTCTTTACTATTTTGAAAAAATTTATTTTTTTTTATCAAATTTCGTAAATTTCCCGAAATTTAAAATTTTTTTCTATTGTTGAATTTTAAGAATATTTGCATTTTTCTCGATTTTTTTTTTTTCTTAAATTAACAATATTCAAATTTTGTCCATTTCTTTATTTAGGGAACTTTGCGATTTTACAGTTTTTACAGTTTTTACAATTTTGGAAAATTGTTCTTTTTTATCGAATTTCGGAAAGTTTCCGAAATTTTTAATTTTTTTCGATTTTTGAATTTTTAGAATTTTCGCATTTTTCTCGATTTTTTCATTTCAACAAAAATTACAATTTTCCAATTTTGTAGATTTCTTAATTTAGACAATTTTGTGATTTTGTCGATTTAACAGTTTTTACTATTTTGAACAAAATTTCTTTTGTTATTAAATTTCGGACATTTTCCGAAATTTTAAATTTTTTCGATTTTTGAATTAAGGGAATTTTAGCATTTTTCTCAATTTTTTTTATTTATAACAAAAATTACAATATTCAAATTTTGTCCATTTCTTTATTTAGGGAACTTTGCGATTTTACAGTTTTCACAGTTTTTACAATTTTGGAAAAATTTTCTTTTTTATCGAATTTCGGAAAGTTTCCGAAATTTTGAATTTTTTTTGATTTTTGAATTTTTAGAATTTTCGCATTTTTCTCGATTTTTTCATTTCAACAAAAATTACAATTTTCCAATTTTTTAGATTTATTAATTTAGAGAACTTTGTGATTTTGTCGATTTTACAGTTTTTACTATTTTGAAAAAATTTTCTTTTTTTTATCAAATTTTCGGAAATTTTGCAAAATTTTAACTTTTTTCGATTTATGAATTTTTTGAATTTTCGCATTTTTCTCGATTTTTTCATTTTAACAAAAATTACAATTTTCCAATTTTGTAGATTTCCTAATTTAGAGAACTTTGCGATTTTACAGTTTTCACAGTTCTTAAAATTTTGAAATTATTTAATTTTTTTATCGAATTTCGGAAAGTTTCCGTAATTTTGCATTTTTTTTTATTTTTGAATTTTTAGAATTTTTCCATTTTTCTCGATATTTTCATTTCAACAAAAATTAAAATTTTTCAATTTTTTAGATTTCTTAATTTAGAGAACTTTGCGATTTTACAGCTTTCACAGTTTTTACTATTTTGAAAAAAATTTCTTTTGTTATCAAATTTCGGAAATTTTAAATTTTTTAGATTTTTGAATTTAGGGAGTTTTAGCATTTTTCTTGATATTTTTAATTCAACAAAAGTTACAATTTTCCAATTTTGGCGATTTCTTTATTTAAAGAGCTTTGCGATTTTTAAGTTTTTACAGTCTTTACTATTTTAAGAAAAATTTATTTTTTTTTATCAAATTTCGGAAATTTTCCGAAATTTTAAATTTTTTCGATTTTTGAATTTTAGGAATTTTAGCATTTTTCTCAATTTTTTTTATTTATAACAAAAATTACAATATTCAAATTTTGTCCATTTCTTTATTTAGGGAACTTTGCGATTTTACAGTTTTCACAGTTTTTACAATTTTGGAAAAATTTTCTTTTTTTTATCAAATTTCGGAAAGTTTCCGAAATTTTGAATTTTTTTTGATTTTTGAATTTTTAGAATTTTTCCATTTTTCTCGATATTTTCATTTCAACAAAAATTAAAATTTTCCAATTTTTTAGATTTATTAATTTAGAGAACTTTGTGATTTTGTCGATTTAACAGTTTTTACTATTTTAAAAAAAATTTTCTTTTTTTTTATCAAATTTCGGAAATTTTGCAAAATTTGATTTTTTTCGATTTTTTGAATTTTAGGAATTTTTGCATTTTTCTCAATTTTTTTATTTTAACAAAATTTACAATATTCAAATTTTGTCCATTTCTTTACTTAGGAAACTTTGCGATTTTACATTTTTCACAGTTTTTACAATTTTGGAAAAATTTTCTTTTTTTATCAAATTTCGGAAAATTTCCGAAATTTTTAATTTTTTTTGATTTTTTAATTTTTAGAATTTTTGAATCTTTCTGGATTTTTTCATTTTAACAAAAATTACAATTTTCCATTTTTGTAGATTTCTAAATTAAGAGAAGTTTGTGATTTTGTAGATTATACAGATTTCATTATTTTGAACAAAGTGTCTTCTTTATTCAATTTCGGAAATTTTCCGAAATTTAAAATTTTTCCGATTTTTGAATTTCTTAAATTTTTTAATTTTTCTCGATTTTTTCATTTCAACAAAATTTACAATATTCCAATTTTGTATATTTCTTAATTTAAAAAGCTTTGCGATTTTTAAGTTTTCACAGTTTTTACTATTTTGAACAAAATTTCTTTTGTTATTAAATTTCATAAATTTTCCGAAATTTTAAATTTTTTCGATTTTTGAATTAAGGGAATTTTAGCATTTTTCTTGATATTTTTAATTCAACAAAAATTACATTTTTCCAATTTTGGCGATTTCTTTATTTAAAGAGCTTTGCGATTTTTAAGTTTTCACGGTCTTTACTATTTTGAAAAAATTTAATTTTTTTATCAAATTTCGGAAATTTTCCGAAATTTTAAATTTTGTCGATTGTTGAATTTTAGGAATTTTTGCATTTTTCTCAATTTTTTTATTTTAACAAAATTTACAATATTCAAATTTTGTCCATTTCTTTACTTAGGAAACTTTGCGATTTTACATTTTTCACAATTTTTACAATTTTGGAAAAATTTTCTTTTTTATCAAATTTCAGAAAATTTCCGAAATTTTTAATTTTTTTTGATTTTTTAATTTTTAGAATTTTTGCATTTTTCTCGATTTTTTCATTTTAACATAAATTACAATTTTCCAATTTTGTAGATTTCTAAATTAAGAGAAGTTTGTGATTTTGTAGATTATACAGATTTCATTATTTTGAAGAAAGTGTCTTCTTTATTCAATTTCGGAAATTTTCCGAAATTTAAAATTTTTCCGATTTTTGAATTTCTTAAATTTTTTAATTTTTCTCGATTTTTTCATTTCAACAAAATTTACAATATTCCAATTTTGTATATTTCTTAATTTAAAAAGCTTTGCGATTTTTAAGTTTTCACAGTTTTTACTATTTTGAACAAAATTTCTTTTGTTATTAAATTTCATAAATTTTCCGAAATTTTAAATTTTTTCGATTTTTGAATTAAGGGAATTTTAGCATTTTTCTTGATATTTTTAATTCAACAAAAATTACATTTTTCCAATTTTGGCGATTTCTTTATTTAAAGAGCTTTGCGATTTTTAAGTTTTCACAGTCTTTACTATTTTGAAAAAATTTAATTTTTTTATCAAATTTCGGAAATTTTCCGAAATTTTAAATTTTGTCGATTGTTGAATTTTAGGAATTTTTGCATTTTTCTCGATTTTTTCATTTCAACAAAAATTACAATTTTCAATTTTTTTAGATTTTTAAATTTTGAGAACTTTGTGATTTTGCCAATTTTACAGTTTTTACTATTTTGAAAAAATTTAATTTTTTTATCAAATTTCGGAAATTTTCCGAAATTTTAAATTTTGTCGATTGTTGAATTTTAGGAATTTTTGCATTTTTCTCAATTTTTTTATTTTAATAAAATTTACAATATTCAAATTTTGTCCATTTCATTATTTAGGAAACTTTGCGATTTTACATTTTTCACAGTTTTTAAAATTTTGGAAACATTTTCTTTTTTATCGAATTTCGAAAAGTTTCCGAAATTTTTATTTTTTTTTATTTTTGAATTTTTAGAATTTTTGCATTTTTCTCGATTTTTTCATTTCAACAAAAATTACAATTTTCAAATTTTTTAAATTTCTTAATTTAGAGAACTTTGTGATTTTGTCGATTTTACAGTTTTTACTATTCTGAAAAAATTTTATTTTTTTATCAAATTTTCGGAAATTTTGCAAAATTTTAACTTTTTTCGATTTTTGAATTCTTAGAATTTTCGCATTTTTCTCGATTTTTTCATTTTAGCAAAAATTACAATTTTCCAATTTTGTAGATTTCTTAATTTAGAGAACTTTGCGATTTTACAGTTTTCACAGTTTTTACTATTTTTAACAAAATTTCTTTTGTTATTAAATTTCATAAATTTTCCGAAATTTTAAATTTTGTCGATTTTTGAATTAAGGGAATTTTAGCATTTTTCTTGATAATTTTAATTCAACAAAAGTTACAATTTTCCAATTTTGGCAATTTCTTTATTTAAAGAGCTTTGCGATTTTTAAGTTTTCACAGTCTTTACTATTTTGAAAAAATTTATTTTTTTTTATCAAATTTCGTAAATTTCCCGAAATTTAAAATTTTTTTCTATTGTTGAATTTTAAGAATATTTGCATTTTTCTCGATTTTTTTTTTTTCTTAAATTAACAATATTCAAATTTTGTCCATTTCTTTATTTAGGGAACTTTGCGATTTTACAGTTTTTACAGTTTTTACAATTTTGGAAAATTGTTCTTTTTTATCGAATTTCGGAAAGTTTCCGAAATTTTTAATTTTTTTCGATTTTTGAATTTTTAGAATTTTCGCATTTTTCTCGATTTTTTCATTTCAACAAAAATTACAATTTTCCAATTTTGTAGATTTCTTAATTTAGACAATTTTGTGATTTTGTCGATTTAACAGTTTTTACTATTTTGAACAAAATTTCTTTTGTTATTAAATTTCGGACATTTTCCGAAATTTTAAATTTTTTCGATTTTTGAATTAAGGGAATTTTAGCATTTTTCTCAATTTTTTTTATTTATAACAAAAATTACAATATTCAAATTTTGTCCATTTCTTTATTTAGGGAACTTTGCGATTTTACAGTTTTCACAGTTTTTACAATTTTGGAAAAATTTTCTTTTTTATCGAATTTCGGAAAGTTTCCGAAATTTTGAATTTTTTTTGATTTTTGAATTTTTAGAATTTTCGCATTTTTCTCGATTTTTTCATTTCAACAAAAATTACAATTTTCCAATTTTTTAGATTTATTAATTTAGAGAACTTTGTGATTTTGTCGATTTTACAGTTTTTACTATTTTAAAAAAAATTTTCTTTTTTTTATCAAATTTTCGGAAATTTTGCAAAATTTGAATTTTTTCGATTTTTTTGAATTTTTAGAATTTTCGCATTTTTTTCGATTTTTTCATTTCAACAAAAATTAAAATTTTCCAATTTTGTAGATTTCTTGATTTAGAGAACTTTGCGATTTTACAGTTTTTGCAGTTTTTAAAATTTTGAAAATATTTTATTTTTTTATCGAATTTCGGAAAGTTTCCGTAATTTTTAATTTATTTTTATTTTTGAATTTTTAGAATTTTTGCATTTTTCTCGATTTTTTCATTTCAACAAAAATTACAATTTTTCAATTTTTTAGATTTCTTAATTTAGAGAACTTTGTGATTTTGTCGATTTTACAGTTTTTACTATTCTGAAAAAAATTATATTTTTTTTATCAAATTTTCGGAAAGTTTGCAAAATTTTAACTTTTTCCGATTTTTGAATTCTTAGAATTTTCTCATTTTTCTCGATTTTTTCATTTTAGCAAAAATCACAATTTTCCAATTTTGTAGATTTCTTAATTTAGAGAACTTTGCGATTTTACAGCTTTCACAGTTTTTACTATTTTGAAAAAAATTTCTTTTGTTATCAAATTTCGGAAAT
This sequence comes from Drosophila immigrans, assembly GCA_963583835.1. Classification (NCBI taxonomy): domain Eukaryota; kingdom Metazoa; phylum Arthropoda; class Insecta; order Diptera; family Drosophilidae; genus Drosophila; species Drosophila immigrans. The sequence goes on along the minus strand of CAUZWO010000094.1, from coordinate 734,331 downwards.
TTTAAATTTTTTAGATTTTTGAATTTAGGGAATTTTAGCATTTTTCTTGATATTTTTAATTCAACAAAAATTACATTTTTCCAATTTTGGCGATTTCTTTATTTAAAGAGCTTTGCGATTTTTAAGTTTTCACAGTCTTTACAATTTTGAAAAAATTTAATTTTTTTATCAAATTTCGGAAATTTTCCGAAATTTTAAATTTTGTCGATTGTTGAATTTTAGGAATTTTTGCATTTTTCTCGATTTTTTTTTTTTTAATTAACAATATTCAAATTTTGTCCATTTCTTTACTTAGGAAACTTTGCGATTTTACATTTTTCACAGTTTTTACAATTTTGGAAAAATTTAATTTTTTTATCAAATTTCGGAAAATTTCCGAAATTTTTAATTTTTTTTTATTTTTTAATTTTTAGAATTTTTGCATTTTTCTGGATTTTTTCATTTCAACAAAAATTACAATTTTCCAATTTTGTAGATTTCTAAATTAAGAGAAGTTTGTGATTTTGTAGATTATACAGATTTCATTATTTTGAAGAAAGTGTCTTCTTTATTCAATTTCGGGAAATTTACGAAATTTAATTTCGATTGTTGCATTTTAGGTATAATTGCATTTTTCTCGATTTTTTTTTTTTTAATTAACAATATTCAAATTTTGTCCATTTCTTTACTTAGGAAACTTTGCGATTTTACATTTTTCACAGTTTTTACAATTTTGGAAAAATTTAATTTTTTTATCAAATTTCGGAAAATTTCCGAAATTTTTAATTTTTTTTTATTTTTTAATTTTTAGAATTTTTGCATTTTTCTGGATTTTTTCATTTTAACAAAAATTACAATTTTCCAATTTTGTAGATTTCTAAATTAAGAGAAGTTTGTGATTTTGTAGATTATACAGAATTTTAGGAATTTTTGCATTTTTCTCAATTTTTTTATTTTAACAAAATTTACAATATTCAAATTTTGTCCATTTCTTTACTTAGGAAACTTTGCGATTTTACATTTTTCACAGTTTTTACAATTTTGGAAAAATTTTCTTTTTTATCAAATTTCGGAAAATTTCCGAAATTTTTAATTTTTTTTGATTTTTTAATTTTTAGAATTTTTGCATTTTTCTGGATTTTTTCATTTTAACAAAAATTACAATTTTCCAATTTTGTAGATTTCTAAATTAAGAGAAGTTTGTGATTTTGTAGATTATACAGATTTCATTATTTTGAAGAAAGTGTCTTCTTTATTCAATTTCGGAAATTTTCCGAAATTTAAAATTTTTCCGATTTTTGAATTTCTTAAATTTTTTAATTTTTCTCGATTTTTTCATTTCAACAAAATTTACAATATTCCAATTTTGTATATTTCTTAATTTAAAAAGCTTTGCGATTTTTAAGTTTTCACAGTTTTTACTATTTTTAACAAAATTTCTTTTGTTATTAAATTTCATAAGTTTTCCGAAATTTTAAATTTTTTCGATTTTTGAATTAAGGGAATTTTAGCATTTTTCTTGATAATTTTAATTCAACAAAAGTTACAATTTTCCAATTTTGGCAATTTCTTTATTTAAAGAGCTTTGCGATTTTTAAGTTTTCACAGTCTTTACTATTTTGAAAAAATTTATTTTTTTTTATCAAATTTCGTAAATTTCCCGAAATTTTAAATTTTTTCTATTGTTGAATTTTAAGAATATTTGCATTTTTCTCGATTTTTTTTTTTTCTTAAATTAACAATATTCAAATTTTGTCCATTTCTTTATTTAGGGAACTTTGCGATTTTACAGTTTTTACAATTTTGGAAAATTGTTCTTTTTTATCGAATTTCGGAAAGTTTCCGATATTTTTAATTTTTTTCGATTTTTGAATTTTTAGAATTTTCGCATTTTTCTCGATTTTTTCATTTCAACAAAAATTAAAATTTTCCAATTTTTTAGATTTCTTAATTTAGACAATTTTGTGATTTTGTCGATTTAACAGTTTTTACTATTTTGAAAAAATTTAATTTTTTTATCAAATTTCGGAAATTTTCCGAAATTTTAAATTTTGTCGATTGTTGAATTTTAGGAATTTTTGCATTTTTCTCAATTTTTTTATTTTAACAAAATTTACAATATTCAAATTTTGTCCATTTCATTATTAAGGAAACTTTACGATTTTACATTTTTCACAGTTTTTAAAATTTTGGAAACATTTTCTTTTTTATCGAATTTCGGAAAGTTTCCGAAATTTTTAATTTTTTTTTTATTTTTGAATTTTTAGAATTTTTGCATTTTTCTCGATTTTTTCATTTCAACAAAAATTACAATTTTCAAATTTTTTAAATTTCTTAATTTAGAGAACTTTGTGATTTTGTCGATTTTACAGTTTTTACTATTCTGAAAAAATGTTATTTTTTATCAAATTTTCGGAAATTTTGTAAAATTTTAACTTTTTTCTATTTTTGAATTCTTAGAATTTTCGCATTTTTCTCGATTTTTTCATTTTAGCAAAAATTACAATTTTCCAATTTTGTAGATTTCTTAATTTAGAGAACTTTGCGATTTTACAGTTTTCACAGTTTTTACTATTTTGAACAAAATTTCTTTTGTTATTAAATTTCATAAATTTTCCGAAATTTTAAATTTTTTCGATTTTTGAATTAAGGGAATTTTAGCATTTTTCTTGATAATTTTAATTCAACAAAAGTTACAATTTTCCAATTTTGGCGATTTCTTTATTTAAAGAGCTTTGCGATTTTTAAGTTTTCACAGTCTTTACTAATTTGAAAAAATTTATTTTTTTTTATCAAATTTCGTAAATTTCCCGAAATTTTAAATTTTTTCGATTGTTGAATTTTAAGAATATTTGCATTTTTCTCGATTTTTTTTTTTCTTAAATTAACAATATTCAAATTTTGTCCATTTCTTTATTTAGGGAACTTTGCGATTTTACAGTTTTTACAGTTTTTACAATTTTGGAAAAATGTTCTTTTTTATCGAATTTCGGAAAGTTTCCGAAATTTTTAATTTTTTTCGATTTTTGAATTTTTAGAATTTTCGCATTTTTCTCGATTTTTTCATTTCAACAAAAATTACAATTTTCCAATTTTGTAGATTTCTTAATTTAGACAATTTTGTGATTTTGTCGATTTAACAGTTTTTACTATTTTGAACAAAATTTCTCTTGTTATTAAATTTCGGAAATTTTCCGAAATTTTAAATTTTTTCGATTTTTGAATTAAGGGAATTTTAGCATTTTTCTCAATTTTTTTTATTTATAACAAAAATTACAATATTCAAATTTTGTCCATTTCTTTATTTAGGGAACTTTGCGATTTTACAGTTTTCACAGTTTTTACAATTTTGGAAAAATTTTCTTTTTTATCGAATTTCGGAAAGTTTCCGAAATTTTGAATTTTTTTTGATTTTTGAATTTTTAGAATTTTTCCATTTTTCTCGATATTTTCATTTCAACAAAAATTAAAATTTTCCAATTTTTTAGATTTATTAATTTAGAGAACTTTGTGATTTTGTCGATTTTACAGTTTTTACTATTTTGAAAAAATTTTCTTTTTTTTTATCAAATTTTCGGAAATTTTGCAAAATTTGAATTTTTTCGATTTTTTGAATTCTTAGAATTTTCGCATTTTTCCTGATTTTTTCATTTCAACAAAAATTAAAATTTTCCAATTTTGTAGATTTCTTAATTTAGAGAACTTTGCGATTTTACAGTTTTTGCAGTTCTTAAAATTTTGAAAATATTTTATTTTTTTATCGAATTTCGGAAAGTTTCCGTAATTTTTAATTTATTTTTATTTTTGAATTTTTAGAATTTTTGCATTTTTCTCGATTTTTTCATTTCAACAAAAATTACAATTTTTAAATTTTTTAGATTTCTTAATTTAGACAATTTTGTGATTTTGTCGATTTTACAGTTTTTACTATTCTGAAAAAATTTTATTTTTTTATCAAATTTTCGGAAAGTTTGCAAAATTTTAACTTTTTCCGATTTTTGAATTCTTAGAATTTTCTCATTTTTCTCGATTTTTTCATTTTAGCAAAAATCACAATTTTCCAATTTTGTAGATTTCTTAATTTAGAGAACTTTGCGATTTTACAGCTTTCACAGTTTTTACCATTTTGAAAAAAATTTCTTTTGTTATCAAATTTCGGAAATTTTAAATTTTTTAGATTTTTGAATTTAGGGAATTTTAGCATTTTTCTTGATATTTTTAATTCAACAAAAATTACATTTTTCCAATTTTGGCGATTTCTTTATTTAAAGAGCTTTGCGATTTTTAAGTTTTCACAGTCTTTACTATTTTGAAAAAATTTAATTTTTTTATCAAATTTCGGAAATTTTCCGAAATTTTAAATTTTGTCGATTGTTGAATTTTAGGAATTTTTGCATTTTTCTCATTTTTTTTATTTTAACAAAATTTACAATATTCAAATTTTGTCCATTTCTTGTCTTAGGAAACTTTGCGATTTTACATTTTTCACAGTTTTTACAATTTTGGAAAAATTTAATTTTTTTATCAAATTTCGGAAAATTTCCGAAATTTTTAATTTTTTTTTATTTTTTAATTTTTAGAATTTTTGCATTTTTCTGGATTTTTTCATTTTAACAAAAATTACAATTTTCCAATTTTGTAGATTTCTAAATTAAGAGAAGTTTGTGATTTTGTAGATTATACAGAATTTTAGGAATTTTTGAATTTTTCTCAATTTTTTTATTTTAACAAAATTTACAATATTCAAATTTTGTCCATTTCTTTACTTAGGAAACTTTGCGATTTTACATTTTTCACAGTTTTTACAATTTTGGAAAAATTTTCTTTTTTATCAAATTTCGGAAAATTTCCGAAATTTTTAATTTTTTTTGATTTTTTAATTTTTAGAATTTTTGCATTTTTCTGGATTTTTTCATTTTAACAAAAATTACAATTTTCCAATTTTGTAGATTTCTAAATTAAGAGAAGTTTGTGATTTTGTAGATTATACAGATTTCATTATTTTGAAGAAAGTGTCTTCTTTATTCAATTTCGGAAATTTTCCGAAATTTAAAATTTTTCCGATTTTTGAATTTCTTAAATTTTTTAATTTTTCTCGATTTTTTCATTTCAACAAAATTTACAATATTCCAATTTTGTATATTTCTTAATTTAAAAAGCTTTGCGATTTTTAAGTTTTCACAGTTTTTACTATTTTGAACAAAATTTCTTTTGTTATTAAATTTCATAAATTTTCCGAAATTTTAAATTTTTTCGATTTTTGAATTAAGGGAATTTTAGCATTTTTCTTGATAATTTTAATTCAACAAAAGTTACAATTTTCCAATTTTGGCAATTTCTTTATTTAAAGAGCTTTGCGATTTTCAAGTTTTCACAATCTTTACTATTTTGAAAAAATTTATTTTTTCTTATCAAATTTCGTAAATTTCCCGAAATTTTAAATTTTTTCTATTGTTGAATTTTAAGAATATTTGCATTTTTCTCGATTTTTTTTTTTTCTTAAATTAACAATATTCAAATTTTTTCCATTTCTTTATTTAGGGAACTTTGCGATTTTACAGTTTTTACAGTTTTTACAATTTTGGAAAATTGTTCTTTTTTATCAAATTTCGGAAAGTTTCCGAAATTTTTAATTTTTTTCGATTTTTGAATTTTTAGAATTTTCGCATTTTTCTCGATATTTTCATTTCAACAAAAATTAAAATTTTCCAATTTTTTAGATTTATTAATTTAGAGAACTTTGTGATTTTGTCGATTTTACAGTTTTTACTATTCTGAAAAAAATTATATTTTTTTATCAAATTTTCGGAAAGTTTGCAAAATTTTAACTTTTTCCGATTTTTGAATTCTTAGAATTTTCTCATTTTTCTCGATTTTTTCATTTTAGCAAAAATCACAATTTTCCAATTTTGTAGATTTCTTAATTTAGAGAACTTTGCGATTTTACAGCTTTCACAGTTTTTACTATTTTGAAAAAAATTTCTTTTGTTATCAAATTTTGGAAATTTTAAATTTTTTAGATTTTTGAATTTAGGGAATTTTAGCATTTTTCTTGATATTTTTAATTCAACAAAAATTACATTTTTCCAATTTTGGCGATTTCTTTATTTAAAGAGCTTTGCGATTTTTAAGTTTTCACAGTCTTTACTATTTTGAAAAAATTTAATTTTTTTATCAAATTTCGGAAATTTTCCGAAATTTTAAATTTTGTCGATTGTTGAATTTTAGGAATTTTTGCATTTTTCTCAATTTTTTTATTTTAACAAAATTTACAATATTCAAATTTTGTCCATTTCTTTACTTAGGAAACTTTGCGATTTTACATTTTTCACAGTTTTTACAATTTTGGAAAAATTTTCTTTTTTATCAAATTTCGGAAAATTTCCGAAATTTTTAATTTTTTTTGATTTTTTAATTTTTAGAATTTTTGCATTTTTCTGGATTTTTTTCATTTTAACAAAAATTACAATTTCCCAATTTTGTAGATTTCTAAATTAAGAGAAGTTTGTGATTTTGTAGATTATACAGATTTCATTATTTTGAAGAAAGTGTCTTCTTTATTCAATTTCGGGAAATTTACGAAATTTAATTTCGATTGTTGCATTTTAGGAATAATTGCATTTTTCTCGATTTTTTTTTTTTTAATTAACAATATTCAAATTTTGTCCATTTCTTTACTTAGGAAACTTTGCGATTTTACATTTTTCACAGTTTTTACAATTTTGGAAAAATTTAATTTTTTTATCAAATTTCGGAAAATTTCCGAAATTTTTAATTTTTTTTGATTTTTTAATTTTTAGAATTTTTGCATTTTTCTGGATTTTTTCATTTTAACAAAAATTACAATTTTCCAATTTTGTAGATTCCTAAATTAAGAGAAGTTTGTGATTTTGTAGATTATACAGAATTTTAGGAATTTTTGCATTTTTCTCAATTTTTTTATTTTAACAAAATTTACAATATTCAAATTTTGTCCATTTCTTTACTTAGGAAACTTTGCGATTTTACATTTTTCACAGTTTTTACAATTTTGGAAAAATTTTCTTTTTTATCAAATTTCGGAAAATTTCCGAAATTTTTAATTTTTTTTGATTTTTTAATTTTTAGAATTTTTGCATTTTTCTGGATTTTTTCATTTTAACAAAAATTACAATTTTCCAATTTTGTAGATTTCTAAATTAAGAGAAGTTTGTGATTTTGTAGATTATACAGATTTCATTATTTTGAAGAAAGTGTCTTCTTTATTCAATTTCGGAAATTTTCCGAAATTTAAAATTTTTCCGATTTTTGAATTTCTTAAATTTTTTAATTTTTCTCGATTTTTTCATTTCAACAAAATTTACAATATTCCAATTTTGTATATTTCTTAATTTAAAAAGCTTTGCGATTTTTAAGTTTTCACAGTTTTTACTATTTTGAACAAAATTTCTTTTGTTATTAAATTTCATAAATTTTCCGAAATTTTAAATTTTTTCGATTTTTGAATTAAGGGAATTTTAGCATTTTTCTTGATATTTTTAATTCAACAAAAATTACATTTTTCCAATTTTGGCGATTTCTTTATTTAAAGAGCTTTGCGATTTTTAAGTTTTCACAGTCTTTACAATTTTGAAAAAATTTAATTTTTTTATCAAATTTCGGAAATTTTCCGAAATTTTAAATTTTGTCGATTGTTGAATTTTAGGAATTTTTACATTTTTCTCAATTTTTGTATTTTAACAAAATTTACAATATTCAAATTTTGTCCATTTCATTATTTAGGAAACTTTACGATTTTACATTTTTCACAGTTTTTAAAATTTTGGAAACATTTTCTTTTTTATCGAATTTCGGAAAGTTTCCGAAATTTTTAATTTTTTTTTTATTTTTGAATTTTTAGAATTTTTGCATTTTTCTCGATTTTTTCATTTCAACAAAAATTACAATTTTCAAATTTTTTAAATTTCTTAATTTAGAGAACTTTGTGATTTTGTCGATTTTACAGTTTTTACTATTCTGAAAAAATGTTATTTTTTATCAAATTTTCGGAAATTTTGTAAAATTTTAACTTTTTTCTATTTTTGAATTCTTAGAATTTTCGCATTTTTCTCGATTTTTTCATTTTAGCAAAAATTACAATTTTCCAATTTTGTAGATTTCTTAATTTAGAGAACTTTGCGATTTTACAGTTTTCACAGTTTTTACTATTTTGAACAAAATTTCTTTTGTAATTAAATTTCATAAATTTTCCGAAATTTTAAATTTTTTCGATTTTTGAATTAAGGGAATTTTAGCATTTTTCTTGTTAATTTTAATTCAACAAAAGTTACAATTTTCCAATTTTGGCGATTTCTTTATTTAAAGAGCTTTGCGATTTTTAAGTTTTCACAGTCTTTACTAATTTGAAAAAATTTATTTTTTTTTATCAATTTTCGTAAATTTCCCGAAATTTTAAATTTTTTCGATTGTTGAATTTTAAGAATATTTGCATTTTTCTCGATTTTTTTTTTTCTTAAATTAACAATATTCAAATTTTGTCCATTTCTTTATTTAGGGAACTTTGCGATTTTACAGTTTTTACAGTTTTTACAATTTTGGAAAAATGTTCTTTTTTATCGAATTTCGGAAAGTTTCCGAAATTTTTAATTTTTTTCGATTTTTGAATTTTTAGAATTTTCGCATTTTTCTCGATTTTTTCATTTCAACAAAAATTACAATTTTCCAATTTTGTAGATTTCTTAATTTAGACAATTTTGTGATTTTGTCGATTTAACAGTTTTTACTATTTTGAACAAAATTTCTTTTGTTATTAAATTTCGGAAATTTTCCGAAATTTTAAATTTTTTCGATTTTTGAATTAAGGGAATTTTAGCATTTTTCTCAATTTTTTTTATTTATAACAAAAATTACAATATTCAAATTTTGTCCATTTCTTTATTTAGGGAACTTTGCGATTTTACAGTTTTCACAGTTTTTACAATTTTGGAAAAATTTTCTTTTTTATCGAATTTCGGAAAGTTTCCGAAATTTTGAATTTTTTTTGATTTTTGAATTTTTAGAATTTTTCCATTTTTCTCGATATTTTCATTTCAACAAAAATTAAAATTTTCCAATTTTTTAGATTTATTAATTTAGAGAACTTTGTGATTTTGTCGATTTTACAGTTTTTACTATTTTGAAAAAATTTTCTTTTTTTTTATCAAATTTTCGGAAATTTTGCAAAATTTGAATTTTTTCGATTTTTTGAATTCTTAGAATTTTCGCATTTTTCCTGATTTTTTCATTTCAACAAAAATTAAAATTTTCCAATTTTGTAGATTTCTTAATTTAGAGAACTTTGCGATTTTACAGTTTTTGCAGTTCTTAAAATTTTGAAAATATTTTATTTTTTTATCGAATTTCGGAAAGTTTCCGTAATTTTTAATTTATTTTTATTTTTGAATTTTTAGAATTTTTGCATTTTTCTCGATTTTTTCATTTCAACAAAAATTAAAATTTTTAAATTTTTTAGATTTCTTAATTTAGAGAACTTTGTGATTTTGTCGATTTTACAGTTTTTACTATTCTGAAAAAATTATATTTTTTTATCAAATTTTCGGAAAGTTTGCAAAATTTTAACTTTTTCCGATTTTTGAATTCTTAGAATTTTCTCATTTTTCTCGATTTTTTCATTTTAGCAAAAATCACAATTTTCCAATTTTGTAGATTTCTTAATTTAGAGAACTTTGCGATTTTACAGCTTTCACAGTTTTTACTATTTTGAAAAAAATTTCTTTTGTTATCAAATTTCGGAAATTTTAAATTTTTTAGATTTTTGAATTTAGGGAATTTTAGCATTTTTCTTGATATTTTTAATTCAACAAAAATTACATTTTTCCAATTTTGGCGATTTCTTTATTTAAAGAGCTTTGCGATTTTTAAGTTTTCACAGTCTTTACTATTTTGAAAAAATTTAATTTTTTTATCAAATTTCGGAAATTTTCCGAAATTTTAAATTTTGTCGATTGTTGAATTTTAGGAATTTTTGCATTTTTCTCATTTTTTTTATTTTAACAAAATTTACAATATTCAAATTTTGTCCATTTCTTTACTTAGGAAACTTTGCGATTTTACATTTTTCACAGTTTTTACAATTTTGGAAAAATTTTCTTTTTTATCAAATTTCGGAAAATTTCCGAAATTTTTAATTTTTTTTGATTTTTTAATTTTTAGAATTTTTGCATTTTTCTGGATTTTTTTCATTTTAACAAAAATTACAATTTTCCAATTTTGTAGATTTCTAAATTAAGAGAACTTTGTGATTTTGTAGATTATACAGATTTCATTATTTTGAAGAAAGTGTCTTCTTTATTCAATTTCGGGAAATTTAGGAATAATTGCATTTTTCTCGATTTTTTTTTTTTTAATTAACAATATTCAAATTTTGTCCATTTCTTTACTTAGGAAACTTTGCGATTTTAAATTTTTCACAGTTTTTACAATTTTGGAAAAATTTAATTTTTTTATCAAATTTCGGAAAATTTCCGAAATTTTTATTTTTTTTTTATTTTTTAATTTTTAGAATTTTTGCATTTTTCTGGATTTTTTCATTTTAACAAAAATTACAATTTTCCAATTTTGTAGATTTCTAAATTAAGAGAAGTTTGTGATTTTGTAGATTATACAGAATTTTAGGAATTTTTGCATTTTTCTCAATTTTTTTATTTTAACAAAATTTATAATATTCAAATTTTGTCCATTTCTTTACTTTGGAAACTTTGCGATTTTACATTTTTCACAGTTTTTACAATTTTGGAAAAATTTTCTTTTTTATCAAATTTCGGAAAATTTCCGAAATTTTTAATTTTTTTTGAATTTTTAATTTTTAGAATTTTTGCATTTTTCTGGATTTTTTCATTTTAACAAAAATTACAATTTTCCAATTTTGTAGATTTCTAAATTAAGAGAACTTTGTGATTTTGTAGATTATACAGATTTCATTATTTTGAAGAAAGTGTCTTCTTTATTCAATTTCGGAAATTTTCCGAAATTTAAAATTTTTCCGATTTTTGAATTTCTTAAATTTATTAATTTTTCTCGATTTTTTCATTTCAACAAAATTTACAATATTCCAATTTTGTATATTTCTTTATTCAAAGAACTTTGCGATTTTTAAGTTTTCACAGTTTTTACAATTTTGAAAAAATTTTCTTTTTTATCGAATTTCGGAAAGTTATCGAAATTTTAACTTTTTCCGATTTTTGAATTCTTAGAATTTTCTCATTTTTCTCGATTTTTTCATTTTAGCAAAAATCACAATTTTCCAATTTTGTAGATTTCTTAATTTAGAGAACTTTGCGATTTTACAGCTTTCACAGTTTTTACTATTTTGAAAAAAATTTCTTTTGTTATCAAATTTTGGAAATTTTAAATTTTTTAGATTTTTGAATTTAGGGAATTTTAGCATTTTTCTTGATATTTTTAATTCAACAAAAATTACATTTTTCCAATTTTGGCGATTTCTTTATTTAAAGAGCTTTGCGATTTTTAAGTTTTCACAGTCTTTACTATTTTGAAAAAATTTAATTTTTTTATCAAATTTCGGAAATTTTCCGAAATTTTAAATTTTGTCGATTGTTGAATTTTAGGAATTTTTGCATTTTTCTCAATTTTTTTATTTTAACAAAATTTACAATATTCAAATTTTGTCCATTTCTTTACTTAGGAAACTTTGCGATTTTACATTTTTCACAGTTTTTACAATTTTGGAAAAATTTTCTTTTTTATCAAATTTCGGAAAATTTCCGAAATTTTTAATTTTTTTTGATTTTTTAATTTTTAGAATTTTTGCATTTTTCTGGATTTTTTTCATTTTAACAAAAATTACAATTTCCCAATTTTGTAGATTTCTAAATTAAGAGAAGTTTGTGATTTTGTAGATTATACAGATTTCATTATTTTGAAGAAAGTGTCTTCTTTATTCAATTTCGGGAAATTTACGAAATTTAATTTCGATTGTTGCATTTTAGGAATAATTGCATTTTTCTCGATTTTTTTTTTTTTAATTAACAATATTCAAATTTTGTCCATTTCTTTACTTAGGAAACTTTGCGATTTTACATTTTTCACAGTTTTTACAATTTTGGAAAAATTTAATTTTTTTATCAAATTTCGGAAAATTTCCGAAATTTTTAATTTTTTTTGATTTTTTAATTTTTAGAATTTTTGCATTTTTCTGGATTTTTTCATTTTAACAAAAATTACAATTTTCCAATTTTGTAGATTCCTAAATTAAGAGAAGTTTGTGATTTTGTAGATTATACAGAATTTTAGGAATTTTTGCATTTTTCTCAATTTTTTTATTTTAACAAAATTTACAATATTCAAATTTTGTCCATTTCTTTACTTAGGAAACTTTGCGATTTTACATTTTTCACAGTTTTTACAATTTTGGAAAAATTTTCTTTTTTATCAAATTTCGGAAAATTTCCGAAATTTTTAATTTTTTTTGATTTTTTAATTTTTAGAATTTTTGCATTTTTCTGGATTTTTTCATTTTAACAAAAATTACAATTTTCCAATTTTGTAGATTTCTAAATTAAGAGAAGTTTGTGATTTTGTAGATTATACAGATTTCATTATTTTGAAGAAAGTGTCTTCTTTATTCAATTTCGGAAATTTTCCGAAATTTAAAATTTTTCCGATTTTTGAATTTCTTAAATTTTTTAATTTTTCTCGATTTTTTCATTTCAACAAAATTTACAATATTCCAATTTTGTATATTTCTTAATTTAAAAAGCTTTGCGATTTTTAAGTTTTCACAGTTTTTACTATTTTGAACAAAATTTCTTTTGTTATTAAATTTCATAAATTTTCCGAAATTTTAAATTTTTTCGATTTTTGAATTAAGGGAATTTTAGCATTTTTCTTGATATTTTTAATTCAACAAAAATTACATTTTTCCAATTTTGGCGATTTCTTTATTTAAAGAGCTTTGCGATTTTTAAGTTTTCACAGTCTTTACAATTTTGAAAAAATTTAATTTTTTTATCAAATTTCGGAAATTTTCCGAAATTTTAAATTTTGTCGATTGTTGAATTTTAGGAATTTTTACATTTTTCTCAATTTTTGTATTTTAACAAAATTTACAATATTCAAATTTTGTCCATTTCATTATTTAGGAAACTTTACGATTTTACATTTTTCACAGTTTTTAAAATTTTGGAAACATTTTCTTTTTTATCGAATTTCGGAAAGTTTCCGAAATTTTTAATTTTTTTTTTATTTTTGAATTTTTAGAATTTTTGCATTTTTCTCGATTTTTTCATTTCAACAAAAATTACAATTTTCAAATTTTTTAAATTTCTTAATTTAGAGAACTTTGTGATTTTGTCGATTTTACAGTTTTTACTATTCTGAAAAAATGTTATTTTTTATCAAATTTTCGGAAATTTTGTAAAATTTTAACTTTTTTCTATTTTTGAATTCTTAGAATTTTCGCATTTTTCTCGATTTTTTCATTTTAGCAAAAATTACAATTTTCCAATTTTGTAGATTTCTTAATTTAGAGAACTTTGCGATTTTACAGTTTTCACAGTTTTTACTATTTTGAACAAAATTTATTTTTTTTTATCAATTTTCGTAAATTTCCCGAAATTTTAAATTTTTTCGATTGTTGAATTTTAAGAATATTTGCATTTTTCTCGATTTTTTTTTTTCTTAAATTAACAATATTCAAATTTTGTCCATTTCTTTATTTAGGGAACTTTGCGATTTTACAGTTTTTACAGTTTTTACAATTTTGGAAAAATGTTCTTTTTTATCGAATTTCGGAAAGTTTCCGAAATTTTTAATTTTTTTCGATTTTTGAATTTTTAGAATTTTCGCATTTTTCTCGATTTTTTCATTTCAACAAAAATTACAATTTTCCAATTTTGTAGATTTCTTAATTTAGACAATTTTGTGATTTTGTCGATTTAACAGTTTTTACTATTTTGAACAAAATTTCTCTTGTTATTAAATTTCGGAAATTTTCCGAAATTTTAAATTTTTTCGATTTTTGAATTAAGGGAATTTTAGCATTTTTCTCAATTTTTTTTATTTATAACAAAAATTACAATATTCAAATTTTGTCCATTTCTTTATTTAGGGAACTTTGCGATTTTACAGTTTTCACAGTTTTTACAATTTTGGAAAAATTTTCTTTTTTATCGAATTTCGGAAAGTTTCCGAAATTTTGAATTTTTTTTGATTTTTGAATTTTTAGAATTTTTCCATTTTTCTCGATATTTTCATTTCAACAAAAATTAAAATTTTCCAATTTTTTAGATTTATTAATTTAGAGAACTTTGTGATTTTGTCGATTTTACAGTTTTTACTATTTTGAAAAAATTTTCTTTTTTTTTATCAAATTTTCGGAAATTTTGCAAAATTTGAATTTTTTCGATTTTTTGAATTCTTAGAATTTTCGCATTTTTCCTGATTTTTTCATTTCAACAAAAATTAAAATTTTCCAATTTTGTAGATTTCTTAATTTAGAGAACTTTGCGATTTTACAGTTTTTGCAGTTCTTAAAATTTTGAAAATATTTTATTTTTTTATCGAATTTCGGAAAGTTTCCGTAATTTTTAATTTATTTTTATTTTTGAATTTTTAGAATTTTTGCATTTTTCTCGATTTTTTCATTTCAACAAAAATTACAATTTTTAAATTTTTTAGATTTCTTAATTTAGAGAACTTTGTGATTTTGTCGATTTTACAGTTTTTACTATTCTGAAAAAATTATATTTTTTTATCAAATTTTCGGAAAGTTTGCAAAATTTTAACTTTTTCCGATTTTTGAATTCTTAGAATTTTCTCATTTTTCTCGATTTTTTCATTTTAGCAAAAATCACAATTTTCCAATTTTGTAGATTTCTTAATTTAGAGAACTTTGCGATTTTACAGCTTTCACAGTTTTTACTATTTTGAAAAAAATTTCTTTTGTTATCAAATTTCGGAAATTTTAAATTTTTTAGATTTTTGAATTTAGGGAATTTTAGCATTTTTCTTGATATTTTTAATTCAACAAAAATTACATTTTTCCAATTTTGGCGATTTCTTTATTTAAAGAGCTTTGCGATTTTTAAGTTTTCACAGTCTTTACTATTTTGAAAAAATTTAATTTTTTTATCAAATTTCGGAAATTTTCCGAAATTTTAAATTTTGTCGATTGTTGAATTTTAGGAATTTTTGCATTTTTCTCATTTTTTTTATTTTAACAAAATTTACAATATTCAAATTTTGTCCATTTCATTATTTAGGAAACTTTGCGATTTTACATTTTTCACAGTTTTTAAAATTTTAAAAAAATTTTCTTTTTATCGAATTTCGGAAAGTTTCCGAAATTTTGAATTTTTTTTGATTTTTGAATTTTTATAATTTTTGCATTTTTCTCGATTTTTTCATTTCAACAAAAATTACAATTTTCCAATTTTGTAGATTTCCAAATTAAGAGAACTTTGTGATTTTGTAGATTATACAGATTTCATTATTTTGAAGAAAGTGTCTTCTTTATTCAATTTCGGGAAATTTAGGAATAATTGCATTTTTCTCGATTTTTTTTTTTTTAATTAACAATATTCAAATTTTGTCCATTTCTTTACTTAGGAAACTTTGCGATTTTAAATTTTTCACAGTTTTTACAATTTTGGAAAAATTTAATTTTTTTATCAAATTTCGGAAAATTTCCGAAATTTTTATTTTTTTTTTATTTTTTAATTTTTAGAATTTTTGCATTTTTCTGGATTTTTTCATTTTAACAAAAATTACAATTTTCCAATTTTGTAGATTTCTAAATTAAGAGAAGTTTGTGATTTTGTAGATTATACAGAATTTTAGGAATTTTTGCATTTTTCTCAATTTTTTTATTTTAACAAAATTTATAATATTCAAATTTTGTCCATTTCTTTACTTTGGAAACTTTGCGATTTTACATTTTTCACAGTTTTTACAATTTTGGAAAAATTTTCTTTTTTATCAAATTTCGGAAAATTTCCGAAATTTTTAATTTTTTTTGAATTTTTAATTTTTAGAATTTTTGCATTTTTCTGGATTTTTTCATTTTAACAAAAATTACAATTTTCCAATTTTGTAGATTTCTAAATTAAGAGAACTTTGTGATTTTGTAGATTATACAGATTTCATTATTTTGAAGAAAGTGTCTTCTTTATTCAATTTCGGAAATTTTCCGAAATTTAAAATTTTTCCGATTTTTGAATTTCTTAAATTTATTAATTTTTCTCGATTTTTTCATTTCAACAAAATTTACAATATTCCAATTTTGTATATTTCTTAATTTAAAAAGCTTTGCGATTTTTAAGTTTTCACAGTTTTTACTATTTTGAACAAAATTTCTTTTGTTATTAAATTTCATAAATTTTCCGAAATTTTAAATTTTTTCGATTTTTGAATTAAGGGAATTTTAGCATTTTTCTTGATATTTTTAATTCAACAAAAATTACAATTTTCCAATTTTGGCGATTTCTTTATTTAAAGAGCTTTGCGATTTTTAAGTTTTCACAGTCTTTGCTATTTTTAAAATATTTAATTTTCTTATCAAATTTCGGAAATTTTCCGAAATTTAAAATTTTGTCGATTGTTGAATTTTAGCATTTTTCTCGAGTTTTTTTTTTTTTTTGTAAATTAACAATATTCAAATTTTGTCCATTTCTTTATTTAGGGAACTTTGCGATTTTACAGTTTTTAGAGTTTTTACAATTTTGGAAAAATGTTCTTTTTTATCGAATTTCGGAAAGTTTCCGAAATTTTTAAATTTTTTCGATTTTGAATTTTTAGAATCTTCGCATTTTTCTCGATTTTTTCATTTCAACAAAAATTACAATTTTCCAATTTTTTAGATTTCTTAATTTAGAGAATTTTGTGATTTTGTCGATTTAACAGTTTTTACTATTTTGAAAAAATTTTCTTTTTTTTATCAAAATTTCGGAAATTTTCGGAAATTTCAAATTTTTTCGATTTTTGAATTTAGGGAATTTTAGCATTTTTCTTGAAATTTTTTATTTAACAAAAATTTCAATTTTAAATCTTTTGCGATTTCTTTATTTAAAGAGCTTTGCGATTTTTAAGTTTTCCACAGTTTTTACTATTTTTAAAAAAATTAATTTTTTTATCGAATTTCGGAAAGTTTCCGAATTTTTTAAATTTTTTTGATTTTTGAATTTTAGGAATTTTTGCATTTTTCTCAATTTTTTTATTTTAACAAAATTTACAATATTCAAAATGTGTCCATTTCTTTATTTAGGGAACTTTGCGATTTTACAGTTTTCACAGTTTTTACAATTTTGGAAAAATTTTCTTTTTTATCAAATTTCGGGAAATTTCCAAAATTTTTAATTTTTTTTGATTTTTTAATTTTTAGAATTTTTGCATTTTTCTCGATTTTTTCATTTCAACAAAAATTACAATTTTCCAATTTTGTAGATTTCTAAATTAAGAGAAGTTTGTGATTTTGTCGATTTAACAGTTTTTACTATTTTGAAAAAATTTTCTTTTTTTTATCAAATTTTCGGAAATTTTGCAAAATTTTAATTTTTTTCGATTTTTGAATTTTTGGAATTTTTGCATTTTTCTCGATTTTTTCATTTCAACAAAAATTACAATTTTCCAATTTTGTAGATTTCTTAATTTAGAGAACTTTGTGATTTTGTCAATTTTACAGTCTTTACTATTTTGGAAAAATTTTCTTTTTTATCAAATTTTCGGAAATTTTGCAAAATCTTTATTTTTTTTAGATTTTGGAATTTTTAGAATTTTTGCATTTTTCTCGATTTTTTTTATTTCAAACAAAAATTTTAATTTTCCAATTTTGTATATTTCTTAATTTAGAGAACTTTGCGATTTTACAGTTTTCACAGTTTTTACTATTTTGGAAAAAATTTCTTTTGTTATCGAATTTCGGAAATTTTAAATTTTTTAGATTTTTGAATTTAGGGAATTTTAGCATTTTTCTTGGTATTTTTAATTCAACAAAAGTTACAATTTTCCAATTTTGGCGATTTCTTTATTTAAAGAGTTTTGCGATTTTAAAGTTTTCACAGTCTTTACTATTTTGAGAAAATTTAATTTTTTTTTGTCAAACTTCGTAAATTTTCCGAAATTTTAAATTTTTTCGATTGTTGAATTTTAGGAATATTTGCATTTTTCTCAATTTTTTTTTTTTTTAATTAACAATATTCAAATTTTGTCCATTTCTTTATTTAGGGAACTTTGCGATTTTACAGTTTTTACAATTTTGGAAAAATTTTCTTTTTTTATCAAATTTCGGAAAATTTCCGAAATTTTCAATTTTTATGATTTTTTAATTTTTAGAATTTTTGCTTTTCTCTCGATTTTTTCATTTCAACAAAAATTACAATTTTCCAATTTTTTAGATTTCTAAATTAAGAGAAGTTTGTGATTTTGTCGATTTAACAGTTTTTACTATTTTGAAAAAATTTTCTTTTTTATCAAATTTTCGGAAATTTTGCAAAATTTTAATTTTTTTCGATTTTTGAATTTTTAGAATTTTCGCATTTTCCTCGATTTTTTCATTTCAACAAAAATTACAATTTTCCAATTTTGTAGATTTCTTAATTTAGAGAACTTTGCGATTTTACAGTTTTTACTATTTTGAAAAAAATTTCTTTTGTTATCAAATTTCGGAAATTTAAAATTTTTTCGATTTTTGAATTAAGGGAATTTTAGCATTTTTCTTGATATTTTTAATTCAACAAAAATTACAATTTTCCAATTTTGGCGATTTCTTTATTTAAAAAGCTTTGCGACTTTTAAGTTTTCACAGTCTTTACTATTTTGAAAAATTTTTCTTTTTTTATCAAATTTTCGGAAATTTTGCAACATTTAAATTTTTTTCGATTTTTGAATTTTTAGAATTTTTGCATTTTTCTCGATTTTTTTTCATTTCAACAAAAATTACAATTTTCCAATTTTGTAGATTTCTTAATTTAGAAACCTTTGCGATCTTACAGTTTTCACAGTTGGTACTATTTTGGAAAAAATTTCTTTTGTTATCAAATTTCGGAAATTTTGCAAAATTTTAATTTTTTTCGGTTTTTGAATTTTTGAATTTTTAGAATTTTCGCATTTTTCTCGATTTTTTCATTTCAACAAAAATTACAATTTTCCAATTTTGTAGATTTCTTAATTTAGAGAACTTTGTGATTTTGTCAATTTTACAGTCTTTACTATTTTGGAAAAATTTTCTTTTATATCAAATTTTCGGAAATTTTGCAAAATCTTAATTTTTTTAGATTTTGGAATTTTTAGAATTTTTGCATTTTTCTCGATTTTTTTCATTTCAACAAAAATTACAATTTTTCAATGTGTAGATTTCTTAATTTAGAGAACTTTGCGATTTTACAGTTTTCACAGTTTTTACTATTTTGAAAAAAATTTCTTTTGTTATCGAATTTCGGAAATTTTAAATTTTTTAGATTTTTGAATTTAGGGAATTTTAGTATTTTTCTTGATATTTTTAATTCAACAAAAATTACAATTTTCCAATTTTGGCGATTTCTTTATTTAAAGAGCTTTGCGATTTTTAAGTTTTCACAGTCTTTACTATTTTGAAAAAATTGAATTTTTTTATCAAATTTTCGGAAATTTTGCAACATTTAAATTTTTTTCGATTTTTGAATTTTTAGAATTTTTGCATTTTTCTCGATTTTTTTTCATTTCAACAAAAATTACAATTTTCCAATTTTGTAGATTTCTTAATTTAGAAACCTTTGCGATTTTACAGTTTTCACAGTTGGTACTATTTTGGAAAAAATTTCTTTTGTTATCAAATTTCGGAAATTTTGCAAAATTTTAATTTTTTTCGATTTTTGAATTTTTGAATTTTTAGAATTTTCGCATTTTTCTCGATTTTTTCATTTCAACAAAAATTACAATTTTCCAATTTTGTAGATTTCTTAATTTAGAGAACTTTGTGATTTTGTCAATTTTACAGTCTTTACTATTTTGGAAAAATTTTCTTTTATATCAAATTTTCGGAAATTTTGCAAAATCTTAATTTTTTTAGATTTTGGAATATTTAGAATTTTTGCATTTTTCTCGATTTTTTTCATTTCAACAAAAATTACAATTTTTCAATGTGTAGATTTCTTAATTTAGAGAACTTTGCGATTTTACAGTTTTCACAGTTTTTACTATTTTGAAAAAAATTTCTTTTGTTATCGAATTTCGGAAATTTTAAATTTTTTAGATTTTTGAATTTAGGGAATTTTAGTATTTTTCTTGATATATTTAATTCAACAAAAATTACAATTTTCCAATTTTGGCGATTTCTTTATTTAAAGAGCTTTGCGATTTTTAAGTTTTCACAGTCTTTACTATTTTGAAAAAATTTATTTTTTTTATCAAATTTCTGAAATTTTTCGAAATTTTAAATTATGTCGATTGTTGAATTTTAGGAATTTTTGCATTTTTCTCAATTTTTTTATTTTAACAAAATTTACAATATTCAAAATTTGTCCATTTCTTTATTTGGGGAACTAAATTTTAATTTTTTTCGATTTTTGAATTTTTAGAATTTTCGCATTTTTCTCGATTTTTTTATTTCAACAAAAATTACAATTTTCCAATTTTGTAGATTTCTTAATTTAGAGAACTTTGCGATTTTACAGTTTTCACAGTTTTTACTATTTTGAAAATATTTAATTTTTTTATCTAATTTCGGAAATTTTCCGAAATCTTAATTTTATTCGACTTTTGAATTTTGGGAATTTTTAAATTTTTCTTGATAGTTTTATTCAACAAATTTTACAGTTCTCCATTTTTGTCGATTTCTTAATTTGGAGAACTTCGGGATTTTACAGTTTAAACAGTTTCTACTATTTTGAAAAAATTTCTATTTTTTGTCAAGTTTCGGAAATTTTAAGAAATTTCAAATTTTGTCGATTTTTGAATTTTGAGAATTTTTGCATTTTTCTCGATTTTTTCATTTCAACAAAAATTACAATTTTCCAATTTTGTAGATTTCTTAATTTAGAGAACTTCGCGATTTTTAAGTTTTCACAGTCTTTACCATTTTGAAAAAATTAATTTTTTTTTAACAAATTTGGGAAATTTTCCGAAATTTTAAATTTTGTCGATCGTTGAATTTTAGGAATTTTTGCATTTTTCTCAATTTTTGTATTTTTAACAAAATTTACAATATTTAAATTTTATCCATTTCTTTATTTAGGGAACTTTGCGATTTTACAGTTTTCACAGTTTGTACTATTTTGAAAAAAATTTCTTTTGTTATAAAATTTCGGAAATTTTAAATTTTTTCGATATTTGAATTAAGGGAGTTTTAGCATTTTTCTTGATATTTTTAATTCAACAAAAATTACAATTTTCCAATTTTGGCGATTTCTTTATTTAAAGAGCTTTGCGATTTTTAAGTTTTTACAGTCTTTACTATTTTGAAAAAATTTAATTTTTTTATCAAATTTCGGAAATTTTCCAAAATTTTAAATTTTGTCGATTGTTGAATTTTAGGAATTTTTGCATTTTTCTCAATTTTTTTATTTTAACAAAATTTACAATATTCAAAATTTGTCCATTTCTTTATTTGGGGAACTTTGCGATTTTACAGTTTTTACAATTTTGGAAAAATTTTCTTTTTTTATCAAATTTCGGAAAATTTCCGAAATTTTCAATTTTTATGATTTTTTAATTTTTAGAATTTTTGCTTTTCTCTCGATTTTTTCATTTCAACAAAAATTACAATTTTCCAATTTTGTAGATTTCTAAATTAAGAAAAGTTTGTGATTTTGTCGATTTAACAGTTTTTACTATTTTGAAAAAATTTTCTTTTTTTATCAAATTTTCGGAAATTTTGCAAAATTTTAATTTTTTTCGATTTTTGAATTTTTAGAATTTTCGCATTTTCCTCGATTTTTTCATTTCAACAAAAATTACAATTTTCCAATTTTGTAGATTTCTTAATTTAGAGAACTTTGCGATTTTACAGTTTTCACAGTTTTAACTATTTTGAAAAAAATTTCTTTTGTTATCGAATTTCGGAAATTTTAAATTTTTTAGATTTTTGAATTTAGGGAATTTTAGTATTTTTCTTGATATTTTTAATTCAACAAAAATTACAATTTTCCAATTTTGGCGATTTCTTTATTTAAAGAGCTTTGCGATTTTTAAGTTTTCACAGTCTTTACTATTTTGAAAAAATTTAATTTTTTTATCAAATTTCTGAAATTTTTCGAAATTTTAAATTATGTCGATTGTTGAATTTTAGGAATTTTTGCATTTTTCTCAATTTTTTTATTTTAACAAAATTTACAATATTCAAAATTTGTCCATTTCTTTATTTGGGGAACTAAATTTTAATTTTTTTCGATTTTTGAATTTTGAGAATTTTTGCATTTTTCTCGATTTTTTCATTTCAACAAAAATTACAATTTTCCTATTTTGTAGATTTCTTAATTTAGAGAGCTTTGCGATTTTTAAGTTTTCAGAATCTTTACTATTTTGAAAAAATTTATTTTTTTTATCAAATTTCGGAAATTTTCCAAAATTTTAAATTTTGTCGATTGTTGAATTTTAGGAATCTTTGCATTTTTCTCAATTTTTTTATTTTAACAAAATTTACAATATTCAAAATTTGTCCATTTCTTTATTTAGGGAACTTTGCGATTTTACAGTTTTCACAGTTTTTACAATTTCGTTAAAACGTTCTTTTTTTATCGAATTTCGGAAAGTTTCCGAAATGTTTAATTTTTTTCGATTTTTAAATTTTTAGAATTTTTTAATTTTTCTCGATTTTTTCATTTCAACAAAAATTACAATTTTCCAATTTTGTAGATTTCTTAATTTAGAGAACTTTGCGATTTTACAGTTTTAACAGTTTTTACTATTTTGAAAATATTTAATTTTTTTATCTAATTTCGGAAATTTTCCGAAATGTTAATTTTATTCGACTTTTGAATTTTGGGAATTTTTTGAATTTTTCTTGATAGTTTTATTCAACAAATTTTACAGTTCTCCATTTTTGTCGATTTTTTAATTTGGAGAACTTCGGGATTTTACAGTTTAAACAGTTTCTACTATTTTAAAAAAATTTCTATTTTTTATCAAGTTTCGGAAATTTTAAGAAATTTTAAATTTAGTCGATTTTTGAATTTTGAGCATTTTTGCGTTTTCCTCGATTTTTTCATTTTAACAAAAATTACAATTTTCCAATTTTGTAGATTTCTTAATTAAGAGAACTTTGCGTTTTTACAGTTTTCACAGTTTTTACTATTTTGAAAAAATTTAATTTTTTTATCTAATTTCGAAAATTTTCCGAAATCTTAAATTTTTTCGACTTTTGAATTTTGGGAATTTTTGCATTTTTCTTGATATTTTTATTCAACAAATTTTACAGTTCTCCAATTTTCCGAAATTTTTTCGATTTTTAAATTCAGGGAATTTAAGCATTTTTCTTGATATTTTATATTCAACAAAAATTACAATTTTTATAATTTTTAGAATTTTTGCATTTTTCTTGATTTTTTCATTTCAACAAAAATTACAATTTTACAATTTTGTAGATTTCTAAATTAAGAGAAGTTTGTGATTTTGTCGATTTTACAGTTTTTACTATTTTGAAAAAATTTTCTTTTTTGTATCAAATTTTCGGAAATTTTGCAACATTTAAATTTTTTTCGATTTTTGAATTTTTTGAATTTTTTAATTGTTCTCGATTTTTTCATTTCAACAAAAATTACCATTTTCCAATTTTGTAGATTTCTTAATTTAGTGAACTTTGCGATTTTTAAGTTTTCACAATTTTTACTATTTTGAAAAAATTTAATTTATTTTATCTAATTTCGGAAATTTTCCGAAATCTTAAATTCTTTTCGACTTTTGAATTTTGGGAATTTTTTCGGAAATTTTCCGAAATTTTAAGTTTTTTGGATTTTTCAATTTAGGGAATTTTAGCATTTTTCTTGATATTTTTAATTCAACAAAAATTACAATTTTCCAATTTTGGCGATTTCTTTATTTAAAGAGCTTTGCGATTTTAGAGTTTTCACAGTCTTTACTATTTTGAAAAAATTTAATTTTTTTATCGAATTTGGGTAAAATTCCGAAATTTTTAATTTTATTTTGATTTTTTAATTTTCCAAAATTTTAAATTTTGTCGATTGTTGAATTTTAGGAATTTTTGCATTTTTCTCGATTTTTTTATTATTAACAAAATATTTTTTTTAGAGTTTTTACAATTTTGGAAAAATGTTCTTTTTTATCGAATTTCGGAAAGTTTCCGAAATTTTTAAATTTTTTCGATTTTTGAATTTTTAGAATTTTCGCATTTTTCTCGATATTTTCATTTCAACAAAAATTACAATTTTCCAATTTTTTAGATTTCTTAATTTAGAGAATTTTGTGATTTTGTCGATTTAACAGTTTTTACTATTTTGAAAAAATTTTCTTTTTTTTTATCAAATTTCGGAAATTTTCGGAAATTTTAAATTTTTTCGATTTTTGAATTTAGGGAATTTTAGCATTTTTCTTGATATTTTTATTTCAACAAAAATTACAATTTTAAAATTTTGGCGATTTCTTTATTTAAAGAGCTTTGCGATTTTTAAGATTTCGCAGTTTTTACTATTTTGAAAAAATTTAATTTTTTTATCAAATTTCGGAAATTTTCCGAAATTTTTAATTTTGTTGATTGTTGAATTTTAGGAATTTTTGCATTTTTCTCAATTTTTTTATTTCTACAAAATTTACAATATTTAAAATTTGTCCATTTCTTTATTTAGGGAACTTTGCGATTTTACAGTTTTCATAGTTTTTACAATTTTGGAAAAATTTTATATTTTATTAATTTTCGGAAAATTTCCGAAATTTTTAATTTTTTTTTATTTTTTAATTTTTAGAATTTTTGCATTTTTCTCGATTTTTTCATTTCAACAAAAATTACAATTTTCCAATTTTGTAGATTTCTTAATTTAGAGAACTTTGTGATTTGGTCAATTTTACAGTCTTTACTATTTTGGAAACATTTTTTTTTTATCAAATTTTCGGAAATTTTGCAAAATTTTAATTTTTTTAGATTTTTGAATTTTTAGAATTTTTGCATTTTTTTCGATTTTTTCATTTCAACGAAAATTACAATTTTCCAATTTTGTAGATTTCTTAATTTAGAGAACTTTGCGATTTTACAGTTTTCACAGTTTTTACTATTTTGAAAAAAATTTCTTTTGTTATCGAATTTCGGAAATTTTAAATTTTTTAGATTTTTGAATTTAGGGAATTTTAGCATTTTTCTTGATATTTTTAATTCAACAAAAGTTACAATTTTCCAATTTTGGCGATTTCTTTATTTAAAGAGCTTTGCGATTTTAAAGTTTTCACAGTCTTTACTATTTTGAAAAAATTTAATTTTTTTTATCAAACTTCGTAAATTTTCCGAAATTTTAAATTTTTTCGATTGTTGAATTTTAGGAATATTTGCATTTTTCTCAAATTTTTTTTTTTTTTTAAATTAACAATATTCAAATTTTTTCCATTTCTTAATTTAGGGAACTTTGCGATTTTACAGTTTTTACAGTTTTTACAATTTTGGAAAAATTTTCTTTTTTATCAAATTTCGGAAAATTTCCGAAATTTTAAATTTTTTTTTGATTTTTTAATTTTCAGAATTTTTGCATTTTTCTCGATTTTTTCATTTCAACAAAAATTACAATTTTCCAATTTTGTAGATTTCTAAATTAAGAGAAGTTTGTGATTTGGTCAATTTTACAGTCTTTACTATTTTGGAAAAATTTTCTTTTTTATCAAATTTTCGGAAATTTTGCAAAATCTTAATTTTTTTAGATTTTGGAATTTTTAGAATTTTTGCATTTTTCTCGATTTTTTCATTTCAACAAAATTTACAATATTCCAATTTTGTATATTTCTTAATTTAAAAAGCTTTGCGATTTTTAAGTTTTCACAGTTTTTACTATTTTGAAAAAAATTTCTTTTGTTATCAAATTTCGGAAATTTTCAATTTTTTCGATTTTTGAATTTAGGGAATTTTAGCATTTTTCTTGATATTTTTAATTCAACAAAAATTACAATTTTCCAATTTTGGCGATTTATTTATTTAAAGAGCTTTGCGATTTTATAGTTTTCACAGTCTTTACTATTTTGAAATATTTTCATTTTTTTTATCAAATTTCGGAAATTTTTCGAAATTTTAAATTTTGTCAATTGTTGAATTTTAGGAATTTTTGCATTTTTCTAAATTTTTTTATTTTAACAAAATTTACAATATTCAAAATTTGTCCATTTCTTTATTTAGGGAACTTTGCGATTTTACAGTTTTCACAGTTTTTACAATTTTGGAAAAATTTTGTTTTGTTCGGAAATTTTCCGAAATTTTAAATTTTTTCGATTTTTGAATTAAGGGAATTTTAGCATTTTTCTTGATATTTTTAATTCAACAAAAATTACAATTTTCCAATTTTGGCGATTTCTTTATTTAAAGAGCTTTGCGATTTTTAAGTTTTCACAGTTTTTGCTATTTTTAAAAAATTTAATTTTTTTATCAAATTTCGGAAATTTTCCGAAATTTTAATTTTTTTCGATTTTTGAATTTTCAGAATTTTTGCATTTTTCTCGATTTTTTCATTTCAACAAAAATTACAATTTTCCAATTTTGTAGATTTCTAAATTAAGAGAAGTTTGTGATTTGGTCAATTTTACAGTCTTTACTATTTTGGAAAAATTTTCTTTTTTATCAAATTTTCGGAAATTTTGCAAAAACTTAATTTTTTTAGATTTTGGAATTTTTAGAATTTTTGCATTTTTCTCGATTTTTTCATTTCAACAAAATTTACAATATTCCAATTTTGTATATTTCTTAATTTAAAAAGCTTTGCGATTTTTAAGTTTTCACAGTTTTTACTATTTTGAAAAAAATTTCTTTTGTTATCAAATTTCGGAAATTTTCAATTTTTTCGATTTTTGAATTTAGGGAATTTTAGCATTTTTCTTGATATTTTTAATTCAACAAAAATTACAATTTTCCAATTTTGGCGATTTATTTATTTAAAGAGCTTTGCGATTTTATAGTTTTCACAGTCTTTACTATTTTGAAATATTTTCATTTTTTTTATCAAATTTCGGAAATTTTTCGAAATTTTAAATTTTGTCAATTGTTGAATTTTAGGAATTTTTGCATTTTTCTAAATTTTTTTATTTTAACAAAATTTACAATATTCAAAATTTGTCCATTTCTTTATTTAGGGAACTTTGCGATTTTACAGTTTTCACAGTTTTTACAATTTTGGAAAAATTTTGTTTTGTTCGGAAATTTTCCGAAATTTTAAATTTTTTCGATTTTTGAATTAAGGGAATTTTAGCATTTTTCTTGATATTTTTAATTCAACAAAAATTACAATTTTCCAGTTTTGGCGATTTCTTTATTTAAAGAGCTTTGCGATTTTTAAGTTTTCACAGTTTTTGCTATTTTTAAAAAATTTAATTTTTTTATCAAATTTCGGAAATTTTCCGAAATTTTAATTTTTTTCGATTTTTGAATTTTTAGAATTTTCGAATTTTTCTCGATTTTTTCATTTCAACAAAAATTACAATTTTCCAATTTTGTAGATTTCTAAATTAAGAGAAGTTTGTGATTTTGTCGATTTTACAGTTTTTACTATTTTGAAAAAATTTTCTTTTTTTATAAAATTTTCGGAAATTTTGCAAAATTTTAATTTTTTTCGATTTTTGAATTTTTAGAATTTTCGAATTTTTCTCGATTTTTTCATTTCAACAAAAATTACAATTTTCCAATTTTGTAGATTTCTTAATTTAGAGAACTTTGCGATTTTACAGTTTTCACAGTTTTTACTATTTTGAAAAAAATTTGTTTTGTTCGGAAATTTTCCGAAATTTTAAATTTTTTCGATTTTTGAATTAAGGGAATTTTAGCATTTTTCTTGATATTTTTAATTCAACAAAAATTAAAATTTTCCAATTTTGGCGATTTCTTTATTTAAAGAGCTTTGCGATTTTTAAGTTTTTACAGTCTTTTTCTTTTCTTTTTCTTTTTTATCAAATTTCGGAAAATTTCCGAAATTTTTATTTTTTTTGTGATTTTTTATTTATTTTTCTCGATTTTTTCTTTTCAACAAAAATTACAATTTTCCAATTTTGTAGATTTCTTAATTTAGAGAACTTTGCGATTTTTTAGTGTTCACAGTTTTTACTATTTTGAAAATATTTAATTTTTTTATCTACTTTCGGAAATTTTCCGAAATCTTAATTTTATTCGACTTTTGAATTTTGGGAATTTTTTAATTTTTCTTGATAGTTTTTGTCAACAAATTTTACAGTTCTCCATTTTTGTCGATTTCTTAATTTGGAGAGCTTCGGGATTTTACAGTTTAAACAGTTTCTACTATTTGGAAAAAATTTCTATTTTTTATCAAGTTTCGGAAATTTTAAGAAATTTTAAATTTTGTCGATTTTTGAATTTTGAGAATTTTTGCATTTTTCTCGATTTTTTCATTTCAACAAAAATTACAATTTTCCTATTTTGTAGATTTCTTAATTTAGAGAGCTTTGCGATTTTTAAGTTTTCAGAATCTTTACTATTTTGAAAAAATTTAATTTTTTTATCAAATTTCGGAAATTTTCCAAAATTTTAAATTTTGTCGATTGTTGAATTTTAGGAATCTTTGCATTTTTCTCAATTTTTTTATTTTAACAAAATTTACAATATTCAAAATTTGTCCATTTCTTTATTTAGGGAACTTTGCGATTTTACAGTTTTCACAGTTTTTACAATTTTGGAAAAATTTTCTTTTTATCAAATTTCGGAAAATTTCCGAAATTTTCAATTTTTATAATTTTTTAATTTTTAGAATTTTTGCATTTTTCTTGATTTTTTCATTTCAACAAAAATTACAATTTCACAATTTTGTAGATTTCTAAATTAAGAGAAGTTTGTGATTTTGTCGATTTAACAGTTTTTCCTATTGTGAAAAAATTTTCATTTTTTATCAAATTTTCGGAAATTTTGCAAAATTTAAATTTTTTTCGATTTTGAATTTTTAGAATTTTCGCATTTTCCTCGATTTTTTCATTTCAACAAATATTGCAATTTTCCAATTTTGTAGATTTCTTAATTTAGAGGACTTTGCGATTTTACAGTTTTCACAGTTTTTACTATTTTGAAAAAAATTTCTTTTGTTATCAAATTTCGGAAATTTAAAATTTTTTCGATTTTTGAATCAAGGGAATTTTAACATTTTTCTTGTTATTTTTAATTAAACAAAAATTACAATTTTCCAATTTTGGCGATCTCTAAATTAAGAGAAGTTTGTGATTTTGTCGATTTAACAGTTTTTACTAGTTTGAAAAAATTTTCTTTTTTTATCAAATTTTCGGAAATTTTGCAAAATTTTAATTTTTTTCGATTTTTGAATTTTTTGAATTTTCGCATTTTTCTCGATTTTTTTCATTTCAACAAAATTTACAATATTCCAATTTTGTAGATTTCTTTATTTAAAGAGCTTTGGAATTTTGAAGATTTCACAGTCTCTACTATTTTGACAAAATTTAATTTTTTTATCAAATTTCGGAAATTTTCCGAAATTTTAAATGTTGTCGATGGTTGAATTTTACAATATTCAAATTTTGTCCATTTCTTTATTTAGGGAACTTTGCGATTTTACAGTTTTCACAGTTTTTACAATTTTGTTAAAACGTTCTTTTTTTATCGAATTTCGGAAAGTTTTCGAAATGTTTAATTTTTTTCGATTTTTAAATTTTTAGAATTTTTTAATTTTTCTCGATTTTTTCATTTCAACAAAAATTACAATTTTCCAATTTTGTAGATTTCTTAATTTAGAGAACTTTGCGATTTTACAGTTTTAACAGTTTTTACTATTTTGAAAATATTTAATTTTTTTATCTAATTTCGGAAATTTTCCGAAATGTTAATTTTATTCGACTTTTGAATTTTGGGAATTTTTGAATTTTTCTTGATAGTTTTATTCAACAAATTTTACAGTTCTCCATTTTTGTCGATTTTTTAATTTGGAGAACTTCGGGATTTTACAGTTTAAACAGTTTCTACTATTTTGAAAAAATTTCTATTTTTTATCAAGTTTCGGAAATTTTAAGAAATTTTAAATTTAGTCGATTTTTGAATTTTGAGCATTTTTGCATTTTTCTCAATTTTTTCATTTTAACAAAAATTACAATTTTCCAATTTTGTAGATTTCTTAATTAAGAGAACTTTGCGTTTTTACAGTTTTCACAGTTTTTACTATTTTGAAAAAATTTAATTTTTTTATCTAATTTCGAAAATTTTCCGAAATCTTAAATTTTTTCGACTTTTGAATTTTGGGAATTTTTGCATTTTTCTTGATATTTTTATTCAACAAATTTTACAGTTCTCCAATTTTCCCAAATTTTTTCGATTTTTAAATTCAGGGAATTTAAGCATTTTTCTTGATATTTTATATTCAACAAAAATTACAATTTTTATAATTTTTAGAATTTTTGCATTTTTCTTGATTTTTTCATTTCAACAAAAATTACAATTTTACAATTTTGTAGATTTCTAAATTAAGAGAAGTTTGTGATTTTGTCGATTTTACAGTTTTTACTATTTTGAAAAAATTTTCTTTTTTGTATCAAATTTTCGGAAATTTTGCAACATTTAAATTTTTTTCGATTTTTGAATTTTTTGAATTTTTTAATTGTTCTCGATTTTTTCATTTCAACAAAAATTACCATTTTCCAATTTTGTAGATTTCTTAATTTAGTGAACTTTGCGATTTTTAAGTTTTCACAATTTTTACTATTTTGAAAAAATTTAATTTATTTTATCTAATTTCGGAAATTTTCCGAAATCTTAAATTCTTTTCGACTTTTGAATTTTAGGAATTTTTTCGGAAATTTTCCGAAATTTTAAGTTTTTTGGATTTTTCAATTTAGGGAATTTTAGAATTTTTCTTGATATTTTTAATTCAACAAAAATTACAATTTTCCAATTTTGGCGATTTCTTTATTTAAAGAGCTTTGCGATTTTAGAGTTTTCACAGTCTTTACTATTTTGAAAAAATTTAATTTTTTTATCGAATTTGGGTAAAATTCCGAAATTTTTAATTTTATTTTGATTTTTTAATTTTCCAAAATTTTAAATTTTGTCGATTGTTGAATTTTAGGAATTTTTGCATTTTTCTCGATTTTTTGATTATTAACTTTTTTTAGAGTTTTTACAATTTTGGAAAAATGTTCTTTTTTATCGAATTTCGGAAAGTTTCCGAAATTTTTAAATTTTTTCGATTTTTGAATTTTTAGAATTTTCGCATTTTTCTCGATATTTTCATTTCAACAAAAATTACAATTTTCCAATTTTTTAGATTTCTTAATTTAGAGAATTTTGTGATTTTGTCGATTTAACAGTTTTTACTATTTTGAAAAAATTTTCTTTTTTTTTATCAAATTTCGGAAATTTTCGGAAATTTTAAATTTTTTCGATTTTTGAATTTAGGGAATTTTAGCATTTTTCTTGATATTTTTATTTCAACAAAAATTACAATTTTAAAATTTTGGCGATTTCTTTATTTAAAGAGCTTTGCGATTTTTAAGATTTCGCAGTTTTTACTATTTTGAAAAAATTTAATTTTTTTATCAAATTTCGGAAATTTTCCGAAATTTTTAATTTTGTTGATTGTTGAATTTTAGGAATTTTTGCATTTTTCTCAATTTTTTTATTTCTACAAAATTTACAATATTTAAAATTTGTCCATTTCTTTATTTAGGGAACTTTGCGATTTTACAGTTTTCATAGTTTTTACAATTTTGGAAAAATTTTATTTTTTATTAATTTTCGGAAAATTTCCGAAATTTTTAATTATTTTTGATTTTTTAATTTTTAGAATTTTTGCATTTTTCTCGATTTTTTCATTTCAACAAAAATTACAATTTTCCAATTTTGTAGATTTCTTAATTTAGAGAACTTTGTGATTTGGTCAATTTTACAGTCTTTACTATTTTGGAAACATTTTTTTTTTATCAAATTTTCGAAAATTTTGCAAAATTTTAATTTTTTTAGATTTTTGAATTTTTAGAATTTTTGCATTTTTCTCGATTTTTTCATTTCAACGAAAATTAAAATTTTCCAATTTTGTAGATTTCTTAATTTAGAGAACTTTGCGATTTTACAGTTTTCACAGTTTTTACTATTTTGAAAAAAATTTCTTTTGTTATCGAATTTCGGAAATTTTAAATTTTTTAGATTTTTGAATTTAGGGAATTTTAGCATTTTTCTTGATATTTTTAATTCAACAAAAGTTACAATTTTCCAATTTTGGCGATTTCTTTATTTAAAGAGCTTTGCGATTTTAAAGTTTTCACAGTCTTTACTATTTTGAAAAAATTTAATTTTTTTTATCAAACTTCGTAAATTTTCCGAAATTTTAAATTTTTTCGATTGTTGAATTTTAGGAATATTTGCATTTTTCTCAAATTTTTTTTTTTTTTTAAATTAACAATATTCAAATTTTGTCCATTTCTTAATTTAGGGAACTTTGCGATTTTACAGTTTTTACAGTTTTTACAATTTTGGAAAAATTTTCTTTTGTTATCAAATTTCGGAAATTTAAAATTTTTTCGATTTTTGAATCAAGGGAATTTTAACATTTTTCTTGTTATTTTTAATTAAACAAAAATTACAATTTTCCAATTTTGGCGATCTCTAAATTAAGAGAAGTTTGTGATTTTGTCGATTTAACAGTTTTTACTAGTTTGAAAAAATTTTCTTTTTTTATCAAATTTTCGGAAATTTTGCAAAATTTTAATTTTTTTCGATTTTTGAATTTTTTGAATTTTCGCATTTTTCTCGATTTTTTTCATTTCAACAAAATTTACAATATTCCAATTTTGTAGATTTCTTTATTTAAAGAGCTTTGGAATTTTGAAGATTTCACAGTCTCTACTATTTTGACAAAATTTAATTTTTTTATCAAATTTCGGAAATTTTCCGAAATTTTAAATGTTGTCGATGGTTGAATTTTACAATATTCAAATTTTGTCCATTTCTTTATTTAGGGAACTTTGCGATTTTACAGTTTTCACAGTTTTTACAATTTTGTTAAAACGTTCTTTTTTTATCGTATTTCGGAAAGTTTCCGAAATGTTTAATTTTTTTCGATTTTTAAATTTTTAGAATTTTTTAATTTTTCTCGATTTTTTCATTTCAACAAAAATTACAATTTTCCAATTTTGTAGATTTCTTAATTTAGAGAACTTTGCGATTTTACAGTTTTAACAGTTTTTACTATTTTGAAAATATTTAATTTTTTTATCTAATTTCGGAAATTTTCCGAAATGTTAATTTTATTCGACTTTTGAATTTTGGGAATTTTTGAATTTTTCTTGATAGTTTTATTCAACAAATTTTACAGTTCTCCATTTTTGTCGATTTTTTAATTTGGAGAACTTCGGGATTTTACAGTTTAAACAGTTTCTACTATTTTGAAAAAATTTCTATTTTTTATCAAGTTTCGGAAATTTTAAGAAATTTTAAATTTAGTCGATTTTTGAATTTTGAGCATTTTTGCATTTTTCTCAATTTTTTCATTTTAACAAAAATTACAATTTTCCAATTTTGTAGATTTCTTAATTAAGAGAACTTTGCGTTTTTACAGTTTTCACAGTTTTTACTATTTTGAAAAAATTTAATTTTTTTATCTAATTTCGAAAATTTTCCGAAATCTTAAATTTTTTCGACTTTTGAATTTTGGGAATTTTTGCATTTTTCTTGATATTTTTATTCAACAAATTTTACAGTTCTCCAATTTTCCGAAATTTTTTCGATTTTTAAATTCAGGGAATTTAAGCATTTTTCTTGATATTTTATATTCAACAAAAATTACAATTTTTATAATTTTTAGAATTTTTGCATTTTTCTTGATTTTTTCATTTCAACAAAAATTACAATTTTACAATTTTGTAGATTTCTAAATTAAGAGAAGTTTGTGATTTTGTCGATTTTACAGTTTTTACTATTTTGAAAAAATTTTCTTTTTTGTATCAAATTTTCGGAAATTTTGCAACATTTAAATTTTTTTCGATTTTTGAATTTTTTGAATTTTTTAATTGTTCTCGATTTTTTCATTTCAACAAAAATTACCATTTTCCAATTTTGTAGATTTCTTAATTTAGTGAACTTTGCGATTTTTAAGTTTTCACAATTTTTACTATTTTGAAAAAATTTAATTTATTTTATCTAATTTCGGAAATTTTCCGAAATCTTAAATTCTTTTCGACTTTTGAATTTTAGGAATTTTTTCGGAAATTTTCCGAAATTTTAAGTTTTTTGGATTTTTCAATTTAGGGAATTTTAGAATTTTTCTTGATATTTTTAATTCAACAAAAATTACAATTTTCCAATTTTGGCGATTTCTTTATTTAAAGAGCTTTGCGATTTTAGAGTTTTCACAGTCTTTACTATTTTGAAAAAATTTAATTTTTTTATCGAATTTGGGTAAAATTCCGAAATTTTTAATTTTATTTTGATTTTTTAATTTTCCAAAATTTTAAATTTTGTCGATTGTTGAATTTTAGGAATTTTTGCATTTTTCTCGATTTTTTGATTATTAACTTTTTTTAGAGTTTTTACAATTTTGGAAAAATGTTCTTTTTTATCGAATTTCGGAAAGTTTCCGAAATTTTTAAATTTTTTCGATTTTTGAATTTTTAGAATTTTCGCATTTTTCTCGATATTTTCATTTCAACAAAAATTACAATTTTCCAATTTTTTAGATTTCTTAATTTAGAGAATTTTGTGATTTTGTCGATTTAACAGTTTTTACTATTTTGAAAAAATTTTCTTTTTTTTTATCAAATTTCGGAAATTTTCGGAAATTTTAAATTTTTTCGATTTTTGAATTTAGGGAATTTTAGCATTTTTCTTGATATTTTTATTTCAACAAAAATTACAATTTTAAAATTTTGGCGATTTCTTTATTTAAAGAGCTTTGCGATTTTTAAGATTTCGCAGTTTTTACTATTTTGAAAAAATTTAATTTTTTTATCAAATTTCGGAAATTTTCCGAAATTTTTAATTTTGTTGATTGTTGAATTTTAGGAATTTTTGCATTTTTCTCAATTTTTTTATTTCTACAAAATTTACAATATTTAAAATTTGTCCATTTCTTTATTAAGGGAACTTTGCGATTTTACAGTTTTCATAGTTTTTACAATTTTGGAAAAATTTTATTTTTTATTAATTTTCGGAAAATTTCCGAAATTTTTAATTATTTTTGATTTTTTAATTTTTAGAATTTTTGCATTTTTCTCGATTTTTTCATTTCAACAAAAATTACAATTTTCCAATTTCGTAGATTTCTTAATTTAGAGAACTTTGTGATTTGGTCAATTTTACAGTCTTTACTATTTTGGAAACATTTTTTTTTTATCAAATTTTCGAAAATTTTGCAAAATTTTAATTTTTTTAGATTTTTGAATTTTTAGAATTTTTGCATTTTTCTCGATTTTTTCATTTCAACGAAAATTAAAATTTTCCAATTTTGTAGATTTCTTAATTTAGAGAACTTTGCGATTTTACAGTTTTCACAGTTTTTACTATTTTGAAAAAAATTTCTTTTGTTATCGAATTTCGGAAATTTTAAATTTTTTAGATTTTTGAATTTAGGGAATTTTAGCATTTTTCTTGAAATTTTTAATTCAACAAAAGTTACAATTTTCCAATTTTGGCGATTTCTTTATTTAAAGAGCTTTGCGATTTTAAAGTTTTCACAGTCTTTACTATTTTGAAAAAATTTAATTTTTTTTATCAAACTTCGTAAATTTTCCGAAATTTTAAATTTTTTCGATTGTTGAATTTTAGGAATATTTGCATTTTTCTCAAATTTTTTTTTTTTTTTAAATTAACAATATTCAAATTTTGTCCATTTCTTAATTTAGGGAACTTTGCGATTTTACAGTTTTTACAGTTTTTACAATTTTGGAAAAATTTTCTTTTGTTATCAAATTTTCGGAAATTTTGCAAAATCTTAATTTTTTTAGATTTTGGAATTTTTAGAATTTTTGCATTTTTCTCGATTTTTTCATTTCAACAAAATTTACAATTTTCCAATTTTGTAGATTTCTAAATTAAGAGAAGTTTGTGATTTTGTCGATTTTACAGTTTTTACTATTTTGAAAAAATTTTCTTTTTTTATAAAATTTTCGGAAATTTTGCAAAATTTTAATTTTTTTCGATTTTTGAATTTTTAGAATTTTCGAATTTTTCTCGATTTTTTCATTTCAACAAAAATTACAATTTTCCAATTTTGTAGATTTCTTAATTTAGAGAACTTTGCGATTTTACAGTTTTCACAGTTTTTACTATTTTGAACAAAATTTGTTTTGTTCGGAAATTTTCCGAAATTTTAAATTTTTTCGATTTTTGAATTAAGGGAATTTTAGCATTTTTCTTGATATTTTTAATTCAACAAAAATTAAAATTTTCCAATTTTGGCGATTTCTTTATTTAAAGAGCTTTGCGATTTTTAAGTTTTCACAGTTTTTGCTATTTTTAAAAAATTTAATTTTTTTATCAAATTTGGGAAATTTTCCGAAATTTTAAATTTCGTCGATTGTTGAATTTTAGCATTTTTCTCGAGTTTTTTTTTTTTTTTTAAATTAACAATATTCAAATTTTGTCCATTTCTTTATTTAGGGATCTTTGCGATTTTACAGTTTTTACAGTTTTTACAATTTTGGAAAAATGTTCTTTTTTATCGAATTTCGGAAAGTTTCCGAAATTTTGAATTTTTTTCGATTTTTGAATTTTTAGAATTTTCGCATTTTTCTCGATTTTTTCATTTCAACAAAAATTACAATTTTCCAATTTTGTAGATTTCTAAATTAAGAGAAGTTTGTGATTTTGTCGATTTAACAGTTTTTAATATTTTGAAAAATTTTTCTTTTTTTATCAAATTTTCGGAAATTTTGCAAAATTTTAATTTTTTTCGATTTTTGAATTTTAGCATTTTTCTCGAGTTTTTTTTTTTTTTTTTTAAATTAACAATATTCAAATTTTGTCCAATTCTTTATTTAGGGAACTTTGCGATTTTACAGTTTTTAGAGTTTTTACAATTTTGGAAAAATGTTCTTTTTTATCGAATTTCGGAAAATTTCCGAAATTTTTAATTTTTTTTTGATTTTTTAATTTTTAGAATTTTTGCATTTTTCTCGATTTTTTCATTTCAACAAAAATTACAATTTTCCAATTTTGTAGATTTCTAAATTAAGAGAAGTTTGTGATTTTGTCGATTATACAGATTTTATTATTTTGAAGAAAGTGTCTTCTTTATTCAATTTCGCAAATTTTCCGAAATTTTAAATTATTCCGATTTTTGAATTTCTTTAATTTTTGAATTTTTCTCGATTTTTTCATTTCAACAAAATTTACAATATTCCAATTTTGTATATTTCTTAATTTAAAAAGCTTTGCGATTTTTAAGTTTTCACAGTTTTTACTATTTTGAAAAAAATTTCTTTTTTTACCAGATTTCGGAAAATTTCCGAAATTTAAAATTTTTTAGATTTTTGAATTTAGGGAATTTTAGAATTTTTCTTGATATTTTTATTCAACAAATTTTACAGTTCTCCAATTTTGTCGATTTCTTAATTTGGAGAACTTTGTGATTTTACAGTTTAAACAGTTTTTACTATTTTAAACAAATTTCCTTTTTTTTTTATCAAGTTTCCGAAATTTTCCGAAATTTTAAATGTTGTCGATTGTTGAATTTTAGGAATTTTTGCATTTTTCTCGATTTTTTTATTTTTAACAAAATTTACAATTTTCACATTTTGCCCATTTCTTTATTTAGGGAACTTTGCGATTTTACATTTTTCACAGTTTTTACAATTTTGGAAACATTTTCTTTTTTATCGAATTTCGGAAAGTTTCCAAAATTTTTAATTTTTTTTGATTTATGAATTTTTAGAATTTTTGCATTTTTCTCGATTTTTTCATTTCAAGAAAAATTACAATTTTCAAATTTTTTAAATTTCTTAATTTAGAGAACTTTGTGATTTTGTCGATTTTACAGTTTTTACTATTTTGAAAAAATTTTCTTTTTTTATCAAAATTTCGGAAGTTTTGCAAAATTTTAATTTTTATCGATTTTTGAATTTTTAGAATTTTTGAACTTTTCTCGATTTTTTCATTTTAACAAAAATTACAATTCTCCAATTTTGTACATTTCTTAATTTAGAGAACTTTGCGATTTTACAGTTTTTTCAGTTTTTAAAATTTTGAAAATATTTAATTTTTTTATCAAATTTCGGAAAGTTTCCGTAATTTTTAATTTTTTTTTATTTTTGAATTTTTAGAATTTTTGAATTTTTCTCGATTTTTTCATTTCAACAAAAATTACAATTTTCCAATTTTTTAGATTTCTTAATTTAGAGAACTTTGTGATTTTGTCTATTTTACAGTTCTTACTATTTTGAAATAATTTTATTTTTTTATCAAATTATAGGAAATTTTGCAAAATTTTAACTTTTTTCGATTTTTGAATTTTTAGAATTTTCGCATTTTTCTCGATTTTTTCATTTCAACAAAAATTACAATTTTCCAATTTTTTAGTTTTCTTAATTTAGAGAATTTTGTGATTTTGTCGATTTAACAGTTTTTACTATTTTGAAAAAATTTTCTTTTTTTATCATATTTCGGAAATTTTCGGAAATATTAAATTTTTTCGATTTTTGAATTTAGGGAATTTTAGCATTTTTCTTGATATTTTTAATTCAACAAAAATTACAATTTTCCAATTTTGGCGATTTATTTATTTAAAGAGCTTTGCGATTTTTAAGTTTTCACAGTCTTTACTATTTTGAAAAAATTTAATTTTTTTTATTAAATTTCATAAATTTCCCGAAATTTTAAATTTTTTCGATTGTTGCATTTTAGGAATAATTGCATTTTTCTGGATTTTTTTTTTTTAATTAACAATATTCAAATTTTGTCCATTTCTTTATTTAGGGAACTTTGCGATCTTACAGTTTTTACAATTTTGGAAAAATGTTTTTTTTTATCATATTTCGGAAAGTTTCCGAAATTTTAATTTTTTTCGATTTTTGAATTTTTAGAATTTTTGCATTTTTCTCGATTTTTTCATTTCAACAAAAATTACAATTTTTTAGATTTCTTAATTAAGAAAAATTTGTGATTTTGTCGATTTAACAGTTTTTACTATTTTGGAGAAAGTGTCTTCTTTATTCAATTTCGGAATTTTAAGAAATTCTAAATTTTTTCGATTTTTGAATTTTTAGAATTTTCGCATTCTTTTCGATTTTTTCATTTCATCAAAAATTACAATTTTCAAATTTTTTAGATTTCTTAATTTTGAGAACTTTGTGATTTTGTCAATTTTACAGTTTTTACTATTTTGAAAAAATTTTCTTTTTATAACAATTTTCCAATTTTGTAGATTTCTTAATTTAGAAAACTTTGCGATTTTACAGATTTCACAGTTTTTACTATTTTGTAAAAAATTTCTTTTTTTACCAGATTTCGGAAATTTTCCGAAATTTTAAATTTTTTAGGTTTTTGAATTTAGGGAATTTTAGCATTTTTCTTGATATTTTTAATTCAACAAAAGATACAATTTTCAAATTTTGGCGATTTCATTATTTAAAGAGCTTTGCGATTTTAAAGTTTTCACAGTCTTTACTATTTTGAAAAAATTAATTTTTTTTCATCAAATTTCGGAAATTTTCCGAAATTTTAAATTTTTTCGATTGTTGAATTTTAGGAATATTTGATTTTTCTCGATTTTTGTATTTTAAACAAAATTTACAATATTCAAATTTTGTCCATTTTTTATTTAGGGAACTTTGTGATTTTATAGTTTTCACAGTTTTTACAATTTTGGAAAAATGTTCTTTTTTATCGAATTTCGAAAAATTTCCGAAATTTTTAATTTTTTTTGATTTTTTAATTTTTAGAATTTTTGCATTTTTCTCGATTTTTTCATTTCAACAAAAATTACAATTTTCCAATTTTGTAGATTTCTAAATTAAGAGAAGTTTGTGATTTTGTCGATTATACAGATTTTATTATTTTGAAGAAAGTGTCTTCTTTATTCAATTTCGCAAATTTTCCGAAATTTTAAATTATTCCGATTTTTGAATTTCTTTAATTTTTGAATTTTTCTCGATTTTTTCATTTCAACAAAATTTACAATATTCCAATTTTGTATATTTCTTAATTTAAAAAGCTTTGCGATTTTTAAGTTTTCACAGTTTTTACTATTTTGAAAAAAATTTCTTTTTTTACCAGATTTCGGAAATTTTCCGAAATTTAAAATTTTTTCGATTTTTGAATTTAGGGAATTTTAGAATTTTTCTTGATATTTTTATTCAACAAATTTTACAGTTCTCCAATTTTGTCGATTTCTTAATTTGGAGAACTTTGTGATTTTACAGTTTAAACAGTTTTTACTATTTTAAACAAATTTCCTTTTTTTTATCAAGTTTCCGAAATTTTCCGAAATTTTAAATTTTGTCGATTGTTGAATTTTAGGAATTTTTGCATTTTTCTCGATTTTTTTATTTTTAACAAAATTTACAATTTTCACATTTTGCCCATTTCTTTATTTAGGTAACTTTGCGATTTTACATTTTTCACAGTTTTTACAATTTTGGAAACATGTTCTTTTTTATCGAATTTCGGAAAGTTTCCAAAATTTTTAATTTTTTTTGATTTATGAATTTTTAGAATTTTTGCATTTTTCTCGATTTTTTCATTTCAAGAAAAATTACAATTTTCAAATTTTTTAAATTTCTTAATTTAGAGAACTTTGTGATTTTGTCGATTTTACAGTTTTTACTATTTTGAAAAAATTTTCTTTTTTTATCAAAATTTCGGAAGTTGTGCAAAATTTTAATTTTTATCGATTTTTGAATTTTAGAATTTTTGAATTTTTCTCGATTTTTTCATTTTAACAAAAATTACAATTCTCCAATTTTGTACATTTCTTAATTTAGAGAACTTTGCGATTTTACAGTTTTTACAGTTTTTAAAATTTTGAAAATATTTAATTTTTTTATCAAATTTCGGAAAGTTTCCGTAATTTTTAATTTTTTTTTATTTTTGAATTTTTAGAATTTTTGAATTTTTCTCGATTTTTTCATTTCAACAAATATAACAATTTTCCAATTTTTTAGATTTCTTAATTTAGAGAACTTTGTGATTTTGTCTATTTTACAGTTCTTACTATTTTAAAATAATTTTATTTTTTAATCAAATTTTAGGAAATTTTGCAAAATTTTAACTTTTTTCGATTTTTGAATTTTTAGAATTTTCGCATTTTTCTCGATTTTTTCATTTCAACAAAAATTACAATTTTCCAATTTTTTAGTTTTCTTAATTTAGAGAATTTTGTGATTTTGTCGATTTAACAGTTTTTACTATTTTGAAAAAATTTTCTTTTTTTATCATATTTCGGAAATTTTCGGAAATTTTAAATTTTTTCGATTTTTGAATGTAGGGAATTTTAGCATTTTTCTTGATATTTTTAATTCAACAAAAATTACAATTTTCCAATTTTGGCGATTTATTTATTTAAAGAGCTTTGCGATTTTTAAGTTTTCACAGTCTTTACTATTTTGAAAAAATTTAATTTTTTTTATTAAATTTCCTAATTTCCCGAAATTTTAAATTTTTTCGATTGTTGCATTTTAGGAATAATTGCATTTTTCTCGATTTTTTTTTTTTAATTAACAATATTCAAATTTTGTCCATTTCTTTATTTAGGGAACTTTGCGATCTTACAGTTTTTACAATTTTGGAAAAATGTTTTTTTTTATCATATTTCGGAAAGTTTCCGAAATTTTAATTTTTTTCGATTTTTGAATTTTTAGAATTTTTGCATTTTTCTCGATTTTTTCATTTCAACAAAAATTACAATTTTCCAATTTTTTAGATTTCTTAATTAAGAAAAATTTGTGATTTTGTCGATTTAACAGTTTTTACTATTTTGGAGAAAGTGTCTTCTTTATTCAATTTCGGAATTTTAAGAAATTCTAAATTTTTTCGATTTTTGAATTTTTAGAATTTTCGCATTCTTTTCGATTTTTTCATTTCATCA
The DNA here is from genome assembly GCA_963583835.1 of Drosophila immigrans. Taxonomy (NCBI): domain Eukaryota; kingdom Metazoa; phylum Arthropoda; class Insecta; order Diptera; family Drosophilidae; genus Drosophila; species Drosophila immigrans. The sequence goes on along the minus strand of CAUZWO010000094.1, from coordinate 692,227 downwards.
AAAATTACAATTTTCAAATTTTTTAGATTTCTTAATTTTGAGAACTTTGTGATTTTGTCAATTTTACAGTTTTTACTATTTTGAAAAAATTTTCTTTTTATAACAATTTTCCAATTTTGTAGATTTCTTAATTTAGAAAACTTTGCGATTTTGCAGTTTTCACAGTTTTTACTATTTTGTAAAAAATTTCTTTTTTTATCAAATTTCGGAAATTTTAAATTTTTTAGGTTTTTGAATTTAGGGAATTTTAGCATTTTTCTTGATATTTTTAATTCAACAAAAGATACAATTTTCAAATTTTGGCGATTTCATTATTTAAAGAGCTTTGCGATTTTAAAGTTTTCACAGTCTTTACTATTTTGAAAAAATTAAATTTTTTTCATCAAATTTCGGAAATTTTCCAAAATTTTAAATTTTTTCGATTGTTGAATTTTAGGAATATTTGCATTTTTCTCGATTTTTGTATTTTAAACAAAATTTACAATATTCAAATTTTGTCCATTTTTTTATTTAGGGTACTTTGTGATTTTATAGTTTTCACAGTTTTTACAATTTTGGAAAAATGTTCTTTTCTATCGTATTTCGGAAAGTTTCCGAAACTTTTAATTTTTTTTGATTTTTTAATTTTTTGAATTTTTGCATTTTTCTCGATTTTTTCATTTCAACAAAAATTACAATTTTTCAATTTTGTAGATTTCTAAGTTAAGAGAAGTTTGAGATTTTGTCGATTATACAGTTTTTAGTATTTTGGAGAAAGTGTCTTCTTTATTCAATTTCGGAATTTTAAGAAATTCTAAATTTTTTCGATTTTTGAATTTTTAGAATTTTCGCATTTTTTTCGATTTTTTCATTTCATCAAAAATTACAATTTTAAAATTTTTTAGATTTCTTAATTTTGAGAACTTTGTGATTTTGTCGATCTTACAGTTTTTACTATTTTGAAAAAATTTTCTTTTTTTATCAAAATTTCGGAAGTTTTGCAAAATTTTAATTTTATCGATTTTTGAATTTTTAGAATTTTCGCTTTTTTCTCGATTTTTTCATTTTAACAAAAATTGCAATTCTCCAATATTGTAGACTTCTTAATTTAGAGAACTTTGCGATTTTACAGTTTTTACAGTTTTTACAGTTTTTAAAATTTTGAAAATATTTATTTTTTTTATCGAATTTTGGAAAGTTTCCGTAATTTTTAATTTTTTTTTATTTTTAAATTTTTAGAATTTTTGAATTTTTCTCGATTTTTTCATTTCAACAAAAATTACAATTTTCCAATTTTTTAGATTTCTTAATATAGAGAACTTTGTGATTTTGTCAATTTTACAGTTTTTACTATTTTGGAAAAATTGTTTTTTTTAATCAAATTTTGGGAAATTTTTAATTTTTTTTGATTTTTGAATTTTTTTCGATTTTTTCATTTCAACAAAATTTACAATTTTCCAATTTTGTAGATTTCTTAATTTTGAGAACTTTGTGATTTTGTCGATTTTACAGTTTTTACTATTTTGAAAAAATTGTTTTTTTTTTTATTAAATTTTGGGAAATTTTGCGAAATTTTAATTTTTGTCGATTTTCGGAAATTTTTTAATTTTTCTCGATTTTTTGTTTATTTCAACAAAAATTACCATTTTCCAATTTTGTAGATTTCTTAATTTAGTGAACTTTGCGATTTTTAAGTTTTCACAATTTTTACTATTTTGAAAAAATTTAATTTATTTTATCTAATTTCGGAAATTTTCCGAAATCTTAAATTCTTTTCGACTTTTGAATTTTAGGAATTTTTTCGGAAATTTTCCGAAATGTTAAGTTTTTTCGATTTTTGAATTTAGGGAATTTTAGCATTTTTCTTGATATTTTTAATTCAACAAAAATTACAATTTTCCAATTTTGGCGATTTCTTTATTTAAAGAGCTTTGCGATTTTAGAGTTTTCACAGTCTTTACTATTTTGAAAAAATTTAATTTTTTTATCGAATTTGGGTAAAATTCCGAAATTTTAAATTTTATTTTGATTTTTTAATTTTTGCATTTTTCTCGATTTTTTTATTTCAAAAATATTACAATTTTCCAATTTTGTAGATTTCTAAATTTAAACAGCTTTGCGATTTTTAAGTTTTCACAGTCTTTACCATTTTAAAAAAAATTTCTTTTGTTATAGAATTTCGGAAAGTTTCCGAAATTTTTAAATTTTTTCGATTTTTGAACTTTTAGAATTTTCGCATTTTTCTCGATATTTTCATTTCAACAAAAATTACAATTTTCCAATTTTTTAGATTTCTTAATTTAGAGAATTTTGTGATTTTGTCGATTTAACAGTTTTTACTATTTTGAAAAAATTTTCTTTTTTTTATCAAATTTCGGAAATTTTCGGAAATTTTAAATTTTTTCGATTTTTGAATTTAGGGAATTTTAGCATTTTTCTTGATATTTTTATTTCAACAAAAATTACAATTTTAAAATTTTGGCGATTTCTTTATTTAAAGAGCTTTGCGATTTTTAAGATTTCGCAGTTTTTACTATTTTGAAAAAATTTAATTTTTTTATCAAATTTCGGAAATTTTCCGAAATTTTAATTTTTTTTTTTGATTTTTTAATTTTCAGAATTTTTGAATTTTTCTCGATTTTTTCATTTCAACAAAAATTACAATTTTCCAATTTTGTAGATTTCTAAATTAAGAGAAGTTTGTGATTTGGTCAATTTTACAGTCTTTACTATTTTGGAAAAATTTTCTTTTTTATCAAATTTTCGGAAATTTTGCAAAATCTTAATTTTTTTAGATTTTGGAATTTTTAGAATTTTTGCATTTTTCTCGATTTTTTCATTTCAACAAAATTTACAATATTCCAATTTTGTATATTTCTTAATTTAAAAAGCTTTGCGATTTTTAAGTTTTCACAGTTTTTACTATTTTGAAAAAAATTTCTTTTGTTATCAAATTTCGGAAATTTTCAATTTTTCGATTTTTGAATTTAGGGAATTTTAGCATTTTTCTTGATATTTTTAATTCAACAAAAATGACAATTTTCCAATTTTGGCGATTTATTTATTTAAAGAGCTTTGCGATTTTATAGTTTTCACAGTCTTTACTATTTTGAAATATTTTCATTTTTTTATCAAATTTCGGAAATTTTTCGAAATTTTAAATTTTGTCGATTGTTGAATTTTAGGAATTTTTGCATTTTTCTCAATTTTTTTATTTTAACAAAATTTACAATATTCAAAATTTGTCCATTTCTTTAGTTAGGGAACTTTGCGATTTAACAGTTTTCACAGTTTTTACAATTTTGGAAAAATTTTCTTTTTATAAAATTTTGGAAAATTTCCAAAATTTTTATTTTTTTTTGATTTTTGAATTTTTAGAATTTTTGCATTTTTCTCGATTTTTTCATTTCAACAAAAATTAAAATTTTCCAATTTTGTAGATTTCTAAATTAAGAGAAGTTTGTGATTTTGTCGATTTAACAGTTTTTACTATTTTGAAAAAATTTTCTTTTTTTATCAAATTTTCGGAAATTTTGCAAAATTTAAATTTTTTTCGATCTTCGAATTTTTAGAATTTTCGCATTTTTCTCGATTTTTTCATTTCAACAAAAATTACAATTTTCCAGTTTTGTAGATTTTTTAATTTAGAGAACTTTGCGATTTCACAGTTTTCACAGTTTTTACTATTTTGAACAAAATTTGTTTTGTTCGGAAATTTTCCGAAATTTTAAATTTTTTCGATTTTTGAATTAAGGGAATTTTAGCATTTTTCTTGATATTTTTAATTCAACAAAAATTACAATTTTACAATTTTGGCGATTTCTTTATTTAAAGAGCTTTGCGATTTTTAAGTTTTCAGAATCTTTACTATTTTGAAAAAATTTAATTTTTTTATCAAATTTCGGAAATTTTCCGAAATTTTAAATTTCGTCGATTGTTGAATTTTAGCATTTTTCTCGAGTTTTTTTTTTTTTTTTTTAATTTAACAATATTCAAATTTTGTCCATTTCTTTATTTAGGGAACTTTGCGATTTTACAGTTTTTACAGTTTTTACAATTTTTAAATTTTTTCGATTTTTGAATTTTTAGAATTTTTGCATTTCTCTCGATTTTTTCTTTTCAACATAAATTACAATTTTCCAATTTTGTAGGTTTCTTAATTTAGAGAACTTTGTGATTTGGTCAATTTTACAGTCTTTACTATTTTGGAAAAATTTTGTTTTTTATCAAATTTTCGGAAATTTTGCAAAATCTTAATTTTTTTAGATTTTGGAATTTTTAGAATTTTTGCATTTTTTTCGATTTTTTCATTTCAAAAAAAATTTAAATTTTCCAATTTTGTAGATTTCTTAATTTAGAGAACTTTGGGATTTTACAGTTCTCACAATTTTTACTATTTTGAAAAAAATTTCTTTTGTTATCGAATTTCGGAAAATTTCCGAAATTTTTATTTTTTTTTTTGACTTTTTAATTAAGGGAATTTTAGCATTTTTCTTGATATTTTTAATTTAACAAAAATTACAATTTTCCAATTTTGGCGATTTCTTTATTTGAAGAGCTTTGCGATTTTTAAGTTTTCACAGTCTTTGCTATTTTTAAAATATTTAATTTTCTTATCAAATTTCGGAAATTTTCCGAAATTTTAAATTTTGTCGATTGTTGAATTTTAGCATTTTTCTCGAGTTTTTTTTTTTTTTTTAAATTAACAATATTCAAATTTTGTCCAATTCTTTATTTAGGGAACTTTGCGATTTTACAGTTTTTAGAGTTTTTACAATTTTGGAAAAATGTTCTTTTTTATCGAATTTCGAAAAATTTCCGAAATTTTTAATTTTTTTTGATTTTTTAATTTTTAGAATTTTTGCATTTTTCTCGATTTTTTCATTTCAACAAAAATTACAATTTTCCAATTTTGTAGATTTCTAAATTAAGAGAAGTTTGTGATTTTGTCGATTATACAGATTTTATCATTTTGAAGAAAGTGTCTTCTTTATTCAATTTCGCAAATTTTCCGAAATTTTAAATTATTCCGATTTTTTAATTTCTTTAATTTTTGAATTTTTCTCGATTTTTTCATTTCAACAAAATTTACAATATTCCAATTTTGTATATTTCTTAATTTAAAAAGCTTTGCGATTTTTAAGTTTTCACAGTTTTTACTATTTTGAAAAAAATTTCTTTTTTTTACCAGATTTCGGAAATTTTCCGAAATTTAAAATTTTTTCGATTTTTGAAATTAGGGAATTTTAGAATTTTTCTTGATATTTTTATTCAACAAATTTTACAGTTCTCCAATTTTGTCGATTTCTTAATTTGGAGAACTTTGTGATTGTACAGTTTAAACAGTTTTTACTATTTTAAAAAAATTTCCTTTTTTTTTTATCAAGTTTCCGAAATTTTCCGAAATTTTAAATGTTGTCGATTGTTGAATTTTAGGAATTTTTGAATTTTTCTCGATTTTTTTATTTTTAACAAAATTTACAATTTTCACATTTTGCCCATTTCTTTATTTAGGGAACTTTGCGATTTTACAGTTTTTAGAGTTTTTACAATTTTGGAAAAATGTTCTTTTTTATCGAATTTCGAAAAATTTCCGAAATTTTTATTTTTTTTTGATTTTTTAATTTTTAGAATTTTTGCATTTTTGTCGATTTTTTCATTTCAACAAAAATTACAATTTTCCAATTTTGTAGATTTCTAAATTAAGAGAAGTTTGTGATTTTGTCGATTATACAGATTTTATCATTTTGAAGAAAGTGTCTTCTTTATTCAATTTCGCAAATTTTCCGAAATTTTAAATTATTCCGATTTTTTAATTTCTTTAATTTTTGAATTTTTCTCGATTTTTTCATTTCAACAAAATTTACAATATTCCAATTTTGTATATTTCTTAATTTAAAAAGCTTTGCGATTTTTAAGTTTTCACAGTTTTTACTATTTTTTTTACCAGATTTCGGAAATTTTCCGAAATTTAAAATTTTTTCGATTTTTGAAATAATGGAATTTTAGAATTTTTCTTGATATTTTTATTCAACAAACTTTACAGTTCTCCAATTTTGTCGATTTCTTAATTTGGAGAACTTTGTGATTGTACAGTTTAAACAGTTTTTACTATTTCAAAAAAATTTCCTTTTATTTTTATCAAGTTTCCGAAATTTTCCGAAATTTTAAATGTTGTCGATTGTTGAATTTTAGGAATTTTTGCATTTTTCTCGATTTTTTTATTTTTAACAAAATTTACAATTTTCACATTTTGCCCATTTCTTTATTTAGGGAACTTTGCGATTTTACAGTTCTTACAGTTTTTACAATTTTGGAAAAATGTTCTTTTTTATCGAATTTCGGAAAGTTTCCAAAATTTTTAATTTTTTTTGATTTATGAATTTTTAGAATTTTTGCATTTTTCTCGATTTTTTCATTTCAAGAAAAATTACAATTTTCAAATTTTTTAAATTTCTTAATTTAGAGAACTTTGTGATTTTGTCGATTTTACAGTTTTTACTATTTTGAAAAAATTTTCTTTTTTTATCAAAATTTCGGAAGTTTTGCAAAATTTTAATTTTTATCGATTTTTGAATTTTTGAATTTTTCTCGATTTTTTCATTTTAACAAAAATTACAATTCTCCAATTTTGTACATTTCTTAATTTAGAGAACTTTGCGATTTTACAGTTTTTACAGTTTTTAAAATTTTGAAAATATTTAATTTTTTTATCAAATTTCGGAAAGTTTCCGTAATTTTTAATTTTTTTTTATTTTTGAATTTTTAGAATTTTTGAATTTTTCTCGATTTTTTCATTTCAACAAATATTACAATTTTCCAATTTTTTAGATTTCTTAATTTAGAGAACTTTGTGATTTTGTATATTTTACAGTTCTTACTATTTTGAAATAATTTTATTTTTTTATCAAATTTTAGGAAATTTTGCAAAATTTTAACTTTTTTCGATTTTTGAATTTTTAGAATTTTTGCATTTTTCTCGATTTTTTCATTTCAACAAAAATTACAATTTTCCAATTTTTTAGATTTCTTAATTAAGAAAAATTTGTGATTTTGTCGATTTAACAGTTTTTACTATTTTGGAGAAAGTGTCTTCTTTATTCAATTTCGGAATTTTAAGAAATTCTAAATTTTTTCGATTTTTAAATTTTTAGAATTTTCGCATTTTTTTCGATTTTTTTCATTTCATCAAAAATTACAATTTTCAAATTTTTTAGATTTCTTAATTTTGAGAACTTTGTGATTTTGTCAATTTTACAGTTTTTACTATTTTGAAAAAATTTTCTTTTTATAACAATTTTCCAATTTTGTAGATTTCTTAATTTAGAAAACTTTGCGATTTTACAGTTTTCACAGTTTTTACTATTTTGTAAAAAATTTCTTTTTTTATCAAATTTCAGAAATTTTAAATTTTTTAGGTTTTTGAATTTAGGGAATTTTAGCATTTTTCTTGATATTTTTAATTCAACAAAAGATACAATTTTCAAATTTTGGCGATTTCATTATTTAAAGAGCTTTGCGATTTTAAAGTTTTCACAGTCTTTACTATTTTGAAAAAATTAAATTTTTTTCATAAAATTTCGGAAATTTTCCGAAATTTTAAATTTTTTCGATTGTTGAATTTTAGGAATATTTGCATTTTTCTCGATTTTTGTATTTTAAACAAAATTTACAATATTCAAATTTTGTCCATTTTTTTATTTAGGGAACTTTGTGATTTTATAGTTTTCACAGTTTTTACAATTTTGGAAAAATGTTCTTTTCAATCGTATTTCGGAAAGTTTCCGAAACTTTTAATTTTTTTTGATTTTTTAATTTTTTGAATTTTTGCATTTTTCTCGATTTTTTCATTTCAACAAAAATTACAATTTTGTAGATTTCTAAGTTAAGAGAAGTTTGAGATTTTGTCGATTATACAGTTTTTACTATTTTGGAGAAAGTGTCTTCTTTATTCAATTTCGGAATTTTAAGAAATTCTAAATTTTTTCGATTTTTGAATTTTTAGAATTTTTGCATTTTTTTCGATTTTTTCATTTCATCAAAAATTACAATTTTCAAATTTTTTAGATTTCTTAATTTTGAGAACTTTGAGATTTTGTCGATCTTACAGTTTTTACTATTTTGAAAAAATTTTCTTTTTTTATCAAAATTTCGGAAGTTTTGCAAAATTTTAATTTTATCGATTTTTGAATTTTTAGAATTGTCGCTTTTTTCTCGATTTTTTCATTTTAACAAAAATTTCAATTCTCCAATATTGTAGACTTCTTAATTTAGAAAACTTTGCGATTTTACAGTTTTTACAGTTTTTACAGTTTTTAAAATTTTGAAAATATTTATTTTTTTTATCGAATTTTGGAAAGTTTCCGTAATTTTTAATTTTTTTTTATTTTTAAATTTTTAGAATTTTTGAATTTTTCTCGATTTTTTCATTTCAACAAAAATTACAATTTTCCAATTTTTTAGATTTCTTAATATAGAGAACTTTGTGATTTTGTCAATTTTACAGTTTTTACTATTTTGGAAAAATTGTTTTTTTTAATCAAATTTTGGGAAATTTTTAATTTTTTTTGATTTTTGAATTTTTTTCGATTTTTTCATTTCAACAAAATTTACAATTTTCCAATTTTGTAGATTTCTTAATTTTGAGAACTTTGTGATTTTGTCGATTTTACAGTTTTTACTATTTTGAAAAAATTGTTTTTTTTTTTATTAAATTTTGGGAAATTTTGCGAAATTTTAATTTTTGTCGATTTTCGGAAATTTTTTAATTTTTCTCGATTGTTTTATTTCAACAAAAATTACCATTTTCCAATTTTGTAGATTTCTTAATTTAGTGAACTTTGCGATTTTTAAGTTTTCACAATTTTTACTATTTTGAAAAAATTTAATTTATTTTATCTAATTTCGGAAATTTTCCGAAATCTTAAATTCTTTTCGACTTTTGAATTTTAGGAATTTTTTCGGAAATTTTCCGAAATGTTAAGTTTTTTCGATTTTTGAATTTAGGGAATTTTAGCATTTTTCTTGATATTTTTAATTCAACAAAAATTACAATTTTCCAATTTTGGCGATTTCTTTATTTAAAGAGCTTTGCGATTTTAGAGTTTTCACAGTCTTTACTATTTTGAAAAAATTTAATTTTTTTATCGAATTTGGGTAAAATTCCGAAATTTTAAATTTTATTTTGATTTTTTAATTTTTGCATTTTTCTCGATTTTTTTATTTCAAAAATATTACAATTTTCCAATTTTGTAGATTTCTAAATTTAAACAGCTTTGCGATTTTTAAGTTTTCACAGTCTTTACCATTTTAAAAAAAATTTCTTTTGTTATCGAATTTCGGAAAGTTTCCGAAATTTTTAAATTTTTTCGATTTTTGAACTTTTAGAATTTTCGCATTTTTCTCGATATTTTCATTTCAACAAAAATTACAATTTTCCAATTTTTTAGATTTCTTAATTTAGAGAATTTTGTGATTTTGTCGATTTAACAGTTTTTACTATTTTGAAAAAATTTTCTTTTTTTTATCAAATTTCGGAAATTTTCGGAAATTTTAAATTTTTTCGATTTTTGAATTTAGGGAATTTTAGCATTTTTCTTGATATTTTTATTTCAACAAAAATTACAATTTTAAAATTTTGGCGATTTCTTTATTTAAAGAGCTTTGCGATTTTTAAGATTTCGCAGTTTTTACTATTTTGAAAAAATTTAATTTTTTTATCAAATTTCGGAAATTTTCCGAAATTTTAATTTTTTTTTTTGATTTTTTAATTTTCAGAATTTTTGAATTTTTCTCGATTTTTTCATTTCAACAAAAATTACAATTTTCCAATTTTGTAGATTTCTAAATTAAGAGAAGTTTGTGATTTGGTCAATTTTACAGTCTTTACTATTTTGGAAAAATTTTCTTTTTTATCAAATTTTCGGAAATTTTGCAAAATCTTAATTTTTTTAGATTTTGGAATTTTTAGAATTTTTGCATTTTTCTCGATTTTTTCATTTCAACAAAATTTACAATATTCCAATTTTGTATATTTCTTAATTTAAAAAGCTTTGCGATTTTTAAGTTTTCACAGTTTTTACTATTTTGAAAAAAATTTCTTTTGTTATCAAATTTCGGAAATTTTCAATTTTTCGATTTTTGAATTTAGGGAATTTTAGCATTTTTCTTGATATTTTTAATTCAACAAAAATGACAATTTTCCAATTTTGGCGATTTATTTATTTAAAGAGCTTTGCGATTTTATAGTTTTCACAGTCTTTACTATTTTGAAATATTTTCATTTTTTTATCAAATTTCGGAAATTTTTCGAAATTTTAAATTTTGTCGATTGTTGAATTTTAGGAATTTTTGCATTTTTCTCAATTTTTTTATTTTAACAAAATTTACAATATTCAAAATTTGTCCATTTCTTTAGTTAGGGAACTTTGCGATTTAACAGTTTTCACAGTTTTTACAATTTTGGAAAAATTTTCTTTTTATAAAATTTTGGAAAATTTCCAAAATTTTTATTTTTTTTTGATTTTTGAATTTTTAGAATTTTTGCATTTTTCTCGATTTTTTCATTTCAACAAAAATTAAAATTTTCCAATTTTGTAGATTTCTAAATTAAGAGAAGTTTGTGATTTTGTCGATTTAACAGTTTTTACTATTTTGAAAAAATTTTCTTTTTTTATCAAATTTTCGGAAATTTTGCAAAATTTAAATTTTTTTCGATCTTCGAATTTTTAGAATTTTCGCATTTTTCTCGATTTTTTCATTTCAACAAAAATTACAATTTTCCAGTTTTGTAGATTTTTTAATTTAGAGAACTTTGCGATTTCACAGTTTTCACAGTTTTTACTATTTTGAACAAAATTTGTTTTGTTCGGAAATTTTCCGAAATTTTAAATTTTTTCGATTTTTGAATTAAGGGAATTTTAGCATTTTTCTTGATATTTTTAATTCAACAAAAATTACAATTTTACAATTTTGGCGATTTCTTTATTTAAAGAGCTTTGCGATTTTTAAGTTTTCAGAATCTTTACTATTTTGAAAAAATTTAATTTTTTTATCAAATTTCGGAAATTTTCCGAAATTTTAAATTTCGTCGATTGTTGAATTTTAGCATTTTTCTCGAGTTTTTTTTTTTTTTTTTTAATTTAACAATATTCAAATTTTGTCCATTTCTTTATTTAGGGAACTTTGCGATTTTACAGTTTTTACAGTTTTTACAATTTTTAAATTTTTTCGATTTTTGAATTTTTAGAATTTTTGCATTTCTCTCGATTTTTTCTTTTCAACATAAATTACAATTTTCCAATTTTGTAGGTTTCTTAATTTAGAGAACTTTGTGATTTGGTCAATTTTACAGTCTTTACTATTTTGGAAAAATTTTGTTTTTTATCAAATTTTCGGAAATTTTGCAAAATCTTAATTTTTTTAGATTTTGGAATTTTTAGAATTTTTGCATTTTTTTCGATTTTTTCATTTCAAAAAAAATTTAAATTTTCCAATTTTGTAGATTTCTTAATTTAGAGAACTTTGGGATTTTACAGTTCTCACAATTTTTACTATTTTGAAAAAAATTTCTTTTGTTATCGAATTTCGGAAAATTTCCGAAATTTTTATTTTTTTTTTTGACTTTTTAATTAAGGGAATTTTAGCATTTTTCTTGATATTTTTAATTTAACAAAAATTACAATTTTCCAATTTTGGCGATTTCTTTATTTGAAGAGCTTTGCGATTTTTAAGTTTTCACAGTCTTTGCTATTTTTAAAATATTTAATTTTCTTATCAAATTTCGGAAATTTTCCGAAATTTTAAATTTTGTCGATTGTTGAATTTTAGCATTTTTCTCGAGTTTTTTTTTTTTTTTTAAATTAACAATATTCAAATTTTGTCCAATTCTTTATTTAGGGAACTTTGCGATTTTACAGTTTTTAGAGTTTTTACAATTTTGGAAAAATGTTCTTTTTTATCGAATTTCGAAAAATTTCCGAAATTTTTAATTTTTTTTGATTTTTTAATTTTTAGAATTTTTGCATTTTTCTCGATTTTTTCATTTCAACAAAAATTACAATTTTCCAATTTTGTAGATTTCTAAATTAAGAGAAGTTTGTGATTTTGTCGATTATACAGATTTTATCATTTTGAAGAAAGTGTCTTCTTTATTCAATTTCGCAAATTTTCCGAAATTTTAAATTATTCCGATTTTTTAATTTCTTTAATTTTTGAATTTTTCTCGATTTTTTCATTTCAACAAAATTTACAATATTCCAATTTTGTATATTTCTTAATTTAAAAAGCTTTGCGATTTTTAAGTTTTCACAGTTTTTACTATTTTGAAAAAAATTTCTTTTTTTTACCAGATTTCGGAAATTTTCCGAAATTTAAAATTTTTTCGATTTTTGAAATTAGGGAATTTTAGAATTTTTCTTGATATTTTTATTCAACAAATTTTACAGTTCTCCAATTTTGTCGATTTCTTAATTTGGAGAACTTTGTGATTGTACAGTTTAAACAGTTTTTACTATTTTAAAAAAATTTCCTTTTTTTTTATCAAGTTTCCGAAATTTTCCGAAATTTTAAATGTTGTCGATTGTTGAATTTTAGGAATTTTTGAATTTTTCTCGATTTTTTTATTTTTAACAAAATTTACAATTTTCACATTTTGCCCATTTCTTTATTTAGGGAACTTTGCGATTTTACAGTTTTTAGAGTTTTTACAATTTTGGAAAAATGTTCTTTTTTATCGAATTTCGAAAAATTTCCGAAATTTTTATTTTTTTTTGATTTTTTAATTTTTAGAATTTTTGCATTTTTGTCGATTTTTTCATTTCAACAAAAATTACAATTTTCCAATTTTGTAGATTTCTAAATTAAGAGAAGTTTGTGATTTTGTCGATTATACAGATTTTATCATTTTGAAGAAAGTGTCTTCTTTATTCAATTTCGCAAATTTTCCGAAATTTTAAATTATTCCGATTTTTTAATTTCTTTAATTTTTGAATTTTTCTCGATTTTTTCATTTCAACAAAATTTACAATATTCCAATTTTGTATATTTCTTAATTTAAAAAGCTTTGCGATTTTTAAGTTTTCACAGTTTTTACTATTTTTTTTACCAGATTTCGGAAATTTTCCGAAATTTAAAATTTTTTCGATTTTTGAAATAATGGAATTTTAGAATTTTTCTTGATATTTTTATTCAACAAACTTTACAGTTCTCCAATTTTGTCGATTTCTTAATTTGGAGAACTTTGTGATTGTACAGTTTAAACAGTTTTTACTATTTCAAAAAAATTTCCTTTTATTTTTATCAAGTTTCCGAAATTTTCCGAAATTTTAAATGTTGTCGATTGTTGAATTTTAGGAATTTTTGCATTTTTCTCGATTTTTTTATTTTTAACAAAATTTACAATTTTCACATTTTGCCCATTTCTTTATTTAGGGAACTTTGCGATTTTACAGTTCTTACAGTTTTTACAATTTTGGAAAAATGTTCTTTTTTATCGAATTTCGGAAAGTTTCCAAAATTTTTAATTTTTTTTGATTTATGAATTTTTAGAATTTTTGCATTTTTCTCGATTTTTTCATTTCAAGAAAAATTACAATTTTCAAATTTTTTAAATTTCTTAATTTAGAGAACTTTGTGATTTTGTCGATTTTACAGTTTTTACTATTTTGAAAAAATTTTCTTTTTTTATCAAAATTTCGGAAGTTTTGCAAAATTTTAATTTTTATCGATTTTTGAATTTTTGAATTTTTCTCGATTTTTTCATTTTAACAAAAATTACAATTCTCCAATTTTGTACATTTCTTAATTTAGAGAACTTTGCGATTTTACAGTTTTTACAGTTTTTAAAATTTTGAAAATATTTAATTTTTTTATCAAATTTCGGAAAGTTTCCGTAATTTTTAATTTTTTTTTATTTTTGAATTTTTAGAATTTTTGAATTTTTCTCGATTTTTTCATTTCAACAAATATTACAATTTTCCAATTTTTTAGATTTCTTAATTTAGAGAACTTTGTGATTTTGTATATTTTACAGTTCTTACTATTTTGAAATAATTTTATTTTTTTATCAAATTTTAGGAAATTTTGCAAAATTTTAACTTTTTTCGATTTTTGAATTTTTAGAATTTTTGCATTTTTCTCGATTTTTTCATTTCAACAAAAATTACAATTTTCCAATTTTTTAGATTTCTTAATTAAGAAAAATTTGTGATTTTGTCGATTTAACAGTTTTTACTATTTTGGAGAAAGTGTCTTCTTTATTCAATTTCGGAATTTTAAGAAATTCTAAATTTTTTCGATTTTTAAATTTTTAGAATTTTCGCATTTTTTTCGATTTTTTTCATTTCATCAAAAATTACAATTTTCAAATTTTTTAGATTTCTTAATTTTGAGAACTTTGTGATTTTGTCAATTTTACAGTTTTTACTATTTTGAAAAAATTTTCTTTTTATAACAATTTTCCAATTTTGTAGATTTCTTAATTTAGAAAACTTTGCGATTTTACAGTTTTCACAGTTTTTACTATTTTGTAAAAAATTTCTTTTTTTATCAAATTTCAGAAATTTTAAATTTTTTAGGTTTTTGAATTTAGGGAATTTTAGCATTTTTCTTGATATTTTTAATTCAACAAAAGATACAATTTTCAAATTTTGGCGATTTCATTATTTAAAGAGCTTTGCGATTTTAAAGTTTTCACAGTCTTTACTATTTTGAAAAAATTAAATTTTTTTCATAAAATTTCGGAAATTTTCCGAAATTTTAAATTTTTTCGATTGTTGAATTTTAGGAATATTTGCATTTTTCTCGATTTTTGTATTTTAAACAAAATTTACAATATTCAAATTTTGTCCATTTTTTTATTTAGGGAACTTTGTGATTTTATAGTTTTCACAGTTTTTACAATTTTGGAAAAATGTTCTTTTCTATCGTATTTCGGAAAGTTTCCGAAACTTTTAATTTTTTTTGATTTTTTAATTTTTTGAATTTTTGCATTTTTCTCGATTTTTTCATTTCAACAAAAATTACAATTTTGTAGATTTCTAAGTTAAGAGAAGTTTGAGATTTTGTCGATTATACAGTTTTTACTATTTTGGAGAAAGTGTCTTCTTTATTCAATTTCGGAATTTTAAGAAATTCTAAATTTTTTCGATTTTTGAATTTTTAGAATTTTTGCATTTTTTTCGATTTTTTCATTTCATCAAAAATTACAATTTTCAAATTTTTTAGATTTCTTAATTTTGAGAACTTTGAGATTTTGTCGATCTTACAGTTTTTACTATTTTGAAAAAATTTTCTTTTTTTATCAAAATTTCGGAAGTTTTGCAAAATTTTAATTTTATCGATTTTTGAATTTTTAGAATTGTCGCTTTTTTCTCGATTTTTTCATTTTAACAAAAATTTCAATTCTCCAATATTGTAGACTTCTTAATTTAGAAAACTTTGCGATTTTACAGTTTTTACAGTTTTTACAGTTTTTAAAATTTTGAAAATATTTATTTTTTTTATCGAATTTTGGAAAGTTTCCGTAATTTTTAATTTTTTTTTATTTTTAAATTTTTAGAATTTTTGAATTTTTCTCGATTTTTTCATTTCAACAAAAATTACAATTTTCCAATTTTTTAGATTTCTTAATATAGAGAACTTTGTGATTTTGTCAATTTTACAGTTTTTACTATTTTGGAAAAATTGTTTTTTTTAATCAAATTTTGGGAAATTTTTAATTTTTTTTGATTTTTGAATTTTTTTCGATTTTTTCATTTCAACAAAATTTACAATTTTCCAATTTTGTAGATTTCTTAATTTTGAGAACTTTGTGATTTTGTCGATTTTACAGTTTTTACTATTTTGAAAAAATTTTCTTTTTTTTTATTAAATTTTGGGAAATTTTGCGAAATTTTAATTTTTGTCGATTTTCGGAAATTTTTTAATTTTTCTCGTTTGTTTTATTTCAACAAAAATTACCATTTTCCAATTTTGTAGATTTCTTAATTTAGTGAACTTTGCGATTTTTAAGTTTTCACAATTTTTACTATTTTGAAAAAATTTAATTTATTTTATCTAATTTCGGAAATTTTCCGAAATCTTAAATTCTTTTCGACTTTTGAATTTTAGGAATTTTTTCGGAAATTTTCCGAAATGTTAAGTTTTTTCGATTTTTGAATTTAGGGAATTTTAGCATTTTTCTTGATATTTTTAATTCAACAAAAATTACAATTTTCCAATTTTGGCGATTTCTTTATTTAAAGAGCTTTGCGATTTTAGAGTTTTCACAGTCTTTACTATTTTGAAAAAATTTAATTTTTTTATCGAATTTGGGTAAAATTCCGAAATTTTAAATTTTATTTTGATTTTTGAATTTTTGCATTTTTCTCGATTTTTTTATTTCAAAAATATTACAATTTTCCAATTTTGTAGATTTCTAAATTTAAACAGCTTTGCGATTTTTAAGTTTTCACAGTCTTTACCATTTTAAAAAAAATTTCTTTTGTTATCGAATTTCGGAAAGTTTCCGAAATTTTTAAATTTTTTCGATTTTTGAATTTTTAGAATTTTCGCATTTTTCTCGATATTTTCATTTCAACAAAAATTACAATTTTCCAATTTTTTAGATTTCTTAATTTAGAGAATTTTGTGATTTTGTCGATTTAACAGTTTTTACTATTTTGAAAAAATTTTCTTTTTTTTATCAAATTTCGGAAATTTTCGGAAATTTTAAATTTTTTCGATTTTTGAATTTAGGGAATTTTAGCATTTTTCTTGATATTTTTATTTCAACAAAAATTACAATTTTAAAATTTTGGCGATTTCTTTATTTAAAGAGCTTTGCGATTTTTAAGATTTCGCAGTTTTTACTATTTTGAAAAAATTTAATTTTTTTATCAAATTTCGGAAATTTTCCGAAATTTTAATTTTTTTTTTTTGATTTTTTAATTTTCAGAATTTTTGAATTTTTCTCGATTTTTTCATTTCAACAAAAATTACAATTTTCCAATTTTGTAGATTTCTAAATTAAGAGAAGTTTGTGATTTGGTCAATTTTACAGTCTTTACTATTTTGGAAAAATTTTCTTTTTTATCAAATTTTCGGAAATTTTGCAAAATCTTAATTTTTTTAGATTTTGGAATTTTTAGAATTTTTGCATTTTTCTCGATTTTTTCATTTCAACAAAATTTACAATATTCCAATTTTGTATATTTCTTAATTTAAAAAGCTTTGCGATTTTTAAGTTTTTACAGTTTTTACTATTTTGAAAAAAATTTCTTTTGTTATCAAATTTCGGAAATTTTCAATTTTTCGATTTTTGAATTTAGGGAATTTTAGCATTTTTCTTGATATTTTTAATTCAACAAAAATGACAATTTTCCAATTTTGGCGATTTCTTTATTTAAAGAGCTTTGCGATTTTATAGTTTTCACAGTCTTTACTATTTTGAAATATTTTCATTTTTTTATCAAATTTCGGAAATTTTTCGAAATTTTAAATTTTGTCGATTGTTGAATTTTAGGAATTTTTGCATTTTTCTCAATTTTTTTATTTTAACAAAATTTACAATATTCAAAATTTGTCCATTTCTTTATTTAGGGAACTTTGCGATTTAACAGTTTTCACAGTTTTTACAATTTTGGAAAAATTTTCTTTTTATAAAATTTTGGAAAATTTGCAAAATTTTTATTTTTTTTTTGATTTTTGAATTTTTAGAATTTTTGCATTTTTCTCGATTTTTTCATTTCAACAAAAATTAAAATTTTCCAATTTTGTAGATTTCTAAATTAAGAGAAGTTTGTGATTTTGTCGATTTAACAGTTTTTACTATTTTGAAAAAATTTTCTTTTTTTATCAAATTTTCGGAAATTTTGCAAAATTTTAATTTTTTTCGATCTTCGAATTTTTAGAATTTTCGCATTTTTCTCGATTTTTTCATTTCAACAAAAATTACAATTTTCCAGTTTTGTAGATTTTTTAATTTAGAGAACTTTGCGATTTCACAGTTTTCACAGTTTTTACTATTTTGAAAAAAATTTGTTTTGTTCGGAAATTTTCCGAAATTTTAAATTTTTTCGATTTTTGAATTAAGGGAATTTTAGCATTTTTCTTGATATTTTTAATTCAACAAAAATTACAATTTTACAATTTTGGCGATTTCTTTATTTAAAGAGCTTTGCGATTTTTAAGTTTTCAGAATCTTTACTATTTTGAAAAAATTTAATTTTTTTATCAAATTTCGGAAATTTTCCGAAATTTTAAATTTTGTCGATTGTTGAATTTTAGCATTTTTCTCGAGTTTTTTTTTTTTTTTTTTAAATTAACAATATTCAAATTTTGTCCATTTCTTTATTTAGGGAACTTTGCGATTTTACAGTTTTTACAGTTTTTACAATTTTTAAATTTTTTCGATTTTTGAATTTTTAGAATTTTTGCATTTTTCTCGATTTTTTCATTTCAACAAAAATTACAATTTTCCAGTTTTGTAGGTTTCTTAATTTAGAGAACTTTGTGATTTGGTCAATTTTACAGTCTTTACTATTTTGGAAAAATTTTGTTTTTTATCAAATTTTCGGAAATTTTGCTAAATCTTAATTTTTTTAGATTTTGGAATTTTTAGAATTTTTGCATTTTTTTCGATTTTTTCATTTCAAAAAAAATTTAAATTTTCCAATTTTGTAGATTTCTTAATTTAGAGAACTTTGGGATTTTACAGTTCTCACAATTTTCACTATTTTGAAAAAAATTTCTTTTGTTATCGAATTTCGGAAAATTTCCGAAATTTTTATTTTTTTTTTTGACTTTTTAATTAAGGGAATTTTAGCATTTTTCTTGATATTTTTAATTCAACAAAAATTACAATTTTCCAATTTTGGCGATTTCTTTATTTGAAGAGCTTTGCGATTTTTAAGTTTTCACAGTCTTTGCTATTTTTAAAATATTTAATTTTCTTATCAAATTTCGGAAATTTTCCGAAATTTTAAATTTTGTCGATTGTTGAATTTTAGCATTTTTCTCGAGTTTTTTTTTTTTTTTAAATTAACAATATTCAAATTTTGGAAAAATGTTCTTTTTTATCGAATTTCGAAAAATTTCCGAAATTTTTAATTTTTTTTGATTTTTTAATTTTTAGAATTTTTGCATTTTTCTCGATTTTTTCATTTCAACAAAAATTACAATTTTCCAATTTTGTAGATTTCTAAATTAAGAGAAGTTTGTGATTTTGTCGATTATACAGATTTTATCATTTTGAAGAAAGTGTCTTCTTTATTCAATTTCGCAAATTTTCCGAAATTTTAAATTATTCCGATTTTTTAATTTCTTTAATTTTTGAATTTTTTTCGATTTTTTCATTTCAACAAAATTTACAATATTCCAATTTTGTATATTTCTTAATTTAAAAAGCTTTGCGATTTTTAAGTTTTCACAGTTTTTACTATTTTGAAAAAAATTTCTTTTTTTACCAGATTTCGGAAATTTTCCGAAATTTAAAATTTTTTCGATTTTTGAAATTAGGGAATTTTAGAATTTTTCTTGATATTTTTATTCAACAAATTTTACAGTTCTCCAATTTTGTCGATTTCTTAATTTGGAGAACTTTGTGATTGTACAGTTTAAACAGTTTTTACTATTTTAAAAAAATTTCCTTTTTTTTTTATCAAGTTTCCGAAATTTTCCGAAATTTTAAATGTTGTCGATTGTTGAATTTTAGGAATTTTTGAATTTTTCTCGATTTTTTTATTTTTAACAAAATTTACAATTTTCACATTTTGCCCATTTCTTTATTTAGGGAACTTTGCGATTTTACAGTTTTTAGAGTTTTTACAATTTTGGAAAAATGTTCTTTTTTATCGAATTTCGAAAAATTTCCGAAATTTTTATTTTTTTTTGATTTTTTAATTTTTAGAATTTTTGCATTTTTCTCGATTTTTTCATTTCAACAAAAATTACAATTTTCCAATTTTGTAGATTTCTAAATTAAGAGAAGTTTGTGATTTTGTCGATTATACAGATTTTATCATTTTGAAGAAAGTGTCTTCTTTATTCAATTTCGCAAATTTTCCGAAATTTTAAATTATTCCGATTTTTTAATTTCTTTAATTTTTGAATTTTTCTCGATTTTTTCATTTCAACAAAATTTACAATATTCCAATTTTGTATATTTCTTAATTTAAAAAGCTTTGCGATTTTTAAGTTTTCACAGTTTTTACTATTTTGAAAAAAATTTCTTTTTTTACCAGATTTCGGAAATTTTCCGAAATTTAAAATTTTTTCGATTTTTGAAATAATGGAATTTTAGAATTTTTCTTGATATTTTTATTCAACAAACTTTACAGTTCTCCAATTTTGTCGATTTCTTAATTTGGAGAACTTTGTGATTGTACAGTTTAAACAGTTTTTACTATTTCAAAAAAATTTCCTTTTATTTTTATCAAGTTTCCGAAATTTTCCGAAATTTTAAATGTTGTCGATTGTTGAATTTTAGGAATTTTTGCATTTTTCTCGATTTTTTTATTTTTAACAAAATTTACAATTTTCACATTTTGCCCATTTCCTTATTTAGGGAACTTTGCGATTTTACAGTTTTTACAGTTTTTACAATTTTGGAAAAATGTTCTTTTTTATCGAATTTCGGAAAGTTTCCAAAATTTTTAATTTTTTTTGATTTATGAATTTTTAGAATTTTTGCATTTTTCTCGATTTTTTCATTTCAAGAAAAATTACAATTTTCAAATTTTTTAAATTTCTTAATTTAGAGAACTTTGTGATTTTGTCGATTTTACAGTTTTTACTATTTTGAAAAAATTTTCTTTTTTTATCAAAATTTCGGAAGTTTTGCAAAATTTTAATTTTTATCGATTTTTGAATTTTTAGAATTTTTGAATTTTTCTCGATTTTTTCATTTTAACAAAAATTACAATTCTCCAATTTTGTACATTTCTTAATTTAGAGAACTTTGCGATTTTACAGTTTTTACAGTTTTTAAAATTTTGAAAATATTTAATTTTTTTATCAAATTTCGGAAAGTTTCCGTAATTTTTAATTTTTTTTTATTTTTGAATTTTTAGAATTTTTGAATTTTTCTCGATTTTTTCATTTCAACAAATATTACAATTTTCCAATTTTTTAGATTTCTTAATTTAGAGAACTTTGTGATTTTGTATATTTTACAGTTCTTACTATTTTGAAATAATTTTATTTTTTTATCAAATTTTAGGAAATTTTGCAAAATTTTAACTTTTTTCGATTTTTGAATTTTTAGAATTTTTGCATTTTTCTCGATTTTTTCATTTCAACAAAAATTACAATTTTCCAATTTTTTAGATTTCTTAATTAAGAAAAATTTGTGATTTTGTCGATTTAACAGTTTTTACTATTTTGGAGAAAGTGTCTTCTTTATTCAATTTCGGAATTTTAAGAAATTCTAAATTTTTTCGATTTTTAAATTTTTAGAATTTTCGCATTTTTTTCGATTTTTTTCATTTCATCAAAAATTACAATTTTCAAATTTTTTAGATTTCTTAATTTTGAGAACTTTGTGATTTTGTCAATTTTACAGTTTTTACTATTTTGAATTTTTAGAATTTTTGCATTTTTCTCGATTTTTTCATTTCAACAAAAATTACAATTTTCCAATTTTTTAGATTTCTTAATTAAGAAAAATTTGTGATTTTGTCGATTTAACAGTTTTTACTATTTTGGAGAAAGTGTCTTCTTTATTCAATTTCGGAATTTTAAGAAATTCTAAATTTTTTCGATTTTTAAATTTTTAGAATTTTCGCATTTTTTTCGATTTTTTTCATTTCATCAAAAATTACAATTTTCAAATTTTTTAGATTTCTTAATTTTGAGAACTTTGTGATTTTGTCAATTTTACAGTTTTTACTATTTTGAATTTTTAGAATTTTTGCATTTTTCTCGATTTTTTCATTTCAACAAAAATTACAATTTTCCAATTTTTTAGATTTCTTAATTAAGAAAAATTTGTGATTTTGTCGATTTAACAGTTTTTACTATTTTGGAGAAAGTGTCTTCTTTATTCAATTTCGGAATTTTAAGAAATTCTAAATTTTTTCGATTTTTAAATTTTTAGAATTTTCGCATTTTTTTCGATTTTTTTCATTTCATCAAAAATTACAATTTTCAAATTTTTTAGATTTCTTAATTTTGAGAACTTTGTGATTTTGTCAATTTTACAGTTTTTACTATTTTGAAAAAATTTTCTTTTTATAACAATTTTCCAATTTTGTAGATTTCTTAATTTAGAAAACTTTGCGATTTTACAGTTTTCACAGTTTTTACTATTTTGTAAAAAATTTCTTTTTTTATCAAATTTCAGAAATTTTAAATTTTTTAGGTTTTTGAATTTAGGGAATTTTAGCATTTTTCTTGATATTTTTAATTCAACAAAAGATAAAATTTTCAAATTTTGGCGATTTCATTATTTAAAGAGCTTTTGCGATTTTAAAGTTTTCACAGTCTTTACTATTTTGAAAAAATTAAATTTTTTTCATCAAATTTCGGAAATTTTCCGAAATTTTAAATTTTTTCGATTGTTGAATTTTAGGAATATTTGCATTTTTCTCGATTTTTGTATTTTAAACAAAATTTACAATATTCAAATTTTGTCCATTTTTTTATTTAGGGAACTTTGTGATTTTATAGTTTTCACAGTTTTTACAATTTTGGAAAAATGTTCTTTTCTATCGTATTTCGGAAAGTTTCCGAAACTTTTAATTTTTTTTGATTTTTTAATTTTTTGAATTTTTGCATTTTTCTCGATTTTTTCATTTCAACAAAAATTACAATTTTTCAATTTTGTAGATTTCTAAGTTAAGAGAAGTTTGAGATTTTGTCGATTATACAGTTTTTACTATTTTGGAGAAAGTGTCTTCTTTATTCAATTTCGGAATTTTAAGAAATTCTAAATTTTTTCGATTTTTGAATTTTTAGAATTTTCGCATTTTTTTCGATTTTTTCATTTCATCAAAAATTACAATTTTCAAATTTTTTAGATTTCTTAATTTTGAGAACTTTGAGATTTTGTCGATCTTACAGTTTTTACTATTTTGAAAAAATTTTCTTTTTTTATCAAAATTTCGGAAGTTTTGCAAAATTTTAATTTTATCGATTTTTGAATTTTTAGAATTGTCGCTTTTTTCTCGATTTTTTCATTTTAACAAAAATTGCAATTCTCCAATATTGTAGACTTCTTAATTTAGAGAACTTTGCGATTTTACAGTTTTTACAGTTTTTACAGTTTTTAAAATTTTGAAAATATTTATTTTTTTTATCGAATTTTGGAAAGTTTCCGTAATTTTTAATTTTTTTTTATTTTTAAATTTTTAGAATTTTTGAATTTTTCTCGATTTTTTCATTTCAACAAAAATTACAATTTTCCAATTTTTTAGATTTCTTAATTTAGAGAACTTTGTGATTTTGTCAATTTTACAGTTTTTACTATTTTGGAAAAATTTTTTTTTTAATCAAATTTTGGAAAATTTTTAATTTTTTTTGATTTTTGATTTTTTTTCGATTTTTTCATTTCAACAAAATTTACAATTTTCCAATTTTGTAGATTTCTTAATTTTGAGAACTTTGTGATTTTGTCGATTTAACAGTTTTTACTATTTTGAAAAAATTGTTTTTTTTTTATTAAATTTTGGGAAATTTTGCGAAATTTTAATTTTTGTCGATTTTCGGAAATTTTTTAATTTTTCTCGTTTGTTTCATTTCAACAAAAATTACCATTTTCCAATTTTGTAGATTTCGTAATTTAGTGAACTTTGCGATTTTTAAGTTTTCACAATTTTTACTATTTTGAAAAAATGTAATTTATTTTATCTAATTTCGGAAATTTTCCGAAATCTTAAATTCTTTTCGACTTTTGAATTTTAGGAATTTTTTCGGAAATTTTCCGAAATGTTAAGTTTTTTCGATTTTTGAATTTAGGGAATTTTAGCATTTTTCTTGATATTTTTAATTCAACAAAAATTACAATTTTCCAATTTTGGCGATTTCTTTATTTAAAGAGCTTTGCGATTTTAGAGTTTTCACAGTCTTTACTATATTGAAAAAATTTAATTTTTTTATCGAATTTGGGTAAAATTCCGAAATTTTTAATTTTATTTTGACTTTTTAATTTTTGCATTTTTCTCGATTTTTTTATTTCAAAAATATTACAATTTTCCAATTTTGTAGATTTATCGAATTTCGGAAAGTTTCCGAAATTTTTAAATTTTTTCGATTTTTGAATTTTAGGAATTTTTGCATTTTTCTCAATTTTTTTATTTTAACAAAATTTACAATATTCAAAATTTGTCCATTTCTTTATTTATGGAACTTTGCGATTTAACAGTTTTCACAGTTTTTACAATTTTGGAAAAATTTTCTTTTTATAAAATTTTGGAAAATTTCCAAAATTTTTATTTTTTTTTGATTTTTGAATTTTTAGAATTTTTGCATTTTTCTCGATTTTTTCATTTCAACAAAAATTAAAATTTTCCAATTTTGTAGATTTCTAAATTAAAAGAAGTTTGTGATTTTGTCGATTTAACAGTTTTTACTATTTTGAAAAAATTTTCTTTTTTTATCAAATTTTCGGAAATTTTGCAAAATTTTAATTTTTTTCGATCTTCGAATTTTTAGAATTTTCGCATTCTTTTCGATTTTTTCATTTCATCAAAAATTACAATTTTCAAATTTTTTAGATTTCTTAATTTTGAGAACTTTGTGATTTTGTCGATTTTACAGTTTTTACTATTTTGAAAAAATTGTTTTTTTTTTATTAAATTTTGGGAAATTTTGCGAAATTTTAATTTTTGTCGATTTTCGGAAATTTTTTAATTTTTCTCGTTTGTTTCATTTCAACAAAAATTACCATTTTCCAATTTTGTAGATTTCGTAATTTAGTGAACTTTGCGATTTTTAAGTTTTCACAATTTTTACCATTTTGAAAAAATTTAATTTATTTTATCTAATTTCGGAAATTTTCCGAAATCTTAAATTCTTTTCGACTTTTGAATTTTAGGAATTTTTTCGGAAATTTTCCGAAATGTTAAGTTTTTTCGATTTTTGAATTTAGGGAATTTTAGCATTTTTCTTGATATTTTTAATTCAACAAAAATTACAATTTTCCAATTTTGGCGATTTCTTTATTTAAAGAGCTTTGCGATTTTAGAGTTTTCACAGTCTTTACTATTTTGAAAAAATTTAATTTTTTTATCAAATTTCGGAAATTTTCCGAAATTTTAAATTTCGTCGATTGTTGAATTTTAGCATTTTTCTCGAGTTTTTTTTTTTTTTTTTTAAATTAACAATATTCAAATTTTGTCCATTTCTTTATTTAGGGAACTTTGCGATTTTACAGTTTTTACAGTTTTTACAATTTTTAAATTTTTTCGATTTTTGAATTTTTAGAATTTTTGCATTTTTCTCGATTTTTTCATTTCAACATAAATTACAATTTTCCAATTTTGTAGGTTTCTTAATTTAGAGAACTTTGTGATTTGGTCAATTTTACAGTCTTTACTATTTTGGAAAAATTTTGTTTTTTATCAAATTTTCGGAAATTTAATTTTTTTAGATTTTGGAATTTTTTGAATTTTTGCATTTTTTTCGATTTTTTCATTTCAACAAAAATTTAAATTTTCCAATTTTGTAGATTTCTTAATTTAGAGAACTTTGGGATTTTACAGTTCTCACAATTTTTACTATTTTGAAAAAAATTTCTTTTGTTATCGAATTTCGGAAATTTTAAATTTTTTAGATTTTTGAATTTAGGGAATTTTAGCATTTTTCTTGATATTTTTAATTCAACTAAAGTTACAATTTTCCAATTTTGGCGATTTCTTTATTTGAAGAGCTTTGCGATTTTAAAGTTTTCACAGTCTTAACTATTTTGGAAAAATTTTCTTTTTTATCAAATTTTCGGAAATTTTGCAAAATTTTAATTTTTTTTGATTTTTTAATTTTTAGAATTTTTGCATTTTTCTCGATTTTTTCATTTCAACAAAAATTACAATTTTCCAGTTTTGTAGATTTCTAAATTAAGAGAAGTTTGTGATTTTGTCGATTATACAGATTTTATCATTTTGAAGAAAGTGTCTTCTTTATTCAATTTCGCAAATTTTCCGAAATTTTAAATTATTCCGATTTTTGAATTTCTTTAATTTTTGAATTTTTCTCGATTTTTTCATTTCAACAAAATTTACAATATTCCAATTTTGTATATTTCATAATTTAGGGAACTTTGCGATTTTACAGTATTTACAGTTTTTACAATTTTGGAAAAATTTTCTTTTTTATCAAATTTCGGAAAATTTCCGAAATTTTTATTTTTTTTTTACTTTTTAATTTTTAGAATTTTAGCATTTTTCTCGATTTTTTCATTTCAACAAAATTTACAATATTCCAACTTTGTATATTTCTTAATTTAAAAAGCTTTGCGATTTTTAAGTTTTCACAGTTTTTACTATTTTGAACAAAATTTCTTTTGTTATCGAATTTCGGAAATTTTCAATTTTTTCTATTTTTGAATTTAGGGAATTTTAGCATTTTTCTTGATATTTTTAATTCAACAAAAATTACAATTTTCCAATTTTGGCGATTTATTTATTTAAAGAGCTTTGCGATTTTTAAGTTTTCACAGTTTTTGCTATTTTTAAAAAATTTAATTTTTTTATCAAATTTCGGAAATTTTTCGAAATTTTAAATTTTGTCGATTGTTGAATTTTAGAAATTTTTGCATTTTTCTAAATTTTTTTATTTTAACAAAATTTACAATATTCAAAATTTGTCCATTTCTTTATTTATTGAGCTTTGCGATTTTACAGTTTTCACAGTTTTTACAATTTTGGAAAAATTTTCTTTTTTATAAAATTTTGGAAAATTTCCAAAATTTTTAATTTTTTTTGATTTTTGAATTTTTAGAATTTTTGCATTTTTCTCGATATTTTCATTTCAACAAAAATTAAAATTTTCCAATTTTGTAGATTTCTAAATTAAGAGAAATTTGTGATTTTGTCGATTTAACAGTTTTTACTATTTTGAAAAAATTTTCTTTTTTTATCAAATTTTCGGAAATTTTGCAAAATTTTAATTTTTTTCGATTTTTGAATTTTTAGAATTTTCGAATTTTTCTCGATTTTTTCATTTCAACAAAAATTACATTTTTCCAATTTTGGCGATTTCTTTATTTAAAGAGCTTTGCGATTTTTAAGTTTTCACAGTTTTTGCTATTTTTAAAAAATTTAATTTTTTTATCAAATTTCGGAAATTTTCCGAAATTTTAAATTTCGTCGATTGTTGAATTTTAGCATTTTTTCGAGTTTTTTTTTTTTTTTAAATTAACAATATTCAAATTTTGTCCATTTCTTTATTTAGGGAACTTTGCGATTTTACAGTTTTTACAGTTTTTACAATTTTGGAAAAATGTTCTTTTTTATCGAATTTCGGAAAGTTTCCGAAATTTTTAATTTTTTTCGATTTTTGAATTTTTAGAATTTTCGCATTTTTCTCGATTTTTTCATTTCAACAAAAATTACAATTTTCCAATTTTGTAGATTTCTAAATTAAGAGAAGTTTGTGATTTTGTCGATTTAACAGTTTTTAATATTTTGAAAAATTTTTCTTTTTTTATCAAATTTTCGGAAATTTTGCAAAATTTTAATTTTTTTCGATTTTTGAATTTTTAGAATTTTTGCATTTTTCTCGATTTTTTCATTTCAACAAAAATTACAATTTTCCAATTTTGTAGATTTCTTAATTTAGAGAACTTTGCGATTTTACAGTTTTCACAGTTTTTACTATTTTAAAAAAAATTTGTTTTGTTCGGAAATTTTCCGAAATTTTAAATTTTTTCGATTTTTGAATTAAGGGAATTTTAGCATTTTTCTTGATATTTTTAATTCAACAAAAATTACAATTTTCCAATTTTGGCGATTTCTTTATTTGAAGAGCTTTGCGATTTTTAAGTTTTCACAGTCTTTGCTATTTTTAAAATATTTAATTTTCTTATCAAATTTCGGAAATTTTCCGAAATTTTAAATTTTGTCGATTCTAGAATTTTAGGAACTTTTGCATTTTTCTCGATTTTTTTATTTTTAAAAAAATTTACAATATTCAAATTTTGTCCATTTTTTTATTTAGGGAACTTTGCGATTTTACAGTTTTCACAGTTTTTACAATTTTGGAAAAATTTTCTTTTTTATCGAATTTCGGAAAGTTTCCGAAATTTTGAATTTTTTTTTATTTTTGATTTTTTAGAATTTTTCCATTTTTCTCGATATTTTCATTTCAACAAAAATTACAATTTTCCAATTTTGTAGATTTCTAAATTAAGAGAAGTTTGTGATTTTGTCGATTATACAGATTTTATCATTTTGAAGAAAGTGTCTTCTTTATTCAATTTCGCAAATTTTCCGAAATTTTAAATTATTCCGATTTTTTAATTTCTTTAATTTTTGAATTTTTCTCGATTTTTTCATTTCAACAAAATTTACAATATTCCAATTTTGTATATTTCTTAATTTAAAAAGCTTTGCGATTTTTAAGTTTTCACAGTTTTTACTATTTTGAAAAAATTTTTTTTTTTTACCAGATTTCGGAAATTTTCCGAAATTTAAAATTTTTTCGATTTTTGAAATTAGGGAATTTTAGAATTTTTCTTGATATTTTTATTCAACAAATTTTACAGTTCTCCAATTTTGTCGATTTCTTAATTTGGAGAACTTTGTGATTGTACAGTTTAAACAGTTTTTACTATTTTAAAAAAATTTCCTTTTTTTTTATCAAGTTTCCGAAATTTTGCGAAATTTTAAATGTTGTCGATTGTTGAATTTTAGGAATTTTTGCATTTTTCTCGATTTTTTTATTTTTAACAAAATTTACAATTTTCACATTTTGCCCATTTCTTTATTTAGGGAACTTTGCGATTTTACAGTTTTTACAGTTTTTACAATTTTGGAAAAATGTTCTTTTTTATCGAATTTCGGAAAGTTTCCAAAATTTTTAATTTTTTTTGATTTATGAATTTTTAGAATTTTTGCATTTTTCTCGATTTTTTCATTTCAAGAAAAATTACAATTTTCAAATTTTTTAAATTTCTTAATTTAGAGAACTTTGTGATTTTGTCGATTTTACAGTTTTTACTATTTTGAAAAAATTTTCTTTTTTTATCAAAATTTCGGAAGTTTTGCAAAATTTTAATTTTCATCGATTTTTGAATTTTTAGAATTTTCGCATTTTTTTCGATTTTTTTCATTTCATCAAAAATTACAATTTTCAAATTTTTTAGATTTCTTTATTTAGGGAACTTTGCGATTTTACAGTTTTCACATTTTTTACAATTTTGAAAAAATTTCAGTTTTTACAATTTTGAAAAATTAAATTTTTTTATTTAATTTCGGAAATTTTCCGAAATTTACAATTTTTTCAATTTTTGAATTTAGGGAATTTTAGAATTTTTCTTGATATTTTTATTCAACAAATTTTACAGTTCTCCAATTTTGTCGATTTCTTAATTTGGAGAACTTTGTGATTTTACAGTTTAAACAGTTTTTACTATTTTAAAAAAATTTCCTTTTTTTTTTATCAAATTTCGGAAATTTTCCGAAATTTTAAATGTTGTCGATTGTTGAATTTTAGGAATTTTTGCATTTTTCTCGATTTTTTTATTTTTAACAAAATTTACAATTTTCACATTTTGTCCATTTCTTTATTTAGGGAACTTTGCGATTTTACAGTTTTCACAGTTTTTACAATTTTGAAAAAATTTCAGTTTTTACAATTTTGAAAAATTTAATTTTTTTATCTAATTTCGGAAATTTTCCGAAATTTAAAATTTTTTCGATTTTTGAATTTCTTAAATTTTTTAATTTTTCTCGATTTTTTAAATTCAACAAATCTTACTTTATTCCAAATTGTCGATTTTTAATTGAAAGAACTTTAAGTTTTTGTCGATTTTACTGTTCTTACTATTTTGAAAAAATTGTCTTATTTTATAAAATTTTCGGAAATTTTGCAAAATTTTAAATTTTGTCGATTTTCGGAAATTTTTGCATTTATATCGATTTTTTTATTTCAACAAAACTTGCAATATTCCAATTTTGTCAATTTCTTTATTTAAAGAACATTGCGATTTAACAGTTTTCACAGTTTTTTCTATTTTAAAAACAATTTAATTTTTTTATCAAATTTCGGTTTCTGAATTTTGGGAATTTTTGCATTTTTCTTGATATTTTTATTCAACAAATTTTACAGTTCACCAATTTTGTCGATTTCTTAATTTGGAGAACTTTGTGATTTTACAGTTTAAACAGTTTTTACTATTTCGAAAAAATTTCCTTTTTTTTTATTAAATTTCGGAAATTTTCCGAAATTTTAAATTTTGCGATTTTTGAATTTCTTAAATTTTTTTAATTTTTCTCGATTTTTTCATTTCAACAAAATTTAAAATATTCCAATTTTGTATATTTCTTAATTTAAACAAGTAAGAAAGCTACAGTCGAGAGTGCTCGACCGTATGATACCCGAAACCCATTTCGAGAGAAAACAAAAAACTTAAATGATATTTTAACAAAAAATATACCAAATATACTAAAACTTATTTTTTTGTATATATTTGAAAATAGCGGGTAAAAGTCCACAACACCGTTATGGTCACACTGTCGACTAAACAAACAAAGCGCGGGCAGCTGCAAGTAAATTTTGCATATAAAATTGATTCTTTAATAACTTCCTTGTTTTTCATTTGATCTCAACCAAATTCACAGGACTATAATTATTATTATGCACACCAAAATTCAATGCTCTAGGTCTATTATTACGGCTTTTACAGACTTTTGGGGGCGGAAAGGGGCGTGGCATCCAACTTTTGAAATAAACTTGATCTGCGTAGGACCTATAGGACTACTGTCCCCAAATTTAGTAGCTCTAGCTCTTATAGTCTCTGAGATCTAGCTGTTCATACAGACGGACAGACGGACAGACGAACATGGCTATATCGTCTCGGCTGTTGACACTGATCAAGAATATATATAGTTTATATGGTCGGAGATGCCTCCTTCTGCCTGTTACATACATTTTCTGTTGGCACTAAGTCATAATACCCTTCTACCCTATGGGTAGCGGGTATAAGAACTTTGCAACTTTTCAGCTTTCACAGTTTTTACTATTTTGAAAAAAGTTTCTTTTGTTATCGAATTTTGGAAATTTTCCGAAATTTTAAATTTGTTCGATTTTTGAATTTTGGGAGTTTTTGCATTTTTCTTCATATTTTTATTCAACAAATTTTACAGTTCGCCAATTTTGTCGATTTCTTAATTTGGAGAACTTTGTGATTTTACAGTTTAAACAGTTTTTACTATTTTAAAACAATTTAATTTTTTTATCAAATTTCGGAAATTTTCCGAAATTTTAAATTTTGTCGATTGTTGAATTTTAGGAATTTTGGCATTTTAATCGATTTTTTTATTTTTAACAAAATTTACAATTTTCCAATTTTGTAGATTTCTTAATGTAGAGAACTTTGCGATTTTACAGTTTAAACAGTTTTTACTATTTTGAAAAAAATTTCTTTTGTTATCAAATTTCGAAAATTTTCCGAAATTTAAAATTTTTTCTATTTTTGAATTTCTTAAATTTTTTAATTTTTATCGATTTTTTAAATTTAACAAATCTGACATTATTCCAAATTGTCGATTTCTTAATTGAAAGAACTTTTAGTTTTTGTCGATTTCACAGTTTTTACTATTTTGAAAAAAATTTCTTTTGTTATCAAATTTCGGAAATTTTCCGAAATTTAAAATTTTTTCGATTTTTGAATTTAGGGAATTTTAGCATTTTTCTTGATATTTTTAATTCAAGAAAAATTACAATTTTCCAATTTTGGCGATTTCTTTATTAAAAGTGCTTTGCGATTTTTAAGTTTTCAGAATCTTTACTATTTTTAAAAAATTTAATTTCTTTATCAAATTTCGGAAATTTTCCGATATTTTTATTGTTGTCGATTGTTGAATTTTAGGAGTTTTTGCATTTTTCTCGATTTTTTTATTTTTAACAAAATTTACAATTTTCACATTTTGTCCATTTCTTTGCGATTTTACAGTTTTCACAGTTTTTACTATTTTGAACAAAATTTCTTTTGTTATTAAATTTCATAAGTTTTCCGAAATTTGAAATTTTTTCGATTTTTGAATTTAGGGAATTTTAGCATTTTTCTTGATATTTTTAATTCAAGAAAAATTACAATTTTCCAATTTTGGCGATTTCTTTATTAAAAGTGCTTTGCGATTTTTAAGTTTTCAGAATCTTTACTATTTTGAAAAAATTTAAATTCTTTATCAAATTTCGGAAATTTTCCGATATTTTTATTGTTGTCGATTGTTGAATTTTAGGAGTTTTTGCATTTTTCTCGATTTTTGTATTTTTAACAAAATTTACAATTTTCACATTTTGTCCATTTCTTTGCGATTTTAAATTTTTTCGAATGTTGAATTTTAGGAATATTTGCATTTTTCTCGATTTTTGTATTTTAAACAAAATTTACAATATTCAAGTTTTGTCCATTTTTTTATTTAGGGAACTTTGTGATTTTATAGTTTTCACTGTTTTTACAATTTTGAAAAAATGTTCTTTTCTATCGTATTTCGGAAAGTTTCCGAAACTTTTAATTTTTTTTGATTTTTGAATTTTTTGAATTTTTGCATTTTTCTCGATTTTTTCATTTCAACAAAAATTACAATTTTCCAATTTTGTAGATTTCTAAGTTAAGAGAATTTTGAGATTTTGTCGATTATACAGTTTTTACTATTTTGGAGAAAGAGTCTTCTTTATTCAATTTCGGAATTTTAAGAAATTCTAAATTTTTTCGATTTTTGAATTTTTAGAATTTTCGCATTTTTTTCGATTTTTTCATTTCATCAAAAATTAAAATTTTCAAATTTTTTAGATTTCTTAATTTTGAGAACTTTGTGATTTTGTCGATTTTACAGTTTTTACTATTTTGAAAAAATATTCTTTTTTTATCAAAATTTTAATTTTATCGATTTTTGAATTTTTAGAATTTTCGCTTTTTTCTCGATTTTTTCATTTTAACAAAAATTGCAATTCTCCAATATTGTAGATTTCTTAATTTAGAGAACTTTGCGATTTTACAGTTTTTACAGTTTTTAAAATTTTGAAAATATTTATTTTTTTATCGAATTTCGGAAAGTTTCCGTAATTTTTAATTTTTTTTGATTGTTGAATTTTAGGAATTTTTGCATTTTTCTCGATTTTTTTATTTTTAACAAAATTTACAATTTTCACATTTTGTCCATTTCTTTATTTAGGGAACTTTGCGATTTTACATTTTTCACAGTTTTTACAATTTTGGAAACATTTTCTTTTTATCGATTTTCGGAAAGTTTCCAAAATTTTTAATTTTTTTTGATTTATGAATTTTTAGAATTTTTGCATTTTTCTCGATTTTTTCATTTCAAGAAAAATTACAATTTTCAAATTTTTTAAATTTCTTAATTTAGAGAACTTTGTGATTTTGTCGATTTTACAGTTTTTTCCTATTTTGAAAAAATTTTCTTTTTTTATCAAAATTTCGGAAGTTTTGCAAAATTTTAATTTTTATCGATTTTTGAATTTTTAGAATTTTTTAATTTTTCTCGATTTTTTCATTTTAACAAAAATTACAATTCTCCAATTTTGTAGATTTCTTAATTTAGAGAACTTTGCGATTTTACAGTTTTTACAGTTTTTAAAATTTTGAAAATATTTAATGTTTTTATCAAATTTCGGAAAGTTTCCGTAATTTTTAATTTTTTTTTATTTTTGAATTTTTAGAATTTTTGAATTTTTCTCGATTTTTTCATTTCAACAAAAATTACAATTTTCCAATTTTTTAGATTTCTTAATTTAGAGAACTTTATGATTTTGTCTATTTTACAGTTCTTACTATTTTGAAATAATTTTATTTTTTTATCAAATTTTAGGAAATTTTGCAAAATTTTAACTTTTTTCGATTTTTGAATTTTTAGAATTTTCGCATTTTTCTCGATTTTTTCATTTCAACAAAAATTACAATTTTCCAATTTTTTAGTTTTCTTAATTTAGAGAATTTTGTGATTTTGTCGATTTAACAGTTTTTACTATTTTGAAAAAATTTTCTTTTTTTATCATATTTCGGAAATTTTCGGAAATTTTACATTTTTTCGATTTTTGAATTTAGGGAATTTTAGCATTTTTCTTGATATTTTTAATTCAACAAAAATTAAAATTTTCCAATTTTGGCGATTTATTTATTTAAAGAGCTTTGCGATTTTTAAGTTTTGACAGTCTTTACTATTTTGAAAAAATTTATTTTTTTTTTATTAAATTTCGTAAATTTCCCGAAATTTAAAATTTTTTCGATTGTTGCATTTTAGGAATAATTGCATTTTTCTCGATTTTTTTTTTTAATTAACAATATTCAAATTTTGTCCATTTCTTTATTTAGGGAACTTTGCGATCTTACAGTTTTTACAGTTTTTACAATTTTGGAAAAATGTTCTTGTTAATCAAATTTCGGAAAGTTTCCGAAATTTTAATTTTTTTCGATTTTTGAATTTTTAGAATTTTTGCATTTTTCTCGATTTTTTCATTTCAACAAAAATTACAATTTTCCAATTTTTTAGATTTCTTAATTAAGAAAAATTTGTGATTTTGTCGATTTAACAGTTTTTACTAGTTTGGAGAAAGTGTCTTCTTTATTCAATTTCGGAATTTTAAGAAATTCTAAATTTTTTCGATTTTTGAATTTTTAGAATTTTCGCATTTTTTTCGATTTTTTCATTTCATCAAAAATTACAATTTTCAAATTTTTTAGATTTCTTAATTTTGAGAACTTTGTGATTTTGTCAATTTTACAGTTTTTACTATTCTGAAAAATTTTTCTTTTTATATCGAATTTTCGGAAATTTTGCAAAATTTTAACTTTTTTCGATTTTTAAATTTTTAGAATTTTCGCATTTTTCTTGATTTTTTCATTTCAACAAAAATAACAATTTTCCAATTTTGTAGATTTCTTAATTTAGAAAACTTTGCGATTTTACAGTTTTCACAGTTTTTACTATTTTGTAAAAAATTTATTTTTTTATCAAATTTCGGAAATTTTAAATTTTTTAGGTTTTTGAATTTAGGGAATTTTAGCATTTTTCTTGATATTTTTAATTCAACAAAAGATACAATTTTCAAATTTTGGCGATTTTATTATTTAAAGAGCTTTGCGATTTTAAAGTTTTCACAGTCTTTACTATTTTGAAAAAATAAAATTTTTTTTATCAAATTTCGGAAATTTTCCGAAATTTTAAATTTTTTCGATTGTTGAATTTTAGGAATATTTGCATTTTTCTCGATTTTTGTATTTTAAACAAAATTT
Source organism: Drosophila immigrans (assembly GCA_963583835.1). Classification (NCBI taxonomy): domain Eukaryota; kingdom Metazoa; phylum Arthropoda; class Insecta; order Diptera; family Drosophilidae; genus Drosophila; species Drosophila immigrans. Next base: position 656,856 of record CAUZWO010000094.1, on the reverse strand, counting down.
ACAATATTCAAATTTTGTCCATTTTTTTATTTAGGGAACTTTGTGATTTTATAGTTTTCACAGTTTTTACAATTTTGGAAAAATGTTCTTTTCTATCGTATTTCGGAAAGTTTCCGAAACTTTGAATTTTTTTTGATTTTTTAATTTTTTGAATTTTTGCATTTTTCTCGATTTTTTCATTTCAACAAAAATTACAATTTTTCAATTTTGTAGATTTCTAAGTTAAGAGAAGTTTGAGATTTTGTCGATTATACAGTTTTTACTATTTTGGAGAAAGTGTCTTTTTTATTCAATTTCGGAATTTTAAGAAATTCTAAATTTTTTCGATTTTTGAATTTTTAGAATTTTCGCATTTTTTTTCGATTTTTTCATTTCATCAAAAATTACAATTTTCAAATTTTTTAGATTTCTTAATTTTGAGAACTTTGTGATTTTGTCGATCTTACAGTTTTTACTATTTTGAAAAAATTTTCTTTTTTTATCAAAATTTCGGAAGTTTTGCAAAATTTTAATTTTATCGATTTTTGAATTTTTAGAATTTTCGCTTTTTTCTCGATTTTTTCATTTTAACAAAAATTGCAATTCTCCAATATTGTAGATTTCTTAATTTAGAGAACTTTGCGATTTTACAGTTTTTACAGTTTTTACAGTTTTTACAGTTTTTAAAATTTTGAAAATATTTATTTTTTTTATCGAATTTTGGAAAGTTTCCGTAATTTTTAATTTTTTTTTATTTTTGAATTTTTAGAATTTTTGAATTTTTCTCGATTTTTTCATTTCAACAAAAATTACAATTTTCCAATTTTTTAGATTTCTTAATTTAGAGAACTTTGTGATTTTGTCAATTTTACAGTTTTTACTATTTTGGAAAAATTGTTTTTTTTAATCAAATTTTGGGAAATTTTTAATTTTTTTTGATTTTTGAATTTTTCTCGATTTTTTCATTTCAACAAAATTTACAATTTTCCAATTTTGTAGATTTCTTAATTTTGAGAACTTTGTGATTTTGTCGATTTTACAGTTTTTACTATTTTGAAAATATTGTTTTTTTTTATCAAATTTTGGGAAATTTTGCGAAATTTTAATTTTTGTCGATTTTCGGAAATTTTTTAATTTTTCTCGTTTGTTTCATTTCAACAAAAATTACAATTTTTAGAATTTTTCTTGATATTTTTATTCAACAAATTTTACAGTTCTCCAATTTTGTCGATTTCTTAATTTGAAGAACTTTGTGATTTTACAGTTTAAACAGTTTTTACTATTTTAAAAAAATTTCCTTTTTTTTTATCAAGTTTCGGAAATTTTCCGAAATTTTAAATGTTGTCGATTGTTGAATTTTAGGAATTTTCGCATTTTTCTCGATTTTTTTATTTTTAACAAAATTTACAATTTTCACATTTTGTCCATTTCTTTATTTATGGAACTTTCCGATTTTACAGTTTTCACAGTTTTTACAATTTTGAAAAAATTTCAGTTTTTACAATTTTGAAAAATTTAATTTTTTTATCTTATTTCGGAAATTTTCCGAAATTTTAAATTTTTTCGATTTTTGAATTTCTTAAATTTTTTAATTTTTCTCGATTTTTTAAATTCAACAAATCTAACATTATTCCAAATTGTCGATTTTTAATTGAAAGAACTTTTAGTTTTTGTCGATTTTACTGTTCTTACTATTTTGAAAAAATTGTCTTATTTTATAAAATTTTCGGAAATTTTGCAAAATTTTAAATTTTGTCGATTTTCGGAAATTTTTGCATTTATATCGATTTTTTTATTTCAACAAAACTTGCAATATTCCAATTTTGTCAATTTCTTTATTTAAAGAACATTGCGATTTAACAGTTTTCACAGTTTTTTCTATTTTAAAAACAATTTAATTTTTTTATCAAATTTCGGTTTCTGAATTTTGGGAATTTTTGCATTTTTCTTGATATTTTTATTCAACAAATTTTACAGTTCACCAATTTTGTCGATTTCTTAATTTGGAGAACTTTGTGATTTTACAGTTTAAACAGTTTTTACTATTTCGAAAAAATTTCCTTTTTATACCCGCTACCCATAGGGTAGAAGGGTATTATGACTTAGTGCCAACAGGAAATGTATGTAACAGGCAGAAGGAGGCATCTCCGACCCCATAAAGTATATATATTCTTAATCAGCGTCAACAGCCGAGACGATATAGCCATGTCCGTCTGTCCGTCTGTCCGTCTGTCCGTCTGTCCGTCTGTCCGTCTGTCTGTCTGTATGAACACCTGGATCTCAGAGACTATAAGACATAGAGACACCAAATTTGGCAAAAATGTTCCTTCATACCCTACGCAGATCAAGTTTATTTCAAAAGTTGGATGCCACGCCCCCTTCGCCCACAATAAGCATTAATCTAGAAAAAGTCAAGTTTTTTTTTATGTAAATTGCGTATAACTCCAAAAGTTCTTTGTGTAATGATGTGTAATCTGGTAACCCATCTGCGCTTGACACTCTTAATATACCCTGTAATTTTGGTAAAAATCGGATTAGTAGAACAAAAGTTATTCGCGTAATTATTTATCAAAATTGTTGTTCCCAATGCATATGGACGTTTTAAGTGTCTGATTGACCTAGAGATATCAAATTTGGTGACAGTATTTGTGTAGGTCTTACGCAGATCAAGTTTATTTTAGATTTTTGCCACGCCCCTTTCCGCCCCCAAAAACTGTAAAAGCCGTAATAATAGACCTAGAGCATTGAATTTTGGTAGGGGGGCGAAGGGGGCGTGGCATCCAACTTTTGAAATAAACTTGATCTGTGTAGGGTATGAAGGAACCTTTTTGCCAAATTTGGTGTCTCTATGTCTTATAGTCTCTGAGATCCAGGTGTTCATACAGACGGACAGACGGACATGGCTATATCGTCTCGGCTGTTGACGCTGATCAAGAATATATATACTTTATGGGGTCGGAGATGCCACCTTCTGCCTGTTACATACATTTTCTGTTGGCACTAAGTCATAATACCCTTCTACCCTATGGGTAGCGGGTATAAGAACTTTGCGACTTTTCAGCTTTCACAGTTTTTACTATTTTGAAAAAAGTTTCTTTTGTTATCGAATTTTGGAAATTTTCCGAAATTTTAAATTTGTTCGATTTTTGAATTTTGGGAGTTTTTGCATTTTCTTCATATTTTTATTCAACAAATTTTACAGTTCGCCAATTTTGTCGATTTCTTAATTTGGAGAACTTTGTGATTTTACAGTTTAAACAGTTTTTACTATTTTAAAACAATTTAATTTTTTTATCAAATTTCGGAAATTTTCCGAAATTTTAAATTTTGTCGATTGTTGAATTTTAGGAATTTTGGCATTTTAATCGATTTTTTTATTTTTAACAAAATTTACAATTTTCCAATTTTGTAGATTTCTTAATGTAGAGAACTTTGCGATTTTACAGTTTAAACAGTTTTTACTATTTTGAAAAAAATTTCTTTTGTTATCAAATTTCGAAAATTTTGCGAAATTTAAAATTTTTTCGATTTTTGAATTTCTAAAATTTTTTAATTTTTCTCGATTTTTTAAATTCAACAAATCTTACATTATTCCAAATTGTCGATTTCTTAATTGAAAGAACTTTTAGTTCTTGTCGATTTTACAGTTCTTACTATTTGAAAAAAATTGTCTTATTTTATCAAATTTTGGAAAATTTTGCGAAATTTTAATTTTTGTCGATTTTCGAAAATTTTTTAATTTTTCTGGTTTGTTTCATTTCAACAAAAATTACAATATTCCTATTTTGTAGATTTCTTAATTTAAAGAACTTTGCGACTTTTCAGTTTTCACAGTATTTACTATTTTGAAAAAAATTTCTTTTGTTATCAAATTTCGGAAATTTTCCGAAATTTTAAATTTTTTCGATTTTTGAATTCAGGGAATTTTAGCATTTTTCTTGATATTTTTAATTCAAGAAAAATTACAATTTTCCAATTTTGGAGATTTCTTTATTAAAAGAGCTTTGCGATTTTTAAGTTTTCAGAATCTTTACTATTTTGAAAAAATTTAATTTCCTTATCAAATTTCGGAAATTTTCCGATATTTTTATTGTTGTCGATTGTTGAATTTTAGGAGTTTTTGCATTTTCTCGATTTCTTTATTTTTAACAAAATTTACAATTTTCACATTTTGTCCATTTCTTTATTTAGGGAACTTTGCGATTTTACAGTTTTCACAGTTTTTACAATTTTGAAAAATTTTCAGTTTTTACTATTTTGAAAAATTTAATTTTTTTATCTAATTTCGGAAATTTTCCGAAATCTTAAATTTTTTCGATTTTTGAATTTTTAGAATTTTCGCATTTTCCTCGATTTTTTCATTTTAACAAATTTTACAGTTCTCCAATTTTGTCGATTTCTTAATTTGGAGAACTTTGTGATTTTACAGTTTAAACAGTTTTTACTATTTTAAAACCATTTAATTTTTTTATCTAATTTCGGAAATTTTCCGAAATTTTAAATTTTGTTGATTATTGAATTTTAGGATTTTTCTCGATTTTTTTTATTTTCAACAAAATTTGCAATATTCAAATTTTGTCCATTTCTTTATTTAGCGATTTTACAGTTTTCACAGTTTTTACTATTTTAAAAATTTTTTCTATTTTATCGAATTTCGCAAAGCTTCCGAAATTTTTAATTTTTTTTGATTTTTGAATTTATGCATTTTTTACGATTTTTTCATTTCAACAAAAATTACAATTTTTTTGATTTTGAATTTAGGAAATTTTAGCATTTTTCTTGATATTTTTAATTCAACAAAAATTACAATTTTCCATTTTTGGCGATTTCTTAATTTAGAAAACTTTATGATTTTACAGTTTTCGCAGTTTTTACAATTTTGAAAAAATTTTCTTTTGTTATCAAATTTCGGTATTTTTCCGAAATTTTAAATTTTGTCGATTTAAAAGCTTCAGAAATTTTTTAATTTTTTTCGATTTTTTCATTACAACAAAAATTACAATATTCCTATTTTGTAGATTTTTTAATTTGGAGAACTTTGCGATTTTTAAGTTTTCACAGTTTTAACTATTTTAAAAACAATTTAATTTTCATATCAAATTTCGGAAACTTTTCAAATTTTTAAATTTTGTCGATTGTTGAATTTTAGGAATTTTTGCATTTTTCTTGATATTTTTATTTAACAAATTTTACTGTTCTCTAATTTTGTCGATTTCTTAATTTGGAGAACTTTGTGATTTTACAGTTTAAACAGTTTTTACTATTTTAAAAAAATTCCTTTTTTTTTTATCAAGTTTCGGAAATTTTAAGAAATTTTAAATTTTTTCGATTTTTGAATTTTTAGAATTTTCGCATTTATCTCGATTTTTTCATTTCAAGAAAAATTACAATTTTCCAATTTTGTAGATTTCTTAGTTTAGAGAACTTTGTGATTTTGTCGATTTTACAGTTTTTAATATATTGAAAAAATTGTCTTATCTTATCAAATTTCGGAAATTTTGCAAAATTTTAAATTTTGTCGATTTTCGGAAATTTTTGCATTTTTCTCGATTTTTTAATTTCAACAAAACTTGCAATATTTCAATTTTGTCTTTTTTTTATTTAGAGAACTTTGCGATTTTACAGTTTAAACAGTTTTTACTATTTTGAAAAAATTGTATTTGTTTATCAAATTTCGGAAATTTTCCGAAATTTTAATTTTTTTCGATTTTGAATTTAGGAAATTTTAGCATTTTTCTTGATATTTTTAATTCAACAAAAATTACAATTTTCCAATTTTGGCGATTTATTTATTTAAAGAGCTTTGCGATTTTTAAGTTTTCACAGTCTTTACTATTTTGAAAAAATTTAATTTTTTTTATAAAATTTCGTAAATTTCCCGAAATTTTAAATTTTTTCGATTGTTGCATTTTAGGAATAATTGCATTTTTCTCGATTTTTTTTTTTTAATTAACAATATTAAAATTTTGTCCATTTCTTTATTTAGGGAACTTTGCGATCTTACAGTTTTTACAGTTTTTACAATTTTGGAAAAATGTTCTTTTTTATCAAATTTCGGAAAGTTTCCGAAACTTTTAATTTTTTTTTATTTTTGAATTTTTAGAATTTTTGCATTTTTCACGATTTTTTCATTTCAGCAAAAATTACAATATTCCAATTTTGTAGATTTCTTAATTAAGAGAACTTTGTGATATTGTCAATTTTACAGTTTTTACTATTTTGAAAAAAATTTCTTTTTGTATCAAATTTTCGGAAATTTTGCAAAATTTTAATTTTTTTCGATTTTTGAATTTTTAGAATTTTTGCATTTTTCTCGATTTTTTAATTTCAACAAAAATTAAAATTTTCCAATTTTGGCGATTTCTTAATTTTAAGAGCTTTGCGATTTTTAAGTTTTCACAGTCTTTACTATTTTACAAAAATTAAGTTTTTTTATCAAATTTCGGAAAATTTCCGAAATTTTAAATTTTGTCGATTGTTGAATTTTAGGAATTTTTGCATTTTTCTCTATTTTTTTTATTTTTAACAAAATTAACAATATTCAAATTTTGTCTATTTCTTTATTTAGGAAACTTTGCGATTTTACAGTCTTCACAGTTTTTACAATTTTGAAAAAATTTTCTATTTTATCGAATTTCGCAAAGTTTCCGAAATTTTTAATTTTTTTTTATTTTTGAATTTTTAGAATTTTTGCATTTTTCACGATTTTTTCATTTCAACAAAAATTACAATATTCCAATTTTGTAGATTTCTTAATTAAGAGAACTTTGTGATTTTGTCAATTTTACAGTTTTTACTATTTTGAAACAAATTTCTTTTTGTATCAAATTTTCGGAAATTTTGCAAAATTTTAATTTTTTTCGATTGTTGAATTTTTAGAATTTTTTGCATTTTTCTCGATTTTTTAATTTCAACAAAAATTAAAATTTTCAATTTTGGCGATTTCTTAATTTTAATAGCTTTGCAATTTTTAAGTTTTCACAGTCTTTACTATTTTACAAAAATTAAGTTTTTTATCAAATATCGGAAATTTTCCGAAATTTTAAATTTTGTCGATTGTTTAATTTTAGGAATTTTGGCATTTTTCTCGATTTTTTTATTTTTAACAAAATTTTCAATATTCAAATTTTGTCCATTTCTTTATTTAGGAAACTTTGCGATTTTACAGTTTTCACAGTTTTTACTATTTTAAAAAAATTTTCTATTTTGTCGAATTTCGCAAAGCTTCCGAAATTTTTATTTTTTTTTGATTTTTGAATTTATGCATTTTTCAGGATTTTTTAAATTCAACAAAAATTACAATTTTCCAATTTTTTAGATTTCTTAATTTAGAGAACTTTGTGATTTTGTCAATTTTACAGTATTTGCTATTTTGAAAAAATTTTCTTTTTTATCAAATTTCGGAAATTTTGCAAAATTTTAATTTTTTTCGATTTTTAAATTTTTAGAATTTTTGCATTTTTCTCGATTTTTTCATTTCAACAAAAATTACAATTTTCCAATTTTGTAGTTTTCTTAATTTAGAGAACTTTGTGATTTTGTCAATTTCACAGTTTTTACTATTTTGAAAAATTTAATTTTTTATCTAATTTCGGAAATTTTCCGAAATCTTGAATTTTTTCGATTTTTGAATTTTGGGAATCTTAGCATTTTTCTTGATATTTTTAATTCAACAAATTTTAAAATTTTCCAATTTTGTCGATTTCTTAATTTTGAGAACTTTGTGATTTTGTCGATTTTACAGTTTTTACTATTTTGAAAAAATTTTCTTTTTCTATCAAATTTCGGAAATTTTCCGAAATTTTTAATTTTTTTTTATTTTTGAATTTTTCTCGATTTTTTCATTTCAACAAAATTTACAATTTTTCAATTTTGTAGATTTCTTAATTTTGAGAACTTTGTGATTTTGTCGATTTTACAGTTTTTACTATTTTGAAAAAATTGTCTTATTTTATCAAATTTCGGAAATTTTGCAAAATTTTAAATTTTGTCGATTTTCGGAAATTTTCGCATTTTTCTCGTTTGTTTAATTTCAACAAAAATTACAATATTCCTATTTTGTATATTTCTTAATTTAAAAAACTTTGCGACTTTTCAGTTTTCACAGTTTTTACTATTTTGAAAAAAATTTCTTTTGTTACCAAATTTCGGAAATTTTCCGAAATTTAAAATTTTTTCGATTTTTGAATTTAGGGACTTTTAGCATTTTTCTTGATATTTTTACTCAACAATTTTTACAGTTCTCCAATTTTGTTGATTTCTTAATTTAGAGAACTTTGTGATTTTGTCAATTTTACAGTCTTTACTATTTTGAAAAAATTTTCTTTTTTTATCAAATGTTCAAAAATTTTGCAAAATTTTAATTTTTTTCGATTTTGGAATTTTTAGAATTTTTGCATTTTTCTCGATTTTTTCATTTCAACAAAATTTACAATTTTCCAATTTTGTAGATTTCTTAATTTTGAGAACTTTGTGATTTTGTCGATTTTACAGTTTTTACTATATTGAAAAAATTGTCTTATCTTATCAAATTTCGGAAATTTTGCAAAATTTTAAATTTTGTCGATTTTCGGAAATTTTTGCATTTTTCTCGATTTTTTAATTTTAACAAAACTTGCAATATTTCAATTTTGTCTTTATTCTTTATTTAGAGAACTTTGCGATTTTACAGTTTAAACAGTTTTTACTATTTTGAAAAAATTGTATTTGTTTATCAAATTTCGGAAATTTTCCGAAATTTTAAATTTTGTCGATTGTTTAATTTTAGGAATCTTGGCATTTTTCTCGATTTTTTTATTTTTTTTAGCAAAATTTGCAATTTTCAAATTTTGTCCATTTCTTATTTAGGGAACTTTGCGATTTTACAGTTTTCACAGTTTTTACTATTTTAAAAACAATTTAATTTTCTTATCAAATTTCGGAAACTTTTCAAATTTTTAAATTTTGTTGATTGTTGAATTTTAGGAATTTTTGCATTTTTCTTGACATTTTTATTTAACAAATTTTACAGTTCTCTAATTTTGTCGATTTCTTAATTTGAAGAAATTTGCGATTTTACAGTTTAAACAGTTTTTACTATTTTAAAAAAATTGCATTTTTTTTATCAAGTTTCGGAAATTTTAAGAAATTTTAAATTTTTTCGATTTTTGAATTTTTATAATTTTCGCATTTATTTCGATTTCTTCATTTCAAGAAAAATTACAATTTTCCAACTTTGTAGATTTCTTAGTTTAGAGAACTTTGCGATTAAACAGTTTTCACAGTTTTTACTATTTTGAAAAACATTAATTTTTTTATCTAATTTCGGAAATTTTCCGAAATCTTAAATTTTTTCGAATTTTGAATTTTGGGAATTTTGGGAATTTTTGCATTTTTCTAGATATTTTTAATTCAACAAATTTTTCAATTTGCCAATGTAGTCGATTTCTAAATTTAGAGAAGTTTGTGATATTGTCGATTATACTATTTTTACTATTTTAAAGAAAGTGTCTTCTTTATTCAATTTCGGAAATTTTCCGAAAATTTAAATTTTTTCCGATTTTTGAATTTCTTAAATTTTTCAACTTTTCTTGATTTTTTCAGTTCATCAAAAATTACAATATTCCAATTTTGTATATTTCTTTATTTAAAAAACTTTGCGACTTTTGAATTTTCACAGTTTTTACAATTTTGAAAAAGTTTTTTTTTTATCGAATTTCAAAAAGCTTCCGAAATTTTTAATTTATTTTGATTTGTGAATTTTTAGAATTTTTGCATTTTTCTCGATTTTTTCATTTTAACAAAATTTACAATTTTCCAATTTTGTAGATTTCTTAATTTAGGGAAATTTGTGATTTTGTCGATTTTACAGTTTTTACTATTTTGAAAAAATTTTCTTTTTTCATCAAATTTTCGGAAATTTTGCAAAATTTTAATTTTTCTCGATTTTTTCATTTCAGCAAAAATTACAATATTCCAATTTTGTAGATTTCTTAATTAAGAGAACTTTGTGATATTGTCAATTTTACAGTTTTTACTATTTTGAAAAAAATTTCTTTTTGTATCAAATTTTCGGAAATTTTGCAAAATTTTAATTTTTTTCGATTTTTGAATTTTTAGAATTTTTGCATTTTTCTCGATTTTTTAATTTCAACAAAAATTAAAATTTTCCAATTTTGGCGATTTCTTAATTTTAAGAGCTTTGCGATTTTTAAGTTTTCACAGTCTTTACTATTTTACAAAAATTAAGTTTTTTTATCAAATTTCGGAAAATTTCCGAAATTTTAAATTTTGTCGATTGTTGAATTTTAGGAATTTTTGCATTTTTCTCTATTTTTTTTATTTTTAACAAAATTAACAATATTCAAATTTTGTCTATTTCTTTATTTAGGAAACTTTGCGATTTTACAGTCTTCACAGTTTTTACAATTTTGAAAAAATTTTCTATTTTATCGAATTTCGCAAAGTTTCCGAAATTTTTAATTTTTTTTTATTTTTGAATTTTTAGAATTTTTGCATTTTTCACGATTTTTTCATTTCAACAAAAATTACAATATTCCAATTTTGTAGATTTCTTAATTAAGAGAACTTTGTGATTTTGTCAATTTTACAGTTTTTACTATTTTGAAACAAATTTCTTTTTGTATCAAATTTTCGGAAATTTTGCAAAATTTTAATTTTTTTCGATTGTTGAATTTTTAGAATTTTTTGCATTTTTCTCGATTTTTTAATTTCAACAAAAATTAAAATTTTCAATTTTGGCGATTTCTTAATTTTAATAGCTTTGCAATTTTTAAGTTTTCACAGTCTTTACTATTTTACAAAAATTAAGTTTTTTATCAAATATCGGAAATTTTCCGAAATTTTAAATTTTGTCGATTGTTTAATTTTAGGAATTTTGGCATTTTTCTCGATTTTTTTATTTTTAACAAAATTTTCAATATTCAAATTTTGTCCATTTCTTTATTTAGGAAACTTTGCGATTTTACAGTTTTCACAGTTTTTACTATTTTAAAAAAATTTTCGATTTTGTCGAATTTCGCAAAGCTTCCGAAATTTTTATTTTTTTTTGATTTTTGAATTTATGCATTTTTCAGGATTTTTTAAATTCAACAAAAATTACAATTTTCCAATTTTTTAGATTTCTTAATTTAGAGAACTTTGTGATTTTGTCAATTTTACAGTATTTGCTATTTTGAAAAAATTTTCTTTTTTATCAAATTTCGGAAATTTTGCAAAATTTTAATTTTTTTCGATTTTTAAATTTTTAGAATTTTTGCATTTTTCTCGATTTTTTCATTTCAACAAAAATTACAATTTTCCAATTTTGTAGATTTCTTAATTTAGAGAACTTTGTGATTTTGTCAATTTCACAGTTTTTACTATTTTGAAAAATTTAATTTTTTATCTAATTTCGGAAATTTTCCGAAATCTTGAATTTTTTCGATTTTTGAATTTTGGGAATCTTAGCATTTTTCTTGATATTTTTAATTCAACAAATTTTCAAATTTTCCAATTTTGTCGATTTCTTAATTTTGAGAACTTTGTGATTTTGTCGATTTTACAGTTTTTACTATTTTGAAAAAATTTTCTTTTTCTATCAAATTTCGGAAATTTTCCGAAATTTTTAATTTTTTTTTATTTTTGAATTTTTCTCGATTTTTTCATTTCAACAAAATTTACAATTTTTCAATTTTGTAGATTTCTTAATTTTGAGAACTTTGTGATTTTGTCGATTTTACAGTTTTTACTATTTTGAAAAAATTGTCTTATTTTATCAAATTTCGGAAATTTTGCAAAATTTTAAATTTTGTCGATTTTCGGAAATTTTCGCATTTTTCTCGTTTGTTTAATTTCAACAAAAATTACAATATTCCTATTTTGTATATTTTTTAATTTAAAAAACTTTGCGACTTTTCAGTTTTCACAGTTTTTACTATTTTGAAAAAAATTTCTTTTGTTACCAAATTTCGGAAATTTTCCGAAATTTAAAATTTTTTCGATTTTTGAATTTAGAGACTTTTAGCATTTTTCTTGATATTTTTACTCAACAATTTTTACAGTTCTCCAATTTTGTTGATTTCTTAATTTAGAGAACTTTGTGATTTTGTCAATTTTACAGTCTTTACTATTTTGAAAAAATGTTCTTTTTTTATCAAATGTTCAAAAATTTTGCAAAATTTTAATTTTTTTCGATTTTGGAATTTTTAGAATTTTTGCATTTTTCTCGATTTTTTCATTTCAACAAAATTTACAATTTTCCAATTTTGTAGATTTCTTAATTTTGAGAACTTTGTGATTTTGTCGATTTTACAGTTTTTACTATATTGAAAAAATTGTCTTATCTTATCAAATTTCGGAAATTTTGCAAAATTTTAAATTTTGTCGATTTTCGGAAATTTTTGCATTTTTCTCGATTTTTTAATTTTAACCAAACTTGCAATATTTCAATTTTGTCTTTATTCTTTATTTAGAGAACTTTGCGATTTTACAGTTTAAACAGTTTTTACTATTTTGAAAAAATTGTATTTGTTTATCAAATTTCGGAAATTTTCCGAAATTTTAAATTTTGTCGATTGTTTAATTTTAGGAATCTTGGCATTTTTCTCGATTTTTTTATTTTTTTTAGCAAAATTTGCAATTTTCAAATTTTGTCCATTTCTTTATTTAGGGAACTTTGCGATTTTACAGTTTTCACAGTTTTTACTATTTTAAAAACAATTTAATTTTCTTATCAAATTTCGGAAACTTTTCAAATTTTTAAATTTTGTTGATTGTTGAATTTTAGGAATTTTTGCATTTTTCTTGACATTTTTATTTAACAAATTTTACAGTTCTCTAATTTTGTCGATTTCTTAATTTGAAGAAATTTGCGATTTTACAGTTTAAACAGTTTTTACTATTTTAAAAAAATTGCATTTTTTTTATCAAGTTTCGGAAATTTTAAGAAATTTTAAATTTTTTCGATTTTTGAATTTTTATAATTTTCGCATTTATCTCGATTTTTTCATTTCAAGAAAAATTACAATTTTCCAACTTTGTAGATTTCTTAGTTTAGAGAACTTTGCGATTAAACAGTTTTCACAGTTTTTACTATTTTGAAAAACATTAATTTTTTTATCTAATTTCGGAAATTTTCCGAAATCTTAAATTTTTTCGAATTTTGAATTTTGGGAATTTTGGGAATTTTTGCATTTTTCTAGATATTTTTAATTCAACAAATTTTTCAATTTGCCAATGTAGTCGATTTCTAAATTTAGAGAAGTTTGTGATATTGTCGATTATACTATTTTTACTATTTTAAAGAAAGTGTCTTCTTTATTCAATTTCGGAAATTTTCCGAAAATTTAAATTTTTTCCGATTTTTGAATTTCTTAAATTTTTCAACTTTTCTTGATTTTTTCAGTTCATCAAAAATTACAATATTCCAATTTTGTATATTTCTTTATTTAAAAAACTTTGCGACTTTTGAATTTTCACAGTTTTTACAATTTTGAAAAAGTTTTTTTTTTATCGAATTTCAAAAAGCTTCCGAAATTTTTAATTTATTTTGATTTGTGAATTTTTAGAATTTTTGCATTTTTCTCGATTTTTTCATTTTAACAAAATTTACAATTTTCCAATTTTGTAGATTTCTTAATTTAGGGAAATTTGTGATTTTGTCGATTTTACAGTTTTTACTATTTTGAAAAAATTTACTTTTTTTATTAAATTTTCGGAAATTTTGCAAAATTTTAATTTATTTCGATTATTGAATTTTTAGAATTTTTGCGTTTTTCTCGATTTTTTTCATTTCAACAAAAATAACAATTTTCCAATTTTGTAGATTTCTTAATTTAGGGAAATTTGTGATTTTGTCGATTTTACAGTTTTTACTATTTTGAAAAAATTTTTTTTTTTTATCAAAATTTCAAAAGTTTTGCAAAATTTAAATTTTTATCGATTTTTGAATTTTTGGAATTTTTTATTTTTTCTCGATTTTTTCATTTTAACATAAATTACAATTCTCCAATTTGTAGATTTCTTAATTTAGAGAACTTTGCGATTTTACAGTTTTCACAGTTTTTACTATTTTGAAAAAAAATTTTTTTGTTATCAAATTTCAAAAATTTTCGGAAGTTTTAAATTTTTTTCGATTTTTGAATTTAGTTAATTTTAGCATTTTTCTTGATATTTTTAATTCAACAACAATTACAATTTTCCAATTTTGGCGATTTCTTTATTAAAAGAGCTTTGCGATATTTAAGTTTTCACAGTCTTTACTATTTGGAAAAAATTTAATTTTTTTATCAAATTTCGGAAATTTTCCGAAATTTTAAATTTTGTCGATTGTTGAATTTTAGGAACTTTTGCATTTTTCACAATTTTTTTATTTTTAAAAAAATTTACAATATTCAAATTTTGTCCATTTCTTTATTTAGGGAACTTTGCGATTTTACAGTTTTCACAGTTTTTACAATTTTGGAAAAATTTTCTTTTTTATCGAATTTCGGAAAGTTTCCGAAATTTTGAATTTTTTTTTGATTTTTGAATTTTAAGAATTTTTCCATTTTTCTCGATATTTTCATTTCAACAAAAATTCAAATTTTCCAATTTTTTAGATTTCTTAATTTAGAGAACTTTGTGATTTTGTCGATTTTACAGTTTTTACTATTTTGAAAAAATTTGCTTTTTTTTATCAAATTTTTGGAAATTTTGCAAAATTTTAATTTATTTAGATTTTTTGAATTTTTAGAATTTTCTCATTTTTCTCGATTTTTTCATTTCAACAAAAATTAAAATTTTCCAATTTTGTAGATTTCTTAATTTAGAGAACTTTGTGATTTTGTCGATTTTACAGTTTTTACTATTTTGAAAAAATTTTCTTTTTTTTTATCAAATTTTCGGAAATTTTGCAAAATTTGAATTTTTTTTCGATTTTTTGAATTTTTAGAATTTTTGCATTTTTCTCGATTTTTTCATTTCAACAAAAATTACAATTTTCCAATTTTTTAGATTTCTTAATTTAGAGAACTTTGCGATTTTACAGTTTTTACAGTTTTTAAAATTTTGAAAATATTTAATTTTTTTATCAAATTTTCGGAAATTTTGCAAAATTTTAACTTTTTTCGATTTTTGAATTCTTAGAATTTTCGCATTTTTCTCGATTTTTTCATTTTTAGCAAAAATTACAATTTTCCAATTTTGTAGATTTCTTAATTTAGAGAACTTTGCGATTTTTAGTTTTCACAGTTTTTACTATTTTGGAAAAATGTTCTTTTTTATCGAATTTCGGAAATTTTAAATTTTTTGGATTTTTGAATTTAGGGAATTTTAGCATTTTTCTTGATAATTTTAATTCAACAAAAGTTACAATTTTCCAATTTTGGCGATTTCTTTATTTAAAGAGCTTTGCGATTTTTAAGTTTTCACAGTCTATACTATTTTGAAAAAATTTATTTTTTTTTATCAAATTTCGTAAATTTCCCGAAATTTTAAATTTTTTCGATTGTTGAATTTTAAAAATATTTGCATTTTTCTCGATTTTTTTTTTTTTAAATTAACAATATTCAAATTTTGTCCATTTCTTTATTTAGGGAACTTTGCGATTTTACAGTTTTTACAGTTTTTACAATTTTGGAAAAACGTTCTTTTTTATCGAATTTCGGAAAGTTTCCGAAATTTTTAATTTTTTTCGATTTTTGAATTTTTAGAATTTTCGCATTTTTCTCGATTTTTTCATTTCAACAAAAATTACAATTTTCCAATTTTTTAGATTTCTTAATTTAGACAATTTTGTGATTTTGTCGATTTAACAGTTTTTACTATTTTGAACAAAATTTCTTTTGTTATTAAATTTCGGAAATTTTCCGAAATTTAAAATTTTTTCGATTTTTGAATTAAGGGAATTTTAGCATTTTTCTAAATTTTTTTTATTTATAACAAAAATTACAATATTCAAATTTTGTCCATTTCTTTATTTAGGGAACTTTGCGATTTTACAGTTTTCACAGTTTTTACAATTTTGGAAAAATTTTCTTTTTTATCGAATTTCGGAAAGTTTCCGAAATTTTGAATTTTTTTTGATTTTTGAATTTTTAGAATTTTTCCATTTTTCTCGATATTTTCATTTCAACAAAAATTACAATTTTCCAATTTTTTAGATTTATTAATTTAGAGAACTTTGTGATTTTGTCGATTTTACAGTTTTTACTATTTTGAAAAAATTTTCTTTTTTTTTATCAAATTTTCGGAAATTTTGCAAAATTTTAATTTATTTAGATTTTTTGAATTTTTAGAATTTTCGCATTTTTCTCGATTTTTTCATTTCAACAAAAATTAAAATTTTCCAATTTTGTAGATTTGTTAATTAAGAGAACTTTGCGATTTTACAGTTTTTACAGTTTTTAAAATTTTGAAAATATTTAATTTTTTTATCGAATTTCGGAAAGTTTCCGTAATTTTAAATTTTTTTTATTTCTGGATTTTTAGAATTTTTGCATTTTTCTCGAATTTTTCATTTCAACAAAAATTACAATTTTCCAGTTTTTTAGATTTCTTAATTTAGAGAACTTTGGGATTTTACAGTTTTCACAGTTTTTACAATTTTGCAAAAATTTATTTTTTTTTATCAAATTTCGTAAATTTCCCGAAATTTTAAATTTTTTCGATTGCTGAATTTTAAGAATATTTGCATTTTTCTCAATTTTTTTTTTTTAAATTAACAATATTCAAATTTTGTCCATTTCTTTATTTAGAGAACTTTGCGATTTTACAGTTTTTACAGTTTTTACAATTTTGGAAAAATTTTATTTTTTATCGAATTTCGGAAAGTTTCCGAAATTTTTAATTTTTTTCGATTTTTGAATTTTTAGAATTTTCGCATTTTTCTCGATTTTTTCATTTCAACAAAAATTAAAATTTTCCAATTTTGTAGATTTCTTAATTTAGAGAACTTTGCGATTTTACAGTTTTTACAGTTTTTAAAATTTTGAAAATATTTTATTTTTTTATCGAATTTCGGAAAGTTTCCGAAATTTTTAATTTTTTTCGATTTTTGAATTTTTAGAATTTTCGCATTTTTCTCGATTTTTTCATTTCAACAAAAATTAAAATTTTCCAATTTTTTAGATTTCTTAATTTAGACAATTTTGTGATTTTGTCGATTTAACAGTTTTTACTATTTTGAACAAAATTTCTTTTGTTATTAAATTTCGGAAATTTTCCGAAATTTTAAATTTTTTCGATTTTTGAAGTAAGGGAATTTTAGCATTTTTCTCAATTTTTTTATTTTAACAAAATTTACAATATTCAAATTTTGTCCATTTCTTTATTTAGGGAACTTTGCGATTTTACAGTTTTCTTAGTTTTTACAATTTTGGAAAAATTTTCTTTTTCCGAAATTTTGAATTTTTTTTTATTTTTGAATATTTAGAATTTTTCCATTTTTCTCGATATTTTCATTTCAACAGAAATTAAAATTTTCCAATTTTGTAGATTTTTAAATTAAGAGAAGTTTGTGATTTTGAAGATTATACAGATTTCATTATTTTGAAGAAAATTTAAATTTTCATAAATTTTCCGAAATTTTAAATTTTTTCGATTTTTGAATTAAGGGAATTTTAGCATTTTTCTTGATAATTTTAATTCAACAAAATTTACAATATTCCAATTTTGTATATTTCTTAATTTAAAAAGCTTTGCGATTTTTAAGTTTTCACAGTTTTTACTATTTTGAACAAAATTTCTTTTGTTATTAAATTTCATAAATTTTCCGAAATTTTAAATTTTTTCGATTTTTGAATTAAGGGAATTTTAGCATTTTTCTTGATATTTTTAATTCTACAAAAATTACATTTTTCCAATTTTGGCGATTTCTTTATTTAAAGAGCTTTGCGATTTTAAAGTTTTCACAGTCTTTACTATTTTGAAAAAATTTAATTTTTTTATCAAATTTCGGAAATTTTCCGAAATTTTAAATTTTGTCGATTGTTGAATTTTAGGAATTTTTGCATTTTTCTCAATTTTTTTATTTTAACAAAATTTACAATATTCAAATTTTGTCCATTTCATTATTTAGGAAACTTTGCGATTTTACATTTTTCACAGTTTTTAAAATTTTAAAAAAATTTTCTTTTTATCGAATTTCGGAAAGTTTCCGAAATTTTGAATTTTTTTTGATTTTTGAATTTTTATAATTTTTGCATTTTTCTCGATTTTTTCATTTCAACAAAAATTACAATTTTCAAATTTTTTAAATTTCTTAATTTAGAGAACTTTGTGATTTTGTCGATTTTACAGTTTTTACTATTCTGAAAATATGTTATTTTTTTTATCAAATTTTCGGAAATTTTGCAAAATTTTAACTTTTTTCGATTTTTGAATTCTTAGAATTTTCGCATTTTTCTCGATTTTTTCATTTTAGCAAAAATTACAATTTTCCAATTTTGTAGATTTCTTAATTTAGAGAGCTTTGCGATTTTACAGTTTTCACAGTTTTTACTATTTTGAACAAAATTTCTTTTGTTATTAAATTTCATAAATTTTCCGAAATTTTAAATTTTTTCGATTTTTGAATTAAGGGAATTTTAGCATTTTTCTTGATAATTTTAATTCAACAAAAGTTACAATTTTCCAATTTTGGCGATTTCTTTATTTAAAGAGCTTTGCGATTTTTAAGTTTTCACAGTCTTTACTATTTTGAAAAAATTTATTTTTTTTTATCAAATTTCGTAAATTTCCCGAAATTTTAAATTTTGTCGATTGTTGAATTTTAAGAATATTTGCATTTTTCTCGATTTTTTTTTTTTTTTAAATTAACAATATTCAAATTTTGTCCATTTCTTTATTTAGGGAACTTTGCGATTTTACAGTTTTTACAGTTTTTACAATTTTGGAAAAATTTTCTTTTTTATCGAATTTCGGAAAGTTTCCGAAATTTTTAATTTTTTTCGATTTTTGAATTTTTAGAATTTTCGCATTTTTCTCGATTTTTTCAATTCAACAAAAATTACAATTTTCCAATTTTGTAGATTTCTTTATTTAAAGAGCTTTGCGATTTTGTCGATTTAACAGTTTTTACTATTTTGAACAAAATTTCTTTTGTTATTAAATTTCGGAAATTTTCCGAAATTTAAAATTTTTTCGATTTTTGAATTAAGGGAATTTTAGCATTTTTCTCATTTTTTTTTATTCATAACAAAAATTACAATATTCAAATTTTGTCCATTTCTTTATTTAGGGAACTTTGCGATTTTACAGTTTTCACAGTTTTTACAATTTTGGAAAAATTTTCTTTTTTATCGAATTTTGGAAAGTTTCCGAAATTTTGAATTTTTTTTGATTTTTGAATTTTTAGAATTTTTCCATTTTTCTCGATATTTTCATTTCAACAAAAATTAAAATTTTCCAATTTTTTAGATTTATTAATTTAGAGAACTTTGTGATTTTGTCGATTTTACAGTTTTTACTATTTTGAAAAAATTTTCTTTTTTTTTATCAAATTTTCGGAAATTTTGCAAAATT
This sequence comes from Drosophila immigrans, assembly GCA_963583835.1. Classification (NCBI taxonomy): domain Eukaryota; kingdom Metazoa; phylum Arthropoda; class Insecta; order Diptera; family Drosophilidae; genus Drosophila; species Drosophila immigrans. The sequence goes on along the minus strand of CAUZWO010000094.1, from coordinate 637,395 downwards.
TGAATTTTTTCGATCTTTTGAATTTTTAGAATTTTCGCATTTTTCTCGATTTTTTCATTTCAACAAAAATTAAAATTTTCCAATTTTGTAGATTTCTTAATTTAGAGAACTTTGCGATTTTACAGTTTTCACAGTTTTTACCTTATTTGTAAAAAATTTCTTTTTTTTATCAAATTTCGGAAATTTTAAATTTTTTAGGTTTTTGAATTTAGTTAATTTTAGCATTTTTCTTGATATTTTTAATTCAACAAAAGATACAATTTTCCAATTTTGGCGATTTCATTATTTAAAGAGCTTTGCGATTTTAAAGTTTTCACTGTCTTTAATATTTTGAAAAAATTAAATTTTTTTCATCAAATTTCGGAAATTTTCCGAAATTTTTAATTTTTTCGATTGTTGTATTTTAGGAATATTTGCATTTTTCTCGATTTTTGTATTTTTAACAAAATTTACAATATTCAACTTTTGTCCATTTGTTTATTTAGGGAACTTTGCGATTTTATAGTTTTCACAGTTTTTACAATTTTGGAAAAATGTTCTTTTCTATCGTATTTCGGATAGTTTCCGAAACTTTTAATTATTTTTGATTTTTGAATTTTTTGAATTTTTGCATTTTTCTCGATTTTTTCATTTCAACAAAAATTACAATTTTCCAATTCTGTAGATTTCTAAGTTAAGAGAAGTTTGAGATTTTGTCGATTTTACAGTTTTTACTATTTTGGAGAAAGTGTCTTCTTTATTCAATTTCGGAATTTTAAGAAATTCTAAATTTTTTCGATTTTTGAATTTTTAGAATTTTCGCATTTTTTTCGATGTTTTCATTTCAACAAAAATTACAATTTTCAAATTTTTTAGATTTCTTAATTTTGAGAACTTTGTGATTTTGTCGATTTTACAGTTTTTACTATTTTGAAAAAATTTTCTTTTTTTAACAAAATTTCGGAAGTTTTGCAAAATTTTAATTTTTATCGATTTTTGAATTTTTAGAATTTTCGCTTTTTTCTCGATTTTTTCATTTTAACAAAAATTGCAATTCTCCAATTTTGTAGATTTCTTAATTAAGAGAACTTTGCGATTTTACAGTTTTTAAAATTTTGAAAATATTTAATTTTTTTGTCGAATTTCGGAAAGTTTCCGTAATTTTTAATTTTTTTTGATTTTTGAATTTTTAGAATTTTTCCATTTTTCTCGATATTTTCATTTCAACAAAAATTACAATTTTCAAATTTTTTAGATTTCTTAATTTTGAGAACTTTGTGATATTGTCGATTTTACAGTTTTTACTATTTTGAAAAAATTTTCTTTTTATATCAAAATTTCGGAAATTTTGCAAAATTTGAATTTTTTTTCGATTTTTTGAATTTTTAGAATTTTTGCATTTTTCTCGATTTTTTCATTTCAACAAAAATTACAATTTTCCAATTTTTTAGATTTCTTAATTTAGAGAACTTTGTGATATTGTCGATTTAACAGTTTTTGCTATTCTGAAAAAATGTTATTTTTTTATCAAATTTTCGGAAATTTTGCAAAATTTTAACTTTTTTCGATTTTTGAATTCTTAGAATTTTCGCATTTTTCTCGATTTTTTCATTTTTAGCAAAAATTACAATTTTCCAATTTTGTAGATTTCTTAATTTAGAGAACTTTGCGATTTTACAGTTTTCACAGTTTTTACTATTTTGAAAAAATTTCTTTTGTTATCAAATTTCGGAAATTTTAAATTTTTTCGATTTTTGAATTAAGGGAATTTTAGCATTTTTCTTGATAATTTTTATTCAACAAAAGTTACAATTTTCCAATTTTGGCGATTTCTTTATTTAAAGAGCTTTGCGATTTTTAAGTTTTCACAGTCTTTACTATTTTGAAAAAATTTATTTTTTTTTATCAAATTTCGTACATTTCCCGAAATTTTAAATTTTTTCGATTGTTGAATTTTAAGAATATTTGCATTTTTCTCGATTTTTTTTTTTTTTTATTAAATTAACAATATTCAAACTTTGTCCATTTCTTTATTTAGGGAACTTTGCGATTTTACAGTTTTTACAGTTTTTACAATTTTGGAAAAATGTTCTTTTTTATCGAATTTCGGAAAGTTTCCGAAATTTTTAATTTTTTTCGATTTTTGAATTTTTAGAATTTTCGCATTTTTCTCGATTTTTTCATTTCAACAAAAATTAAAATTTTCCAATTTTGTAGATTTCTTAATTTAGACAATTTTGTGATTTTGTCGATATAAAAGTTTTTACTATTTTGAACAAAATTTCTTTTGTTATTAAATTTCGGAAATTTTCCGAAATTTAAAATTTTTTCGATTTTTGAATTAAGGGAATTTTAGCATTTTTCTCAATTTTTTTTATTTATAACAAAAATTACAATATTCAAATTTTGTCCATTTCTTTATTTAGGGAACTTTGCGATTTTACAGTTTTCACAGTTTTTACAATTTTGGAAAAATTTTCTTTTTCATCGAATTTCGGAAAGTTTCCGAAATTTTTAATTTTTTTCGATTTTTGAATTTTTAGAATTTTCGCATTTTTCTCGATTTTTTCATTTCAACAAAAATTACAATTTTCCAATTTTGTAGATTTCTTAATTAATTATAATAATTTAGATAATTTTGTGATTTTGTCGATTTAACAGTTTTTACTATTTTGAACAAAATTTCTTTTGTTATTAAATTTCGGAAATTTTCCGAAATTTAAAATTTTTTCGATTTTTGAATTAAGGGAATTTTAGCATTTTTCTCAATTTTTTTTATTCATAACAAAAATTACAATATTCAAATTTTGTCCATTTCTTTATTTAGGGAACTTTGCGATTTTACAGTTTTTACAGTTTTTACAATTTTGGAAAAATGTTCTTTTTTATCGAATTTCGGAAAGTTTCCGAAATTTTGAATTTTTTTTGATTTTTGAATTTTTAGAATTTTCGCATTTTTCTCGATTTTTTCATTTCAACAAAAATTACAATTTTCCAATTTTTTAGATTTATTAATTTAGAGAACTTTGTGATTTTGTCGATTTTACAGTTTTTACTATTTTGAAAAAATTTTCTTTTTTTTTATCAAATTTTCGGAAATTTTGCAAAATTTGAATTTTTTCGATTTTTTGAATTTTTAGAATTTTTGCATTTTTCTTGATTTTTTCATTTCACCAAAAATAAAAATTTTCCAATTTTGTAGATTTCTTAATTTAGAGAACTTTGCGATTTTACAGTTTTTACAGTTTTTAAAATTTTGAAAATATTTTATTTTTTTATCGAATTTCGGAAAGTTTCCGTAATTTTTAATTTATTTTTATTTTTGAATTTTTAGAATTTTTGCATTTTTCTCGATTTTTTTATTTCAACAAAAATTACAATTTTTCAATTTTTTAGATTTCTTAATTTAGAGAACTTTGTGATTTTGTCGATTTTACAGTTTTTACTATTCAGAAAAAATTTTATTTTTTTATCAAATTTTCGGAAAGTTTACAAAATTTTAACTTTTTCCGATTTTTGAATTCTTAGAATTTTCTCATTTTTCTTAATTAAGAAAAATTTGTGATTTTGTCGATTTAACAGTTTTTACTATTTTGGAGAAATTTTATTTTTTTTTATCAAATTTTCGGAAATTTTGCAAAATTTTAACTTTTTTCGATTTTTATATTTTTAGAATTTTCGCATTTTTCTCGAATTTTTCATTTCAACAAAAATTACAATTTACAATTTTTTTAGATTTTTTAATTTTGAGAACTTTGTGATTTTGCCAATTTTACAGTTTTTACTATTTTGAAAAAAATTTATTTTTTTTATCAAATTTTCGGAAATTTTGCAAAATTTTAACTTTTTTTCGATTTTTAAATTTTTAGAATATTCGCATTTTTCTCGATTTTTTCATTTCAACCAAAATAACAATTTTCCAATTTTGTAGATTTCTTAATTTAGAGAACTTTGCGATTTTACAGTTTTCACAGTTTTTACTATTTTGTAAAAAATTTCTTTTTTTTATCAAATTTCGGAAATTTTAAATTTTTTAGGTTTTTGAATTTAGTTAATTTTAGCATTTTTCTTGATATTTTTAATTCAACAAAAGATACAATTTTCCAATTTTGGCGATTTCATTATTTAAAGAGCTTTGCGATTTTAAAGTTTTCACAGTCTTTAATATTTTGAAAAAATTTAATTTTTTTATCGAATTTCGGAAAGTTTCCGTAATTTTTAATTTTTTTTGATTTTTGAATTTTTAGAATTTTTCCATTTTTCTCGATATTTTCATTTCAACAAAAATTACAATTTTCAAATTTTTTAGATTTCTTAATTTTGAGAACTTTGTGATTTTGTCGATTTTACAGTTTTTACTATTTTGAAAAAATTTTCTTTTTTTATCAAAATTTCGGAAATTTTGCAAAATTTGATTTTTTTTTCGATTTTTTGAATTTTTAGAATTTTTTCATTTTTCTCGATTTTTTCATTTCAACAAAAATTACAATTTTCCAATTTTTTAGATTTCTTAATTTAGAGAACTTTGTGATTTTGTCGATTTTACAGTTTTTACTATTCTGAAAAAATGTTATTTTGTTATCAAATTTTCGGAAATTTTGCAAAATTTTAACTTTTTTCGATTTTTGAATTCTTAGAATTTTCGCATTTTTCTCGATTTTTTCATTTTTAGCAAAAATTACAATTTTCCAATTTTGTAGATTTCTTAATTTAGAGAACTTTGCAATTTTACAGTTTTCACAGTTTTTACTATTTTGAAAAAATTTCTTTTATTATCAAATTTCGGAAATTTAAAATTTTTAAGATTTTTGAATTTAGGGAATTTTAGCATTTTTCTTGATAATTTTAATTCAACAAAAGTTACAATTTTCCAATTTTGGCGATTTCTTTATTTAAAGAGCTTTGCGATTTTTAAGTTTTCACAGTCTTTACTATTTTGAAAAAATTTATTTTTTTTATAAAATTTCGTAAATTTCCCGAAATTTTAAATTTTTTCGATTGTTGAATTTTAAGAATATTTGCATTTTTCTCGATTTTTTTTTTTTTAAATTAACAATATTCAAATTTTGTCCATTTCTTTATTTAGGGAACTTTGCGATTTTACATTTTTTACAGTTTTTACAATTTTGGAAAAATGTTCTTTTTTATCGAATTTCGGAAAGTGTCCGAAATTTTTAATTTTTTTCGATTTTTGAATTTTTAGAATTTTCGCATTTTTTTCGATTTTTTCATTTCAACAAAAATTACAATTTTCCAATTTTTTAGATTTCTTAATTTAGACAATTTTGTGATTTTGTCGATTTAACAGTTTTTACTATTTTGAACAAAATTTCTTTTGTTATTAAATTTCGGAAATTTTCCGAAATTTTAAATTTTTTCGATTTTTGAATTAAAGGAATTTTAGCATTTTTCTCAATTTTTTTTATTTATAACAAAAATTATCGGAAAGTTTCCGAAATTTTTAATTTTTAATTTTTTTTGATTTTTGAATTTTTAGAATTTTTCCATTTTTCTCGATATTTTCATTTCAACAAAAATTAAAATTTTCCAATTTTTTAGATTTATTAATTTAGAGAACTTTGTGATTTTGTCGATTTTACAGTTTTTACTATTTTGAAAAAATTTTCTTTTTTTTTATCAAATTTTCGGAAATTTTGCAAAATTTTAATTTATTTAGATTTTTTGAATTTTTAGAATTTTCGCATTTCTCTCGATTTTTTCATTTCAACAAAAATTAAAATTTTCCAATTTTGTAGATTTCTTAATTTAGAGAACTTTGCGATTTTACAGTTTTCACAGTTTTTACAATTTTGGAAAAATTATCTTTTTCTATCAAATTTCGGAAAATTTCCGAAATTTTTATTTTTTTTTGATTTTTTGAATTTTTAGAATTTTTGCATTTTTCTCGATTTTTTCATTTCAACAAAAATTACAATTTTCCAATTTTTTAGATTTCTTAATTTAGAGAACTTTGTGATTTTGTCGATTTTACAGTTTTTACTATTCTGAAAAAATGTTATTTTGTTATCAAATTTTCGGAAATTTTGCAAAATTTTAACTTTTTTCGATTTTTGAATTCTTAGAATTTTCGCATTTTTCTCGATTTTTTCATTTTTAGCAAAAATTACAATTTTCCAATTTTGTAGATTTCTTAATTTAGAGAACTTTGCGATTTTACAGTTTTCACAGTTTTTACTATTTTGAAAAAATTTCTTTTGTTATCAAATTTCGGAAATTTAAAATTTTTAAGATTTTTGAATTTAGGGAATTTTAGCATTTTTCTTGATAATTTTAATTCAACAAAAGTTACAATTTTCCAATTTTGGCGATTTCTTTATTTAAAGAGCTTTGCGATTTTTAAGTTTTCACAGTCTTTACTATTTTGAAAAAATTTATTTTTTTTTATAAAATTTCGTAAATTTCCCGAAATTTTAAATTTTTTCGATTGTTGAATTTTAAGAATATTTGCATTTTTCTCGATTTTTTTTTTTTTAAATTAACAATATTCAAATTTTGTCCATTTCTTTATTTAGGGAACTTTGCGATTTTACAGTTTTTAAAGTTTTTACAATTTTGGAAAAATGTTATTTTTTATCGAATTTCGGAAAGTGTCCGAAATTTTTAATTTTTTTCGATTTTTGAATTTTTAGAATTTTTGCATTTTTTTCGATTTTTTCATTTCAACAAAAATTACAATTTTCCAATTTTTTAGATTTCTTAATTTAGACAATTTTGTGATTTTGTCGATTTAACAGTTTTTACTATTTTGAACAAAATTTCTTTTGTTATTAAATTTCGGAAATTTTCCGAAATTTTTAATTTTTTCGATTTTTGAATTAAAGGAATTTTAGCATTTTTGTCAATTTTTTTTATTTATAACAAAAATTATCGGAAAGTTTCCGAAATTTTTAATTTTTTTTGATTTTTGAATTTTTAGAATTTTTCCATTTTTCTCGATATTTTCATTTCAACAAAAATTAAAATTTTCCAATTTTTTAGATTTATTAATTTAGAGAACTTTGTGATTTTGTCGATTTTACAGTTTTTACTATTTTGAAAAAATTTTCTTTTTTTTTATCAAATTTTCGGAAATTTTGCAAAATTTTAATTTATTTAGATTTTTTGAATTTTTAGAATTTTCGCATTTCTCTCGATTTTTTCATTTCAACAAAAATTAAAATTTTCCAATTTTGTAGATTTCTTAATTTAGAGAACTTTGCGATTTTACAGTTTTTGCAGTTTTTAAAATTTTGAAAATATTTAATTTTTTTATCGAATTTCGGAAAGTTTCCGTAATTTTTAATTTTTTTTTATTTCTGAATTTTTAGAATTTTTGCATTTTTCTCGATTTTTTCATTTCAACAAAAATTACAATTTTCCAGTTTTTTAGATTTCTTAATTTAGAGAACTTTGCGATTTTACAGTTTTCACAGTTTTTACAATTTTGGAAAAATTTTCTTTTTCTATCAAATTTCGGAAAATTTCCGAAATTTTTATTTTTTTTTGATTTTTTAATTTTTAGAATTTTTGCATTTTTCTCGATTTTTTCATTTCAACAAAAATTACAATTTTCCAATTTTGTAGATTTCTAAATTAAGAGAAGTTTTTGATTTTGTCGATTATACAGATTTCATTATTTTGAAGAAAGTGTCTTCTTTATTCAATTTCGGAAATTTTCCGAAATTTTAAATTTTTCCGATTTTTGAATTTCTTAAATTTTTGAATTTTTCTCGATTTTTTCATTTTTAGCAGAAATTACAATTTTCCAATTTTGTATATTTCTTAATTTAAAAAGCTTTGCGATTTTTAAGTTTTCACAGTTTTTACTATTTTGAACAAAATTTCTTTTGTTATTAAATTTCGGAAATTTTCCGAAATTTTAAATTTTTTCGATTTTTGAATTAAGGGAATTTTAGCATTTTTCTCAATTTTTTTTATTTATAACAAAAATTACAATATTCAAATTTTGTCCATTTCTTTATTTAGGGAACTTTGCGATTTTACAGTTTTCACAGTTTTTAAAATTTTGGAAAAATTTTCTTTTTTATCGAATTTCGGAAGGTTTCCGAAATTTTGAATTTTTTTTTATTTTTGAATTTTTAGAATTTTTCCATTTTTCTCGATATTTTCATTTCAACAAAAATTAAAATTTTCCAATTTTTTAGATTTCTTAATTTAGAGAACTTTGTGATTTTGTCGATTTTACAGTTTTTACTATTCTGAAAAAATTTTATTTTTTTATCAAATTTTCGGAAATTTTGCAAAATTTTAACTTTTTCCGATTTTTGAATTCTTAGAATTTTCGCATTTTCCTCGATTTTTTCATTTTAGCAAAAATCACAATTTTCCAATTTTGTAGATTTCTTAATTTAGAGAACTTTGCGATTTTACAGCTTTCACAGTTTTTACTATTTTGAAAAAAATTTCTTTTGTTATCAAATTTCGGAAATTTTAAATTTTTTAGATTTTTGAATTTAGGGAATTTTAGCATTTTTCTTGATATTTTTAATTCAACAAAAGTTACAATTTTCCAATTTTGGCGATTTGTTTATTTAAAGAGCTTTGCGATTTTTAAGTTTTCACAGTCTTTACTATTTTGAAAAAATTGATTTTTTTTATCAAATTTCGGAAATTTCCGAAATTTTAATTTTTTCGATTTTTGAATTAAGGGAATTTTAGCATTTTTCTCAATTTTTTTTATTTATAACAAAAATTACAATATTCAAATTTTGTCCATTTCTTTATTAAGGGAACTTTGCGATTATACAATTTTGGAAAAATGGTCTTTTTTATCGAATTTCGGAAAGTTTCCGTAATTTTTAATTTTTTTTTATTTCTGAATTTTTAGAATTTTTGCATTTTTCTCGATTTTTTCATTTCAACAAAAATTACAATTTTCCAATTTTTTAGATTTCTTAATTTAGACAATTTTGTGATTTTGTCGATTTAACAGTTTTACTATTTTGAACAAAATTTCTTTTGTTATTAAATTTCGGAAATTTTCCGAAATTTTAAATTTTTTTCGATATTTGAATTAAGGGAATTTTAGCATTTTTCTCAAATTTTTTTATTTATAACAAAAATTACAATATTCAAATTTTGACCATTTCTTTATTTAGGGAACTTTGCGATTTTACAGTTTTCACAGTTTTTACAATTTTGGAAAAATTTTCTTTTTTATCGAATTTCGGAAAGTTTCCGAAATTTTGAATTTTTAGAATTTTTCCATTTTTCTCGATATTTTTATTTTAACAAAAATTAAAATTTTCCAATATTGTAGATTTCTAAATTAAGAGAAGTTTGTGATTTTGTAGATTATACAGATTTCATTATTTTGAAGAAAGTGTCTTCTTTATTCAATTTCGGAAATTTTCCGAAATTTAAAATTTTTCCGATTTTTGAATTTCTTAAATTTTTTAATTTTTCTCGATTTTTTCATTTCAACGAAATTTACAATATTCCAATTTTGTATATTTCTTAATTTAAAAAGCTTTGCGATTTTTAAGTTTTCACAGTTTTTACTATTTTGAACAAAATTTCTTTTGTTATTAAATTTCATAAATTTTCCGAAATTTTAAATTTTTTCGATTTTTGAATTTAGGGAATTTAAGCATTTTTCTTGATATTTTTATTTCAACAAAAATTACATTTTTCCAATTTTGGCGATTTCTTTATTTAAAGAGCTTTGCGATTTTTAAGTTTTCACAGTCTTTACTATTTTGAAAAAATTAAATTTTTTTGTCAAATTTCGGAAATTTTCCGAAATTTTAAATTTTGTCGATTGTTGATTTTTAGGAATTTTTGCATTTTTCTCAATTTTTTTATTTTAACAAAATTTACAATATTCAAATTTTGTCCATTTCATTATTTAGGAAACTTTGCGATTTTACATTTTTCACAGTTTTTAAAATTTTGGAAAAATTTTCTTTTTATCGAATTTCGGAAAGTTTCCAAAATTTTGAATTTTTTTTGATTTTTGAATTTTTAGAATTTTTGCATTTTTCTCGATTTTTTCATTTCAACAAAAATTACAATTTTCCAATTTTTTAATTTCTTAATTAAGAGAACATTGTGATTTTGTCGATCTTACAGTTTTTACTATTCTGAAAAAATGTTATTTTTTTTATCAAATTTTCGGAAATTTTGCAAAATTTGAATTTTTTCGATCTTTTGAATTCTTAGAATTTTCGCATTTTTCTCGATTTTTTCATTTTAGCAAAAATTACAATTTTCCAATTTTGTAGATTTCTTAACTTAGAGAACTTTGCGATTTTACAGTTTTCACAGTTTTTACTATTTTGAACAAAATTTCTTTTGTTATTAAATTTCATAAATTTTCCGAAATTTTAAATTTTTTCGATTTTTGAATTAAGGGAATTTTAGCATTTTTCTTGATAATTTTAATTCAACAAAAGTTACAATTTTCCAATTTTGGCGATTTCTTTATTTAAAGAGCTTTGCGATTTTTAAGTTTTCACAGACTTTACTATTTTGAAAAAATTTATTTTTTTTTATCAAATTTCGTAAATTACCCGAAATTTTTAATTTTTTCGATTGTTGAATTTTAAGAATATTTGCATTTTTCTCGATTTTTTTTTTTTTTTTAAATTATTAATATTCAAATTTTGTCCATTTCTTTATTTAGGGAACTTTGCGATTTTACAGTTTTCACAGTTTTTACAATTTTGGAAAAATTTTCTTTTTTATCGAATTTCGGAAAGTTTCCGAAATTTTGAATTTTTTTCGATTTGTGAATGTTTAGAATTTTCGCATTTTTCTCGATTTTTTCATTTTAACAAAAATTGCAATTCTCCAATTTTGTAGATTTCTTAATTAAAAGAACTTTGCGAGTTTACAGTTTTTAAAATTTTGAAAATATTTAATTTTTTTATCGAATTTCGGAAAGTTTCCGTAATTTTTAATTTTTTTTGATTTTTGAATTTTTAGAATTTTTCCATTTTTCTCGATATTTTCATTTCAACAAAAATTACAATTTTCAAATTTTTTAGATTTCTTAATTTTGAGAACTTTGTGATTGTGTCGATTTTACAGTTTTTACTATTTTGAAAAAATTTTCTTTTTTTATCAAAATTTCGGAAATTTTGCAAAATTTGAATTTTTTTTTCGATATTTTGAATTTTTAGAATTTTTGCATTTTTCTCGATTTTTTCATTTCAACAAAAATTACAATTTTCCAATTTTTTAGATTTCTTAATTTAGAGAACTTTGTGATTTTGTCGATTTTACAGTTTTTACTATTCTGAAAAAATGTTATTTTTTTATCAAATTTTTGGAAATTTTGCAAAATTTTAACTTTTTTCGATTTATGAATTCTTAGAATTTTCGCATTTTTCTCGATTTTTTCATTTTTAGCAAAAATTACAATTTTCCAATTTTGTAGATTTCTTAATTTAGAGAACTTTGCGATTTTACAGTTTTCACAGTTTTTACTATTTTGAAAAAATTTCTTTTGTTATCAAATTTCGGAAATTTTAAATTTTTTCGATTTTTGAATTAAGGGAATTTTAGCATTTTTCTTGATATTTTTAATTCAACAAAAGTTACAATTTTCCAATTTTGGCGATTTCTTTATTTAAAGAGCTTTGCGATTTTTAAGTTTTCACAGTCTTTACTATTTTGAAAAAATTTATTTTTTTTATCAAATTTCGTAAATTTCCCGAAATTTTAAATTTTTTCGATTGTTGAATTTTAAGAATATTTGCATTTTCCTCGATTTTTTTTTTTTTTTAAATTAACAATATTCAAATTTTGTCCATTTCTTTATTTAGGGAACTTTGCGATTTTACAGTTTTCACAGTTTTTACAATTTTGGAAAAATTTTCTTTTTTATCGAATTTCGGAAAGTTTCCGAAATTTTGAATTTTTTTTGATTTTTGAATTTTTAGAATTTTTCCATTTTTCTCGATATTTTCATTTCAACAAAAATTAAAATTTTTCAATTTTTTAGATTTATTAATTTAGAGAACTTTGTGATTTTGTCGATTTTACAGTTTTTACTATTTTGAAAAAATTTTCTTTTTTTTTATCAAATTTTCGGAAATTTTGCAAAATTTGAATTTTTTCGATTTTTTGAATTTTTAGAATTTTTGCATTTTTCTCGATTTTTTCATTTCAACAAAAATTAAAATTTTCCAATTTTGTAGATTTCTTAATTTAGAGAACTTTGCGATTTTACAGTTTTTACAGTTTTTAAAATTTTGAAAATATTTTATTTTTTTATCGAATTTCGGAAAGTTTCCGTAATTTTGCATTTTTTTTTATTTTTGAATTTTTAGAATTTTTGCATTTTTCTCGATTTTTTCATTTCAACAAAAATTACAATTTTTCAATTTTTTAGATTTCTTAATTTAGAGAACTTTGTGATTTTGTCGATTTTACAGTTTTTACTATTCTGAAAAAATTTTATTTTTTTATCAAATTTTCGGAAAGTTTGCAAAATTTTAACTTTTTCCGATTTTTGAATTCTTAGAATTTTCTCATTTTTCTCGATTTTTTCATTTCAGCAAAAATCACAATTTTCCAATTTTGTAGATTTCTTAATTTAGAGAACTTTGCGATTTTACAGCTTTCACAGTTTTTACTATTTTGAAAAAAATTTCTTTTGTTATCAAATTTCGGAAATTTTAAATTTTTTAGATTTTTGAATTTAGGGAATTTTAGCATTTTTCTTGATATTTTTAAATTAACAAAAGTTACAATTTTCCAATTTTGACGATTTCTTTATTTAAAGAGCTTTGCGATTTTAAAGTTTTCACAGTCTTTACTATTTTGAAAAAATTTATTTTTTTTTTATCAAATTTCGTAAATTTCCGAAATTTTAAATGTTTTCGATTTTTGAATTAAGGGAATTTTAGCATTTTTCTCAATTTTTTTTATTTATAACAAAAATTACAATATTCAAATTTTGTCCATTTCTTTATTTAGGGAACTTTGCGATTTTACAGTTTTTACAGTTTTTACAATTTTGGAAAAATGTTCTTTTTTATCGAATTTCGGAAAGTTTCCGAAATTTTTAATTTTTTTCGATTTTTGAATTTTTAGAATTTTCGCATTTTTCTCGATATTTTCATTTCAACAAAAATTACAATTTTCCAATTTTGTAGATTTCTTAATTTAGACAATATTGTGATTTTGTCGATTTAACAGTTTTTACTATTTTGAACAAAATTTCTTTTGTTATTAAATTTCGGAAATTTTCCGAAATTTTAAATTTTTTCGATTTTTGAATTAAGGGAATTTTTGCATTTTTCTCAATTTTTTTTATTTATAGCAAAAATTACAATATTCAAATGTTGTCCATTTCTTTATTTAGGGAACTTTGCGATTTTACAGTTTTTACAGTTTTTACAATTTTGGAAAAATGTTCTTTTTTATCGAATTTCGGAGAGTTTCCGAAATTTTTAATTTTTTTCGATTTTTGAATTTTTAGAATTTTTGCATTTTTCTCGATTTTTTCATTTCAACAAAAATTACAATTTTCCAATTTTTTAGATTTTTTAATTTAGACAATTTTGTGATTTGTCGATTTAACAGTTTTTACTATTTTAAAAAAAAATTTTTTTTTTTTATCAAATTTCGGAAATTTTCCGAAATTTTAAATTTCGTCGATTGTTGAATTTTAGGAATTTTTGCATTTTTCTCAATTTTTTTTATTTATAACAAAAATTACAATATTCAAATTTTGTCCATTTCTTTATTTAGGGAACTTTGCGATTTTACAGTTTTTACAGTTTTTACAATTTTGGAAAAATGTTCTTTTTTATCGAATTTCGGAAAGTTTCCGAAATTTTTAATTTTTTTCGATTTTTGAATTTTTAGAATTTTTGCATTTATCTCGATTTTTTCATTTCAACAAAAATTACAATTTTCCAATTTTTTTAGATTTTTTAATTTTGAGAACTTTGTGATTTTGCCAATTTTACAGTTTTTACTATTTTGAAAAAATTTTATTTTTTTTTATCAAATTTTCGGAAATTTTGCAAAATTTTAACTTTTTTCGATTTTTAAATTTTTAGAATTTTCGCATTTTTCTCGATTTTTTCATTTCAACAAAAATAACAATTTTCCAATTTTGTAGATTTCTTAATTTAGAGAACTTTGCGATTTTACAGTTTTCACAGTTTTTACTATTTTGTAAATAATTTCTTTTTTTTATCAAATTTCGGAAATTTTAAATTTTTTAGTTTTTTGAATTTAGTTAATTTTAGCATTTTTCTTGATATTTTTAATTCAACAAAAGATACAATTTTCCAATTTTGGCGATTTCATTATTTAAAGAGCTTTGCGATTTTAAAGTTTTCACAGTCTTTAATATTTTGAACAAATTTAATTTTTTTATCGAATTTCGGAAAGTTTCCGTAATTTTTAATTTTTTTTGATTTTTGAATTTTTAGAATTTTTCCATTTTTCTCGATATTTTCATTTCAACAAAAATTACAATTTTCAAATTTTTTAGATTTCTTAATTTTGAGAACTTTGTGATTTTGTCGATTTTACAGTTTTAACTATTTTGAAAAAATTTTCTTTTTTTATCAAAATTTCGGAAATTTTGCAAAATTTGAATTTTTTTTCGATTTTTTGAATTTTTAGAATTTTTGCATTTTTCTCGATTTTTTCATTTCAACAAAAATTACAATTTTCCAATTTTTTAGATTTCTTAATTTAGAGAAATTTGTGATTTTGTCGATTTTACAGTTTTTACTATTCTGAAAAAATGTTATTTTGTTATCAAATTTTCGGAAATTTTGCAAAATTTTAACTTTTTTCGATTTTTGAATTCTTAGAATTTTCGCATTTTTCTCGATTTTTTCATTTTTAGCAAAAATTACAATTTTCCAATTTTGTAGATTTCTTAATTTAGAGAACTTTGCGATTTTACAGCTTTCACAGTTTTTACTATTTTGAAAAAAATTTCTTTTGTTATCAAATTTCGGAAATTTTAAATTTTTTAGATTTTTGAATTTAGGGAATTTTAGCATTTTTCTTGATATTTTTAAATTAACAAAAGTTACAATTTTCCAATTTTGACGATTTCTTTATTTAAAGAGCTTTGCGATTTTAAAGTTTTCACAGTCTTTACTATTTTGAAAAAATTTATTTTTTTTTTATCAAATTTCGTAAATTTCCGAAATTTTAAATGTTTTCGATTTTTGAATTAAGGGAATTTTAGCATTTTTCTCAATTTTTTTTATTTATAACAAAAATTACAATATTCAAATTTTGTCCATTTCTTTATTTAGGGAACTTTGCGATTTTACAGTTTTTACAGTTTTTACAATTTTGGAAAAATGTTCTTTTTTATCGAATTTCGGAAAGTTTCCGAAATTTTTAATTTTTTTCGATTTTTGAATTTTTAGAATTTTCGCATTTTTCTCGATATTTTCATTTCAACAAAAATTACAATTTTCCAATTTTGTAGATTTCTTAATTTAGACAATATTGTGATTTTGTCGATTTAACAGTTTTTACTATTTTGAACAAAATTTCTTTTGTTATTAAATTTCGGAAATTTTCCGAAATTTTAAATTTTTTCGATTTTTGAATTAAGGGAATTTTTGCATTTTTCTCAATTTTTTTTATTTATAGCAAAAATTACAATATTCAAATGTTGTCCATTTCTTTATTTAGGGAACTTTGCGATTTTACAGTTTTTACAGTTTTTACAATTTTGGAAAAATGTTCTTTTTTATCGAATTTCGGAGAGTTTCCGAAATTTTTAATTTTTTTCGATTTTTGAATTTTTAGAATTTTTGCATTTTTCTCGATTTTTTCATTTCAACAAAAATTACAATTTTCCAATTTTTTAGATTTTTTAATTTAGACAATTTTGTGATTTGTCGATTTAACAGTTTTTACTATTTTAAAAAAAAATTTTTTTTTTTTATCAAATTTCGGAAATTTTCCGAAATTTTAAATTTCGTCGATTGTTGAATTTTAGGAATTTTTGCATTTTTCTCAATTTTTTTTATTTATAACAAAAATTACAATATTCAAATTTTGTCCATTTCTTTATTTAGGGAACTTTGCGATTTTACAGTTTTTACAGTTTTTACAATTTTGGAAAAATGTTCTTTTTTATCGAATTTCGGAAAGTTTCCGAAATTTTTAATTTTTTTCGATTTTTGAATTTTTAGAATTTTTGCATTTATCTCGATTTTTTCATTTCAACAAAAATTACAATTTTCCAATTTTTTTAGATTTTTTAATTTTGAGAACTTTGTGATTTTGCCAATTTTACAGTTTTTACTATTTTGAAAAAATTTTATTTTTTTTTATCAAATTTTCGGAAATTTTGCAAAATTTTAACTTTTTTCGATTTTTAAATTTTTAGAATTTTCGCATTTTTCTCGATTTTTTCATTTCAACAAAAATAACAATTTTCCAATTTTGTAGATTTCTTAATTTAGAGAACTTTGCGATTTTACAGTTTTCACAGTTTTTACTATTTTGTAAATAATTTCTTTTTTTTATCAAATTTCGGAAATTTTAAATTTTTTAGTTTTTTGAATTTAGTTAATTTTAGCATTTTTCTTGATATTTTTAATTCAACAAAAGATACAATTTTCCAATTTTGGCGATTTCATTATTTAAAGAGCTTTGCGATTTTAAAGTTTTCACAGTCTTTAATATTTTGAACAAATTTAATTTTTTTATCGAATTTCGGAAAGTTTCCGTAATTTTTAATTTTTTTTGATTTTTGAATTTTTAGAATTTTTCCATTTTTCTCGATATTTTCATTTCAACAAAAATTACAATTTTCAAATTTTTTAGATTTCTTAATTTTGAGAACTTTGTGATTTTGTCGATTTTACAGTTTTAACTATTTTGAAAAAATTTTCTTTTTTTATCAAAATTTCGGAAATTTTGCAAAATTTGAATTTTTTTTCGATTTTTTGAATTTTTAGAATTTTTGCATTTTTCTCGATTTTTTCATTTCAACAAAAATTACAATTTTCCAATTTTTTAGATTTCTTAATTTAGAGAAATTTGTGATTTTGTCGATTTTACAGTTTTTACTATTCTGAAAAAATGTTATTTTGTTATCAAATTTTCGGAAATTTTGCAAAATTTTAACTTTTTTCGATTTTTGAATTCTTAGAATTTTCGCATTTTTCTCGATTTTTTCATTTTTAGCAAAAATTACAATTTTCCAATTTTGTAGATTTCTTAATTTAGAGAACTTTGCGATTTTACAGTTTTCACAGTTTTTACTATTTTGAAAAAATTTCTTTTGTTATCAAATTTCGGAAATTTAAAATTTTTAAGATTTTTGAATTTAGGGAATTTTAGCATTTTTCTTGATAATTTTAATTCAACAAAAGTTACAATTTTCCAATTTTGGCGATTTCTTTATTTAAAGAGCTTTGCGATTTTTAAGTTTTCACAGTCTTTACTATTTTGAAAAAATTTATTTTTTTTTATCAAATTTCGTAAATTTCCCGAAATTTTAAATTTTTTCGATTGTTGAATTTTAAGAATATTTGCATTTTTCTCGATTTTTTTTTTTTAAATTAACAATATTCAAATTTTGTCCATTTCTTTATTTAGGGAACTTTGCGATTTTACAGTTCTTAAAGTTTTTACAATTTTGGAAAAATGTTCTTTTTTATCGAATTTCGGAAAGTGTCCGAAATTTTTAATTTTTTTCGATTTTTGAATTTTTAGAATTTTCGCATTTTTTTCGATTTTTTCATTTCAACAAAAATTACAATTTTCCAATTTTTTAGATTTCTTAATTTAGACAATTTTGTGATTTTGTCGATTTAACAGTTTTTACTATTTTGAACAAAATTTCTTTTGTTATTAAATTTCGGAAATTTTAAATTTTTTCGATTTTTGAATTAAAGGAATTTTAGCATTTTTGTCAATTTTTTTTATTTATAACAAAAATTATCGGAAAGTTTCCGAAATTTTTAATTTTTTTTGATTTTTGAATTTTTAGAATTTTTCCATTTTTCTCGATATTTTCATTTCAACAAAAATTAAAATTTTCCAATTTTTTAGATTTATTAATTTAGAGAACTTTGTGATTTTGTCGATTTTACAGTTTTTACTATTTTGAAAAAATTTTCTTTTTTTTTATCAAATTTTCGGAAATTTTGCAAAATTTTAATTTATTTAGATTTTTTGAATTTTTAGAATTTTCGCATTTCTCTCGATTTTTTCATTTCAACAAAAATTAAAATTTTCCAATTTTGTAGATTTCTTAATTTAGAGAACTTTGCGATTTTACAGTTTTTGCAGTTTTTAAAATTTTGAAAATATTTAATTTTTTTATCGAATTTCGGAAAGTTTCCGTAATTTTTAATTTTTTTTTATTTCTGAATTTTTAGAATTTTTGCATTTTTCTCGATTTTTTCATTTCAACAAAAATTACAATTTTCGAGTTTTTTAGATTTCTTAATTTAGAGAACTTTGCGATTTTACAGTTTTCACAGTTTTTACAATTTTGGAACAATTTTCTTTTTCTATCAAATTTCGGAAAATTTCCGAAATTTTTATTTTTTTTTGATTTTTTAATTTTTAGAATTTTTGCATTTTTCTCGATTTTTTCATTTCAACAAAAATTACAATTTTCCAATTTTGTAGATTTCTAAATTAAGAGAAGTTTGTGATTTTGTCGATTATACAGATTTCATTATTTTGAAGAAAGTGTCTTCTTTATTCAACTTCGGAAATTTTCCGAAATTTTAAATTTTTCCGATTTTTGAATTTCTTAAATTTTTGAATTTTTCTCGATTTTTTCATTTTTAGCAGAAATTACAATTTTCCAATTTTGTATATTTCTTAATTTAAAAAGCTTTGCGATTTTTAAGTTTTCACAGTTTTTACTATTTTGAACAAAATTTCTTTTGTTATTTAATTTCGGAAATTTTCCGAAATTTTAAATTTTTTCGATTTTTGAATTAAGGGAATTTGAGCATTTTTCTCAATTTTTTTTATTTATAACAAAAATTACAATATTCAAATTTTGTCCATTTCTTTATTTAGGGAACTTTGCGATTTTACAGTTTTCACAGTTTTTAAAATTTTGGAAAAATTTTCTTTTTTATCGAATTTCGGAAAGTTTCCGAAATTTTGAATTTTTTTTTATTTTTGAATTTTTAGAATTTTTCCATTTTTCTCGATATTTTCATTTCAACAAAAATTAAAATTTTCCAATTTTTTAGATTTCTTAATTTAGAGAACTTTGTGATTTTGTCGATTTTACAGTTTTTACTATTCTGAAAAAATTTTATTTTTTTATCAAATTTTCGGAAATTTTGCAAAATTTTAACTTTTTCCGATTTTTGAATTCTTAGAATTTTCGCATTTTCCTCGATTTTTTCATTTTAGCAAAAATCACAATTTTCCAATTTTGTAGATTTCTTAATTTAGAGAACTTTGCGATTTTACAGCTTTCACAGTTTTTACTATTTTGAAAAAAATTTCTTTTGTTATCAAATTTCGGAAATTTTAAATTTTTTAGATTTTTGAATTTAGGGAATTTTAGCATTTTTCTTGATATTTTTAATTCAACAAAAGTTACAATTTTCCAATTTTGGCGATTTGTTTATTTAAAGAGCTTTGCGATTTTTAAGTTTTCACAGTCTTTACTATTTTGAAAAAATTGATTTTTTTGATCAAATTTCGGAAATTTCCGAAATTTTCATTTTTTCGATTTTTGAATTAAGGGAATTTTAGCATTTTTCTCAATTTTTTTTATTTATAACAAAAATTACAATATTCAAATTTTGTCCATTTCTTTATTAAGGGAACTTTGCGATTATACAATTTTGGAAAAATGTTCTTTTTTATCGAATTTCGGAAAGTTTCCGAAATTTTTAATTTTTTTTCGATTTTTGAATTTTTAGAATTTTCGCATTTTTCTCGATTTTTTCATTTCAACAAAAATTACAATTTTCCAATTTTTTAGATTTCTTAATTTAGACAATTTTGTGATTTTGTCGATTTAACAGTTTTTACTATTTTGAACAAAATTTCTTTTGTTATTAAATTTCGGAAATTTTCCGAAATTTTAAATTTTTTTCGATATTTGAATTAAGGGAATTTTAGCATTTTTCTCAAATTTTTTTATTTATAAAAAAAATTACAATATTCAAATTTTGACCATTTCTTTATTTAGGGAACTTTGCGATTTTACAGTTTTCACAGTTTTTACAATTTTGGAAAAATTTTATTTTTTATCGAATTTCGGAAAGTTTCCGAAATTTTGAATTTTTAGAATTTTTCCATTTTTCTCGATATTTTTATTTTAACAAAAATTAAAATTTTCCAATATTGTAGATTTCTAAATTAAGAGAAGTTTGTGATTTTGTAGATTATACAGATTTCATTATTTTGAAGAAAGTGTCTTCTTTATTCAATTTCGGAAATTTTCCGAAATTAAAAATTTTTCCGATTTTTGAATTTCTTAAATTTTTTAATTTTTCTCGATTTTTTCATTTCAACGAAATTTACAATATTCCAATTTTGTATATTTCTTAATTTAAAAAGCTTTGCGATTTTTAAGTTTTCACAGTTTTTACTATTTTGAACAAAATTTCTTTTGTTATTAAATTTCATAAATTTTCCGAAATTTTAAATTTTTTCGATTTTTGAATTAAGGGAATTTAAGCATTTTTCTTGATATTTTTAATTCAACAAAAATTACATTTTTCCAATTTTGGCGATTTCTTTATTTAAAGAGCTTTGCGATTTTTAAGTTTTCACAGTCTTTACTATTTTGAAAAAATTAAATTTTTTTGTCAAATTTCGGAAATTTTCCGAAATTTTAAATTTTGTCGATTGTTGATTTTTAGGAATTTTTGCATTTTTCTCAATTTTTTTATTTTAACAAAATTTACAATATTCAAATTTTGTCCATTTCATTATTTAGGAAACTTTGCGATTTTACATTTTTCACAGTTTTTAAAATTTTGGAAAAATTTTCTTTTTATCGAATTTCGGAAAGTTTCCAAAATTTTGAATTTTTTTTGATTTTTGAATTTTAAGAATTTTTGCATTTTTCTCGATTTTTTCATTTCAACAAAAATTACAATTTTCCAATTTTTTAATTTCTTAATTTAGAGAACTTTGTGATTTTGTCGATCTTACAGTTTTTACTATTCTGAAAAAATGTTATTTTTTTTATCAAATTTTCGGAAATTTTGCAAAATTTTAACTTTTTTCGATTTTTGAATTCTTAGAATTTTCGCATTTTTCTCGATTTTTTCATTTTAGCAAAAATTACAATTTTCCAATTTTGTAGATTTCTTAATTTAGAGAACTTTGCGATTTTACAGTTTTCACAGTTTTTACTATTTTGAACAAAATTTCTTTTGTTATTAAATTTCATAAATTTTCCGAAATTTTAAATTTTTTCGATTTTTGAATTAAGGGAATTTTAGCATTTTTCTTGATAATTTTAATTCAACAAAAGTTACAATTTTCCAATTTTGGCGATTTCTTTATTTAAAGAGCTTTGCGATTTTTAAGTTTTCACAGTCTTTACTATTTTGAAAAAATTTATTTTTTTTTATCAAATTTCGTAAATTACCCGAAATTTTTAATTTTTTCGATTGTTGAATTTTAAGAATATTTGCATTTTTCTCGATTTTTTTTTTTTTTTTAAATTATCAATATTCAAATTTTGTCCATTTCTTTATTTAGGCAACTTTGCGATTTTACAGTTTTCACAGTTTTTACAATTTTGGAAAAATTTTCTTTTTTATCGAATTTCGGAAAGTTTCCGAAATTTTGAATTTTTTTCGATTTGTGAATGTTTAGAATTTTCGCATTTTTCTCGATTTTTTCATTTTAACAAAAATTGCAATTCTCCAATTTTGTAGATTTCTTAATTAAAAAAACTTTGCGAGTTAACAGTTTTTAAAATTTTGAAAATATTTAATTTTTTTATCGAATTTCGGAAAGTTTCCGTAATTTTTAATTTTTTTTGATTTTTGAATTTTTAGAATTTTTCCATTTTTCTCGATATTTTCATTTCAACAAAAATTACAATTTTCAAATTTTTTAGATTTCTTAATTTTGAGAACTTTGTGATTGTGTCGATTTTACAGTTTTTACTATTTTGAAAAAATTTTCTTTTTTTATCAAAATTTCGGAAATTTTGCAAAATTTGAATTTTTTTTCGATATTTTGAATTTTTAGAATTTTTGCATTTTTCTCGATTTTTTCATTTCAACAAAAATTACAATTTTCCAATTTTTTAGATTTCTTAATTTAAAGAACTTTGTGATTTTGTCGATTTTACAGTTTTTACTATTCTGAAAAAATGTTATTTTTTTATCAAATTTTCGGAAATTTTGCAAAATTTTAACTTTTTTCGATTTATGAATTCTTAGAATTTTCGCATTTTTCTCGATTTTTTCATTTTTAGCAAAAATTACAATTTTCCAATTTTGTAGATTTCTTAATTTAGAGAACTTTGCGATTTTACAGTTTTCACAGTTTTTACTATTTTGAAAAAATTTCTTTTGTTATCAAATTTCGGAAATTTTAAATTTTTTCGATTTTTGAATTAAGGGAATTTTAGCATTTTTCTTGATATTTTTAATTCAACAAAAGTTACAATTTTCCAATTTTGGCGATTTCTTTATTTAAAGAGCTTTGCGATTTTTAAGTTTTCACAGTCTTTACTATTTTGAAAAAATTTATTTTTTTTATCAAATTTCGTAAATTTCCCGAAATTTTAAATTTTTTCGATTGTTGAATTTTAAGAATATTTGCATTTTCCTCGATTTTTTTTTTTTTTTAAATTAACAATATTCAAACTTTGTCCATTTCTTTATTTAGGGAACTTTGCGATTTTACAGTTCTTAAAGTTTTTACAATTTTGGAAAAATTTTCTTTTTTATCGAATTTCGGAAAGTTTCCGAAATTTTGAATTTTTTTTTATTTTTGAATTTTTAGAATTTTTCCATTTTTCTCGATATTTTCATTTCAACAAAAATTAAAATTTTCCAATTTTTTAGATTTCTTAATTTAGAGAACTTTGTGATTTTGTCGATTTTACAGTTTTTACTATTCTGAAAAAATTTTATTTTTTTATCAAATTTTCGGAAATTTTGCAAAATTTTAACTTTTTCCGATTTTTGAATTCTTAGAATTTTCGCATTTTCCTCGATTTTTTCATTTTAGCAAAAATCACAATTTTCCAATTTTGTAGATTTCTTAATTTAGAGAACTTTGCGATTTTACAGCTTTCACAGTTTTTACTATTTTGAAAAAAATTTCTTTTGTTATCAAATTTCGGAAATTTTAAATTTTTTAGATTTTTGAATTTAGGGAATTTTAGCATTTTTCTTGATATTTTTAATTCAACAAAAGTTACAATTTTCCAATTTTGGCGATTTGTTTATTTAAAGAGCTTTGCGATTTTTAAGTTTTCACAGTCTTTACTATTTTGAAAAAATTGATTTTTTTGATCAAATTTCGGAAATTTCCGAAATTTTAATTTTTTCGATTTTTGAATTAAGGGAATTTTAGCATTTTTCTCAATTTTTTTTATTTATAACAAAAATTACAATATTCAAATTTTGTCCATTTCTTTATTAAGGGAACTTTGCGATTATACAATTTTGGAAAAATGTTCTTTTTTATCGAATTTCGGAAAGTTTCCGAAATTTTTAATTTTTTTTCGATTTTTGAATTTTTAGAATTTTCGCATTTTTCTCGATTTTTTCATTTCAACAAAAATTACAATTTTCCAATTTTTTAGATTTCTTAATTTAGACAATTTTGTGATTTTGTCGATTTAACAGTTTTTACTATTTTGAACAAAATTTCTTTTGTTATTAAATTTCGGAAATTTTCCGAAATTTTAAATTTTTTTCGATATTTGAATTAAGGGAATTTTAGCATTTTTCTCAAATTTTTTTATTTATAAAAAAAATTACAATATTCAAATTTTGACCATTTCTTTATTTAGGGAACTTTGCGATTTTACAGTTTTCACAGTTTTTACAATTTTGGAAAAATTTTATTTTTTATCGAATTTCGGAAAGTTTCCGAAATTTTGAATTTTTAGAATTTTTCCATTTTTCTCGATATTTTTATTTTAACAAAAATTAAAATTTTCCAATATTGTAGATTTCTAAATTAAGAGAAGTTTGTGATTTTGTAGATTATACAGATTTCATTATTTTGAAGAAAGTGTCTTCTTTATTCAATTTCGGAAATTTTCCGAAATTAAAAATTTTTCCGATTTTTGAATTTCTTAAATTTTTTAATTTTTCTCGATTTTTTCATTTCAACGAAATTTACAATATTCCAATTTTGTATATTTCTTAATTTAAAAAGCTTTGCGATTTTTAAGTTTTCACAGTTTTTACTATTTTGAACAAAATTTCTTTTGTTATTAAATTTCATAAATTTTCCGAAATTTTAAATTTTTTCGATTTTTGAATTAAGGGAATTTAAGCATTTTTCTTGATATTTTTAATTCAACAAAAATTACATTTTTCCAATTTTGGCGATTTCTTTATTTAAAGAGCTTTGCGATTTTTAAGTTTTCACAGTCTTTACTATTTTGAAAAAATTAAATTTTTTTGTCAAATTTCGGAAATTTTCCGAAATTTTAAATTTTGTCGATTGTTGATTTTTAGGAATTTTTGCATTTTTCTCAATTTTTTTATTTTAACAAAATTTACAATATTCAAATTTTGTCCATTTCATTATTTAGGAAACTTTGCGATTTTACATTTTTCACAGTTTTTAAAATTTTGGAAAAATTTTCTTTTTATCGAATTTCGGAAAGTTTCCAAAATTTTGAATTTTTTTTGATTTTTGAATTTTAAGAATTTTTGCATTTTTCTCGATTTTTTCATTTCAACAAAAATTACAATTTTCCAATTTTTTAATTTCTTAATTTAGAGAACTTTGTGATTTTGTCGATCTTACAGTTTTTACTATTCTGAAAAAATGTTATTTTTTTTATCAAATTTTCGGAAATTTTGCAAAATTTTAACTTTTTTCGATTTTTGAATTCTTAGAATTTTCGCATTTTTCTCGATTTTTTCATTTTAGCAAAAATTACAATTTTCCAATTTTGTAGATTTCTTAATTTAGAGAACTTTGCGATTTTACAGTTTTCACAGTTTTTACTATTTTGAACAAAATTTCTTTTGTTATTAAATTTCATAAATTTTCCGAAATTTTAAATTTTTTCGATTTTTGAATTAAGGGAATTTTAGCATTTTTCTTGATAATTTTAATTCAACAAAAGTTACAATTTTCCAATTTTGGCGATTTCTTTATTTAAAGAGCTTTGCGATTTTTAAGTTTTCACAGTCTTTACTATTTTGAAAAAATTTATTTTTTTTTATCAAATTTCGTAAATTACCCGAAATTTTTAATTTTTTCGATTGCTGAATTTTAAGAATATTTGCATTTTTCTCGATTTTTTTTTTTTTTTTAAATTATCAATATTCAAATTTTGTCCATTTCTTTATTTAGGCAACTTTGCGATTTTACAGTTTTCACAGTTTTTACAATTTTGGAAAAATTTTCTTTTTTATCGAATTTCGGAAAGTTTCCGAAATTTTGAATTTTTTTCGATTTGTGAATGTTTAGAATTTTCGCATTTTTCTCGATTTTTTCATTTTAACAAAAATTGCAATTCTCCAATTTTGTAGATTTCTTAATTAAAAAAACTTTGCGAGTTAACAGTTTTTAAAATTTTGAAAATATTTAATTTTTTTATCGAATTTCGGAAAGTTTCCGTAATTTTTAATTTTTTTTGATTTTTGAATTTTTAGAATTTTTCCATTTTTCTCGATATTTTCATTTCAACAAAAATTACAATTTTCAAATTTTTTAGATTTCTTAATTTTGAGAACTTTGTGATTGTGTCGATTTTACAGTTTTTACTATTTTGAAAAAATTTTCTTTTTTTATCAAAATTTCGGAAATTTTGCAAAATTTGAATTTTTTTTCGATATTTTGAATTTTTAGAATTTTTGCATTTTTCTCGATTTTTTCATTTCAACAAAAATTACAATTTTCCAATTTTTTAGATTTCTTAATTTAAAGAACTTTGTGATTTTGTCGATTTTACAGTTTTTACTATTCTGAAAAAATGTTATTTTTTTATCAAATTTTCGGAAATTTTGCAAAATTTTAACTTTTTTCGATTTATGAATTCTTAGAATTTTCGCATTTTTCTCGATTTTTTCATTTTTAGCAAAAATTACAATTTTCCAATTTTGTAGATTTCTTAATTTAGAGAACTTTGCGATTTTACAGTTTTCACAGTTTTTACTATTTTGAAAAAATTTCTTTTGTTATCAAATTTCGGAAATTTTAAATTTTTTCGATTTTTGAATTAAGGGAATTTTAGCATTTTTCTTGATATTTTTAATTCAACAAAAGTTACAATTTTCCAATTTTGGCGATTTCTTTATTTAAAGAGCTTTGCGATTTTTAAGTTTTCACAGTCTTTACTATTTTGAAAAAATTTATTTTTTTTATCAAATTTCGTAAATTTCCCGAAATTTTAAATTTTTTCGATTGTTGAATTTTAAGAATATTTGCATTTTCCTCGATTTTTTTTTTTTTTTAAATTAACAATATTCAAATTTTGTCCATTTCTTTATTTAGGGAACTTTGCGATTTTACAGTTCTTAAAGTTTTTACAATTTTGGAAAAATTTTCTTTTTTATCGAATTTCGGAAAGTTTCCGAAATTTTGAATTTTTTTTGATTTTTGAATTTTTAGAATTTTTCCATTTTTCTCGATATTTTCATTTCAACAAAAATTAAAATTTTTCAATTTTTTAGATTTATTAATTTAGAGAACTTTGTGATTTTGTCGATTTTACAGTTTTTACTATTTTGAAAAAATTTTCTTTTTTTTTTATCAAATTTTCGGAAATTTTGCAAAATTTGAATTTTTTCGATTTTTTGAATTTTTAGAATTTTTGCATTTTTCTCGATTTTTTCATTTCAACAAAAATTAAAATTTTCCAATTTTGTAGATTTCTTAATTTAGAGAACTTTGCGATTTTACAGTTTTTACAGTTTTTAAAATTTTGAAAATATTTTATTTTTTTATCGAATTTCGGAAAGTTTCCGTAATTTTGCATTTTTTTTTATTTTTGAATTTTTAGAATTTTTGCATTTTTCTCGATTTTTTCATTTCAACAAAAATTACAATTTTTAAATTTTTTAGATTTCTTAATTTAGAGAACTTTGTGATTTTGTCGATTTTACAGTTTTTACTATTCTGAAAAAATTTTATTTTTTTATCAAATTTTCGGAAAGTTTGCAAAATTTTAACTTTTTCCGATTTTTGAATTCTTAGAATTTTCTCATTTTTCTCGATTTTTTCATTTCAGCAAAAATCACAATTTTCCAATTTTGTAGATTTCTTAATTTAGAGAACTTTGCGATTTTACAGCTTTCACAGTTTTTACTATTTTGAAAAAAATTTCTTTTGTTATCAAATTTCGGAAATTTTAAATTTTTTAGATTTTTGAATTTAGGGAATTTTAGCATTTTTCTTGATATTTTTAAATTAACAAAAGTTACAATTTTCCAATTTTGACGATTTCTTTATTTAAAGAGCTTTGCGATTTTAAAGTTTTCACAGTCTTTACTATTTTGAAAAAATTTATTTTTTTTTTATCAAATTTCGTAAATTTCCGAAATTTTAAATGTTTTCGATTTTTGAATTAAGGGAATTTTAGCATTTTTCTCAATTTTTTTTATTTATAACAAAAATTACAATATTCAAATTTTGTCCATTTCTTTATTTAGGGAACTTTGCGATTTTACAGTTTTTACAGTTTTTACAATTTTGGAAATATGTTCTTTTTTATCGAATTTCGGAAAGTTTCCGAAATTTTTAATTTTTTTCGATTTTTGAATTTTTAGAATTTTCGCATTTTTCTCGATTTTTTCATTTCAACAAAAATTACAATTTTCCAATTTTGTAGATTTCTTAATTTAGACAATTTTGTGATTTTGTCGATTTAACAGTTTTTACTATTTTGAACAAAATTTCTTTTGTTATTAAATTTCGGAAATTTTCCGAAATTTTAAATTTTTTCGATTTTTGAATTAAGGGAATTTTTGCATTTTTCTCAATTTTTTTTATTTATAGCAAAAATTACAATATTCAAATGTTGTCCATTTCTTTATTTAGGGAACTTTGCGATTTTACAGTTTTTACAGTTTTTACAATTTTGGAAAAATGTTCTTTTTTATCGAATTTCGGAGAGTTTCCGAAATTTTTAATTTTTTTCGATTTTTGAATTTTTAGAATTTTTGCATTTTTCTCGATTTTTTCATTTCAACAAAAATTACAATTTTCCAATTTTTTAGATTTTTTAATTTAGACAATTTTGTGATTTGTCGATTTAACAGTTTTTACTATTTTAAAAAAAAATTTCTTTTTTTTATCAAATTTCGGAAATTTTCCGAAATTTTAAATTTCGTCGATTGTTGAATTTTAGGAATTTTTGCATTTTTCTCAATTTTTTTTATTTATAACAAAAATTACAATATTCAAATTTTGTCCATTTCTTTATTTAGGGAACTTTGCGATTTTACAGTTTTTACAGTTTTTACAATTTCGGAAAAATGTTCTTTTTTATCGAATTTCGGAAAGTTTCCGAAATTTTTAATTTTTTTCGATTTTTGAATATTTAGAATTTTTGCATTTTTCTCGATTTTTTCATTTCAACAAAAATTACAATTTTCCAATTTTTTTAGATTTTTTAATTTTGAAAACTTTGTGATTTTGCCAATTTTACAGTTTTTACTATTTTGAAAAAATTTTATTTTTTTTTATCAAATTTTCGGAAATTTTGCAAAATTTTAACTTTTTTCGATTTTTAAATTTTTAGAATTTTCGCATTTTTCTCGATTTTTTCATTTCAACAAAAATAACAATTTTCCAATTTTGTAGATTTCTTAATTTAGAGAACTTTGCGATTTTACAGTTTTCACAGTTTTTACTATTTTGTAAATAATTTCTTTTTTTTATCAAATTTCGGAAATTTTAAATTTTTTAGTTTTTTGAATTTAGTTAATTTTAGCATTTTTCTTGATATTTTTAATTCAACAAAAGTTACAATTTTCCAATTTTGGCGATTTCATTATTTAAAGAGCTTTGCGATTTTAAAGTTTTCACAGTCTTTAATATTTTGAACAAATTTAATTTTTTTATCGAATTTCGGAAAGTTTCCGTAATTTTTAATTTTTTTTGATTTTTGAATTTTTAGAATTTTTCCATTTTTCTCGATATTTTCATTTCAACAAAAATTACAATTTTCAAATTTTTTAGATTTCTTAATTTTGAGAACTTTGTGATTTTGTCGATTTTACAGTTTTAACTATTTTGAAAAAATTTTCTTTTTTTTATCAAAATTTCGGAAATTTTGCAAAATTTGAATTTTTTTTCGATTTTTTGAATTTTTAGAATTTTTGCATTTTTCTCGATTTTTTCATTTCAACAAAAATTACAATTTTCCAATTTTTTAGATTTCTTAATTTAGAGAACTTTGTGATTTTGTCGATTTTACAGTTTTTACTATTCTGAAAAAATGTTATTTTTTTATCAAATTTTCGGAAATTTTGCAAAATTTTAACTTTTTTCGATTTTTGAATTCTTAGAATGTTCGCATTTTTCTCGATTTTTTCATTTTTAGCAAAAATTACAATTTTCCAATTTTGTAGATTTCTTAATTTAGAGAACTTTGCGATTTTACAGTTTTCACAGTTTTTACTATTTTGAAAAAATTTCTTTTGTTATCAAATTTCGGAAATTTTAAATTTTTTAGATTTTTGAATTTAGGGAATTTTAGCATTTTTCTTGATAATTTTAATTCAACAAAAGTTACAATTTTCCAATTTTGGCGATTTCTTTATTTAAAGAGCTTTGCGATTTTTAAGTTTTCACAGTCTTTACTATTTTGAAAAAATTTATTTTTTTTATCAAATTTCGTAAATTTCCCGAAATTTTAAATTTTTTCGATTGTTGAATTTTAAGAATATTTGCATTTTTCTCGATTTTTTTTTTTTTAAATTAACAATATTCAAATTTTGTCCATTTCTTTATTTAGGGAACTTTGCGATTTTACAGTTTTTACAGTTTTTACAATTTTGGAAAAATTTTCTTTTTTATCGAATTTCGGAAAGTTTCCGAAACTTTTAATTTTTTTCGATTTTTGAATTTTTAGAATTTTCGCATTTTTCTCGATTTTTTCATTTCAACAAAAATTACAATTTTCCAATTTTGTAGATTTCTTAATTTAGACAATTTTGTGATTTTGTCGATTTAACAGTTTTTACTATTTTGAACAAAATTTCTTTTGTTATTAAATTTCGGAAATTTTCCGAAATTTTAAATTTTTTCGATTTTTGAATTAAAGGAATTTTAGCATTTTTCTCAATTTTTTTTATTTATAACAAAAATTACAATATTCAAATTTTGTCCATTTCTTTATTTAGGGAACTTTGCGATTTTACAGTTTTCACAGTTTTTACAATTTTGGAAAAATTTTCTTTTTATCGAATATCGGAAAGTTTCCGAAATTTTGAATTTTTTTTTATTTTTGAATTTTTAGAATTTTTCCATTTTTCTCGATATTTTCATTTCAACATAAAAAAATTTTTCAATTTTTTAGATTTATTAATTTAGAGAACTTTGTGATTTTGTCGATTTTACAGTTTTTACTATTTTGAAAAAATTTTCTTTTTTTTTATCAAATTTTCGGAAATTTTGCAAAATTTTAATTTATTTAGATTTTTTGAATTTTTAGAATTTTCGCATTTCTCTCGATTTTTTCATTTCAACAAAAATTAAAATTTTCCAATTTTGTAGATTTCTTAATTTAGAGAACTTTGCGATTTTACAGTTTTTACAGTTTTTAAAATTTTGAAAATATTTAATTTTTTTATCAAATTTCGGAAAGTTTCCGTAATTTTTAATTTTTTTTTATTTCTGAATTTTTAGAATTTTCGCATTTTTCTCGATTTTTTCATTTCAACAAAAATTACAATTTTCCAGTTTTTTAGATTTCTTAATTTAGAGAAATTTGCGATTTTACAGTTTTCACAGTTTTTACAATTTTGGAAAAATTTTCTTTTTCTATCAAATTTCGGAAATTTTCCGAAATTTTAAATTTTGTCGATTGTTGAATTTTAGGAATTTTTCATTTTACTCAATTTTTTTATTTTAACAAAATTTACAATATTCAAAATTTGTCCATTTCTTTATTAAGGGAACTTTTGCGATTTTACAGTTTTCACAGTTTTTACAATTTTGGAAAAATTTTCTTTTTTATCAAATTTCGGAAAATTTCCGAAATTTTTAATTTTTTTTTGATTTTTGAATTTTTAGAATTTTCGCATTTTTCTCGATTTTTTCATTTCAACAAAAATTACAATTTTCCAATTTTTTAGATTTCTTAATATAGAGAATTTTGTGATTTTGTCGATTTAACAGTTTTTACTATTTTGAAAAAATGATCTTTTTTTATCAAATTTCGGAAATTTTCGGAAATTTTAAATTTTTTCGATTTTTAAATTTAGGGAATTTTAGCATTTTTCTTGATATTTTTAATTCAACAAAAATTACAATTTTCCAATTTTGGCGATTTCTTTATTTAAAGAGCTTTGCGAATTTTAAGTTTTCACAGTCTTTACTATTTTGAAAAAATTTAATTTTTTTATCAAATTTCGGAAATTTTTCCGAAATTTTAGATTTTGTCGATTGCTGAATTTTACGAATTTTTGAATTTTTCTCAATTTTTTTATTTTAACAAAATTTACAATATTCAAAATTTGTCCATTTCTTTATTTAGGGAACTTTGCGATCTTACAGTTTTCACAGTTTTTACAATTTTGGAAAAATTTTATTTTTTATCAAATTTCGGAAAATTTCCGAAATTTTTAATTTTTTTTGATTTTTGAATTTTTAGAATTTTTGCATTTGTCTCGATTTTTTCATTTTAACAAAAATTACAATTTTCCAATTTTGAAGATTTCTTAATTTAGGGAACTTTGCGATTTTACAGTTTTCACAGTTGTTACTATTTTGGAAAAATTTTCTTTTGTTATCAAATATCGGAAATTTTCAATTTTTTTGATTTTTGAATTTAGGGAATTTTAGCATTTTTCTTGATAGTTTTAATTCAACAAAATTTACAATTTTCCAATTTTTGCGATTTATTTATTTAAAGAGCTTTGCGATTTTTAAGTTTTCACAGTCTTTACTGTTTTGAAAAAATTAAATTTTTTTATCAAATTTCGGAAATTTTCCGAAATTTTAAATTTTGTCGATTGTTGAATTTTAGGAATTTTTCATTTTACTCAATTTTTTTATTTTAACAAAATTTACAATATTCAAAATTTGTCCATTTCTTTATTAAGGGAACTTTTGCGATTTTACAGTTTTCACAGTTTTTACAATTTTGGAAAAATTTTCTTTTTTATCAAATTTCGGAAAATTTCCGAAATTTTTAATTTTTTTTTGATTTTTGAATTTTAAGAATTTTCGCATTTTTCTCGATTTTTTCATTTCAACAAAAATTACAATTTTCCAATTTTTTAGATTTCTTAATATAGAGAATTTTGTGATTTTGTCGATTTAACAGTTTTTACTATTTTGAAAAAATGATCTTTTTTTATCAAATTTCGGAAATTTTCGGAAATTTTAAATTTTTTCGATTTTTAAATTTAGGGAATTTTAGCATTTTTCTTGATATTTTTAATTCAACAAAAATTACAATTTTCCAATTTTGGCGATTTCTTTATTTAAAGAGCTTTGCGAATTTTAAGTTTTCACAGTCTTTACTATTTTGAAAAAATTTAATTTTTTTATCAAATTTCGGAAATTTTCCGAAATTTTAGATTTTGTCGATTGCTGAATTTTACGAATTTTTGAATTTTTCTCAATTTTTTTATTTTAACAAAATTTACAATATTCAAATTTTGTCCATTTCTTTATTTAGGGAACTTTGCGATCTTACAGTTTTCACAGTTTTTACAATTTTGGAAAAATTTTATTTTTTATCAAATTTCGGAAAATTTCCGAAATTTTTAATTTTTTTTGATTTTTGAATTTTTTGAATTTTTGCATTTGTCTCGATTTTTTCATTTTAACAAAAATTACAATTTTCCAATTTTGAAGATTTCTTAATTTAGGGAACTTTGCGATTTTACAGTTTTCACAGTTGTTACTATTTTGGAAAAATTTTCTTTTGTTATCAAATATCGGAAATTTTCAATTTTTTCGATTTTTGAATTTAGGGAATTTTAGCATTTTTCTTGATAGTTTTAATTCAACAAAATTTACAATTTTCCAATTTTTGCGATTTATTTATTTAAAGAGCTTTGCGATTTTTAAGTTTTCACAGTCTTTACTGTTTTGAAAAAATTAAATTTTTTTATCAAATTTCGGAAATTTTCCGAAATTTTAAATGTTGTCGATTGTTGAATTTTAGGAATTTTTCATTTTACTCAATTTTTTTATTTTAACAAAATTTACAATATTCAAAATTTGTCCATTTCTTTATTAAGGGAACTTTTGCGATTTTACAGTTTTCACAGTTTTTACAATTTTGGAAAAATTTCCTTTTTTATTAAATTTCGGAAAATTTCCGAAATTTTTAATTTTTTTTTATTTTTGAATTTTTAGAATTTTCGCATTTTTCTCGATTTTTTCATTTCAACAAAAATTACAATTTTCCAATTTTTTAGATTTCTTAATATAGAGAATTTTGTGATTTTGTCGATTTAACAGTTTTTACTATTTTGAAAAAATGATCTTTTTTTATCAAATTTCGGAAATTTTCGGAAATTTTAAATTTTTTCGATTTTTAAATTTAGGGAATTTTAGCATTTTTCTTGATATTTTTAATTCAACAAAAATTACAATTTTCCAATTTTGGCGATTTCTTTATTTAAAGAGCTTTGCGAATTTTAAGTTTTCACAGTCTTTACTATTTTGAAAAAATTTAATTTTTTTATCAAATTTCGGAAATTTTCCGAAATTTTAGATTTTGTCGATTGCTGAATTTTACGAATTTTTGAATTTTTCTCAATTTTTTTATTTTAACAAAATTTACAATATTCAAATTTTGTCCATTTCTTTATTTAGGGAACTTTGCGATTTTACAGTTTTCACAGTTTTTACAATTTTGGAAAAATTTTCTTTTTTATCAAATTTCGGAAAATTTCCGAAATTTTTAATTTTTATTTGATATTTTAATTTTTAGAATTTTTGCATTTATCTCGATTTTTTCATTTCAACAAAAATTACAATTTTCCAATTTTGTAGATTTCTAAATTAAGAGAAGTTTGTGATTTTGTCGATTATACAAATTTTATTATTTTGAAGAAAATGTCTTCTTTATTCAATTTCGGAAATTTTCCGAAATTTTTAGAATTTTTGCATTTTTCTCGATTTTTTAATTTTAACAAAAATTACAATTTTCCAATTTTGTAGATTTCTAAATTAAAAGAAGTTTGTGATTTTGTCGATTATACAGATTTTATTATTTTGAAGAAAGTGTCTACTTTATTCAATTTCGGAAATTTTCCGAAATTTTAAATTTTTCCGATTTTTTAATTTCGTAAATTTTTGAATTTTTCTCGATTTTTTCATTTCAACAAAATTTACAATATTCCAATTTTGTATATTTCTTAATTTAAAAAGCTTTGTGATTTTTAAGTTTTCACAGTTTTCACTATTTTGAACAAAATTTTTTTTTTTTTATCAAATTTCGGAAATTTTAAATTTTTTAGGTTTTTGAATTTAGGGAATTGTAGCATTTTTCTTGATATTTTTAATTCAACAAAAATTACAATTTTCCAATTTTGGCGATTTCTTTATTTAAAGAGCTTTGCGAATTTTAAGTTTTCACAGTCTTTACTATTTTGAAAAAATTTAATTTTTTTATCAAATTTCGTAAATTTTCCGAAATTTTAAATTTTTTCGATTTTTGAATTAAGGGAATTTTAGCATTTTTCTCAATTTTTTTTATTTATAACAAAAATTACAATATTCAAATTTTGTCTATTTCTTTATTTAGGGAACTTTGCGATTTTACAGTTTTCGCAGTTTTAACAATTTTGGAAAAATTTTCTTTTATATCGAATTTTGGAAAGTTTCCAAAAGTTTTTATTTTTTTTTGATTTTTGAATTTTTAGAATTTTTGCATTTTTCTCGATTTTTTAATTTCAACAAAAATTATAATTTTCAAATATTTTAGATTTCTTAATTAAGAGAACTTTGTGATTTTGTCGATTTTACAGTTTTTACTATTTTGAAAAATTTTTTTTTTTTATCAAAATTTCAAAAGTTTTGCAAAATTTTAATTTTTATCGATTTTTGAATTTTTGGAATTTTTTAATTTTTCTCGATTTTTTCATTTTAACAAAAATTACAATTCTCCAATTTTGTAGATTTCTTAATTAAGAGAACTTTGCGATTTTGTCAATTTTACAGTCTTTGCTATTTTGAAAAAATTTTCTTTTTTATCAAATATTCGGAAATTTTGCAAAATTTTAATTTTTTTCGATTTTTAAATTTTTAGAATTTTTGCATTTTTTTCGATTTTTTCATTTCAACAAATATTACAATTTTCCAATTTTGTAGATTTCTTAATTTAGAGAACTTTGTGATTTTGTCAATTTCACAGTTTTTACTATTTTGAAAAATTTAATTTTTTTATCTAATTTCGGAAATTTTCCGAAATCTTGAATTTTTTCGATTTTTGAATTTTGGGAATCTTAGCATTTTTCTTGATATTTTTAATTCAACAAATTTTCAAATTTTCCAATTTTGTCGATTTCTTAATTTTGAGAACTTTGTGATTTTGTCGATTTTACAGTTTTTACTATTTTGAAAAAATTTAATTTTTCTATCAAATTTCGGAAATTTTCCGAAATTTTTAATTTTTTTTGATTTTATAATTTTTGAATTTTTCTCGATTTTTTCATTTCAACAAAATTTACAATTTTTCAATTTTGTAGATTTCTTAATTTAGAAAACTTTGTGATTTTGTCGATTTTACAGTTTTAACTATTTTGAAAAAAATTTCTTTTTTTATCAAATTTTCGGAAATTTTGCAAAATTTTAATTTTTTTCGATTTTTGAATTTTTAGAATTTTTGCATTTTTCTCGATTTTTTTCATTTCAACAAAAATTACAATTTTCCAATTTTGAAGATTTCTTAATTTAGGGAACTTTGCGATTTACAGTTTTCACAGTTGTTACTATTTTGGAAAAATTTTCTTTTGTTATCAAATTTCGGAAATTTTCAATTTTTTCGATTTTTGAATTTAGGGAATTTTAGCATTTTTCTTGATAGTTTTAATTCAACAAAATTTACAATTTTCCAATTTTGGTGATTTCTTTATTTAAAGAGCTTTGCGAATTTTAAGTTTTCACAGTCTTTACTATTTTGAAAAAATTTAATTTTTTTATCAAATTTCGGAAATTTTCCGAAATTTTAAATTTTGTCGATTGTTGAATTTTAGGAATTTTTGCATTTTTCTCGATTTTTTTTTTTTTTTTTAAATTAACAATATTCAAATTTTTTCCATTTCTTTATTTAGGGAACTTTGTGATTTTACAGTTTTTACAACTTTGGAAAAATTTTCTTTTTTATCAAATTTCGGAAAATTTTCGAAATTTTTAATTTTTTTTGATTTTTGAATTTTTAGAATTTTTGCATTTTTCTCGATTTTTTCATTTTAACAAAAATTACAATTTTCCAATTTTGTAGATTTCTAAATTAAGAGAAGTTTGTGATTTTGTCGATTATACAGATTTTATTATTTTGAAGAAAGTGTCTACTTTATTCGATTTCGGAAATTTTCCGAAATTTTAAATTTTTCCGATTTTTTAATTTCGTAAATTTTTGAATTTTTCTCGATTTTTTCATTTCAACAAAATTTACAATATTCCAATTTTGTATATTTCTTAATTTAAAAAGCTTTTTGATTTTTAAGTTTTCACAGTTTTTACTATTTTGAACAAAATTTCTTTTTTTTATCAAATTTCGGAAATTTTAAATTTTTTAGGTTTTTGAATTTAGGGAATTGTAGCATTTTTCTTGATATTTTTAATTCAACAAAAATTACAATATTCCAATTTTGGCGATTTCTTTATTTAAAGAGCTTTGCGAATTTTAAGTTTTCACAGTCTTTACTATTTTGAAAAAATTTAATTTTTTTATCAATTTTCGTAAATTTTCCGAAATTTATAATTTTTTCGATTTTTGAATTAAGGGAATTTTAGCATTTTTCTCAATTTTTTTTATTTATAACAAAAATTACAATATTCAAATTTTGTCTATTTCTTTATTTAGGGAACTTTGCGATTTTACCGTTTTCGCAGTTTTAACAATTTTGGAAAAATTTTCTTTTTTATCGAATTTCGGAAAGTTTCCAAAAGTTTTTATTTTTTTTGATTTTTGAATTTTTAGAATTTTTGCATTTTTCTCGATTTTTTAATTTCAACAAAAATTATAATTTTCAAATATTTTAGATTTCTTAATTAAGAGAACTTTGTGATTTTGTCGATTTTACAGTTTTTACTATTTTGAAAATTTTTTTTTTTCTATCAAAATTTCAAAAGTTTTGCAAAATTTTAATTTTTATCGATTTTTGAATTTTTGGAATTTTTTAATTTTTCTCGATTTTTTCATTTTAACAAAAATTACAAT
Organism: Drosophila immigrans; assembly: GCA_963583835.1. NCBI lineage: Eukaryota > Metazoa > Arthropoda > Insecta > Diptera > Drosophilidae > Drosophila > Drosophila immigrans. Next base: position 599,717 of record CAUZWO010000094.1, on the reverse strand, counting down.
TCTCCAATTTTGTAGATTTCTTAATTTAGAGAACTTTGCGATTTTGTCAATTTTACAGTCTTTGCTATTTTGAAAAAATTTTCTTTTTTATCAAATATTCGGAAATTTTGCAAAATTTTAATTTTTTTCGATTTTTAAATTTTTAGAATTTTTGCATTTTTTTCGATTTTTTCATTTCAATTTTCCAATTTTGTAGATTTCTTAATTTAGAGAACTTTGTGATTTTGTCAATTTCACAGTTTTAACTATTTTGAAAAATTTAATTTTTTTATCTAATTTCGGAAATTTTCCGAAATCTTGAATTTTTTCGATTTTTGAATTTTGGGAATCTTAGCATTTTTCTTGATATTTTTAATTCAACAAATTTTCAAATTTTCCAATTTTTTCGATTTCTTAATTTTGAGAACTTTGTGATTTTGTCGATTTTACAGTTTTTACTATTTTGAAAAAATTTAATTTTTCTATCAAATTTCGGAAATTTTCCGAAATTTTTAATTTTTTTTGATTTTTTAATTTTTGAATTTTTCTCGATTTTTTCATTTCAACAAAATTTACAATTTTTCAATTTTGTAGATTTCTTAATTTAGAAAACTTTGTGATTTTGTCGATTTTACAGTTTTAACTATTTTGAAAAAATTTTCTTTTTTTATCAAATTTTCGGAAATTTTGCAAAATTTTAATTTTTTTTGATTTTTTAATTTTTGAATTTTTCTCGATTTTTTTCATTTCAACAAAAATTACAATTTTCCAATTTTGAAGATTTCTTAATTTAGGGATCTTTGCGATTTTACAGTTTTCGCAGTTGTTACTATTTTGGAAAAATTTTCTTTTGTTATCAAATTTCGGAAATTTTCAATTTTTTCGATTTTTGAATTTAGGGAATTTTAGCATTTTTCTTGATAGTTTTAATTCAACAAAATTTACAATATTCCAATTTTTGCGATTTATTTATTTAAAGAGCTTTGCGATTTTTAAGTTTTCACAGTCTTTACTATTTTGAAAATATTAAATTTTTTTATCAAATTTCGGAAAACGTCCGAAATTTTAAATTTTGTCGATTGTTGAATTTTAAGAATTTTTGCATTTTTCTCGATTTTTGTTTTTTTTTTTAAATTAACAATATTCAAATTTTGTCCATTTCTTTATTTAGGGAACTTTGCGATTTTACAGTTTTTACAATTTTGGAAAAATTTTCTTTTTTATCAAATTTCGGAAAATTTTCGAAATTTTTAATTTTTTTTGATTTTTGAATTTTTAGAATTTTTGCATTTTTCTCGATTTTTTCATTTTAACAAAAATTACAATTTTCCAATTTTGTAGATTTCTAAATTAAGAGAAGTTTGTGATTTTGTCGATTATACAAATTTTATTATTTTGAAGAAAATGTCTTCTTTATTCAATTTCGGAAATTTTCCGAAATTTTAAATTTTTCCGATTTTTGAATTTCTTAAATTTTTGAATTTTTCTCGATTTTTTCATTTTAACAAAAATTACAATTCTCCAATTTTGTAGATTTCTTAATTTAGAGAACTTTGAAATTTTACAGTTTTTACTATTTTGAAAAAAATTTCTTTTGTTATCAAATTTCGGAAATTTTAAATTTTTTCGATTTTTGAATTAACGGAATTTTAGCATTTTCTTGATATTTTTAATTCAACAAAAATTACAATTTTCCAATTTGGCGATTTCTTTATTTAAAGAGCTTTGCGATTTTTAAGTTTTCACAGTCTTTACTATTTTGAAAAAATTTAATTTTTTTTATCAAATTTCGGAAATTTTCCGAAATTTTAAATTTTGTCGATTGTTGAATTTTAGGAATTTTTGCATTTTTCTGGATTTTTTTTTTTTTTTTAAATTAACAATATTCAAATTTTGTCCATTTCTTTATTTAGGGAACTTTGCGATTTTACAGTTTTTACAATTTTGGAAAAATTTTCTTTATTATCAAATTTCGGAAAATTTTCGAAATTTTTAATTTTTTTTGATTTTTGAATTTTTAGAATTTTTGCATTTTTCTCGATTTTTTCATTTTACCAAAAATTACAATTTTCCAATTTTGTAGATTTCTAAATTAAGAGAAGTTTGTGATTTTGTCGATTATACAGATTTTATTATTTTGAAGAAAGTGTCTACTTTATTCGATTTCGGAAATTTTCCGAAATTTTAAATTTTTCCGTTTTTTTAATTTCGTAAATTTTTGAATTTTTCTCGATTTTTTCATTTCAACAAAATTTACAATATTCCAATTTTGTATATTTCTTAATTTAAAAAGCTTTGTGATTTTTAAGTTTTCACAGTTTTTACTATTTTGAACAAAATTTCTTTTTTTTATCAAATTTCGGAATTGTAGCATTTTTCTTGATATTTTTAATTCAACAAAAATTACAATATTCCAATTTTGGCGATTTCTTTATTTAAAGAGCTTTGCGAATTTTAAGTTTTCACAGTCTTTACTATTTTGAAAAAATTTAATTTTTTTATCAAATTTCGTAAATTTTCCGAAATTTTAAATTTTTTCGATTTTTGAATTAAGGGAATTTTAGCATTTTTCTCAATTTTTTTTATTTATAACAAAAATTACAATATTCAAATTTTGTCTATTTCTTTATTTAGGGAACTTTGCGATTTTACAGTTTTCGCAGTTTTAACAATTTTGGAAAAATTTTCTTTTTTATCGAATTTCGGAAAGTTTCCAAAAGTTTTTATTTTTTTTGATTTTTGAATTTTTAGAATTTTTGCATTTTTCTCGATTTTTTAATTTCAACAAAAATTATAATTTTCAAATATTTTAGATTTCTTAATTAAGAGAACTTTGTGATTTTGTCGATTTTACAGTTTTTACTATTTTGAAAATTTTTTTTTTTCTATCAAAATTTCAAAAGTTTTGCAAAATTTTAATTTTTATCGATTTTTTAATTTTTGGAATTTTTTAATTTTTCTCGATTTTTTCATTTTAACAAAAATTACAATTCTCCAATTTTGTAGATTTCTTAATTTAGAGAACTTTGCGATTTTACAGTTTTTACAGTTTTTACTATTTTGAAAAAAAATTTTTTTGTTATCAAATTTCGAAAATTTTCGGAAATTTTAAATTTTGTCGATTGTTGAATTTTAGGAACTTTTGCATTTATCTCAATTTTTTTATTTTAACAAAATTTACAATATTCAAATTTTGTCCATTTCATTATTTAGGGAACTTTGCGATTTTACAGTTTTTACTATTTTGGAAAAATTTTCTTGTGTTATCAAATTTCGGAAATTTTCAATTTTTTCGATTTTTGAATTTAGGGAATTTTAGCATTTTTCTTGATAGTTTTAATTCAACAAAATTTACAATTTTCCAATTTTTGCGATTTATTTATTTAAAGAGCTTTGCGATTTTTAAGTTTTCACAGTCTTTACTATTTTGAAAATATTAAATTTTTTTATCAAATTTCGGAAATTTTCCGAAATTTTAAATTTTGTCGATTGTTGAATTTTAGGAATTTTTGCATTTTTCTCGATTTTTTTTTTTTTTTTTAAATTAACAATATTCAAATTTTGTCCATTTCTTTATTTAGGGAACTTTGCGATTTTACAGTTTTTACAATTTTGGAAAAATTTTCTTTTTTATCAAATTTCGGAAAATTTTCGAAATTTTTAATTTTTTTTTGATTTTTGAATTTTTAGAATTTTTGCATTTTTCTCGATTTTTTCATTTTAACAAAAATTACAATTTTCCAATTTTGTAGATTTCTAAATTAAGAGAAGTTTGTGATTTTGTCGATTATACAAATTTTATTATTTTGAAGAAAATGTCTTCTTTATTCAATTTCGGAAATTTTCCGAAATTTTAAATTTTTCCGATTTTTGAATTTTTTAAATTTTTGAATTTTTCTCGATTTTTTCATTTTAACAAAAATTACAATTCTCCAATTTTGTAGATTTCTTAATTTAGAGAACTTAGCGATTTTACAGTTTTTACTATTTTGAAAAAAATTTCTTTTGTTATCAAATTTCGGAAATTTTAAATTTTTTCGATTTTTGAATTAACGGAATTTTAGCATTTTTCTTGATATTTTTAATTCAACAAAAATTACAATTTTCCAATTTTGTCGATTTCTTTATTTAAAGAGCTTTGCGAATTTTAAGTTTTCACAGTCTTTACTATTTGGAAAAAATTTAATTTTTTTATCAAATTTCGGAAATTTTCCGAAATTTTAAATTTTGTCGATTGTTGAATTTTAGGAACTTTTGCATTTTTCTCAATTTTTTTATTTTTAAAAAAATTTACAATATTCAAATTTTGTCCATTTCTTTATTTATGGAACTTTGCGATCTTACAGTTTTCACAGTTTTTACAATTTTGGAAAAATTTTCTTTTTTATCGAATTTCGGAAAGTTTCCGAAATTTTTAATTTTTTTTGATTTTTGAATTTTTGCATTTTTCTCGATTTTTTCATTTCAACAAATATTACAATTTTCCAATTTTGTAGATTTCTTAATTTAGAGAACTTTGCGATTTTGTCAATTTTACAGTCTTTGCTATTTTGAAAAAATTTTCTTTTTTATCAAATATTCGGAAATTTTGCAAAATTTTAATTTTTTTCGATTTTTGAATTTTTAGAATTTTTGCATTTTTTCCGATTTTTTCATTTCAACAAATATTACAATTTTCCAATTTTGTAGATTTCTTAATTTAGAGAACTTTGTAATTTTTCAATTCACAGTTTTTACTATTTTGAAAATTTTAATTTTTTTATCTAATTTCGGAAATTTTCCGAAATCTTGAATTTTTTCGATTTTTGAATTTTGGGAATTTTAGCATTTTTCTTGATAGTTTTAATTCAACAAAATTTACAATTTTCCAATTTTTGCGATTTATTTATTTAAAGAGCTTTGCGATTTTTAAGTTTTCACAGTCTTTACTATTTTGAAAATATTAAATTTTTTCATCAAATTTCGGAAATTTTCCGAAATTTTAAAATTTGTCGATTGTTGAATTTTAGGATTTTTTGCATTTTTCTCGATTTTTTTTTTTTTTCTTTAAATTAACATATTCAAATTTTCTCCCTTTCTTTATTTAGGGAACTTTGCGAGTTTACAGACTTTACAATTTTGGAAAAATTTTCTTTTTTATCAAATTTCGGAAAATTTTCGAAATTTTTAATTTATTTTGATTTTTGAATTTTTAGAATTTTTGCATTTTTCTCGATTTTTTCATTTTAACAAAAATTACAATTTTCCAATTTTGTAGATTTCTAAATTAAGAGAAGTTTGTGATTTTGTCGATTATACAAATTTTATTATTTTGAAGAAAATGTCTTCTTTATTCAATATCGGAAATTTTCCGAAATTTTAAATTTTTCCGATTTTTGAATTTCTTAAATTTTTGAATTTTTCTCGATTTTTTCATTTTAACAAAAATTACAATTCTCCAATTTTGTAGATTTCTTAATTTAGAGAACTTTGCGATTTTACAGTTTTTACAGTTTTTACTATTTTGAAAAAAATTTCTTTTGTTATAGAATTTCGGAAATTTTAAATTTTTTCGATTTTTGAATTAACGGAATTCTAGCATTTTTCTTGATATTTTTAATTCAACAAAAATTACAATTTTCCAATTTTATCGATTTCTTTATTTAAAGAGCTTTGCGAATTTTAAGTTTTCAAAGTCTTTACTATTTTGAAAAAATTTAATTTTTTTATCAAATTTCGTAAATTTTCCGAAATTTTAAATTTTTTCGATTTTTGAATTAAGGGAATTTTATCATTTTTCTCAATTTTCTTATTTATAACAAAAATTACAATATTCAAATTTTGTCTATTTCTTTATTTAGGGAACTTTTCGATTTTACAGTTTTCGCAGTTTTAACAATTTTGGAAATATTTTCTTTTTTATCGAATTTCGGAAAGTTTCCAAAAGTTTTTATTTTTTTTGATTTTTGAATTTTTAGAATTTTTGCATTTTTCTCGATTTTTTAATTTCAACAAAAATTATAATTTTCAAATATTTTAGATTTCTTAATAAAGAGAACTTTGTGATTTTGTCGATTTTACAGTTTTTACTATTTTGAAAAATATTTTTTTTTTTATCAAAATTTCAAAAGTTTTGCAAAATTTTAATTTTTATCGATTTTTGAATTTTTTGAATTTTTTAATTTTTCTCGATTTTTTCATTTTAACAAAAATTACAATTCTCCTATTTTGTAGATTTCTTAATTTAGAAAACTTTGCGATTTAACAGTTTTCACAGTTTCTACTATTTTGAAAAAAAATTTTTTTGTTATCAAATTTCGAAAATTTTCGGAAATTTTAAATTTTTTCGATTTTTGAATTAACGGAATTTTAGCATTTTTCTTGATATTTTTAATTCAACAAATATTACAATTTTCCAATTTTGTAGATTTCTTAATTTAGAGAACTTTGTAATTTTTCAATTCACAGTTTTTACTATTTTGAAAATTTTAATTTTTTTATCTAATTTCGGAAATTTTCCGAAATCTTGAATTTTTTCGATTTTTGAATTTTGGGAATTTTAGCATTTTTCTTGATAGTTTTAATTCAACAAAATTTACAATTTTCCAATTTTATCGATTTCTTTATTTAAAGAGCTTTGCGAATTTTAAGTTTTCACAGTCTTTACTATTTGCAAAAAATTAAATTTTTTATCAAATTTCGGAAATTTTCCGAAATTTTAAATTTTGTCGATTGCTAAATTTTAGGAACTTTTGCATTTTTCTCAATTTTTTTATTTTTAAAAAAATTTACAATATTCAAATTTTGTCCATTTCTTTATTTAGGGAACTTTGCGATTTTACAGTTTTCACAGTTTTTACAATTTTGGAAAAATTTTCTTTTTTATCGAATTTCGGAAAGTTTCCGAAATTTTGAATATTTTTTTTATTTTTGAATTTTAAGAATTTTTTCATTTTTTTCGATATTTTCATTTCAACAAAAATTAAAATTTTCCAATTTTTTAGATTTCTTAATTTAGAGAACTTTGTGATTTTGTCGATTTTACAGTTTTTACTATTTTGAAAAAATTTTCTTTTTATTGTTTTTATCGAATTTTGGGAAGTTTCCGTCATTTTTAATTTTTTTTGATTTCTGAATTTTTAGAATTTTTAGAATTTTTGCATTTTACTCGATTTTTTCATTTCAACAAAAATTACAATTTTCTAGTTTTTTAGATTTCTTTATTTAGAGAACTTTGTGATTTTGTCGATATTAAAGTTTTTTTCTGTTTTGAAAAAATTTTATTTTTTTATCAAATTTTCGGAAATTTTTCAAAATTTTAGTTTTTTTCGATTTTTGAATTTTTAGAATTTTCGCATTTTGCTTGATTTTTTAATTTCAACAAAAATTACAATTTTCCAATTTTGTAGATTTCTTAATTTAGAGAACTTTGCGATTTTACAGTTTTCACAGTTTTTACAATTTTGGAAAAATTTTCTTTTTTATCGAATTTCGAAAAGTTCCCGAAATTTTTAATTTTTTTTTATTTTTTAATTTTTAGAATTTTTCCATTTTTCTCGATATTTTCATTTCAACATAAAATTAAAATTTTCCAATTTTTTAGATTTATTAATTTAGAGAATTTTGTGATTTTGTCGATTTTACAATTTTTACTATTTTGAAAAAATTTTCTTTTTTTTTATCAAATTTTCGGAAATTGTCCAAAATTTGAATTTTTTTCGATTTTTTGAATTTTTAGAATTTTCGCATTTTTCTCGATTTTTTCATTTCAACAAAAATTAAAATTTTCCAATTTTGTAGATTTCTTAATTAAAAGAACATTGCGATTTTACAGTTTTTACAGTTTTTTAAATTTTGAAAATATTTTATTTTTTTATCGAATTTCGGAAAGTTTCCGTAATTTTAAATTTATTTTTTTTTTTTGAATTTTTAGAATTTTTGCATTTTTCTCGATTTTTTCATTTCAACAAAAATTACAATTTTCCAAGTTTTTAGATTTCTTAATTTAGAGAGCTTTGTGATTTTGTCGATTTTACAGTTTTTACTATTCTGAAAAAATGTTATTTTTTTTATCAAATTTTCGGAAATTTAGCAAAATTTTAACTTTTTTCGATTTTTGAATTCTTAGAATTTTCGCATTTTTCTCGATTTTTTCATTTCAACAAAAATTAAAATTTTCCAATTTTGTAGATTTCTTAATTTAGAGAACTTTGGGATTTTACAGTTTTCACAGTTTTTACTATTTTGAAAAAATTTCTTTTGATATCAAATTTCTAAAATTTTAAATTTTTTAGATTTTTGAATTTAGGGAATTTTAGCATTTTTCTTGTATTTTTAATTTAACAAAAGTTACAATTTTCCAATTTTGGCGATTTCTTTATTTAAAGAACTTTGCGATTTTTAAGTTTTCACAGTCTTTACTATTTTGAAAAAATTTAATTATTTTAATAAAATTTCGTAAATTTCCCGAAATTTTAAATTTTTTCGATTGTTGAATTTTAAGAATATTTGCATTTTTCTCGTTTGTTTTTTTTTTTAAATTAACAATATTCAAATTTTTCCATTTCTTTATTTAGGGAACTTTGGGATTTTACAGTTTTCACAGTTTTTACAATTTAAAAAAAAAATTTTCTTTTTTATCGAATTTCGGAAATTTTCCAAAAGTTTTTATTTTTTTTGATTTTAGACTTTTTAGAATTTTTGCATTTTTCTCGATTTTTTCATTTCAACAAAAATTACAATTTTCCAATTTTGTAGATTTCTAAATTAAGAGAAGTTTGTGATTTTGTCGATTTTACAGTTTTTACTATTTTTAAAAAATTGTCTTATCTTATCAAATTTCGGAAATTTTGCAAAATTTTAAATTTTGTCGATTTTTTGAAATTTTTGCATTTTTCTCGATTTTTTAATTTCAACAAAACTTGCAATATTCCAATTTTGTCTTTTTTTTTATTAAGAGAACTTTGCGATTTTACAGTTTAAACAGTTTTTACTATTTTGAAAAAATTGTATTTGTTTATCAAATTTCGGAAATTCTCCGAAATTTTTATTTTTTTCGATTTTGAACTTAGGGAATTTTCGCATTTTTCTTGATATTTTTAATTCAACAAAAATTACAATTTTCCATTTTTGGCGATTTCTTAACTTAGAAAACTTTATGATTTTACAGTTTTCACAGTTTTTACAATTTTGAAAAAATTTTCTTTTGTTATCAAATTTCGGAATTTTTTCCGAAATTTTAAATTTTGTCGATTTAAAAGCTTCAGAAATTTTTGAATTTTTCTCGATTTTTTTATTACAACAAAATTTACAATATTCCAATTTTGTAGATATCTTTATTTAAAGAGCTTTGAGATTTTTAAGTTTTCACAGTCTTTACTATTTTGAAAAAAATTTCTTTTGTTATCGAATTTCGGACATTTTCGGAAATTTGATATTTTTTCGAATTTTGGATTTTGAGAATTATAGCTTTTTTCTCAATTTTTTCATTTCAACAAAATTTACAATTTTCCAATTTTGTAGATTTCTTAATTAAGAGAACTTTGTGATTTTGTCGATTTTACAGTTTTTACTATTTTGAAAAAATTTTCTTTTTTTTATCAAATTTTGGGAAATTTTCCGAAATTTTAATTTTTGTCGATTTTCGGAAATTTATTAATTTTTCTCGTTTGTTTCATTTCAACAAAAATTACAATATTCCTATTTTGTAGATTTCTTAATTTAGAGAACTTTGCGATTTTTAAGTTTTCACAGTTGTTACTATTTTGGAAAAATTTTCTTTTGTTATCAAATTTCGGAAATTTTCAATTTTTTCGATTTTTGAATTTAGGGAATTTTAGCATTTTTCTTGATAGTTTTAATTCAACAAAAGTTACAATTTTCCAATTTTGGCGATTTCTTTAATTAAAGAGCTTTGCGATTTTTAAGTTTTCACAGTCTTTACTATTTTGAAAAAATTTAATCTTTTTTATCAAATTTCGTAAATTTCCCGAAATTTTAAATTTTTTCGATTGTTGAATTTTAAGAATATTTGCATTTTTCTCGTTTTTTTTTTTTTTTTTTTAAATTAACAATATTCAAATTTTGTCCATTTCTTTATTTAAGGAACTTTGGGATTTTACAGTTTTCACAGTTTTTACAATTTTAAAAAAAATTTTCTCTTTTATCGAATTTCGGAAAGTTTCCAAAAGTTTTTATTTTTTTTGATTTTTGAATTTTTAGAATTTTTGCATTTTTCTCGATTTTTTCATTTCAACAAAAATTGCAATTTTCCAATTTTGTAGATTTCTAAATTAAGAGAAGTTTGTGATTTTGTCGATTATACAAATTTTATTATTTTGAAGAAAGTGTCTTCTTTATTCAATTTCGAAAATTTTCCAAAATTTCAAATTTTTCCGATTTTTTAATTTTTTAAATTTTTGAATTTTTCTCGATTTTTTCATTTCAAGAAAATTTACAATTTTCAAATTTTGGCGATTTCTTTATTTCGAGAACTTTGCGATTTTACAGTTTTTACAGTTTTTAAAATTTTGAAAATATTTAATTTTTTTATCGAATTTCGGAAAGTTTCCGTAATTTTTAATCTTTTTTGATTTTTGAATTTTTATAATTTTTGCAATTTTCTCGATTTTTTTCATTTCAACAAAAATTACAATTTTCAAATTTTTTAGATTTCTTAATTAAGAGAACTTTGTGATTTTGACGATTTTACAGTTTTTACTATTTTGAAAAAGTTTTCTTTTTTTATCAAAATTTCAAAAGTTTTGCAAAATTTTAATTTTTATCGATTTTTGAATTTTTGGAATTTTTTTAATTTTTCTCGATTTTTTCATTTCAACAAAAATTACAATTTTCAAATTTTTTAGATTTCTTAATTTAGAGAACTTTGCGATTTTACAGTTTTTACTATTTTGAAAAAAAATTCTTTTGATATCAAATTTCGGAAATTTTAAATTTTTTCGATTTTTGAATTGAGGGAATTTTAGCATTTTTCTTGATATTTTTAATTCAACAAAAATTACAATTTTCCAATTTTGGCGATTTCTTTATTTAAAGAGCTTTGCGATTTTTAAGTTTTCACAGTCTTTACTTTCTTGAAAAAATTTAATTTTTTTTATCAAATTTCGTAAAATTTCCGAAATTTTTATTTTTTTTTGATTTTTTAATTTTTAAAATTTTTGCATTTTTCTCGATTTTTTCATTTCAACAAAAAATACAATTTTCAAATTTTGTAGATTTCTAAATTAAGAGAAGTTTGTGATTTTGTCGATTATACAGATTTTATTATTTTGAAGAAAGTGTCTACTTTATTCAATTTCGGAAATTTTCCGAAATTTTAAATTTTTTCGATTTTTGAATTTCTTAAATTTTTAAATTTTTCTCGATTTTTTCATTTCAACAAAATTTACAATATTCCAATTTTGTATATTTCTTAATTTAAAAAGCTTTGCGATTTTTAAGTTTTCACAGTCTTTAGTATTTTACAAAAATTAAGTTTTTTATCAAATATCGGAAATTTTCCGAAATTTTAAATTTTGTCGATTGTTTAATTTTAGGAATTTAGGCATTTTTCTCGGTTTTTTTATTTTAAACAAAATTTGCAATATTCAAATTTTGTCCATTTCTTTATTTAGGGAACTTTGCGATTTTACAGTTTTCACAGTTTTTACAATTTTGAAAAAATTTTCTTTTTTATCGAATTTTGGAAAGCTTCCGAAATTTTTAATTTTTTTTGATTTTTGAATTTTTGCATTTTTCTCGATTTTTTCATTTCAACAAAAATTACAATTTTCCAATTTTGTAGATTTCTTAATTTAGAGAACTTTTTGTTTTTGTCAATTTTGCAGTCTTTGCTTTTTTGAAAAAAATTTCTTTTTATCAAATATTCGGAAATTTTGCAAAGTTTTAATTTTTTTCGATTTTTTCATTTCAACAAAAATTACAATTTTCCAATTTTGTAGATTTCTTAATTTAGAGAAGTTTGTGATTTTGTCAATATCACAGTTTTTACTATTTTGAAAAAATTTTCTTTTTTTATCAAATTTTGGGAAATTTTCCGAAATTTTAATTTTTGTCGATTTTCGGAAATTTATTAATTTTTCTCGTTTGTTTCATTTCAACAAAAATTACAATATTCCTATTTTGTAGATTTCTTAATTGAAAGAACTTTGCGATTTTTAAGTTTTCACAGTTGTTACTATTTTGGAAAAATTTTCTTTTGTTATCAAATTTCGGAAATTTTCAATTTTTTCGATTTTTGAATTTAGGGAATTTTAGCATTTTTCTTGATAGTTTTAATTCAACAAAATTTACAATTTTCCAATTTTTGCGATTTATTTATTTAAAGAGCTTTGCGATTTTTAAGTTTTCACAGTCTTTACTATTTTGAAAAAATTAAATTTTTTTATCAAATTTCGGAAAATTTCCGAAATTTTCAATTTTTTTGGTTTTTTAGTTTTAAGAATTTTTGCATTTTTCTCGATTTTTTCATTTTAACAAAAATTACAATTTTCCAATTTTGTTGATTTCTAAATTAAGAGAAGTTTGTGATTTTGTCGATTATACAGATTTTATTATTTTGAAGAAAGTGTCTACTTTATTCAATTTCGGAAATTTTCCGAAATTTTAAATTTTTCCGATTTTTGAATTTCTTAAATTTTTGAATTTTTCTCGATTTTTTCATTTCAACAAAATTTACAATATTCCAATTTTGTATATTTCTTAATTTAAAAAGCTTTGCGATTTTTAAGTGTTCACAGTTTTTACTATTTTGAAAAAAATTTAATTTTTTACCAAATTTCGGAAATTTTCCGAAATTTTGAATTTTGTCGATTTTTAAATTAAGGGAATTTTAGCATTTTTCTCAATTTTTTTTATTTATAACAAAAATTACATATATTCAAATTTTGTCTATTTCTTTATTTAGGGAACTTTGCGATTTTACTGTTTTTGCAAATTTAACAATTTTGGAAAAATTTTCTTTTTTATCGAATTTCGGAAAGTTTCCAAAAGTTTTTATTTTTTTTTGATTTTTGAATTTTTAGAATTTTTGCATTTTTCTCGATTTTTTAATTTCAACAAAACTTATAATTTTCAAATTTTTTAGATTTCTTAATTAAGAGAACTTTGTGATTTTTTCGATTTTACAGTTTTTACTATTTTGAAAAAATTTTCTTTTTTTATCAAAATTTCAAAAGTTTTGCAAAATTTTAATTTTTATCGATTTTTGAATTTTTGGAATTTTTTCATTTTAACAAAAATTACAATTCTCCAATTTTGTAGATTTCTTAATTTAGAGAACTTTGCGATTTTACAGTTTTTAAAATTTTGAAAATATTTAATGTTTTTATCGAATTTCGGAAAGTTTCCGTCATTTTTAATTTTTTTTTGATTTCTGAATTTTTAGAATTTTTCCATTTTTCTCGATATTTTCATTTCAACAAATATTAAAATTTTCCAATTTTTTAGATTTCTTAATTTAGAGAACTTTGTGATTTTGTCGATTTTACAGTTTTTTCTATTTTGAAAAAATTTTATTTTTTTATCAAATTTTCGGAAATTTTTTCAAAATTTTAGTTTTTTTCGATTTTTGAATTTTTAGAATTTTTGCATTTTGCTTGATTTTTTAATTTCAACAAAAATTACAATTTTCCAATTTTGTAGATTTCTTAATTGAGAGAACTTTGCGATTTTACAGTTTTTACATTTTTGAAAAAATTTCTTTTGTTATAAAATTTCGGAAATTTTAAATTTTTTAGATTTTTGAATTGAGGGAATTTTAGCATTTTTCTTGATATTTTTAATTCAACAAAAGTTAAAATTTTCCAATTTTGGCGATTTCTTTATTTAAAGAGCTTTGCGATTTTTAAGTTTTCACAGTCTTTACTATTTTGAAAATATTTAATTTTTTTATCAAATTTCGGAAATTTTCCGAAATTTTAAATTTTTCCGATTTTTCAATTTCTTAAATTTTTTAATTTTTCTCGATTTTTTCATTTCAACAAAATTTACAATATTCCAATTTTGGCGATTTCTTAATTTAAAGAGCTTTGCGATTTTTAAGTTTTCACAGTTCTTAAAATTTAGAAATTATTTAATTTTTTTATCGAATTTCGGGAAGTTTCCGTAATTTTGCATTTTTTTTTATTTTTGAATTTTTAGAATTTTTCCATTTTTCTCGATTTTTTCATTTTAGCAAAAATCACAATTTTCCAATTTTGTAGATTTCTTAATTTAGAGAACTTTGTGATTTTGTCAATTTCACAGTTTTTACTATTTTGAAAAAATTTTCTTTTTTTATCAAATTTTGGGAAATTTTTTTCGAAATTTTAATTTTTGTCGATTTTAGGAAATTTATTAATTTTTCTCGTTTGTTTCATTTCAACAAAAATTACAATATTTCTTTTTTGTAGATTTCTTAATTGAAAGAACTTTGCGATTTTTAAGTTTTCACAGTTGTTACTATTTTGGAAAAATTTTCTTTTGTTATCAAATTTCGGAAATTTTCAATTTTTTCGATTTTTGAATTTAGGGAATTTTAGCATTTTTCTTGATAGTTTTAATTCAACAAAATTTACAATTTTCCAATTTTTGCGATTTATTTATTTAAAGAGCTTTGCGATTTTTAAGTTTTCACAGTCTTTACTATTTTTAAAAAATTAAATTTTTTTATCAAATTTCGGAAAATTTCCGAAATTTTCAATTTTTTTGGTTTTTTAATTTTAAGAATTTTTGCATTTTTCTCGATTTTTTCATTTTAACAAAAATTACAATTTTCCAATTTTGTAGATTTCTAAATTAAGAGAAGTTTGTGATTTTGTCGATTATACAGATTTTATTATTTTGAAGAAAGTGTCTACTTTATTTAATTTCGGAAATTTTCCGAAATTTTAAAATTTTCCCATTTTTGAATTTTTCTCGATTTTTTCATTTCAACAAAATTTACAATATTCCAATTTTTGTATATTTCTTAATTTAAAAAGCTTTGCGATTTTTAAGTGTTCACAGTTTTTACTATTTTGAAAAAATTTAATTTTTTTATCAAATTTCGGAAATTTTTCCGAAATTTTGAATTTTGTCGATTTTTGAATTAAGGGAATTTTAGCATTTTTCTCAATTTTTTTTATTTATAACAAAAATTACAAATATTCAAATTTTTTAAATTTCTTAATTTAGAGAACTTTGCGATTTTACATTTTTCACAGTTTTTACAATTTTGGAAACATTTTCTTTTATATCGAATTTCGGAAAGTTTCCAAAATTTTTAATTTTTTTTTATTTTTGAATTTTTAGAATTTTTGCATTTTTCTCGATTTTTTCATTTCAACAAAAATTACAATTTTCAAATTTGTTAAATTTCTTAATTTAGAGAACTTTGTGATTTTGTCGATTTTACAGTTTTTACTATTTTGAAAAAATTTTCTTTTTTCATCAAATTTTAGGAAATTTTGCAAAATTTGAACTTTTTTCGATTTTTGAATTTTTCGAATTTTTGCATTTTTCTCGATTTTTTCATTTCAACAAAAATTACAATTTTCAAATTTTTTAAATTTCTTAATTTAGAGAACTTTGCGATTTTACATTTTTCACAGTTTTTACAATTTTGGAAACATTTTCTTTTATATCGAATTTCGGAAAGTTTCCAAAATTTTAATTTTTATCGATTTTTGAATTTTTAGAATTTTCTCATTTTTCTCGATGTTTTCATTTTAGCAAAAATCACAATTTTCCAATTTTGTAGATTTCTTAATTTAGAGAACTTTGCGATTTTACAGCTTTCACAGTTTTTACTATTTTGAAAAAAATTTCTTTTGTTATCAAATTTCGGAAATTTTAAATTTTTTAGATTTTTGAATTTAGGGAATTTTAGCATTTTTCTTGATATTTTTAATTCAACAAAAATTACATTTTTCCAATTTTGGCGATTTCTTTATTTAAAGAGCTTTGCGATTTTTAAGTTTTCACAGTCTTTACTATTTTGAAAAAATTTAATTTTTTTTATCAAATTTCGGAAACTTTCCGAAATTTTAAATTTTGTCGATTGTTGAATTTTAGGAATTTTTGCATTTTTCTCAATTTTTTTATTTTAACAAAATTTTAAATATTCAAATTTTGTCCATTTCTTTATTTAGGAAACTTTGCGATTTTACATTTTTCACAGTTTTAACATTTTTGGAAAAATTTTCTTTTATCAAATTTCGGAAAATTTCCGAAATTTTTAATTTTTTTTGATTTTTTAATTTTTGGAATTTTTGCATATTTCTGGATTTTTTCATTTCAACAAAAATTACAATTTTCCAATTTTTTAGATTTCTTAATTTAGAGAACTTTGCAATTTTACAGTTCTTACAGTTTTTAAAATTTTGAAAATATTTAATTTTTTTATCGAATTTCGGAAAGTTTCCGTAATTTTGCATTTTTTTTTATTTTTGAATTTTTAGAATTTTTCCATTTTTCTCGATATTTTCATTTCAACAAAAATTAAAATTTTCCAGTTTTTTAGATTTCTTAATTTAGAGAACTTTGTGATTTTGTCGATTTTACAGTTTATACTATTTTGAAAAAATTTTCTTTTTTTGTTTCAAATTTTCGGAAATTTTGCAAAATTTTAATTTTTTTTCGATTTTTTGATTTTTTAGAATTTTTGAATTTTTCTCGATTTTTCAATTTTTAGAATTTTCGCATTTTTTTCGATTTTTTCATTTCAACAAAAATTACAATTTTCAAATTTTTTAGATTTCTTAATTTAGAGAACTTTGTGATTTTGTCGATTTTACAGTTTTTACTATTTTGAAAAAATTTTCTTTTTTTATCAAAATTTCGGAAGTTTTGCAAAATTTTAATTTTTTTTTTCGATTTATGAATTTTCGCATTTTTCTCGATTTTTTCATTTAAACAAAAATTACAATTTTCCAATTTTGTAGATTTCTTAATTTAGAGAACTTTGCGATTTTACAGTTTTTACAGTTTTTAAAATTTTGAAAATATTTTATTTTTTTATCGAATTTCGGGAAGTTTCCGTAATTTTGCATTTTTTTTTATTTTTGAATTTTTAGAATTTTTCCATTTTTCTCGATATTTTCATTTCAACAAAAATTTAAATTTTTCAATTTTTTAGATTTCTTAATTAAGAGAACTTTGTGATTTTGCCATTTTACAGTTTTTACTATTCTGAAAAAATTATATTTTTTTATCAACTTTTCGGAAAGTTTGCAAAATTTTAACTTTTTCCGATTTTTGAATTTTTAGAATTTTCGCATTTTTCTCGATTTTTTCATTTTAGCAAAAATCACAATTTTCCAATTTTGTAGATTTCTTAATTTAGAGAACTTTGCGATTTTACAGCTTTCACAGTTTATACTATTTTGAAAAAAATTTCTTTTCGCATTTTTCTCGATTTTTTCATTTCAACAAAAATTACAATTTTCCAATTTTTTAGATTTCTTAATTTAGACAATTTTGTGATTTTGTCGATTTAACAGTTTTTACTATTTTGAACAAAATTTTAGCATTTTTCTCAATTTTAGCATTTTTCTCAATTTTTTTTATTTATAACAAAAATTACAATATTCAAATTTTGTCCATTTCTTTATTTAGGTAACTTTGCGATTTTACAGTTTTCACAGTTTTTACAATTTTGGAAAAATTTTCTTTTTTATCGAATTTCGGAAAGTTTCCGAAATTTTGAATTTTTTCCATTTTTCCATTTTTCTCGATATTTTCATTTCAACAAAAATTAAAATTTTCCAATTTTTTAGGTTTATTAATTTAGAGAACTTTGTGATTTTGTCGATTTAACAGTTTTTACTATTTTAAAAAAAAATTTCTTTTTTTTTATCAAATTTCGGAAATTTTGCAAAATTTGAATTTTTTCGATTTTTTGAATTTTAGGAATTTTTGCATTTTTCTCAATTTTTTTATTTTAACAAAGTTTACAATATTCAAATTTTGTCCATTTCTTTACTTAGGAAACTTTGCGATTTTACATTTTTCACAGTTTTTTAAATTTTGGAAACATTTTCTTTTTTATCGAATTTCGGAAAGTTTCCGAAATTTTTATTTTTTTTTTATTTTTGAATTTTTAGAATTTTTGCATTTTTCTCGATTTTTTCATTTCAACAAAAATTAAAATTTTTCAATTTTTTAGATTTCTTAATTAAGAGAACTTTGTGATTTTCGGAATTTTCGGAAATTTTGCAAAATTTTAACTTTTTTCGATTTTTGAATTCTTAGAATTTTCACATTTTTCTCGATTTTTTCATTTTAGCAAAAATTACAATTTTCCAATTTTGTAGATTTCTTAATTTAGAGAACTTTGCGATTTTACAGTTTTCACAGTTTTTACTATTTTGAACAAAATTTCTTTTGTTATTAAATTTCATAAATTTTCCGAAATATTAAATTTTTTAGATTTTTGAATTAAGGGAATTTTAGCATTTTTCTTGATAATTTTAATTCAACAAAAGTTACAATTTTCCAATTTTGGCGATTTCTTTATTTAAAGAGCTTTGCGATTTTTAAGTTTTCACAGTCTTTACTATTTTGAAAAAATTTATTTTTTTTATCAAATTTCGTAAATTTCCCGAAATTTTAAATTTTTTCGATTGTTGAATTTTAAGAATATTTGCATTTTTCTCGATTTTTTTTTTCTTAAATTAACAATATTCAAATTTTGTCCATTTCTTTATTTAGGGAACTTTGCGATTTTACAGTTTTTACAGTTTTTACAATTTTGGAAAAATGTTCTTTTTTATCGAATTTCGGAAAGTTTCCGAAATTTTGAATTTTTTTTGATTTTTGAATTTTTAGAATTTTTCCATTTTTCTCGATATTTTCATTTCAACAAAAATTAAAATTTTCAAATTTTTTAGATTTCTTAATTTAGAGAACTTTGTGATTTTGTCGATTTTACAGTTTTTACTATTTTGAAAAAATTTTCTTTTTTTATCAAAATTTCGGAAGTTTTGCAAAATTTTAATTTTTTTTTCGATTTATGAATTTTCGCATTTTTCTCGATTTTTTCATTTTAACAAAAATTACAATTTTCCAATTTTGTAGATTTCTTAATTTAGAGAACTTTGCGATTTTACAGTTTTTACAGTTTTTAAAATTTTGAAAATATTTAATTTTTTTATCGAATTTCGGAAAGTTTCCGTAATTTTTAATTTTTTTTGATTTTTGAAATTTTAGAATTTTTGAATTTTTCTCGATTTTTTAATTTCAACAAAAATTTAAAATTTTCCAATTTTTTAGATTTCTTAATTTAGAGAACTTTGTGATTTTGTCAATTTTACAGTTTTTACTATTTTGAAATAATTTTATTTTTTTTATCAAATTTTCGGAAATTTTGCAAAATTTTATCTTTTTTCGATTTATGAATTTTTTGAATTTTCGCATTTTTCTCGATTTTTTCATTTTAACAAAAATTACAATTTTCCAATTTTGTAGATTTCCTAATTTAGAGAACTTTGCGATTTTACAGTATTCACAGTTCTTAAAATTTTGAAATTATTTAATTTTTTTATCGAATTTCGGGAAGTTTCCGTAATTTTGCATTTTTTTTTATTTTTGAATTTTTCCATTTTTCTCGATATTTTCATTTCAACAAAAATTAAAATTTTTCAATTTTTTAGATTTCTTAATTAAGAGAACTTTGTGATTTTGCCATTTTACAGTTTTTACTATTCTGAAAAAATTATATTTTTTTATCAAATTTTCGGAAAGTTTCCAAAATTTTAACTTTTTCCGATTTTTGAATTTTTAGAATTTTCGCATTTTTCTCGATTTTTTCATTTTAGCAAAAATCACAATTTTCCAATTTTGTAGATTTCTTAATTTAGAGAACTTTGCGATTTTACAGCTTTCACAGTTTTTACTATTTTGAAAAAAATTTCTTTTGTTATCAAATTTCGGAAATTTTAAATTTTTTAGATTTTTGAATTATGGGAATTTTAGCATTTTTCTTGATATTTTTAATTCAACAAAAGTTACAATTTTCCAATTTCGGCGATTTCTTTATTTAAAGAGCTTTGCGATTTTTAAGTTTTCACAGTCTTTACTATTTTAAAAAAAAATTTTTTTTTTTTATCAAATTTCGTAAATTTCCGAAATTTTAATTTTTTCGATTTTTGAATTAAGGGAATTTTAGCATTTTTCTCAATTTTTTTTATTTATAACAAAAATTACAATATTCAAATTTTGTCCATTTCTTTATTTAGGGAACTTTGCGATTATACAGTTTTTACAGTTTTTACAATTTTGGAAAAATGTTATTTTTTATCGAATTTCGGAAAGTTTCCGACATTTTTAATTTTTTTCGATTTTTGAATTTTTAGAATTTTCGCATTTTTCTCGATTTTTTCATTTCAACAAAAATTACAATTTTCCAATTGTTTAGATTTCTTAATTTAGACAATTTTGTGATTTTGTCGATTTAACAGTTTTTACTATTTTGAACAAAATTTCTTTTGTTATTAAATTTCGGAAATTTTCCGAAATTTTAAATTTTTTCGATTTTTGAATTAAGGGAATTTTAGCATTTTTCTCAATTTTTTTTATTTATAACAAAAATTACAATATTCAAATTTTGTCCATTTCTTTATTTAGGGAACTTTGCGATTTTACAGTTTTCACAGTTTTTACAATTTTGGAAAAATTTTCTTTTTTATCGAATTTCGGAAAGTTTCCGAAATTTTGAATTTTTTTTGATTTTTGAATTTTTAGAATTTTTCCATTTTTCTCGATATTTTCATTTCAACAAAAATTAAAATTTTCCAATTTTTTAGATTTATTAATTTGGAGAACTTTGTGATTTTGTCGATTTAACAGTTTTTACTATTTAAAAAAAAAATTTCTTTTTTTTATCAAATTTCGGAAATTTTGCAAAATTTGAATTTTTTCGATTTTTTGAATTTTAGGAATTTTTGCATTTTTCTCAATTTTTTTATTTTAACAAAGTTTACAATATTCAAATTTTGTCCATTTCTTTACTTAGGAAACTTTGCGATTTTACATTTTTCACAGTTTTTAAAATTTTTGAAACATTTTCTTTTTTATCGAATTTCGGAAAGTTTCCGAAATTTTTATTTTTTTTTTATTCTTGAATTTTTAGAATTTTTGCATTTTTCTCGATTTTTTCATTTCAACAAAAATTACAATTTTCAAATTTTTTAAATTTCTTAATTTAGAGAACTTTGTGATTTTGTCGATTTTACAGTTTTTACTATTCTGAAAAAATGTTATTTTTTTGATCAAATTTTCGGAAATTTTGCAAAATTTTAACTTTTTTCGATTTTTGAATTCTTAGAATTTTCACATTTTTCTCGATTTTTTCATTTTAGCAAAAATTACAATTTTCCAATTTTGTAGATTTCTTAATTTAGAGAACTTTGCGATTTTACAGTTTTTACAGTTTTTAAAATTTTGAAAATATTTTATTTTTTTATCGAATTTCGGAAAGTTTCCGTAATTTTTAATTTATTTTTATTTTTGAATTTTTAGAATTTTTGCATTTTTCTCGATTTTTTCATTTCAACAAAAATTACAACTTTTCAATTTTTTAGATTTCTTTATTTAGAGAACTTTGTGATTTTGTCGATTTTACAGTTTTTACTATTCTGAAAAAATTATATTTTTTTATCAAATTTTCGGAAAGTTTGCAAAATTTTAACTTTTTCCGATTTTTGAATTCTTAGAATTTTCTCATTTTTCTCGATTTTTTTCATTTTAGCAAAAATCACAATTTTCCAATTTTGTAGATTTCTTAATTTAGAGAACTTTGCGATTTTACAGCTTTCACAGTTTTTACTATTTTGAAAAAAATTTCTTTTGTTATCAAATTTCGGAAATTTTAAATTTTTTAGATTTTTGAATTTAGGGAATTTTAGCATTTTTCTTGATATTTTTAATTCAACAAAAGTTAAATTTTTCCAATTTTGGCGATTTATTTATTTAAAGAGCTTTGCGATTTTTAAGTTTTCACAGTCTTTACTATTTTGAAAAAATTTAATTTTTTTAACAAATTTCGGAAATTTTCCGAAATTTTAAATTTTGTCGATTGTTGAATTTTAGGAATTTTTGCATTTTTCTCAATTTTTTTATTTTAACAAAATTTACAATATTCAAATTTTGTCCATTTCTTTACTTAGGAAACTTTGCGATTTTACATTTTTCACAGTTTTTACAATTTTGGAAAAATTTTCTTTTTTATCAAATTTCGGAAAATTTCCGAAATTTTTAATTTTTTTTGATTTTTAGAATTTTTGCATTTTTCTCGATTTTTTCATTTCAACAAAAATTACAATTTTCAAATTTTTTAAATTTCTTAATTTAGAGAACTTTGTGATTTTGTCGATTTTACAGTGTTTACTATTCTGAAAAAATGTTATTTTTTTATCAAATTTTCGGAAATTTTGCAAAATTTTAACTTTTTTCGATTTTTGAATTCTTAGAATTTTCGCATTTTTCTCGATTTTTTCATTTTAGCAAAAATTACAATTTTCCAATTTTGTAGATTTCTTAATTAAGAGAACTTTGCGATTTTACAGTTTTCACAGTTTTTACTATTTTGAACAAAATTTCTTTTGTTATTAAATTTCATAAATTTTCCGAAAATTTTAAATTTTTTCGATTTTTGAATTTAGGGAATTTTAGCATTTTTCTTGATATTTTTAATTCAACAAAAATTACATTTTTCCAATTTTGGCGATTTCTTTATTTAAAGAGCTTTGCGATTTTTAAGTTTTCACAGTCTTTACTATTTTGAAAAAAATTAATTTTTTTATCAAATTTCGGAAATTTTCCGAAATTTTAAATTTTGTCGATTGTTGAATTTTAGGAATTTTTGCATTTTTCTCAATTTTTTTATTTTAACAAAATTTACAATATTCAAATTTTGTCCATTTCTTTACTTAGAAAACTTTGCGATTTTACATTTTTCACAGTTTTTACAATTTTGGAAAAATTTTCTTTTTTATCAAATTTCGGAAAATTTCCGAAATTTTTAATTTTTTTTGATTTTTTAATTTTTAGAATTTTTGCATTTTTCTGGATTTTTTTCATTTTAACAAAAATTACAATTTTCCAATTTTGTAGATTTCTAAATTAAGAGAAGTTTGTGATTTTGTAGATTATACAGATTTCATTTATTTTGAAGAAAGTGTCTTCTTTATTTAATTTCGGGAAATTTACGAAATTTAATTTCGATTGTTGCATTTTAGGAATAATTGCATTTTTCTCGATTTTTTTTTTTTTAATTAACAATATTCAAATTTTGTCCATTTCTTTACTTAGGAAACTTTGCGATTTTACATTTTTCACAGTTTTTACAATTTTGGAAAAATTTAATTTTTTTATCAAATTTCGGAAAATTTCCGAAATTTTTAATTTTTTTTTATTTTTTAATTTTTAGAATTTTTGCATTTTTCTGGATTTTTTCATTTTAACAAAAATTACAATTTTCCAATTTTGTAGATTTCTAAATTAAGAGAAGTTTGTGATTTTGTAGATTATACAGAATTTTAGGAATTTTTGCATTTTTCTCAATTTTTTTATTTTAACAAAATTTACAATATTCAAATTTTGTCCATTTCTTTACTTAGGAAACTTTGCGATTTTACATTTTTCACAGTTTTTACAATTTTGGAAAAATTTTCTTTTTTATCAAATTTCGGAAAATTTCCGAAATTTTTAATTTTTTTTGATTTTTTAATTTTTAGAATTTTTGCATTTTTCTGGATTTTTTCATTTTAACAAAAATTACAATTTTCTAATTTTGTAGATTTCTAAATTAAGAGAAGTTTGTGATTTTGTAGATTATACAGATTTCATTATTTTGAAGAAAGTGTCTTTTTATTCAATTTCGGAAATTTTCCGAAATTTAAAATTTTTCCGATTTTTGAATTTCTTAAATTTTTTAATTTTTCTCGATTTTTTCATTTCAACAAAATTTACAATATTCCAATTTTGTATATTTCTTAATTTAAAAAGCTTTGCGATTTTTAAGTTTTCACAGTTTTTACTATTTTGAACAAAATTTCTTTTGTTATTAAATTTCATAAATTTTCCGAAATTTTAAATTTTTTCGATTTTTGAATTAAGGGAATTTTAGCATTTTTCTTGATATTTGTAATTCAACAAAAATTACATTTTTCCAATTTTGGCGATTTCTTTATTTAAAGAGCTTTGCGATTTTTAAGTTTTCACAGTCTTTACTATTTTGAAAAAATTTAATTTTTTTTATCAAATTTCGGAAATTTTCCGAAATTTTAAATTTTGTCGATTGTTGAATTTTAGGAATTTTTGCATTTTTCTCAATTTTTTTATTTTAACAAAATTTACAATATTCAAATTTTGTCCATTTCATTATTTAGGAAACTTTGCGATTTTACATTTTTCGCAGTTTTTAAAATTTTGGAAACATTTTCTTTTTTATCGAATTTCGGAAAGTTTCCGAAATTTTTATTTTTTTTTTATTTTTGAATTTTTAGAATTTTTGCATTTTTCTCGATTTTTTCATTTCAACAAAAATTACAATTTTCCAATTTTGTAGATTTCTTAATTTAGAGAACTTTGTGATTTTGTCAATTTCACAGTTTTTACTATTTTGAAAAAATTTTCTTTTTTTATCAAATTTTGGGAAATTTTCCGAAATTTTAATTTTTGTCGATTTTAGGAAATTTATTAATTTTTCTCGTTTGTTTCATTTCAACAAAAATTACAATATTCCTTTTTTGTAGATTTCTTAATTGAAAGAACTTTGCGATTTTTAAGTTTTCACAGTTGTTACTATTTTGGAAAAATTTTCTTTTGTTATCAAATTTCGGAAATTTTCAATTTTTTCGATTTTTGAATTTAGGGAATTTTAGCATTTTTCTTGATAGTTTTAATTCAACAAAATTTACAATTTTCCAATTTTTGCGATTTATTTATTTAAAGAGCTTGGCGATTTTTAAGTTTTCACAGTCTTTACTATTTTTAAAATATTAAATTTTTTTATCAAATTTCGGAAAATTTCCGAAATTTTCAATTTTTTTGGTTTTTTAATTTTAAGAATTTTTGCATTTTTCTCGATTTTTTCATTTTAACAAAACTTACAATTTTCCAATTTTGTAGATTTCTAAATTAAGAGAAGTTTGTGATTTTGTCGATTATACAGATTTTATTATTTTGAAGAAAGTGTCTACTTTATTCAATTTCGGAAATTTTCCGAAATTTTAAAATTTTCCGATTTTTGAATTTTTCTCGATTTTTTCATTTCAACAAAATTTACAATATTCCAATTTTGTATATTTCTTAATTTAAAAAGCTTTGCGATTTTTAAGTGTTCACAGTTTTTATTTTTTTGAAAAAATTTAATTTTTTTATCATATTTCGGAAATTTTCCGAAATTTTGAATTTTGTCGATTTTTGAATTAAGGGAATTTTAGCATTTTTCTCAATTTTTTTTATTTATAACAAAAATTACAAATATTCAAATTTTTTAAATTTCTTAATTTAGAGAACTTTGCGATTTTACATTTTTCACAGTTTTTACAATTTTGGAAACATTTTCTTTTATATCGAATTTCGGAAAGTTTCCAAAATTTTTAATTTTTTTTTATTTTTGAATTTTTAGAATTTTTGCATTTTTCTCGATTTTTTCATTTCAACAAAAATTACAATTTTCAAATTTGTTAAATTTCTTAATTTAGAGAACTTTGTGATTTTGTCGATTTTACAGTTTTTACTATTTTGAAAAAATTTTCTTTTTTCATCAAAATTTCGGAAGTTTTGCAAAATTTTAATTTTTATCGATTTTTGAATTTTTAGAATTTTCTCATTTTTCTCGATTTTTTCATTTTAGCAAAAATCACAATTTTCCAATTTTGTAGATTTCTTAATTTAGAGAACTTTGCGATTTTACAGCTTTCACAGTTTTTACTATTTTGAAAAAAATTTCTTTTGTTATCAAATTTCGGAAATTTTAAATTTTTTAGATTTTTGAATTTTAGCATTTTTCTTGATATTTTTAATTCAACAAAAATTACATTTTTCCAATTTTGGCGATTTCTTTATTTAAAGAGCTTTGCGATTTTTAAGTTTTCACAGTCTTTACTATTTTGAAAAAATTTAATTTTTTTTATCAAATTTCGGAAATTTTCCGAAATTTTAAATTTTGTCGATTGTTGAATTTTAGGAATTTTTGCATTTTTCTCAATTTTTTTATTTTAACAAAATTTACAATATTCAAATTTTGTCCATTTCTTTATATAGGAAACTTTGCGATTTTACATTTTTTACAATTTTGGAAAAATTTTCTTTTTTATCAAATTTCGGAAAATTTCCGAAATTTTTAATTTTTTTTGATTTTTTAATTTTTAGAATTTTTGCATTTTTCTGGATTTTTTCATTTTAACAAAAATTACAATTCTCCAATTTTGTAGATTTCTTAATTTAGAGAACTTTGCGATTTTACCGTTTTTACAGTTTTTAAAAATTTGAAAATATTTAATTTTTTTATCGAATTTCGGAAAGTTTCCGTAATTTTTAATTTTTTTTGATTTTTGAATTTTTAGAATTTTTGAATTTTTCTCGATTTTTTCATTTCAACAAAAATTACAATTTTCCAATTTTTAAGATTTCTTAATTTAGAGAACTTTGTGATTTTGTCTATTTTACAGTTCTTACTATTTTGAAATAATTTTATTTTTTTTATCAAATTTTAGGAAATTTTGCAAAATTTGAACTTTTTTCGATTTTTGAATTTTTCGAATTTTCGCATTTTTCTCGATTTTTTCATTTCAACAAAAATTACAATTTTCCAATTTTTTAGATTTCTTAATTAAGAAAATTTTGTGATTTTGTCGATTTAACAGTTTTTACTATTTTGAAAAAATTTAATTTTTTTATCGAATTTCGGAAAGTTTCCGTAATTTTGCATTTTTTTTTATTTTTGAATTTTTAGAATTTTTCCATTTTTCTCGATATTTTCATTTCAACAAAAATTAAAATTTTCCAGTTTTTTAGATTTCTTAATTTAGAGAACTTTGTGATTTTGTCGATTTTACAGTTTATACTATTTTGAAAAAATTTTCTTTTTTTGTTTCAAATTTTCGGAAATTTTGCAAAATTTTTAATTTTTTTTCGATTTTTTGATTTTTTAGAATTTTTGCATTTTTCTCGATTTTTGAATTTTTAGAATTTTCGCATTTTTTTCGATTTTTTCATTTCAACAAAAATTACAATTTTCAAATTTTTTAGATTTCTTAATTTAGAGAACTTTGTGATTTTGTCGATTTTACAGTTTTTACTATTTTGAAAAAATTTTCTTTTTTTATCAAAATTTCGGAAGTTTTGCAAAATTTTAATTTTTTTTTCGATTTATGAATTTTCGCATTTTTCTCGATTTTTTCATTTTAACAAAAATTACAATTTTCCAATTTTGTAGATTTCTTAATTTAGAGAACTTTGCGATTTTACAGTTTTTACAGTTTTTAAAATTTTGAAAATATTTAATTTTTTTATCGAATTTCGGGAAGTTTCCGTAATTTTGCATTTTTTTTTATTTTTGAATTTTTAGAATTTTTCCATTTTTCTCGATATTTTCATTTCAACAAAAATTAAAATTTTTCAATTTTTTAGATTTCTTAATTAAGAGAACTTTGTGATTTTGCCATTTTACAGTTTTTACTATTCTGAAAAAATTATATTTTTTTATCAAATTTTCGGAAAGTTTGCAAAATTTTAACTTTTTCCGATTTTTGAATTTTTAGAATTTTCGCATTTTTCTCGATTTTTTCATTTTAGCAAAAATCACAATTTTCCAATTTTGTAGATTTCTTAATTTAGAGAACTTTGCGATTTTACAGCTTTCACAGTTTATACTATTTTGAAAAAAATTTCTTTTGTTATCAAATTTCGGAAATTTTAAATTTTTTAGATTTTTGAATTAAGGGAATTTTAGCATTTTTCTTGATATTTTTAATTCAACAAAAGTTACAATTTTCCAATTTTGGCGATTTCTTTATTTAAAGAGCTTTGCGATTTTTAAGTTTTCACAGTCTTTACTATTTTAAAAAAAATTTATTTTTTTTTATCAAATTTCGTAAATTTCCGAAATTTTAATTTTTTCGATTTTTGAATTAAGGGAATTTTAGCATTTTTCTCAATTTTTTTTATTTATAACAAAAATTACAATATTCAAATTTTGTCCATTTCTTTATTTAGGGAACTTTGCGATTATACAGTTTTTACAGTTTTTACAATTTTGGAAAAATGTTCTTTTTTATCGAATTTCGGAAAGTTTCCGACATTTTTAATTTTTTTCGATTTTTGAATTTTTAGAATTTTTGCATTTTTCTCGATTTTTTCATTTCAACAAAAATTAAAATTTTCCAATTTTTTAGATTTATTAATTTAGAGAACTTTGTGATTTTGTCGATTTAACAGTTTTTACTATTTTAAAAAAAAATTTCTTTTTTTTATCAAATTTCGGAAATTTTGCAAAATTTGAATTTTTTCGATTTTTTGAATTTTAGGAATTTTTGCATTTTTCTCAATTTTTTTATTTTAACAAAGTTTACAATATTCAAATTTTGTCCATTTCTTTACTTAGGAAACTTTGCGATTTTACATTTTTCACAGTTTTTAAAATTTTGGAAACATTTTCTTTTTTATCGAATTTCGGAAAGTTTCCGAAATTTTTATTTTTTTTTTATTTTTGAATTTTTAGAATTTTTGCATTTTTCTCGATTTTTTCATTTCAACAAAAATTACAATTTTCAAATTTTTTAAATTTCTTAATTTAGAGAACTTTGTGATTTTGTCGATTTAACAGTTTTTACTATTTTGAACAAAATTTCTTTTGTTATTAAATTTCGGAAATTTTCCGAAATTTTAAATTTTTTCGATTTTTGAATTAAGGGAATTTTAGCATTTTTCTCAATTTTTTTTATTTATAACAAAAATTACAATATTCAAATTTTGTCCATTTCTTTATTTAGGGAACTTTGCGATTTTACAGTTTTCACAGTTTTTACAATTTCGGAAAAATTTTCTTTTTTTTTCGAATTTCGTAAAGTTTCCGAAATTTTGAATTTTTTTTGATTTTTGAATTTTTAGAATTTTTCCATTTTTCTCGATATTTTCATTTCAACAAAAATTAAAATTTTCCAATTTTTTAGATTTATTAATTTAGAGAACTTTGTGATTTTGTCGATTTTACAGTTTTTACTATTTTGAAAAAATTTTCTTTTTTTTTATCAAATTTTCGGAAATTTTGCAAAATTTGAATTTTTTCGATTTTTTGAATTTTTAGAATTTTCGCATTTTTCTCGATTTTTTCATTTCAACAAAAATTAAAATTTTCCAATTTTGTAGATTTCTTAATTTAGAGAACTTTGCGATTTTACAGTTTTTACAGTTTTTAAAATTTTGAAAATATTTTATTTTTTTATCGAATTTCGGAAAGTTTCCGTAATTTTTAATTTATTTTTATTTTTGAATTTTTAGAATTTTTGCATTTTTCTCGATTTTTTCATTTCAACAAAAATTACAACTTTTCAATTTTTTAGATTTCTTAATTTAGAGAACTTTGTGATTTTGTCGATTTTACAGTTTTTACTATTCTGAAAAAATTATATTTTTTTATCAAATTTTCGGAAAGTTTGCAAAATTTTAACTTTTTCCGATTTTTGAATTCTTAGAATTTTCTCATTTTTCTCGATTTTTTTCATTTTAGCAAAAATCACAATTTTCCAATTTTGTAGATTTCTTAATTTAGAGAACTTTGCGATTTTACAGCTTTCACAGTTTTTACTATTTTGAAAAAAATTTCTTTTGTTATCAAATTTCGGAAATTTTAAATTTTTTAGATTTTTGAATTTAGGGAATTTTAGCATTTTTCTTGATATTTTTAATTCAACAAAAGTTACATTTTTCCAGTTTTGGCGATTTATTTATTTAAAGAGCTTTGCGATTTTTAAGTTTTCACAGTCTTTACTATTTTGAAAAAATTTAATTTTTTTATCAAATTTCGGAAATTTTCCGAAATTTTAAATTTAGTCGATTGTTGAATTTTAGGAATTTTTGCATTTTTCTCAATTTTTTTATTTTAACAAAATTTACAATATTCAAATTTTGTCCATTTCTTTACTTAGGAAACTTTGCGATTTTACATTTTTCACAGTTTTTACAATTTTGGAAAAATTTTCTTTTTTATCAAATTTCGGAAAATTTCCGAAATTTTTAATTTTTTTTGATTTTTAGAATTTTTGCATTTTTCTCGATTTCTTCATTTCAACAAAAATTACAATTTTCAAATTTTTTAAATTTTTTAATTTAGAGAACTTTGTGATTTTGTCGATTTTACAGTTTTTACTATTCTGAAAAAATGTTATTTTTTTATCAAATTTTCGGAAATTTTGCAAAATTTTAACTTTTTTCGATTTTTGAATTCTTAGAATTTTCGCATTTTTCTCGATTTTTTCATTTTAGCAAAAATTACAATTTTCCAATTTTGTAGATTTCTTAATTAAGAGAACTTTGCGATTTTACAGTTTTCACAGTTTTTACTATTTTGAACAAAATTTCTTTTGTTATTAAATTTCATAAATTTTCCGAAATTTTAAATTTTTTCGATTTTTGAATTAAGGGAATTTTAGCATTTTTCTTGATAATTTTAATTCAACAAAAGTTACAATTTTCCAATTTTGGCGATTTCTTTATTTAAAGAGCTTTACGATTTTTAAGTTTTCACAGTCTTTACTATTTTGAAAAAATTTATTTTTTTGTATCAAATTTCGTAAATTTCCCGAAATTTTAAATTTTTTCGATTGTTGAATTTTAAGAATATTTGCATTTTTCTCGATTTTTTTTTTTTTAAATTAACAATATTCAAATTTTGTCCATTTCTTTATTTAGGGAACTTTGCGATTTTACATTTTTTACAGTTTTTACAATTTTGGAAAAATGTTCTTTTTTATCGAATTTCGGAAAGTGTCCGAAATTTTTAATTTTTTTCGATTTTTGAATTTTTAGAATTTTCGCATTTTTTTCGATTTTTTCATTTCAACAAAAATTACAATTTTCCAATTTTTTAGATTTCTTAATTTAGACAATTTTGTGATTTTGTCGATTTAACAGTTTTTACTATTTTGAACAAAATTTCTTTTGTTATTAAATTTCGGAAATTTTCCGAAATTTTAAATTTTTTCGATTTTTGAATTAAAGGAATTTTAGCATTTTTCTCAATTTTTTTTATTTATAACAAAAATTATCGGAAAGTTTCCGAAATTTTTAATTTTTAATTTTTTTTGATTTTTGAATTTTTAGAATTTTTCCATTTTTCTCGATATTTTCATTTCAACAAAAATTAAAATTTTCAAATTTTTTAGATTTCTTAATTTAGAGAACTTTGTGATTTTGTCGATTTTACAGTTTTTACTATTTTGAAAAAATTTTCTTTTTTTATCAAAATTTCGGAAGTTTTGCAAAATTTTAATTTTTTTTCGATTTATGAATTTTCGCATTTTTCTCGATTTTTTCATTTTAACAAAAATTACAATTTTCCAATTTTGTAGATTTCTTAATTTAGAGAACTTTGCGATTTTACAGTTTTTACAGTTTTTAAAATTTTGAAAATATTTAATTTTTTTATCGAATTTCGGAAAGTTTCCGTAATTTTTAATTTTTTTTGATTTTTGAATTTTTAGAATTTTTGAATTTTTCTCGATTTTTTAATTTCAACAAAAATTACAATTTTCCAATTTTTTAGATTTCTTAATTTAGAGAACTTTGTGATTTTGTCAATTTTACAGTTTTTACTATTTTGAAATAATTTTATTTTTTTTATCAAATTTTCGGAAATTTTGCAAAATTTTATCTTTTTTCGATTTATGAATTTTTTGAATTTTCGCATTTTTCTCGATTTTTTCATTTTAACAAAAATTACAATTTTCCAATTTTGTAGATTTCCTAGTTTAGAGAACTTTGCGATTTTACAGTTTTCACAGTTCTTAAAATTTTGAAATTATTTAATTTTTTTATCGAATTTCGGGAAGTTTCCGTAATTTTGCATTTTTTTTTATTTTTGAATTTTTAGAATTTTTCCATTTTTCTCGATATTTTCATTTCAACAAAAATTAAAATTTTTCAATTTTTTAGATTTCTTAATTAAGAGAACTTTGTGATTTTGCCATTTTACAGTTTTTACTATTCTGAAAAAATTATATTTTTTTATCAAATTTTCGGAAAGTTTGCAAAATTTTAACTTTTTCCGATTTTTGAATTTTTAGAATTTTCGCATTTTTCTCGATTTTTTCATTTTAGCAAAAATCACAATTTTCCAATTTTGTAGATTTCTTAATTTAGAGAACTTTGCGATTTTACAGCTTTCACAGTTTATACTATTTTGAAAAAAATTTCTTTTGTTATCAAATTTCGGAAATTTTAAATTTTTTAGATTTTTGAATTAAGGGAATTTTAGCATTTTTCTTGATATTTTTAATTCAACAAAAGTTACAATTTTCCAATTTTGGCGATTTCTTTATTTAAAGAGCTTTGCGATTTTTAAGTTTTCACAGTCTTTACTATTTTAAAAAAAATTTATTTTTTTTTATCAAATTTCGTAAATTTCCGAAATTTTAATTTTTTCGATTTTTGAATTAAGGGAATTTTAGCATTTTTCTCAATTTTTTTTATTTATAACAAAAATTACAATATTCAAATTTTGTCCATTTCTTTATTTAGGGAACTTTGCGATTATACAGTTTTTACAGTTTTTACAATTTTGGAAAAATGTTCTTTTTTATCGAATTTCGGAAAGTTTCCGACATTTTTAATTTTTTTCGATTTTTGAATTTTTAGAATTTTCGCATTTTTCTCGATTTTTTCATTTCAACAAAAATTACAATTTTCCAATTTTTTAGATTTCTTAATTTAGACAATTTTGTGATTTTGTCGATTTAACAGTTTTTACTATTTTGAACAAAATTTCTTTTGTTATTAAATTTCGGAAATTTTCCGAAATTTTAAATTTTTTCGATTTTTGAATTAAGGGAATTTTAGCATTTTTCTCAATTTTTTTTATTTATAACAAAAATTACAATATTCAAATTTTGTCCATTTCTTTATTTAGGGAACTTTGCGATTTTACAGTTTTCACAGTTTTTACAATTTTGGAAAAATTGTCTTTTTTATCGAATTTCGGAAAGTTTCCGAAATTTTGAATTTTTTTTGATTTTTGAATTTTTAGAATTTTTCCATTTTTCTCGATATTTTCATTTCAACAAAAATTAAAATTTTCCAATTTTTTAGATTTATTAATTTAGAGAACTTTGTGATTTTGTCGATTTAACAGTTTTTACTATTTTAAAAAAAAATTTCTTTTTTTTATCAAATTTCGGAAATTTTGCAAAATTTGAATTTTTTCGATTTTTTGAATTTTAGGAATTTTTGCATTTTTCTCAATTTTTTTATTTTAACAAAGTTTACAATATTCAAATTTTGTCCATTTCTTTACTTAGGAAACTTTGCGATTTTACATTTTTCACAGTTTTAAAAATTTTTGAAACATTTTCTTTTTTATCGAATTTCGGAAAGTTTCCGAAATTTTTATTTTTTTTTTATTTTTGAATTTTTAGAATTTTTGCATTTTTCTCGATTTTTTCATTTCAACAAAAATTACAATTTTCAAATTTTTTAAATTTCTAAATTTAGAGAACTTTGTGATTTTGTTGATTTTACAGTTTTTACTATTCTGAAAAAATGTTATTTTTTTATCAAATTTTCGGAAATTTTGCAAAATTTTAACTTTTTTCGATTTTTGAATTCTTAGAATTTTCACATTTTTCTCGATTTTTTCATTTTAGCAAAAATTACAATTTTCCAATTTTGTAGATTTCTTAATTTAGAGAACTTTGCGATTTTACAGTTTTCACAGTTTTTACTATTTTGAACAAAATTTCTTTTGTTATTAAATTTCATAAATTTTCCGAAATTTTAAATTTTTTCGATTTTTGAATTAAGGGAATTTTAGCATTTTTCTTGATAATTTTAATTCAACAAAAGTTACAATTTTCCAATTTTGGCGATTTCTTTATTTAAAGAGCTTTGCGATTTTTAAGATATCACAGTCTTTACTATTTTGAAAAAATTTATTTTTTTTTATCAAATTTCGTAAATTTCCCTAAATTTTACATTTTTTCGATTGTTGAATTTTAAGAATATTTGCATCTTTCTCGATTTTTTTTTTTTTCTTAAATTAACAATATTCAAATTTTGTCCATTTCTTTATTTAGGGAACTTTGCGATTTTACAGTTTTTACAATTTTGGAAAAATGTTCTTTTTTATCGAATTTCGGAAAGTTTCCGAAATTTTTATTTTTTTCGATTTTTGAATTTTTAGAATTTTCGCATTTTTCTCGATTTTTTCATTTCAACAAAAATTACAATTTTCCAATTTTGAATATTTCTTAATTTAGACAATTTTGTGATTTTGTCGATTTAACAGTTTTTACTATTTTGAACAAAATTTCTTTTGTTATTAAATTTCGGAAATTTTCCGAAATTTTAAATTTTTTCGATTTTTGAATTAAGGGAATTTTAGCATTTTTCTCAATTTTTTTTATTTATAACAAAAATTACAATATTCAAATTTTGTCCATTTCTTTATTTAGGGAACTTTGCGATTTTACAGTTTTCACAGTTTTTACAATTTTGGAAAAATTTTCTTTTTTATCGAATTTCGGAAAGTTTCCGAAATTTTGAATTTTTTTTGATTTTTGAATTTTTAGAATTTTTCCATTTTTCTCGATATTTTCATTTCAACAAAAATTAAAATTTTCCAATTTTTTAGATTTATTAATTTAGAGAACTTTGTGATTTTGTCGATTTTACAGTTTTTACTATTTTGAAAAAATTTTCTTTTTTTTATCAAATTTTCGGAAATTTTGCAAAATTTGAATTTTTTCGATTTTTTGAATTTTTAGAATTTTCGCATTTTTCTCGATTTTTTCATTTCAACAAAAATTAAAATTTTCCAATTTTGTAAATTTCTTAATTTAGAGAACTTTGCGATTTAACAGTTTTTACAGTTTTTAAAATTTTGAAAATATTTTATTTTTTTATCGAATTTCGGAAAGTTTCCGTAATTTTTAATTTATTTTTATTTTTGAATTTTTAGAATTTTTGCATTTTTCTCGATTTTTTCATTTCAACAAAAATTACAACTTTTCAATTTTTTAGATTTCTTAATTTAGAGAACTTTGTGATTTTGTCTATTTTACAGTTTTTACTATTCTGAAAAAATTATATTTTTTTATCAAATTTTCGGAAAGTTTGCAAAATTTTAACTATTTCCGATTTTTGAATTCTTAGAATTTTCTCATTTTTCTCGATTTTTTTCATTTTAGCAAAAATCACAATTTTCCAATTTTGTAGATTTCTTAATTTAGAGAACTTTGCGATTTTACAGCTTTCACAGTTTTTACTATTTTGAAAAAAATTTCTTTTGTTATCAAATTTCGGAAATTTTAAATTTTTTAGATTTTTGAATTTAGGGAATTTTAGCATTTTTCTTGATATTTTTAATTCAACAAAAGTTACATTTTTCCAATTTTGGCGATTTCTTTATTTAAAGAGCTTTGCGATTTTTAAGTTTTCACAGTCTTTACTATTTTGAAAAAATTTAATTTTTTTATCAAATTTCGGAAATTTTCCGAAATTTTAAATTTTGTCGATTGTTGAATTTTAGGAATTTTTGCATTTTTCTCAATTTTTTTATTTTAACAAAATTTACAATATTCAAATTTTGTCCATTTCTTTACTTAGGAAACTTTGCGATTTTACATTTTTCACAGTTTTTACAATTTTGGAAAAATTTTCTTTTTTATCAAATTTCGGAAAATTTCCGAAATTTTTAATTTTTTTTGATTTTTAGAATTTTTGCATTTTTCTCGATTTTTTCATTTCAACAAAAATTACAATTTTCAAATTTTTTAAATTTCTTAATTTAGAGAACTTTGTGATTTTGTCGATTTTACAGTTTTTACTATTCTGAAAAAATGTTATTTTTTTATCAAATTTTCGGAAATTTTGCAAAATTTTAACTTTTTTCGATTTTTGAATTCTTAGAATTTTCGCATTTTTCTCGATTTTTTCATTTTAGCAAAAATTACAATTTTCCAATTTTGTAGATTTCTTAATTAAGAGAACTTTGCGATTTTACAGTTTTCACAGTTTTTACTATTTTGAACAAAATTTCTTTTGTTATTAAATTTCATAAATTTTCCCAAATTTTAAATTTTTTCGATTTTTGAATTAAGGGAATTTTAGCATTTTTCTTGATAATTTTAATTCAACAAAAGTTACAATTTTCCAATTTTGGCGATTTCTTTATTTAAAGAGCTTTGCGATTTTTAAGTTTTCACAGTCTTTACTATTTTGAAAAAATTTATTTTTTTTATCAAATTTCGTAAATTTCCCGAAATTTTAAATTTTTTCGATTGTTGAATTTTAAGAATATTTGCATTTTTCTCGATTTTTTTTTTTTCTTAAATTAACAATATTCAAATTTTGTCCATTTCTTTATTTAGGGAACTTTGCGATTTTACAGTTTTTACAGTTTTTACAATTTTGGAAAAATGTTCTTTTTTATCGAATTTCGGAAAGTTTCCGAAATTTTTAATTTTTTCCGATTTTTGAATTTTTAGAATTTTCGCATTTTTCTCGATTTTTTCATTTCAACAAAAATTACAATTTTCCAATTTTGTAGATTTCTTAATTTAGACAATTTTGTGATTTTGTCGATTTAACAGTTTTTACTATTTTGAACAAAATTTCTTTTGTTATTAAATTTCGGAAATTTTCCGAAATTTTAAATTTTTTCGATTTTTGAATTAGGGGAATTTTAGCATTTTTCTCAATTTTTTTTATTTATAACAAAAATTACAATATTCAAATTTTGTCCATTTCTTTATTTAGGGAACTTTGCGATTTTACAGTTTTCACAGTTT
Organism: Drosophila immigrans; assembly: GCA_963583835.1. Taxonomy (NCBI): domain Eukaryota; kingdom Metazoa; phylum Arthropoda; class Insecta; order Diptera; family Drosophilidae; genus Drosophila; species Drosophila immigrans. Next base: position 562,770 of record CAUZWO010000094.1, on the reverse strand, counting down.
TTACAATTTTGGAAAAATTTTCTTTTTTTTTCGAATTTCGGAAAGTTTCCGAAATTTTGAATTTTTTTTTATTTTTGAATTTTTAGAATTTTTCCATTTTTCTCGATATTTTCATTTCAACAAAAATTAAAATTTTCCAATTTTTTAGATTTATTAATTTAGAGAACATTGTGATTTTGTCGATTTTACAGTTTTTACTATTTTGAAAAAATTTTCTTTTTTTTTATCAAATTTTCGGAAATTTTGCAAAATTAGAATTTTTTCGATTTTTTGAATTTTTAGAATTTTCGCATTTTTCTCGATTTTTTCATTTCAACAAAAATTAAAATTTTCCAATTTTGTAGATTTTTTAATTTAGAGAACTTTGCGATTTTACAGTTTTTACAGTTTTTAAAATTTTGAAAATATTTTATTTTTTTATCGAATTTCGGAAAGTTTCCGTAATTTTTAATTTATTTTTATTTTTGAATTTTTAGAATTTTTGCATTTTTCTCGATATTTTCATTTCAACAAAAATTACAATTTTTCAATTTTTTAGATTTCTTAATTTAGAGAACTTTGTGATTTTGTCGATTTTACAGTTTTTACTATTCTGAAAAAATTTTATTTTTTTATCAAATTTTCGGAAAGTTTGCAAAATTTTAACTTTTTCCGATTTTTGAATTCTTAGAATTTTCTCATTTTTCTCGATTTTTTCATTTCAGCAAAAATCACAATTTTCCAATTTTGTAGATTTCTTAATTTAGAGAACTTTGCGATTTACAGCTTTCACAGTTTTTACTATTTTGAAAAAAATTTCTTTTGTTATCAAATTTCGGAAATTTTAAATTTTTTAGATTTTTGAATTTAGGGAATTTTAGCATTTTTCTTGATATTTTTAATTCAACAAAAATTACATTTTTCCAATTTTGGCGATTTCTTTATTTAAAGAGCTTTGCGATTTTTAAGTTTTCACAGTCTTTACTATTTTGAAAAAAATTAATTTTTTTATCAAATTTCGGAAATTTTCCGAAATTTTAAATTTTGTCGATTGTTGAATTTTAGGAATTTTTGCATTTTTCTCAATTTTTTTATTTTAACAAAATTTACAATATTCAAATTTTGTCCATTTCTTTACTTAGAAAACTTTGCGATTTTACATTTTTCACAGTTTTTACAATTTTGGAAAAATTTTCTTTTTTATCAAATTTCGGAAAATTTCCGAAATTTTTAATTTTTTTTGATTTTTTAATTTTTAGAATTTTTGCATTTTTCTGGATTTTTTTCATTTTAACAAAAATTACAATTTTCCAATTTTGTAGATTTCTAAATTAAGAGAAGTTTGTGATTTTGTAGATTATACAGATTTCATTATTTTGAAGAAAGTGTCTTCTTTATTTAATTTCGGGAAATTTACGAAATTTAATTTCGATTGTTGCATTTTAGGAATAATTGCATTTTTCTCGATTTTTTTTTTTTTAATTAACAATATTCAAATTTTGTCCATTTCTTTACTTAGGAAACTTTGCGATTTTTAAGTTTTCACAGTCTTTACTATTTTGAAAAAATTTATTTTTTTTATCAAATTTCGTAAATTTCCCGAAATTTTAAATTTTTTCGATTGTTGAATTTTAAGAAAATTTGCATTTTTCTCGATTTTTTTTTTTTCTTAAATTAACAATATTCAAATTTTGTCCATTTCTTTATTTAGGGAACTTTGCGATTTTACAGTTTTTACAGTTTTTACAATTTTGGAAAAATGTTCTTTTTTATCGAATTTCGGAAAGTTTCCGAAATTTTTAATTTTTTCCGATTTTTGAATTTTTAGAATTTTCGCATTTTTCTCGATTTTTTCATTTCAACAAAAATTACAATTTTCCAATTTTGTAGATTTCTTAATTTAGACAATTTTGTGATTTTGTCGATTTAACAGTTTTTACTATTTTGAACAAAATTTCTTTTGTTATTAAATTTCGGAAATTTTCCGAAATTTTAAATTTTTTCGATTTTTGAATTAGGGGAATTTTAGCATTTTTCTCAATTTTTTTTATTTATAACAAAAATTACAATATTCAAATTTTGTCCATTTCTTTATTTAGGGAACTTTGCGATTTTACAGTTTTCACAGTTTTTACAATTTTGGAAAAATTTTCTTTTTTTTTCGAATTTCGGAAAGTTTCCGAAATTTTGAATTTTTTTTGATTTTTGAATTTTTAGAATTTTTCCATTTTTCTCGATATTTTCATTTCAACAAAAATTAAAATTTTCCAATTTTTTAGATTTATTAATTTAGAGAACATTGTGATTTTGTCGATTTTACAGTTTTTACTATTTTGAAAAAATTTTCTTTTTTTTTTATCAAATTTTCGGAAATTTTGCAAAATTAGAATATTTTCGATTTTTTTAATTTTTAGAATTTTCGCATTTTTCTCGATTTTTTCATTTCAACAAAAATTAAAATTTTCCAATTTTGTAGATTTTTTAATTTAGAGAACTTTGCGATTTTACAGTTTTTACAGTTTTTAAAATTTTGAAAATATTTTATTTTTTTATCGAATTTCGGAAAGTTTCCGTAATTTTTAATTTATTTTTATTTTTGAATTTTTAGAATTTTTGCATTTTTCTCGATATTTTCATTTCAACAAAAATTACAATTTTTCAATTTTTTAGATTTCTTAATTTAGAGAACTTTGTGATTTTGTCGATTTTACAGTTTTTACTATTCTGAAAAAATTTTATTTTTTTATCAAATTTTCGGAAAGTTTGCAAAATTTTAACTTTTTCCGATTTTTGAATTCTTAGAATTTTCTCATTTTTCTCGATTTTTTCATTTCAGCAAAAATCACAATTTTCCAATTTTGTAGATTTCTTAATTTAGAGAACTTTGCGATTTTACAGCTTTCACAGTTTTTACTATTTTGAAAAAAATTTCTTTTGTTATCAAATTTCGGAAATTTTAAATTTTTTAGATTTTTGAATTTAGGGAATTTTAGCATTTTTCTTGATATTTTTAATTCAACAAAAATTACATTTTTCCAATTTTGGCGATTTCTTTATTTAAAGAGCTTTGCGATTTTTAAGTTTTCACAGTCTTTACTATTTTGAAAAAAATTAATTTTTTTATCAAATTTCGGAAATTTTCCGAAATTTTAAATTTTGTCGATTGTTGAATTTTAGGAATTTTTGCATTTTTCTCAATTTATTTATTTTAACAAAATTTACAATATTCAAATTTTGTCCATTTCTTTACTTAGAAAACTTTGCGATTTTACATTTTTCACAGTTTTTACAATTTTGGAAAAATTTTCTTTTTTATCAAATTTCGGAAAATTTCCGAAATTTTTAATTTTTTTCGATTTTTTAATTTTTAGAATTTTTGCATTTTTCTGGATTTTTTTCATTTTAACAAAAATTACAATTTTCCAATTTTGTAGATTTCTAAATTAAGAGAAGTTTGTGATTTTGTAGATTATACAGATTTCATTATTTTGAAGAAAGTGTCTTCTTTATTTAATTTCGGGAAATTTACGAAATTTAATTTCGATTGTTGCATTTTAGGAATAATTGCATTTTTCTCGATTTTTTTTTTTTTAATTAACAATATTCAAATTTTGTCCATTTCTTTACTTAGGAAACTTTGCGATTTTTAAGTTTTCACAGTCTTTACTATTTTAAAAAATTTTATTTTTTTTATCAAATTTCGTAAATTTCCCGAAATTTTAAATTTTTTCGATTGTTGAATTTTAAGAATATTTGCATTTTTCTCGATTTTTTTTTTTTCTTAAATTAACAATATTCAAATTTTGTCCATTTCTTTATTTAGGGAACTTTGCGATTTTACAGTTTTTACAGTTTTTACAATTTTGGAAAAATGTTCTTTTTTATCGAATTTCGGAAAGTTTCCGAAATTTTTAATTTTTTCCGATTTTTGAATTTTTAGAATTTTCGCATTTTTCTCGATTTTTTCATTTCAACAAAAATTACAATTTTCCAATTTTGTAGATTTCTTAATTTAGACAATTTTGTGATTTGTGAGAACATTGTGATTTTGTCGATTTTACAGTTTTTACTATTTTGAAAAAATTTTCTTTTTTTTTATCAAATTTTCGGAAATTTTGCAAAATTAGAATTTTTTCGATTTTTTGAATTTTTAAAATTTTCGCATTTTTCTCGATTTTTTCATTTCAACAAAAATTAAAATTTTCCAATTTTGTAGATTTTTTAATTTAGAGAACTTTGCGATTTTACAGTTTTTACAGTTTTTAAAATTTTGAAAATATTTTATTTTTTTATCGAATTTCGGAAAGTTTCCGTAATTTTTAATTTATTTTTATTTTTGAATTTTTAGAATTTTTGCATTTTTCTCGATATTTTCATTTCAACAAAAATTACAATTTTTCAAATTTTTAGATTTCTTAATTTAGAGAACTTTGTGATTTTGTCGATTTTACAGTTTTTACTATTCTGAAAAAATTTTATTTTTTTATCAAATTTTCGGAAAGTTTGCAAAATTTTAACTTTTTCCGATTTTTGAATTCTTAGAATTTTCTCATTTTTCTCGATTTTTTCATTTCAGCAAAAATCACAATTTTCCAATTTTGTAGATTTCTTAATTTAGAGAACTTTGCGATTTTACAGCTTTCACAGTTTTTACTATTTTGAAAAAAATTTCTTTTGTTATCAAATTTCGGAAATTTTAAATTTTTTAGATTTTTGAATTTAGGGAATTTTAGCATTTTTCTTGATATTTTTAATTCAACAAAAATTACATTTTTCCAATTTTGGCGATTTCTTTATTTAAAGAGCTTTGCGATTTTTAAGTTTTCACAGTCTTTACTATTTTGAAAAAAATTAATTTTTTTATCAAATTTCGGAAATTTTCCGAAATTTTAAATTTTGTCGATTGTTGAATTTTAGGAATTTTTGCATTTTTCTCAATTTTTTTATTTTAACAAAATTTACAATATTCAAATTTTGTCCATTTCTTTACTTAGAAAACTTTGCGATTTTACATTTTTCACAGTTTTTACAATTTTGGAAAAATTTTCTTTTTTATCAAATTTCGGAAAATTTCCGAAATTTTTAATTTTTTTTGATTTTTTAATTTTTAGAATTTTTGCATTTTTCTGGATTTTTTTCATTTTAACAAAAATTACAATTTTCCAATTTTGTAGATTTCTAAATTAAGAGAAGTTTGTGATTTTGTAGATTATACAGATTTCATTATTTTGAAGAAAGTGTCTTCTTTATTTAATTTCGGGAAATTTACGAAAATTAATTTCGATTGTTGCATTTTAGGAATAATTGCATTTTTCTCGATTTTTTTTTTTTTAATTAACAATATTCAAATTTTGTCCATTTCTTTACTTAGGAAACTTTGCGACTTTACATTTTTCACAGTTTTTACAATTTTGGAAAAATTTAATTTTTTTATCAAATTTCGGAAAATTTCCGAAATTTTTAATTTTTTTTTATTTTTTAATTTTTAGAATTTTTGCATTTTTCTGGATTTTTTCATTTTAACAAAAATTACAATTTTCCAATTTTGTAGATTTCTAAATTAAGAGAAGTTTGTGATTTTGTAGATTATACAGAATTTTAGGAATTTTTGCATTTTTCTCAATTTTTTTATTTTAACAAAATTTACAATATTCAAATTTTGTCCATTTCTTTCTTTAGGAAACTTTGCGATTTTACATTTTTCACAGTTTTTACAATTTTGGAAAAATTTTCTTTTTTATCAAATTTCGGAAAATTTCCGAAATTTTTAATTTTTTTTGATTTTTTAATTTTTAGAATTTTTGCATTTTTCTGGATTTTTTCATTTTAACAAAAATTACAATTTTCCAATTTTGTAGATTTCTAAATTAAGAGAAGTTTGTGATTTTGTAGATTATACAGATTTCATTATTTTGAAGAAAGTGTCTTTTTATTCAATTTCGGAAATTTTCCGAAATTTAAAATTTTTCCGATTTTTGAATTTCTTAAATTTTTTAATTTTTCTCGATTTTTTCATTTCAACAAAATTTACAATATTCCAATTTTGTATATTTCTTAATTTAAAAAGCTTTGCGATTTTTAAGTTTTCACAGTTTTTACTATTTTGAACAAAATTTCTTTTGTTATTAAATTTCATAAATTTTCCGAAATTTTAAATTTTTTCGATTTTTGAATTAAGGGAATTTTAGCATTTTTCTTGATATTTGTAATTCAACAAAAATTACATTTTTCCAATTTTGGCGATTTCTTTATTTAAAGAGCTTTGCGATTTTTAAGTTTTCACAGTCTTTACTATTTTGAAAAAATTTAATTTTTTTATCAAATTTCGGAAATTTTCCGAAATTTTAAATTTTGTCGATTGTTGAATTTTAGGAATTTTTGCATTTTTCTCAATTTTTTTATTTTAACAAAATTTACAATATTCAAATTTTGTCCATTTCATTATTTAGGAAACTTTGCGATTTTACATTTTTCACAGTTTTTAAAATTTTGGAAACATTTTCTTTTTTATCGAATTTCGGAAAGTTTCCGAAATTTTTATTTTTTTTTTATTTTTGAATTTTTAGAAATTTTGCATTTTTCTCGATTTTTTCATTTCAACAAAAATTACAATTTTCAAATTTTTAAAATTTCTTAATTTAGAGAACTTTGTGATTTTGTCGATTTAACAGTTTTTACTATTCTGAAAAAATTTTATTTTTTTATCAAATTTTCGGAAATTTTGCAAAATTTTAACTTTTTTCGATTTTTGAATTCTTAGAATTTTCGCATTTTTCTCGATTTTTTCATTTTAGCAAAAATCACAATTTTCCAATTTTGTAGATTTCTTAATTTAGAGAACTTTGCGATTTTACAGTTTTCACAGTTTTTACTATTTTGAACAAAATTTCTTTTGTTATTAAATTTCATAAATTTTCCGAAATTTTAAATTTTTTCGATTTTTGAATTAAGGGAATTTTAGCATTTTTCTTGATAATTTTAATTCAACAAAAGTTACAATTTTCCAATTTTGGCGATTTCTTTATTTAAAGAGCTTTGCGATTTTTAAGTTTTCACAGTCTTTACTATTTTGAAAAAATTTATTTTTTTTTATCAAATTTCGGAAATTTCCCGTAATTTTAAATTTTGTCGATTGTTGAATTTTAAGAATATTTGCATTTTTCTCGATTTTTTTTTTTTTTTTAAATTAACAATATTCAAATTTTGTCCATTTCTTTATTTAGGGAACTTTGCGATTTTACAGTTTTTACAGTTTTTACAATTTTGGAAAAATGTTCTTTTTTATCGAATTTCGGAAAGTTTCCGAAATTTTTAATTTTTTTCGATTTTTGAATTTTTATAATTTTCGCATTTTTCTCGATTTTTTCATTTCAACAAAAATTACAATTTTCCAATTTTGTAGATTTCTTAATTTAGACAATTTTGTGATTTTGTCGATTTAACAGTTTTTACTATTTTGAACAAAATTTCTTTTGTTATTAAATTTCGGAAATTTTCCGAAATTTTAAATTTTTTCGATTTTTGAATTAAGGGAATTTTAGCATTTTTCTCAATTTTTTTTATTTATAACAAAAATTACAATATTCAAATTTTGTCCATTTCTTTATTTAGGGAACTTTGCGATTTTACAGTTTTCACAGTTTTTACAATTTTGGAAAAATTTTCTTTTTATCGAATTTCGGAAAGTTTCCGAAATTTTGAATTTTTTTTGATTTTTGAATTTTTAGAATTTTTCCATTTTTCTCGATATTTTCATTTCAACAAAAATTAAAATTTTCCAATTTTTTAGATTTATTAATTTAGAGAACTTTGTGATTTTGTCGATTTTACAGTTTTTACTATTCTGAAAAAATATTCTTTTTTTTTATCAAATTTTCGGAAATTTTGCAAAATTTGAATTTTTTCGATTTTTTGAATTTTTAGAATTTTCGCATTTTTCTCGATTTTTTCATTTCAACAAAAATTAAAATTTTCCAATTTTGTAGATTTCTTAATTTAGAGAACTTTGCGATTTTACAGTTTTTACAGTTTTTAAAATTTTGAAAATATTTTATTTTTTTATCGAATTTCGGAAAGTTTCCGTAATTTTTAATTTATTTTTATTTTTGAATTTTTAGAATTTTTGCATTTTTCTCGATTTTTTCATTTCAACAAAAATTACAATTTTTCAATTTTTTAGATTTCTTAATTTAGAGAACTTTGTGATTTTGTCGATTTTACAGTTTTTACTATTTTGAAAAAATTTAATTTTTTTATCAAATTTTCGGAAAGTTTGCAAAATTTTAACTTTTTCCGATTTTTGAATTCTTAGAATTTTCTCATTTTTCTCGATTTTTTCATTTCAGCAAAAATCACAATTTTCCAATTTTGTAGATTTCTTAATTTAGAGAACTTTGCGATTTTACAGCTTTCACAGTTTTTACTATTTTGAAAAAAATTTCTTTTGTTATCAAATTTCGGAAATTTTAAATTTTTTAGATTTTTGAATTTAGGGAATTTTAGCATTTTTCTTGATATTTTTAATTCAACAAAAATTACATTTTTCCAATTTTGGCGATTTCTTTATTTAAAGAGCTTTGCGATTTTTAAGTTTTCACAGTCTTTACTATTTTGAAAAAAAATAATTTTTTTATCAAATTTCGGAAATTTTCCGAAATTTTAAATTTTGCCGATTGTTGAATTTTAGGAATTTTTGCATTTTTCTCAATTTTTTTATTTTAACAAAATTTACAATATTCAAATTTTGTCCATTTCTTTACTTAGAAAACTTTGCGATTTTACATTTTTCACAGTTTTTACAATTTTGGAAAAATTTTCTTTTTTATCAAATTTCGGAAAATTTCCGAAATTTTTAATTTTTTTTGATTTTTTAATTTTTAGAATTTTTGCATTTTTCTGGATTTTTTTCATTTTAACAAAAATTACAATTTTCCAATTTTGTAGATTTCTAAATTAAGAGAAGTTTGTGATTTTGTAGATTATACAGATTTCATTATTTTGAAGAAAGTGTCTTCTTCATTTAATTTCGGGAAATTTACGAAATTTAATTTCGATTGTTGCATTTTAGGAATAATTGCATTTTTCTCGATTTTTTTTTTTTAATTAACAATATTCAAATTTTGTCCATTTCTTTACTTAGGAAACTTTGCGATTTTACATTTTTCACAGTTTTTACAATTTTGGAAAAATTTAATTTTTTTATCAAATTTCGGAAAATTTCCGAAATTTTTAATTTTTTTTTATTTTTTAATTTTTAGAATTTTTGCATTTTTCTGGATTTTTTCATTTTAACAAAAATTACAATTTTCCAATTTTGTAGATTTCTAAATTAAGAAAAGTTTGTGATTTTGTAGATTATACAGAATTTTAGGAATTTTTGCATTTTTCTCAATTTTTTTATTTTAACAAAATTTACAATATTCAAATTTTGTCCATTTCTTTACTTAGGAAACTTTGCGATTTTACATTTTTCACAGTTTTTACAATTTTGGAAAAATTTTCTTTTTTATCAAATTTCGGAAAATTTCCGAAATTTTTAATTTTTTTTGATTTTTTAATTTTTAGAATTTTTGCATTTTTCTGGATTTTTTCATTTTAACAAAAATTACAATTTTCCAATTTTGTAGATTTCTAAATTAAGAGAAGTTTGCGATTTTACAGTTTTTACAGTTTTTAAAATTTTGAAAATATTTTATTTTTTTATCGAATTTCGGAAAGTTTCCGTAATTTTTAATTTATTTTTATTTTTGAATTTTTAGAATTTTTGCATTTTTCTCGATTTTTTCATTTCAACAAAAATTACAATTTTTCAATTTTTTAGATTTCTTAATTTAGAGAACTTTGTGATTTTGTCGATTTTACAGTTTTTACTATTCTGAAAAAATTTTCTTTTTTTTTATCAAATTTTCGGAAATTTTGCAAAATTTGAATTTTTTCGATTTTTTGAATTTTTAGAATTTTCGCATTTTTCTCGATTTTTTCATTTCAACAAAAATTAAAATTTTCCAATTTTGTAGATTTCTTAATTTAGAGAACTTTGCGATTTTACAGTTTTTACAGTTTTTAAAATTTTGAAAATATTTTATTTTTTTATCGAATTTCGGAAAGTTTCCGTAATTTTTAATTTATTTTTATTTTTGAATTTTTAGAATTTTCGCATTTTTCTCGATTTTTTCATTTCAACAAAAATTACAATTTTCCAATTTTGTAGATTTCTTAATTTAGACAATTTTGTGATTTTGTCGATTTAACAGTTTTTACTATTTTGAAAAAAATTTCTTTTGTTATTAAATTTCGGAAATTTTCCGAAATTTTAAATTTTTTCGATTTTTGAATTAAGGGAATTTTAGCATTTTTCTCAAATTTTTTTATTTATAACAAAAATTACAATATTCAAATTTTGTCCATTTCTTTATTTAGGGAACTTTGCGATTTTACAGTTTTCACAGTTTTTACAATTTTGGAAAAATTTTCTTTTTTTTTCGAATTTCGGAAAGTTTCCGAAATTTTGAATTTTTTTTGATTTTTGAATTTTTAGAATTTTTCCATTTTTCTCGATATTTTCATTTCAACAAAAATTAAAATTTTCCAATTTTTTAGATTTATTAATTTAGAGAACATTGTGATTTTGTCGATTTTACAGTTTTTACTATTTTGAAAAAATTTTCTTTTTTTTTATCAAATTTTCGGAAATTTTGCAAAATTAGAATTTTTTCGATTTTTTGAATTTTTAGAATTTTCGCATTTTTCTCGATTTTTTCATTTCAACAAAAATTAAAATTTTCCAATTTTGTAGATTTCTTAATTTAGAGAACTTTGCGATTTTACAGTTTTTACAGTTTTTAAAATTTTGAAAATATTTTATTTTTTTATCGAATTTCGGAAAGTTTCCGTAATTTTTAATTTATTTTTATTTTTGAATTTTTAGAATTTTTGCATTTTTCTGGATTTTTTTCATTTTAACAAAAATTACAATTTTCCAATTTTGTAGATTTCTAAATTAAGAGAAGTTTGTGATTTTGTAGATTATACAGATTTCATTATTTTGAAGAAAGTGTCTTCTTTATTTAATTTCGGGAAATTTACGAAATTTAATTTCGATTGTTGCATTTTAGGAATAATTGCATTTTTCTCGATTTTTTTTTTTTTAATTAACAATATTCAAATTTTGTCCATTTCTTTACTTAGGAAACTTTGCGATTTTACATTTTTCACAGTTTTTACAATTTTGGAAAAATTTAATTTTTTTATCAAATTTCGGAAAATTTCCGAAATTTTTAATTTTTTTTTATTTTTTAATTTTTAGAATTTTTGCATTTTTCTGGATTTTTTCATTTTAACAAAAATTACAATTTTCCAATTTTGTAGATTTCTAAATTAAGAGAAGTTTGTGATTTTGTAGATTATACAGAATTTTAGGAATTTTTGCATTTTTCTCAATTTTTTTATTTTAACAAAATTTACAATATTCAAATTTTGTCCATTTCTTTCTTTAGGAAACTTTGCGATTTTACATTTTTCACAGTTTTTACAATTTTGGAAAAATTTTATTTTTTATCAAATTTCGGAAAATTTCCGAAATTTTTAATTTTTTTTGATTTTTTAATTTTTAGAATTTTTGCATTTTTCTGGATTTTTTCATTTTAACAAAAATTACAATTTTCCAATTTTGTAGATTTCTAAATTAAGAGAAGTTTGTGATTTTGTAGATTATACAGATTTCATTATTTTGAAGAAAGTGTCTTTTTATTCAATTTCGGAAATTTTCCGAAATTTAAAATTTTTCCGATTTTTGAATTTCTTAAATTTTTTAATTTTTCTCGATTTTTTCATTTCAACAAAATTTACAATATTCCAATTTTGTATATTTCTTAATTTAAAAAGCTTTGCGATTTTTAAGTTTTCACAGTTTTTACTATTTTGAACAAAATTTCTTTTGTTATTAAATTTCATAAATTTTCCGAAATTTTAAATTTTTTAGATTTTTGAATTTAGGGAATTTTAGCATTTTTCTTGATATTTGTAATTCAACAAAAATTACATTTTTCCAATTTTGGCGATTTCTTTATTTAAAGAGCTTTGCGATTTTTAAGTTTTCACAGTCTTTACTATTTTGAAAAAATTTAATTTTTTTATCAAATTTCGGAAATTTTCCGAAATTTTAAATTTTGTCGATTGTTGAATTTTAGGAATTTTTGCATTTTTCTCAATTTTTTTATTTTAACAAAATTTACAATATTCAAATTTTGTCCATTTCTTTACTTAGAAAACTTTGCGATTTTACATTTTTCACAGTTTTTACAATTTTGGAAAAATTTTCTTTTTTATCAAATTTCGGAAAATTTCCGAAATTTTTAATTTTTTTTGATTTTTTAATTTTTAGAATTTTTGCATTTTTCTGGATTTTTTTCATTTTAACAAAAATTACAATTTTCCAATTTTGTAGATTTCTAAATTAAGAGAAGTTTGTGATTTTGTAGATTATACAGATTTCATTATTTTGAAGAAAGTGTCTTCTTTATTTAATTTCGGGAAATTTACGAAATTTAATTTCGATTGTTGCATTTTAGGAATAATTGCATTTTTCTCGATTTTTTTTTTTTAATTAACAATATTCAAATTTTGTCCATTTCTTTACTTAGGAAACTTTGCGATTTTACATTTTTCACAGTTTTTACAATTTTGGAAAAATTTAATTTTTTTATCAAATTTCGGAAAATTTCCGAAATTTTTAATTTTTTTTTATTTTTTAATTTTTAGAATTTTTGCATTTTTCTGGATTTTTTCATTTTAACAAAAATTACAATTTTCCAATTTTGTAGATTTCTAAATTAAGAGAAGTTTGTGATTTTGTAGATTATACAGAATTTTAGGAATTTTTGCATTTTTCTCAATTTTTTTATTTTAACAAAATTTACAATATTCAAATTTTGTCCATTTCTTTACTTAGGAAACTTTGCGATTTTACATTTTTCACAGTTTTTACAATTTTGGAAAAATTTTCTTTTTTATCAAATTTCGGAAAATTTCCGAAATTTTTAATTTTTTTTGATTTTTTAATTTTTAGAATTTTTGCATTTTTCTGGATTTTTTCATTTTAACAAAAATTACAATTTTCCAATTTTGTAGATTTCTAAATTAAGAGAAGTTTGCGATTTTACAGTTTTTACAGTTTTTAAAATTTTGAAAATATTTTATTTTTTTATCGAATTTCGGAAAGTTTCCGTAATTTTTAATTTATTTTTATTTTTGAATTTTTAGAATTTTTGCATTTTTCTCGATTTTTTCATTTCAACAAAAATTACAATTTTTCAATTTTTTAGATTTCTTAATTTAGAGAACTTTGTGATTTTGTCGATTTTACAGTTTTTACTATTCTGAAAAAATTTTCTTTTTTTTTATCAAATTTTCGGAAATTTTGCAAAATTTGAATTTTTTCGATTTTTTGAATTTTTAGAATTTTCGCATTTTTCTCGATTTTTTCATTTCAACAAAAATTAAAATTTTCCAATTTTGTAGATTTCTTAATTTAGAGAACTTTGCGATTTTACAGTTTTTACAGTTTTTAAAATTTTGAAAATATTTTATTTTTTTATCGAATTTCGGAAAGTTTCCGTAATTTTTAATTTATTTTTATTTTTGAATTTTTAGAATTTTCGCATTTTTCTCGATTTTTTCATTTCAACAAAAATTACAATTTTCCAATTTTGTAGATTTCTTAATTTAGACAATTTTGTGATTTTGTCGATTTAACAGTTTTTACTATTTTGAACAAAATTTCTTTTGTTATTAAATTTCGGAAATTTTCCGAAATTTTAAATTTTTTCGATTTTTGAATTAAGGGAATTTTAGCATTTTTCTCAAATTTTTTTATTTATAACAAAAATTACAATATTCAAATTTTGTCCATTTCTTTATTTAGGGAACTTTGCGATTTTACAGTTTTCACAGTTTTTACAATTTTGGAAAAATTTTCTTTTTTTTTTCGAATTTCGGAAAGTTTCCGAAATTTTGAATTTTTTTTGATTTTTGAATTTTTAGAATTTTTCCATTTTTCTCGATATTTTCATTTCAACAAAAATTAAAATTTTCCAATTTTTTAGATTTATTAATTTAGAGAACATTGTGATTTTGTCGATTTTACAGTTTTTACTATTTTGAAAAAATTTTCTTTTTTTTATCAAATTTTCGGAAATTTTGCAAAATTAGAATTTTTTCGATTTTTTGAATTTTTAGAATTTTTGCATTTTTCTCGATTTTTTCATTTCAACAAAAATTAAAATTTTCCAATTTTGTAGATTTCTTAATTTAGAGAACTTTGCGATTTTACAGTTTTTACAGTTTTTAAAATTTTGAAAAAATTTTATTTTTTTATCAAATTTTCGGAAAGTTTGCAAAATTTTAACTTTTTCCGATTTTTGAATTCTTAGAAGTTTCTCATTTTTCTCGATTTTTGCATTTCAGCAAAAATCACAATTTTCCAATTTTGTAGATTTCTTAATTTAGAGAACTTTGCGATTTTACAGCTTTCACAGTTTTTACTATTTTGAAAAAAATTTCTTTTGTTATCAAATTTCGGAAATTTTAAATTTTTTAGATTTTTGAATTTAGGGAATTTTAGCATTTTTCTTGATATTTTTAATTCAACAAAAATTACATTTTTCCAATTTTGGCGATTTCTTTATTTAAAGAGCTTTGCGATTTTTAAGTTTTCACAGTCTTTACTATTTTGAAAAAATTAAATTTTTTTATCAAATTTCGGAAATTTTCCGAAATTTTAAATTTTGTCGATTGTTGAATTTTAGGAATTTTTGCATTTTTCTCAATTTTTTTATTTTAACAAAATTTACAATATTAAAATTTTGTCCATTTCTTTTCTTAGGAAACTTTGCGATTTTACATTTATCACAGTTTTTACAATTTTGGAAAAATTTTCTTTTTTATCAAATTTCGGAAAATTTCCGAAATTTTTAATTTTTTTTGATTTTTTAATTTTTAGAATTTTTGCATTTTTCTGGATTTTTTTCATTTTAACAAAAATTACAATTTTCCAATTTTGTAGATTTCTAAATTAAGAGAAGTTTGTGATTTTGTAGATTATACAGATTTCATTATTTTGAAGAAAGTGTCTTCTTTATTCAATTTCGGGAAATTTACGAAATTTAATTTCGATTGTTGCATTTTAGGAATAATTGCATTTTTCTCGATTTTTTTTTTTTTAATTAACAATTTTCAAATTTTGTCCATTTCTTTACTTAGGAAACTTTGCGATTTTACATTTTTCACAGTTTTTACAATTTTGGAAAAATTTAATTTTTTTATCAAATTTCGGAAAATTTCCGAAATTTTTAATTTTTTTTTATTTTTTAATTTTTAGAATTTTTCCATTTTTCTGGATTTTTTCATTTTAACAAAAATTACAATTTTCCAATTTTGTAGATTTCTAAATTAAGAGAAGTTTGTGATTTTGTAGATTATACAGAATTTTAGGAATTTTTGCATTTTTCTCAATTTTTTTATTTTAACAAAATTTACAATATTCAAATTTTGTCCATTTCTTTCTTTAGGAAACTTTGCGATTTTACATTTTTCACAGTTTTTACAATTTTGGAAAAATTTTCTTTTTTATCAAATTTCGGAAAATTTCCGAAATTTTTAATTTTTTTTTATTTTTTAATTTTTAGAATTTTTGCATTTTTCTGGATTTTTTCATTTTAACAAAAATTACAATTTTCCAATTTTGTAGATTTCTAAATTAAGAGAAGTTTGTGATTTTGTAGATTATACAGATTTCATTATTTTGAAGAAAGTGTCTTTTTATTCAATTTCGGAAATTTTCCGAAATTTAAAATTTTTCCGATTTTTGAATTTCTTAAATTTTTTAATTTTTCTCGATTTTTTCATTTCAACAAAATTTACAATATTCCAATTTTGTATATTTCTTAATTTAAAAAGCTTTGCGATTTTTAAGTTTTCACAGTTTTTACTATTTTGAACAAAATTTCTTTTGTTATTAAATTTCATAAATTTTCCGAAATTTTAAATTTTTTCGATTTTTGAATTAAGGGAATTTTAGCATTTTTCTTGATATTTGTAATTCAACAAAAATTACATTTTTCCAATTTTGGCGATTTCTTTATTTAAAGAGCTTTGCGATTTTTAAGTTTTCACAGTCTTTACTATTTTGAAAAAATTTAATTTTTTTATCAAATTTCGGAAATTTTCCGAAATTTTAAATTTTGTCGATTGTTGAATTTTAGGAATTTTTGCATTTTTCTCAATTTTTTTATTTTAACAAAATTTACAATATTCAAATTTTGTCCATTTCATTATTTAGGAAACTTTGCGATTTTACATTTTTCACAGTTTTTAAAATTTTGGAAACATTTTCTTTTTTATCGAATTTCGGAAAGTTTCCGAAATTTTTATTTTTTTTTTATTTTTGAATTTTTAGAAATTTTGCATTTTTCTCGATTTTTTCATTTCAACAAAAATTACAATTTTCAAGATTATAGATTATACAGATTTTGTAGATTATACAGAATTTTAGGAATTTTTGCATTTTTCTCAATTTTTTTATTTTAACAAAATTTACAATATTCAAATTTTGTCCATTTCTTTCTTTAGGAAACTTTGCGATTTTACATTTTTCACAGTTTCTACAATTTTGGAAAAATTTTCTTTTTTATCAAATTTCGGAAAATTTCCGAAATTTTTAATTTTTTTTTATTTTTTAATTTTTAGAATTTTTGCATTTTTCTGGATTTTTTCATTTTAACAAAAATTACAATTTTCCAATTTTGTAGATTTCTAAATTAAGAGAAGTTTGTGATTTTGTAGATTATACAGATTTCATTATTTTGAAGAAAGTGTCTTTTTATTCAATTTCGGAAATTTTCCGAAATTTAAAATTTTTCCGATTTTTGAATTTCTTAAATTTTTTAATTTTTCTCGATTTTTTCATTTCAACAAAATTTACAATATTCCAATTTTGTATATTTCTTAATTTAAAAAGCTTTGCGATTTTTAAGTTTTCACAGTTTTTACTATTTTGAACAAAATTTCTTTTGTTATTAAATTTCATAAATTTTCCGAAATTTTAAATTTTTTCGATTTTTGAATTAAGGGAATTTTAGCATTTTTCTTGATATTTGTAATTCAACAAAAATTACATTTTTCCAATTTTGGCGATTTCTTTATTTAAAGAGCTTTGCGATTTTTAAGTTTTCACAGTCTTTACTATTTTGAAAAAATTTAATTTTTTTATCAAATTTCGGAAATTTTCCGAAATTTTAAATTTTGTCGATTGTTGAATTTTAGGAATTTTTGCATTTTTCTCAATTTTTTTATTTTAACAAAATTTACAATATTCAAATTTTGTCCATTTCATTATTTAGGAAACTTTGCGATTTTACATTTTTCACAGTTTTTAAAATTTTGGAAACATTTTCTTTTTTATCGAATTTCGGAAAGTTTCCGAAATTTTTATTTTTTTTTTATTTTTGAATTTTTAGAAATTTTGCATTTTTCTCGATTTTTTCATTTCAACAAAAATTACAATTTTCAAATTTTTAAAATTTCTTAATTTAGAGAACTTTGTGATTTTGTCGATTTTACAGTTTTTACTATTCTGAAAAAATTTTATTTTTTTATCAAATTTTCGGAAATTTTGCAAAATTTTAACTTTTTTCGATTTTTGAATTCTTAGAATTTTCGCATTTTTCTCGATTTTTTCATTTTAGCAAAAATCACAATTTTCCAATTTTGTAGATTTCTTAATTTAGAGAACTTTGCGATTTTACAGTTTTCACAGTTTTTACTATTTTGAACAAAATTTCTTTTGTTATTAAATTTCATAAATTTTCCGAAATTTTAAATTTTTTCGATTTTTGAATTAAGGGAATTTTAGCATTTTTCTTGATAATTTTAATTCAACAAAAGTTACAATTTTCCAATTTTGGCGATTTCTTTATTTAAAGAGCTTTGCGATTTTTAAGTTTTCACAGTCTTTACTATTTTGAAAAAATTTATTTTTTTTTATCAAATTTCGGAAATTTCCCGAAATTTTAAATTTTGTCGATTGTTGAATTTTAAGAATATTTGCATTTTTCTCGATTTTTTTTTTTTTTTTAAATTAACAATATTCAAATTTTGTCCATTTCTTTATTTAGGGAACTTTGCGATTTTACAGTTTTTACAGTTTTTACAATTTTGGAAAAATGTTCTTTTTTATCGAATTTCGGAAAGTTTCCGAAATTTTTAATTTTTTTCGATTTTTGAATTTTTATAATTTTCGCATTTTTCTCGATTTTTTCATTTCAACAAAAATTACAATTTTCCAATTTTGTAGATTTCTTAATTTAGACAATTTTGTGATTTTGTCGATTTAACAGTTTTTACTATTTTGAACAAAATTTCTTTTGTTATTAAATTTCGGAAATTTTCCGAAATTTTAAATTTTTTCGATTTTTGAATTAAGGGAATTTTAGCATTTTTCTCAATTTTTTTTATTTATAACAAAAATTACAATATTCAAATTTTGTCCATTTCTTTATTTAGGGAACTTTGCGATTTTACAGTTTTCACAGTTTTTACAATTTTGGAAAAATTTTCTTTTTATCGAATTTCGGAAAGTTTCCGAAATTTTGAATTTTTTTTGATTTTTGAATTTTTAGAATTTTTCCATTTTTCTCGATATTTTCATTTCAACAAAAATTAAAATTTTCCAATTTTTTAGATTTATTAATTTAGAGAACTTTGTGATTTTGTCGATTTTACAGTTTTTACTATTCTGAAAAAATATTCTTTTTTTTTATCAAATTTTCGGAAATTTTGCAAAATTTGAATTTTTTCGATTTTTTGAATTTTTAGAATTTTCGCATTTTTCTCGATTTTTTCATTTCAACAAAAATTAAAATTTTCCAATTTTGTAGATTTCCTAATTTAGAGAACTTTGCGATTTTACAGTTTTTACAGTTTTTAAAATTTTGAAAATATTTTATTTTTTTATCGAATTTCGGAAAGTTTCCGTAATTTTTAATTTATTTTTATTTTTGAATTTTTAGAATTTTTGCATTTTTCTCGATTTTTTCATTTCAACAAAAATTACAATTTTTCAATTTTTTAGATTTCTTAATTTAGAGAACTTTGTGATTTTGTCGATTTTACAGTTTTTACTATTTTGAAAAAATTTAATTTTTTTATCAAATTTTCGGAAAGTTTGCAAAATTTTAACTTTTTCCGATTTTTGAATTCTTAGAATTTTCTCATTTTTCTCGATTTTTTCATTTCAGCAAAAATCACAATTTTCCAATTTTGTAGATTTCTTAATTTAGAGAACTTTGCGATTTTACAGCTTTCACAGTTTTTACTATTTTGAAAAAAATTTCTTTTGTTATCAAATTTCGGAAATTTTAAATTTTTTAGATTTTTGAATTTAGGGAATTTTAGCATTTTTCTTGATATTTTTAATTCAACAAAAATTACATTTTTCCAATTTTGGCGATTTCTTTATTTAAAGAGCTTTGCGATTTTTAAGTTTTCACAGTCTTTACTATTTTGAAAAAAAAATAATTTTTTTATCAAATTTCGGAAATTTTCCGAAATTTTAAATTTTGTCGATTGTTGAATTTTAGGAATTTTTGCATTTTTCTCAATTTTTTTATTTTAACAAAATTTACAATATTCAAATTTTGTCCATTTCTTTACTTAGAAAACTTTGCGATTTTACATTTTTCACAGTTTTTACAATTTTGGAAAAATTTTCTTTTTTATCAAATTTCGGAAAATTTCCGAAATTTTTAATTTTTTTTGATTTTTTAATTTTTAGAATTTTTGCATTTTTCTGGATTTTTTTCATTTTAACAAAAATTACAATTTTCCAATTTTGTAGATTTCTAAATTAAGAGAAGTTTGTGATTTTGTAGATTATACAGATTTCATTATTTTGAAGAAAGTGTCTTCTTTATTTAATTTCGGGAAATTTACGAAATTTAATTTCGATTGTTGCATTTTAGGAATAATTGCATTTTTCTCGATTTTTTTTTTTTAATTAACAATATTCAAATTTTGTCCATTTCTTTACTTAGGAAACTTTGCGACTTTACATTTTTCACAGTTTTTAAAATTTTGGAAACATTTTCTTTTTTATCGAATTTCGGAAAGTTTCCGAAATTTTTATTTTTTTTTTATTTTTTAATTTTTAGAATTTTTGCATTTTTCTGGATTTTTTCATTTTAACAAAAATTACAATTTTCCAATTTTGTAGATTTCTAAATTAAGAAAAGTTTGTGATTTTGTAGATTATACAGAATTTTAGGAATTTTTGCATTTTTCTCAATTTTTTTATTTTAACAAAATTTACAATATTCAAATTTTGTCCATTTCTTTACTTAGGAAACTTTGCGATTTTACATTTTTCACAGTTTTTACAATTTTGGAAAAATTTTCTTTTTTATCAAATTTCGGAAAATTTCCGAAATTTTTAATTTTTTTTGATTTTTTAATTTTTAGAATTTTTGCATTTTTCTGGATTTTTTCATTTTAACAAAAATTACAATTTTCCAATTTTGTAGATTTCTAAATTAAGAGAAGTTTGCGATTTTACAGTTTTTACAGTTTTTAAAATTTTGAAAATATTTTATTTTTTTATCGAATTTCGGAAAATTTCCGTAATTTTTAATTTATTTTTATTTTTGAATTTTTAGAATTTTTGCATTTTTCTCGATTTTTTCATTTCAACAAAAATTACAATTTTTCAATTTTTTAGATTTCTTAATTTAGAGAACTTTGTGATTTTGTCGATTTTACAGTTTTTACTATTCTGAAAAAATTTTATTTTTTTTTATCAAATTTTCGGAAATTTTGCAAAATTTGAATTTTTTCGATTTTTTGAATTTTTAGAATTTTCGCATTTTTCTCGATTTTTTCATTTCAACAAAAATTAAAATTTTCCAATTTTGTAGATTTCTTAATTTAGAGAACTTTGCGATTTTACAGTTTTTAAAATTTTGAAAATATTTTATTTTTTTATCGAATTTCGGAAAGTTTCCGTAATTTTTAATTTATTTTTATTTTTGAATTTTTAGAATTTTCGCATTTTTCTCGATTTTTTCATTTCAACAAAAATTACAATTTTCCAATTTTGTAGATTTCTTAATTTAGACAATTTTGTGATTTTGTCGATTTAACAGTTTTTACTATTTTGAACAAAATTTCTTTTGTTATTAAATTTCGGAAATTTTCCGAAATTTTAAATTTTTTCGATTTTTGAATTAAGGGAATTTTAGCATTTTTCTCAAATTTTTTTATTTATAACAAAAATTACAATATTCAAATTTTGTCCATTTCTTTATTTAGGGAACTTTGCGATTTTACAGTTTTCACAGTTTTTACAATTTTGGAAAAATTTTCTTTTTTTTTCGAATTTCGGAAAGTTTCCGAAATTTTGAATTTTTTTTGATTTTTGAATTTTTAGAATTTTTCCATTTTTCTCGATATTTTCATTTCAACAAAAATTAAAATTTTCCAATTTTTTAGATTTATTAATTTAGAGAACATTGTGATTTTGTCGATTTTACAGTTTTTACTGTTTTGAAAAAATTTTCTTTTTTTTATCAAATTTTCGGAAATTTTGCAAAATTAGAATTTTTTCGATTTTTTGAATTTTTAGAATTTTCGCATTTTTCTCGATTTTTTCATTTCAACAAAAATTAAAATTTTCCAATTTTGTAGATTTCTTAATTTAGAGAACTTTGCGATTTTACAGTTTTTACAGTTTTTAAAATTTTGAAAATATTTTATTTTTTTATCGAATTTCGGAAAGTTTCCGTAATTTTTAATTTATTTTTATTTTTGAATTTTTAGAATTTTTGCATTTTTCTGGATTTTTTTCATTTTAACAAAAATTACAATTTTCCAATTTTGTAGATTTCTAAATTAAGAGAAGTTTGTGATTTTGTAGATTATACAGATTTCATTATTTTGAAGAAAGTGTCTTCTTTATTTAATTTCGGGAAATTTACGAAATTTAATTTCGATTGTTGCATTTTAGGAATAATTGCATTTTTCTCGATTTTTTTTTTTTTAATTAACAATATTCAAATTTTGTCCATTTCTTTACTTAGGAAACTTTGCGATTTTACATTTTTCACAGTTTTTACAATTTTGGAAAAATTTAATTTTTTTATCAAATTTCGGAAAATTTCCGAAATTTTTAATTTTTTTTTATTTTTTAATTTTTAGAATTTTTGCATTTTTCTGGATTTTTTCATTTTAACAAAAATTACAATTTTCCAATTTTGTAGATTTCTAAATTAAGAGAAGTTTGTGATTTTGTAGATTATACAGAATTTTAGGAATTTTTGAATTTTTCTCAATTTTTTTATTTTAACAAAATTTACAATATTCAAATTTTGTCCATTTCTTTCTTTAGGAAACTTTGCGATTTTACATTTTTCACAGTTTTTACAATTTTGGAAA
Source organism: Drosophila immigrans (assembly GCA_963583835.1). Classification (NCBI taxonomy): domain Eukaryota; kingdom Metazoa; phylum Arthropoda; class Insecta; order Diptera; family Drosophilidae; genus Drosophila; species Drosophila immigrans. The sequence goes on along the minus strand of CAUZWO010000094.1, from coordinate 540,312 downwards.
AATTTTCTTTTTTATCAAATTTCGGAAAATTTCCGAAATTTTTAATTTTTTTTGATTTTTTAATTTTTAGAATTTTTGCATTTTTCTGGATTTTTTCATTTTAACAAAAATTACAATTTTCCAATTTTGTAGATTTCTAAATTAAGAGAAGTTTGTGATTTTGTAGATTATACAGATTTCATTATTTTGAAGAAAGTGTCTTTTTATTCAATTTCGGAAATTTTCCGAAATTTAAAATTTTTCCGATTTTTGAATTTCTTAAATTTTTTAATTTTTCTCGATTTTTTCATTTCAACAAAATTTACAATATTCCAATTTTGTATATTTCTTAATTTAAAAAGCTTTGCGATTTTTAAGTTTTCACAGTTTTTACTATTTTGAACAAAATTTCTTTTGTTATTAAATTTCATAAATTTTCCGAAATTTTAAATTTTTTCGATTTTTGAATTAAGGGAATTTTAGCATTTTTCTTGATATTTGTAATTCAACAAAAATTACATTTTTCCAATTTTGGCGATTTCTTTATTTAAAGAGCTTTGCGATTTTTAAGTTTTCACAGTCTTTACTATTTTGAAAAAATTTAATTTTTTTATCAAATTTCGGAAATTTTCCGAAATTTTAAATTTTGTCGATTGTTGAATTTTAGGAATTTTTGCATTTTTCTCAATTTTTTTATTTTAACAAAATTTACAATATTCAAATTTTGTCCATTTCATTATTTAGGAAACTTTGCGATTTTACATTTTTCACAGTTTTTAAAATTTTGGAAACATTTTCTTTTTTATCGAATTTCGGAAAGTTTCCGAAATTTTTATTTTTTTTTTATTTTTGAATTTTTAGAAATTTTACATTTTTCTCGATTTTTTCATTTCAACAAAAATTACAATTTTCAAATTTTTAAAATTTCTTAATTTAGAGAACTTTGTGATTTTGTCGATTTTACAGTTTTTACTATTCTGAAAAAATTTTATTTTTTTATCAAATTTTCGGAAATTTTGCAAAATTTTAACTTTTTTCGATTTTTGAATTCTTAGAATTTTCGCATTTTTCTCGATTTTTTCATTTTAGCAAAAATCACAATTTTCCAATTTTGTAGATTTCTTAATTTAGAGAACTTTGCGATTTTACAGTTTTCACAGTTTTTACTATTTTGAACAAAATTTCTTTTGTTATTAAATTTCATAAATTTTCCGAAATTTTAAATTTTTTCGATTTTTGAATTAAGGGAATTTTAGCATTTTTCTTGATAATTTTAATTCAACAAAAGTTACAATTTTCCAATTTTGGCGATTTCTTTATTTAAAGAGCTTTGCGATTTTTAAGTTTTCACAGTCTTTACTATTTTGAAAAAATTTATTTTTTTTTATCAAATTTCGGAAATTTCCCGAAATTTTAAATTTTGTCGATTGTTGAATTTTAAGAATATTTGCATTTTTCTCGATTTTTTTTTTTTTTTTAAATTAACAATATTCAAATTTTGTCCATTTCTTTATTTAGGGAACTTTGCGATTTTACAGTTTTTACAGTTTTTACAATTTTGGAAAAATGTTCTTTTTTATCGAATTTCGGAAAGTTTCCGAAATTTTTAATTTTTTTCGATTTTTGAATTTTTATAATTTTCGCATTTTTCTCGATTTTTTCATTTCAACAAAAATTACAATTTTCCAATTTTGTAGATTTCTTAATTTAGACAATTTTGTGATTTTGTCGATTTAACAGTTTTTACTATTTTGAACAAAATTTCTTTTGTTATTAAATTTCGGAAATTTTCCGAAATTTTAAATTTTTTCGATTTTTGAATTAAGGGAATTTTAGCATTTTTCTCAATTTTTTTTATTTATAACAAAAATTACAATATTCAAATTTTGTCCATTTCTTTATTTAGGGAACTTTGCGATTTTACAGTTTTCACAGTTTTTACAATTTTGGAAAAATTTTCTTTTTATCGAATTTCGGAAAGTTTCCGAAATTTTGAATTTTTTTTGATTTTTGAATTTTTAGAATTTTTCCATTTTTCTCGATATTTTCATTTCAACAAAAATTAAAATTTTCCAATTTTTTAGATTTATTAATTTAGAGAACTTTGTGATTTTGTCGATTTTACAGTTTTTACTATTCTGAAAAAATATTCTTTTTTTTTATCAAATTTTCGGAAATTTTGCAAAATTTGAATTTTTTCGATTTTTTGAATTTTTAGAATTTTCGCATTTTTCTCGATTTTTTCATTTCAACAAAAATTAAAATTTTCCAATTTTGTAGATTTCTTAATTTAGAGAACTTTGCGATTTTACAGTTTTTAAAATTTTGAAAATATTTTATTTTTTTATCGAATTTCGGAAAGTTTCCGTAATTTTTAATTTATTTTTATTTTTGAATTTTTAGAATTTTTGCATTTTTCTCGATTTTTTCATTTCAACAAAAATTACAATTTTTCAATTTTTTAGATTTCTTAATTTAGAGAACTTTGTGATTTTGTCGATTTTACAGTTTTTACTATTTTGAAAAAATTTAATTTTTTTATCAAATTTTCGGAAAGTTTGCAAAATTTTAACTTTTTCCGATTTTTGAATTCTTAGAATTTTCTCATTTTTCTCGATTTTTTCATTTCAGCAAAAATCACAATTTTCCAATTTTGTAGATTTCTTAATTTAGAGAACTTTGCGATTTTACAGCTTTCACAGTTTTTACTATTTTGAAAAAAATTTCTTTTGTTATCAAATTTCGGAAATTTTAAATTTTTTAGATTTTTGAATTTAGGGAATTTTAGCATTTTTCTTGATATTTTTAATTCAACAAAAATTACATTTTTCCAATTTTGGCGATTTCTTTATTTAAAGAGCTTTGCGATTTTTAAGTTTTCACAGTCTTTACTATTTTGAAAAAAAATAATTTTTTTATCAAATTTCGGAAATTTTCCGAAATTTTAAATTTTGTCGATTGTTGAATTTTAGGAATTTTTGCATTTTTCTCAATTTTTTTATTTTAACAAAATTTACAATATTCAAATTTTGTCCATTTCTTTACTTAGAAAACTTTGCGATTTTACATTTTTCACAGTTTTTACAATTTTGGAAAAATTTTCTTTTTTATCAAATTTCGGAAAATTTCCGAAATTTTTAATTTTTTTTGATTTTTTAATTTTTAGAATTTTTGCATTTTTCTGGATTTTTTTCATTTTAACAAAAATTACAATTTTCCAATTTTGTAGATTTCTAAATTAAGAGAAGTTTGTGATTTTGTAGATTATACAGATTTCATTATTTTGAAGAAAGTGTCTTCTTTATTTAATTTCGGGAAATTTACGAAATTTAATTTCGATTGTTGCATTTTAGGAATAATTGCATTTTTCTCGATTTTTTTTTTTTAATTAACAATATTCAAATTTTGTCCATTTCTTTACTTAGGAAACTTTGCGATTTTACATTTTTCACAGTTTTTACAATTTTGGAAAAATTTAATTTTTTTATCAAATTTCGGAAAATTTCCGAAATTTTTAATTTTTTTTTATTTTTTAATTTTTAGAATTTTTGCATTTTTCTGGATTTTTTCATTTTAACAAAAATTACAATTTTCCAATTTTGTAGATTTCTAAATTAAGAGAAGTTTGTGATTTTGTAGATTATACAGAATTTTAGGAATTTTTGCATTTTTCTCAATTTTTTTATTTTAACAAAATTTACAATATTCAAATTTTGTCCATTTCTTTACTTAGGAAACTTTGCGATTTTACATTTTTCACAGTTTTTACAATTTTGGAAAAATTTTCTTTTTTATCAAATTTCGGAAAATTTCCGAAATTTTTAATTTTTTTCGATTTTTTGAATTTTTAGAATTTTCGCATTTTTCTCGATTTTTTCATTTCAACAAAAATTAAAATTTTCCAATTTTGTAGATTTCTTAATTTAGAGAACTTTGCGATTTTACAGTTTTTACAGTTTTTAAAATTTTGAAAATATTTTATTTTTTTATCGAATTTCGGAAAGTTTCCGTAATTTTTAATTTATTTTTATTTTTGAATTTTTAGAATTTTCGCATTTTTCTCGATTTTTTCATTTCAACAAAAATTACAATTTTCCAATTTTGTAGATTTCTTAATTTAGACAATTTTGTGATTTTGTCGATTTAACAGTTTTTACTATTTTGAACAAAATTTCTTTTGTTATTAAATTTCGGAAATTTTCCGAAATTTTAAATTTTTTCGATTTTTGAATTAAGGGAATTTTAGCATTTTTCTCAAATTTTTTTATTTATAACAAAAATTACAATATTCAAATTTTGTCCATTTCTTTATTTAGGGAACTTTGCGATTTTACAGTTTTCACAGTTTTTACAATTTTGGAAAAATTTTCTTTTTTTTTCGAATTTCGGAAAGTTTCCGAAATTTTGAATTTTTTTTGATTTTTGAATTTTTAGAATTTTTCCATTTTTCTCGATATTTTCATTTCAACAAAAATTAAAATTTTCCAATTTTTTAGATTTATTAATTTAGAGAACATTGTGATTTTGTCGATTTTACAGTTTTTACTATTTTGAAAAAATTTTCTTTTTTTTATCAAATTTTCGGAAATTTTGCAAAATTAGAATTTTTTCGATTTTTTGAATTTTTAGAATTTTCGCATTTTTCTCGATTTTTTCATTTCAACAAAAATTAAAATTTTCCAATTTTGTTGATTTCTTAATTTAGAGAACTTTGCGATTTTACAGTTTTTACAGTTTTTAAAATTTTGAAAATATTTTATTTTTTTATCGAATTTCGGAAAGTTTCCGTAATTTTTAATTTATTTTTATTTTTGAATTTTTAGAATTTTTGCATTTTTCTCGATTTTTTCATTTAAACAAAAATTACAATTTTTCAATTTTTTAGATTTCTTAATTTGAGAACTTTGTGATTTTGTCGATTTTACAGTTTTTACTATTCTGAAAAAATTTTATTTTTTTATCAAATTTTCGGAAAGTTTGCAAAATTTTAACTTTTTCCGATTTTTGAATTCTTAGAAGTTTCTCATTTTTCTCGATTTTTGCATTTCAGCAAAAATCACAATTTTCCAATTTTGTAGATTTCTTAATTTAGAGAACTTTGCGATTTTACAGCTTTCACAGTTTTTACTATTTTGAAAAAAATTTCTTTTGTTATCAAATTTCGGAAATTTTAAATTTTTTAGATTTTTGAATTTAGGGAATTTTAGCATTTTTCTTGATATTTTTAATTCAACAAAAATTACATTTTTCCAATTTTGGCGATTTCTTTATTTAAAGAGCTTTGCGATTTTTAAGTTTTCACAGTCTTTACTATTTTGAAAAAATTAAATTTTTTTATCAAATTTCGGAAATTTTCCGAAATTTTAAATTTTGTCGATTGTTGAATTTTAGGAATTTTTGCATTTTTCTCAATTTTTTTATTTTAACAAAATTTACAATATTAAAATTTTGTCCATTTCTTTTCTTAGGAAACTTTGCGATTTTACATTTATCACAGTTTTTACAATTTTGGAAAAATTTTCTTTTTTATCAAATTTCGGAAAATTTCCGAAATTTTTAATTTTTTTTGATTTTTTAATTTTTAGAATTTTTGCATTTTTCTGGATTTTTTTCATTTTAACAAAAATTACAATTTTCCAATTTTGTAGATTTCTAAATTAAGAGAAGTTTGTGATTTTGTAGATTATACAGATTTCATTATTTTGAAGAAAGTGTCTTCTTTATTCAATTTCGGGAAATTTACGAAATTTAATTTCGATTGTTGCATTTTAGGAATAATTGCATTTTTCTCGATTTTTTTTTTTTTAATTAACAATTTTCAAATTTTGTCCATTTCTTTACTTAGGAAACTTTGCGATTTTACATTTTTCACAGTTTTTACAATTTTGGAAAAATTTAATTTTTTTTTCAAATTTCGGAAAATTTCCGAAATTTTTAATTTTTTTTTATTTTTTAATTTTTAGAATTTTTCCATTTTTCTGGATTTTTTCATTTTAACAAAAATTACAATTTTCCAATTTTGTAGATTTCTAAATTAAGAGAAGTTTGTGATTTTGTAGATTATACAGATTTCATTATTTTGAAGAAAGTGTCTTCTTTATTCAATTTCGGAAATTTTCCGAAATTTAAAATTTTTCCGATTTTTGAATTTCTTAAATTTTTTAATTTTTCTCGATTTTTTCATTTCAACAAAATTTACAATATTCCAATTTTGTATATTTCTCAATTTAAAAAGCTTTGCGATTTTTAAGTTTTCACAGTTTTTACTATTTTGAACAAAATTTCTTTTGTTAATAAATTTCATAAATTTTTCGAAATTTTAAATTTTTTCGTTTTTTGAATTAAGGGAATTTTAGCATTTTTCTTGATATTTTTAATTCAACAAAAATTACATTTTTCCAATTTTGGCGATTTCATTATTTAAAGGGCTTTGCGATTTTTAAGTTTTCACAGTCTTTACTATTTTGAAAAAATTTAATTTTTTTATCAAATTTCGGAAATTTTCCGAAATTTTAAATTTTGTCGATTGTTGAATTTTAGGAATTTTTTGCATTTTTCTCAAATTTTTTATTTTAACAAAATTTATAATATTCAAATTTTGTCCATTTCTTTATTTAGGAAACTTTGCGATTTTACAATTTTCACAGTTTTTACAATTTTGGAAAAATTTTCTTTTTTATCAAATTTCGGAAAATTTCCGAAATTTTTAATTTTTTTTGATTTTTTAATTTTTAGAATTTTTGCATTTTTCTGGATTTTTTCATTTTAACAAAAATTACAATTTTCCAATTTTGTAGATTTCTAAATTAAGAGAAGTTTGTGATTTTGTAGATTATACAGATTTCATTATTTTGAAGAAAGTGTCTTCTTTATTCAATTTCGGAAATTTTCCGAAATTTAAAATTTTTCCGATCTTTGAATTTCTTAAATTTTTTAATTTTTCTCGATTTTTTCATTTCAACAAAATTTACAATATTCCAATTTTGTATATTTCTTAATTTAAAAAGCTTTGCGATTTTTAAGTTTTCACAGTTTTTACTATTTTGAACAAAATTTCTTTTGTTATTAAATTTCATAAATTTTCCGAAACTTTAAATTTTTTCGATTTTTGAATTAAGGGAATTTTAGCATTTTTCTTGATAATTTTAATTCAACAAAAATTACAATTTTCCAATTTTGGCGATTTATCTATTTAAAGAGCTTTGCGATTTTTAAGTTTTCACAGTCTTTACTATTTTGAAAAAATTTAATTTTTTTTATTAAATTTCGTAAATTTCCCGAAATTTTAAATTTTTTCGATTGTTTCATTTTAGGAATAATTGCATTTTTCTCGATTTTTTTTTTTTTTAATTAACAATATTCAAATTTTGTCCATTTCTTTATTTAGGGAACTTTGCGATCTTACAGTTTTTACAGTTTTTACAATTTTGGAAAAATGTTCTTTTTTATCGAATTTCGGAAAGTTTCCGAAATTTTTAATTTTTTTCGATTTTTGAATTTTTAGAATTTTTGCATTTTTCTCGATTTTTTCATTTCAACAAAAATTACAATTTTCCAATTTTTTAGATTTCTTAATTAAGAAAAATTTGTGATTTTGTCGATTTAACAGTTTTTACTATTTTGGAGAAAGTGTCTTCTTTATTCAATTTCGGAATTTTAAGAAATTCTAAATTTTTACGATTTTTAAATTTTTAGAATTTTCGCATTTTTCTCGATTTTTTCATTTCAACAAAAATTACAATTTTCAATTTTTTTAGATTTTTTAATTTTGAGAACTTTGTGATTTTGCCAATTTTACAGTTTTTACTATTTTGAAAAAATTTAATTTTTTTTATCAAATTTCGGAAATTTTCCGAAATTTTAAATTTTGTCGATTGTTGAATTTTAGGAATTTTTGCATTTTTCTCAATTTTTGTATTTTAACAAAATTTACAATATTCAAATTTTGTCCATTTCATTATTTAGGAAACTTTGCGATTTTACATTTTTCACAGTTTTTAAAATTTTTGAAACATTTTCTTTTTTATCGAATTTCGGAAAGTTTCCGAAATTTTTATTTTTTTTTTATTTTTGAATTTTTAGAATTTTTGCATTTTTCTCGATTTTTTCATTTCAACAAAAATTACAATTTTCAAATTTTTTAAATTTCTTAATTTAGAGAACTTTGTGATTTTGTCGATTTTACAGTTTTTACTATTCTGAAAAAATGTTATTTTTTTATCAAATTTTCGGAAATTTTGCAAAATTTTAACTTTTTTCGATTTTTGAATTCTTAGAATTTTCGCATTTTTCTCGATTTTTTCATTTTAGCAAAAATTACAATTTTCCAATTTTGTAGATTTCTTAATTTAGAGAACTTTGCGATTTTACAGTTTTCACAGTTTTTACTATTTTGAACAAAATTTCTTTTGTTATTAAATTTCATAAATTTTCCGAAATTTTAAATTTTTTCGATTTTTGAATTTAGGGAATTTTAGCATTTTTCTTGATAATTTTAATTCAACAAAAGTTACAATTTTCCAATTTTGGCGATTTCTTTATTTAAAGAGCTTCGCGATTTTTAAGTTTTCACAGTCTTTACTATTTTGAAATAATTTATTTTTTTTTATCAAATTTCGGAAATTTTCCGAAATTTTAAATTTTGTCGATTGTTGAATTTTAGGAATTTTTTGCATTTTTCTCAATTTTTTTATTTTAACAAAATTTACAATATTCAAATTTTGTCCATTTCTTTACTTAGGAAACTTTGCGATTTTACATTTTTCACAGTTTTTACAATTTTGGAAAAATTTTCTTTTTTATCAAATTTCGGAAAATTTCCGAAATTTTTAATTTTTTTTGATTTTTTAATTTTTAGAATTTTTGCATTTTTCTGGATTTTTTCATTTCAACAAAAATTACAATTTTCCAATTTTGTAGATTTCTAAATTAAGAGAAGTTTGTGATTTTGTAGATTATACAGATTTCATTATTTTGAAGAAAGTGTCTTCTTTATTCAATTTCGGAAATTTTCCGAAATTTAAAATTTTTCCGATTTTTGAATTTCTTAAATTTTTTAATTTTTCTCAATTTTTTCATTTCAACAAAATTTACAATATTCCAATTTTGTATATTTCTTAATTTAAAAAGCTTTTCGATTTTTAAGTTTTCACATTTTTTACTATTTTGAACAAAATTTATTTTGTTATTAAATTTCATGAATTTTCCGAAATTTTAAATTTTTTCGATTTTTGAATTAAGGGAATTTTAGCATTTTTCTTGATATTTTTAATTCAACAAAAATTACAATTTTCCAATTTTGGCGATTTATCTATTTAAAGAGCTTTTCGATTTTAAGTTTTCACAGTCTTTACTATTTTGAAAAAATTTAATTTTTTTTATTAAATTTCGTAAATTTCCCAAAATTTTAAATTTTTTCGATTGTTGCATTTTAGGAATATTTGCATTTTTCTCGATTTTTTTTTTTTTTTAATTAACAATATTCAAATTTTGTCCATTTCTTTATTTAGGGAACTTTGCGATCTTACAGTTTTTACAGTTTTTACAATTTTGGAAAAATGTTCTTTTTTATCGAATTTCGGAAAGTTTCCGAAATTTTTAATTTTTTTCGATTTTTGAATTTTTAGAATTTTTGCATTTTTCTCGATTTTTTCATTTCAACAAAAATTACAATTTTCAAATTTTTTAGATTTCTTAATTTAGACAACTTTGTGATTTTGTCGATTTTACAGTTTTTACTATTTTGAAAAAATTTTCTTTTTTTATCAAAATTTCGGAAGTTTTGCAAAATTTTAATTTTTATCGATTTTTGAATTTTTAGAATTTTAGCTTTTTTCTCGATTTTTTCATTTTAACAAAAATTGCAATTCTCCAATTTTGTAGATTTCTTAATTTAGAGAACTTTGCGATTTTACAGTTTTTAAAATTTTGAAAATATTTAATTTTTTTATCGAATTTCGGAAAGTTTCCGTAATTTTTAATTTATTTTGATTTTTGAATTTTTAGAATTTTAGAATTTTTCTCGATTTTTTCATTTCAACAAAAATTACAATTTTTCAATTTTTTAGATTTCTTAATTTAGAGAACATTGCGATTTTACAGTTTTTACAGTTTTTAAAATTTTGAAATTATTTAATGTTTTTATCGAATTTCGGAAAGTTTCCGTAATTTTGCATTTTTTTTATTTTTGAATTTTTAGAATTTTTCCATTTTTCTCGATATTTTCATTTCAACAAATATTAAAATTTTTCAATTTTTTAGATTTCTTAATTTAGAGAACTTTGTGATTTTGTCGATTTTACAGTTTTTACTATTTTGAAAAAATTTTCTTTTTTTTATCAAATTTTCGGAAATTTTGCGAAATTTTATTTTTTTTTTTTCGATTTTTTTAATTTTTAGAATTTTCGCATTTTTCTCGATTTTTTCATTTCAACAAAAATTACAATTTTCTAATTTTGTAGATTTCTAAGTTAAGCGAAGTTTGAGATTTTGTCGATAATACAGTTTTTACTATTTTGGAGAAAGTGTCTTCTTTATTCAATTTCGGAAATTTTCCGAAATTTTAAATTTTTCCGATTTTTGAATTTTTAAAATTTTTGAATTTTTCTCGATTTTTTAATTTCAACAAAATTTACAATATTCCAATTTTGTATATTTCTTAATTTAAAAAACTTTGCGATTTTACAGCTTTCACAGTTTTTACTATTTTGAAAAAAATTTCTTTTGTTATCAAATTTCGGAAATTTTAAATTTTTTAGATTTTTGAATTTAGGGAATTTTAGCATTTTTCTTGATATTTTTAATTCAACAAAAATTACATTTTTCCAATTTTGGCGATTTCTTTATTTAAAGAGCTTTGCGATTTTTAAGTTTTCACAGTCTTTACTATTTTGAAAAAATTAAATTTTTTTATCAAATTTCGGAAATTTTCCGAAATTTTAAATTTTGTCGATTGTTGAATTTTAGGAATTTTTGCATTTTTCTCAATTTTTTTATTTTAACAAAATTTACAATATTAAAATTTTGTCCATTTCTTTTCTTAGGAAACTTTGCGATTTTACATTTATCACAGTTTTTACAATTTTGGAAAAATTTTCTTTTTTATCAAATTTCGGAAAATTTCCGAAATTTTTAATTTTTTTTGATTTTTTAATTTTTAGAATTTTTGCATTTTTCTGGATTTTTTTCATTTTAACAAAAATTACAATTTTCCAATTTTGTAGATTTCTAAATTAAGAGAAGTTTGTGATTTTGTAGATTATACAGATTTCATTATTTTGAAGAAAGTGTCTTCTTTATTCAATTTCGGGAAATTTACGAAATTTAATTTCGATTGTTGCATTTTAGGAATAATTGCATTTTTCTCGATTTTTTTTTTTTTAATTAACAATTTTCAAATTTTGTCCATTTCTTTACTTAGGAAACTTTGCGATTTTACATTTTTCACAGTTTTTACAATTTTGGAAAAATTTAATTTTTTTTTCAAATTTCGGAAAATTTCCGAAATTTTTAATTTTTTTTTATTTTTTAATTTTTAGAATTTTTCCATTTTTCTGGATTTTTTCATTTTAACAAAAATTACAATTTTCCAATTTTGTAGATTTCTAAATTAAGAGAAGTTTGTGATTTTGTAGATTATACAGATTTCATTATTTTGAAGAAAGTGTCTTCTTTATTCAATTTCGGAAATTTTCCGAAATTTAAAATTTTTCCGATTTTTGAATTTCTTAAATTTTTTAATTTTTCTCGATTTTTTCATTTCAACAAAATTTACAATATTCCAATTTTGTATATTTCTCAATTTAAAAAGCTTTGCGATTTTTAAGTTTTCACAGTTTTTACTATTTTGAACAAAATTTCTTTTGTTAATAAATTTCATAAATTTTTCGAAATTTTAAATTTTTTCGTTTTTTGAATTAAGGGAATTTTAGCATTTTTCTTGATATTTTTAATTCAACAAAAATTACATTTTTCCAATTTTGGCGATTTCATTATTTAAAGGGCTTTGCGATTTTTAAGTTTTCACAGTCTTTACTATTTTGAAAAAATTTAATTTTTTTATCAAATTTCGGAAATTTTCCGAAATTTTAAATTTTGTCGATTGTTGAATTTTAGGAATTTTTTGCATTTTTCTCAAATTTTTTATTTTAACAAAATTTATAATATTCAAATTTTGTCCATTTCTTTATTTAGGAAACTTTGCGATTTTACAATTTTCACAGTTTTTACAATTTTGGAAAAATTTTCTTTTTTATCAAATTTCGGAAAATTTCCGAAATTTTTAATTTTTTTTGATTTTTTAATTTTTAGAATTTTTGCATTTTTCTGGATTTTTTCATTTTAACAAAAATTACAATTTTCCAATTTTGTAGATTTCTAAATTAAGAGAAGTTTGTGATTTTGTAGATTATACAGATTTCATTATTTTGAAGAAAGTGTCTTCTTTATTCAATTTCGGAAATTTTCCGAAATTTAAAATTTTTCCGATCTTTGAATTTCTTAAATTTTTTAATTTTTCTCGATTTTTTCATTTCAACAAAATTTACAATATTCCAATTTTGTATATTTCTTAATTTAAAAAGCTTTGCGATTTTTAAGTTTTCACAGTTTTTACTATTTTGAACAAAATTTCTTTTGTTATTAAATTTCATAAATTTTCCGAAACTTTAAATTTTTTCGATTTTTGAATTAAGGGAATTTTAGCATTTTTCTTGATAATTTTAATTCAACAAAAATTACAATTTTCCAATTTTGGCGATTTATCTATTTAAAGAGCTTTGCGATTTTTAAGTTTTCACAGTCTTTACTATTTTGAAAAAATTTAATTTTTTTTATTAAATTTCGTAAATTTCCCGAAATTTTAAATTTTTTCGATTGTTTCATTTTAGGAATAATTGCATTTTTCTCGATTTTTTTTTTTTTTAATTAACAATATTCAAATTTTGTCCATTTCTTTATTTAGGGAACTTTGCGATCTTACAGTTTTTACAGTTTTTACAATTTTGGAAAAATGTTCTTTTTTATCGAATTTCGGAAAGTTTCCGAAATTTTTAATTTTTTTCGATTTTTGAATTTTTAGAATTTTTGCATTTTTCTCGATTTTTTCATTTCAACAAAAATTACAATTTTCCAATTTTTTAGATTTCTTAATTAAGAAAAATTTGTGATTTTGTCGATTTAACAGTTTTTACTATTTTGGAGAAAGTGTCTTCTTTATTCAATTTCGGAATTTTAAGAAATTCTAAATTTTTACGATTTTTAAATTTTTAGAATTTTCGCATTTTTCTCGATTTTTTCATTTCAACAAAAATTACAATTTTCAATTTTTTTAGATTTTTTAATTTTGAGAACTTTGTGATTTTGCCAATTTTACAGTTTTTACTATTTTGAAAAAATTTAATTTTTTTTATCAAATTTCGGAAATTTTCCGAAATTTTAAATTTTGTCGATTGTTGAATTTTAGGAATTTTTGCATTTTTCTCAATTTTTGTATTTTAACAAAATTTACAATATTCAAATTTTGTCCATTTCATTATTTAGGAAACTTTGCGATTTTACATTTTTCACAGTTTTTAAAATTTTTGAAACATTTTCTTTTTTATCGAATTTCGGAAAGTTTCCGAAATTTTTATTTTTTTTTTATTTTTGAATTTTTAGAATTTTTGCATTTTTCTCGATTTTTTCATTTCAACAAAAATTACAATTTTCAAATTTTTTAAATTTCTTAATTTAGAGAACTTTGTGATTTTGTCGATTTTACAGTTTTTACTATTCTGAAAAAATGTTATTTTTTTATCAAATTTTCGGAAATTTTGCAAAATTTTAACTTTTTTCGATTTTTGAATTCTTAGAATTTTCGCATTTTTCTCGATTTTTTCATTTTAGCAAAAATTACAATTTTCCAATTTTGTAGATTTCTTAATTTAGAGAACTTTGCGATTTTACAGTTTTCACAGTTTTTACTATTTTGAACAAAATTTCTTTTGTTATTAAATTTCATAAATTTTCCGAAATTTTAAATTTTTTCGATCTTTGAATTTAGGGAATTTTAGCATTTTTCTTGATAATTTTAATTCAACAAAAGTTACAATTTTCCAATTTTGGCGATTTCTTTATTTAAAGAGCTTCGCGATTTTTAAGTTTTCACAGTCTTTACTATTTTGAAATAATTTATTTTTTTTTATCAAATTTCGGAAATTTTCCGAAATTTTAAATTTTGTCGATTGTTGAATTTTAGGAATTTTTTGCATTTTTCTCAATTTTTTTATTTTAACAAAATTTACAATATTCAAATTTTGTCCATTTCTTTACTTAGGAAACTTTGCGATTTTACATTTTTCACAGTTTTTACAATTTTGGAAAAATTTTCTTTTTTATCAAATTTCGGAAAATTTCCGAAATTTTTAATTTTTTTTGATTTTTTAATTTTTAGAATTTTTGCATTTTTCTGGATTTTTTCATTTCAACAAAAATTACAATTTTCCAATTTTGTAGATTTCTAAATTAAGAGAAGTTTGTGATTTTGTAGATTATACAGATTTCATTATTTTGAAGAAAGTGTCTTCTTTATTCAATTTCGGAAATTTTCCGAAATTTAAAATTTTTCCGATTTTTGAATTTCTTAAATTTTTTAATTTTTCTCAATTTTTTCATTTCAACAAAATTTACAATATTCCAATTTTGTATATTTCTTAATTTAAAAAGCTTTTCGATTTTTAAGTTTTCACATTTTTTACTATTTTGAACAAAATTTATTTTGTTATTAAATTTCATGAATTTTCCGAAATTTTAAATTTTTTCGATTTTTGAATTAAGGGAATTTTAGCATTTTTCTTGATATTTTTAATTCAACAAAAATTACAATTTTCCAATTTTGGCGATTTATCTATTTAAAGAGCTTTTCGATTTTAAGTTTTCACAGTCTTTACTATTTTGAAAAAATTTAATTTTTTTTATTAAATTTCGTAAATTTCCCAAAATTTTAAATTTTTTCGATTGTTGCATTTTAGGAATATTTGCATTTTTCTCGATTTTTTTTTTTTTTAATTAACAATATTCAAATTTTGTCCATTTCTTTATTTAGGGAACTTTGCGATCTTACAGTTTTTACAGTTTTTACAATTTTGGAAAAATGTTCTTTTTTATCGAATTTCGGAAAGTTTCCGAAATTTTTAATTTTTTTCGATTTTTGAATTTTTAGAATTTTTGCATTTTTCTCGATTTTTTCATTTCAACAAAAATTACAATTTTCAAATTTTTTAGATTTCTTAATTTAGACAACTTTGTGATTTTGTCGATTTTACAGTTTTTACTATTTTGAAAAAATTTTCTTTTTTTATCAAAATTTCGGAAGTTTTGCAAAATTTTAATTTTTATCGATTTTTGAATTTTTAGAATTTTAGCTTTTTTCTCGATTTTTTCATTTTAACAAAAATTGCAATTCTCCAATTTTGTAGATTTCTTAATTTAGAGAACTTTGCGATTTTACAGTTTTTAAAATTTTGAAAATATTTAATTTTTTTATCGAATTTCGGAAAGTTTCCGTAATTTTTAATTTATTTTGATTTTTGAATTTTTAGAATTTTAGAATTTTTCTCGATTTTTTCATTTCAACAAAAATTACAATTTTTCAATTTTTTAGATTTCTTAATTTAGAGAACATTGCGATTTTACAGTTTTTACAGTTTTTAAAATTTTGAAATTATTTAATGTTTTTATCGAATTTCGGAAAGTTTCCGTAATTTTGCATTTTTTTTATTTTTGAATTTTTAGAATTTTTCCATTTTTCTCGATATTTTCATTTCAACAAATATTAAAATTTTTCAATTTTTTAGATTTCTTAATTTAGAGAACTTTGTGATTTTGTCGATTTTACAGTTTTTACTATTTTGAAAAAATTTTCTTTTTTTTATCAAATTTTCGGAAATTTTGCGAAATTTTATTTTTTTTTTTTCGATTTTTTTAATTTTTAGAATTTTCGCATTTTTCTCGATTTTTTCATTTCAACAAAAATTACAATTTTCTAATTTTGTAGATTTCTAAGTTAAGCGAAGTTTGAGATTTTGTCGATAATACAGTTTTTACTATTTTGGAGAAAGTGTCTTCTTTATTCAATTTCGGAAATTTTCCGAAATTTTAAATTTTTCCGATTTTTGAATTTTTAAAATTTTTGAATTTTTCTCGATTTTTTAATTTCAACAAAATTTACAATATTCCAATTTTGTATATTTCTTAATTTAAAAAACTTTGCGATTTTTCAGATTTAACAGTTTTTACTATTTCGAAAAAAATTTCTTTTGTTATCAAATTTTGGAAATTTTCCGAAATTTTAAATTTTTTCGATTTTTGAATTTAGGGAATTTTAGCATTTTTCTTGATCTTTTTAATTCAACCAATTTTACAATTTTCAAATTTTGGCGATTTCTCAATTTGGAAAACTTTGTGATTTTACAGTTTAAACAGTTTTTACAATTTTGAAAAAATTTCAGTTTTTACTATTTTGAAAAATTTAATTTTTTATCTAATTTCGGAAATTTTCCGAAATCTTAAATTTTTTCGATTTTTGAATTTTGGGAATTTTTGCATTTTTCTTGATATTTTTAATTCAACAAATTTTACAATTTTCCAATTTTGTCGATTTCTAAATTTAGAGAACATTGTGATTTTGTCGATTTCAAAGTTTTTACTATTTTGGAAAAATTATTTTTTTTTATCAAATTTTGGGAAATTTTCCGAAATTTTTAATTTTTTTTGATTTTTGAATTTTTCTCGATTTTTTCATTTCATCAAAATTTACAATTTTCCAATTTTGTAGATTTCTTAATTTTGAGAACTTTGTGATTTTGTCGATTTTACAGTTTTTACTATTTTGAAAAAATTGTTTTTTTTTATCAAATTTTGGGAAATTTGGCGGAATTTTAATTTCTGTCGATTTTCGGAAATTTTTCAATTTTTCTCGTTTGTTTCATTTCAACAAAAATTACAATATTCCTATTTTGTAGATTTCTTAATTTAAAGAACTTTGCGACTTTTCAGTTTTCACAGTTTTTACTATTTTGAAAAAAAATTCTTTTGTTATCAAATTTCGGAAATTTTCCGAAATTTAAAATTTTTTCGATTTTTGAATTTAGGGAATTTTAGCATTTTTCTTGATATTTTTAATTCAAGAAAAATTACAATTTTCCAATTTTGGCGATTTCTTTATTTAAAGAGCTTTGCGATTTTTAAGTTTTCAGAATCTTTACTATTTTGAAAAAATTTAATTTCTTTAACAAATTTCGGAAATTTTCCGATATTTTTATTGTTGTCGATTGTTGAATTTTAGGAGTTTTTGCATTTTTCTCGATTTTTTTATTTTTAACAAATCTTACAATTTTCACATTTTGTCCATTTCTTTATTTAGGGAACTTTGCGATTTTACAGTTTTCACAGTTTTTACAATTTTGAAAAATTTTCAGTTTTTACTATTTTGAAAAATTTCATTTTTTTATCTAATTTCGGAAATTTTCCGAAATCTTAAATTTTTTCGATTTTTGAATTTTTAGAATTTTCGCATTTACCTCGATTTTTTAATTTTAACAAATTTTACAGTTCTCCAATTTTGTCGATTTCTTAATTTGGAGAACTTTGTGATTTTACAGTTTAAACAGTTTTTACTATTTTAAAACCATTTAATTTTTTTATCTAATTTCGGAAATTTTCCGAAATTTTAAATTTTGTCGATTATTGAATTTTAGGATTTTTCTCGACTTTTTTTATTTTTTAAAAAAATTTACAATATTCAAATTTTGTCCATTTCTTTATTTACGAAACTTTGCGATTTTACAGTTTTCACAGTTTTTACAATTTTAAAAAAATTTTCTTTTTTATCGAATTTCGCAAAGTTTCCGAAATTTTTAATTTTTTTTTATTTTTGAATTTTTAGAATTTTTGCATTTTTCACGATTTTTTCATTTCAACAAAAATTACAATTTTCCAATTTTGTAGATTTCTTAATATAGAGAATTTTGTGATTTTGTCGATTTAACAGTTTTTACTATTTTGAAAAACATTAATTTTTTTATCTAATTTCGGAAATTTTCCGAAATCTTAAATTTTTTCGATTTTTGAATTTTCTGAATTTTAGCATTTTTCTTGATATTTTTAATTCAACAAAAATTACAATTTTCCAATTTTGGCGGTTTCTTTATTTAAAGAGCTTTGCGATTTTTAAGTTTTCACAGTCTTTACTATTTTGAAAAAATTTAATTTTTTTATCAAATTTCGGAAATTTTCCGAAATTTTAGATTTTGTCGATTGCTGAATTTTACGAATTTTTGCATATTTCTCAATTTTTTTATTTTAACAAAATTTACAATATTCAAATTTTGTCCATTTCTTTATTTAGGGAACTTTGCGATTTTACAGTTTTCACAGTTTTTACAATTTTTGGAAAAAAATTTTCTTTTTTATCAAATTTCGGAAAATTTCCGAAATTTTTAATTTTTTTTGATTTTTTAATTTTTAGAATTTTTGCATTTATCTCGATTTTTTCATTTCAACAAAAATTACAGTTTTCCAATTTTGTAGATTTCTAAATTAAGAGAAGTTTGTGATTTTGTCGATTATACAAATTTTATTATTTTGAAGAAAGTGTCTACTTTACTCAATTTCGGAAATTTTCCGAAATTTTAAATTTTTCCGATTTTTTAATTTCGTAAATTTTTGAATTTTTCTCGATTTTTTCATTTCAACAAAATTTACAATATTCCAATTTTGTATATTTCTTAATTTAAAAAGCTTTGTGATTTTTAAGTTTTCACAGTTTTTACTATTTTGAACAAAATTTCTTTTTTTTATCAAATTTCGGAAATTTTTAATTTTTTAGGTTTTTGAATTTAGGGAATTGTAGCATTTTTCTTGATATTTTTAATTCAACAAAAATTACAATTTTCCAATTTTGGCGATTTCTTTATTTTAAGAGCTTTGCGAATTTTAAGTTTTCACAGTCTTTACTATTTTGAAAAAATTTCATTTTTTTATCAAATTTCGTAAATTTTCCGAAATTTTAAATTTTTTTCGATTTTTGAATTAAGGGAATTTTAGCATTTTCTCAATTTTTTTTATTTATAACAAAAATTACAATATTCAAATTTTGTCTATTTCTTTATTTAGGGAACTTTGCGATTTTACAGTTTTCGCAGTTTTAACAATTTTGGAAAAATTTTCTTTTTTATCGAATTTCGGAAAGTTTCCAAAAGTTTTAATTTTTTTTGATTTTTGAATTTTTAGAATTTTTGCATTTTTCTTGATTTTTTAATTTCAGCAAAAATTATAATTTTCAAATATTTTAGATTTCTTAATTAAGAGAATTTTGTGATTTTGTCGATTTTACAGTTTTTACTATTTTGAAAATTTTTTTTTTTTTATCAAAATTTCAAAAGTTTTACAAAATTTTAATTTTTATCGATTTTTGAATTTTTGGAATTTTTTAATTTTTCTCGATTTTTTCATTTTAACAAAAATTACAATTCTCCAATTTTGTAGATTTCTTAATTTAGAGAATTTTGCGATTTTACAGTTTTTACAGTTTTTACTATTTTGAAAAAAAATTTCTTTGTTATCAAATTTCGAAAATTTTCGGAAATTTTAAATTTTTTTCGATTTTTGAATTTAGTTAATTTTAGCATTTTTCTTGATATTTTTAATTCAACAAAAATTACAATTTTCCAATTTTGGCGATTTCTTTATTAAAAGAGCTTTGCGATTTTTAAGTTTTCACAGTCTTTACTATTTGGAAAAAATTTAATTTTTTTATCAAATTTCGGAAATTTTCCGAAATTTTAAATTTTGTCGATTGTTGAATTTTAGGAACTTTTGCATTTTTCTCAATTTTTTTATTTTTAAAAAAATTTACAATATTCAAATTTTTTCCATTTCTTTATTTATGGAACTTTGCGATTTTACAGTTTTCACAGTTTTTACAATTTTGGAAAAATTTTCTTTTTTATCGAATTTCGGAAAGTTTCCGAAATTTTTAATTTTTTTTGATTTTTGCATTATTGCATTTTTCTCGATTTTTTTATTTCAACAAAAATTACAATTTTCCAATTTTGTAGATTTCTTAATTTAGAGAACTTTGCGATTTTGTCAATTTTACAGTCTTTGCTATTTTGAAAAAATTTTCTTTATTATCAAATATTCGGAAATTTTGCAAAATTTTAATTTTTTTCGATTTTTAAATTTTTAGAATTTTTGCATTTTTTCGATTTTTTTATTTCAACAAATATTACAATTTTCCAATTTTGTAGATTTCTTAATTTAGAGAACTTTGTGATTTTGTCAATTTCACAGTTTTTACTATTTTGAAAAATTTAATTTTTTTATCTAATTTCGGAAATTTTCCGAAATCTTGAATTTTTTCGATTTTTGAATTTTGGGAATCTTAGCATTTTTCTTGATATTTTTAATTCAACAAATTTTCAAATTTTCCAATTTTGTCGATTTCTTAATTTTGAGAACTTTGTGATTTTGTCGATTTAACAGTTTTTACTATTTTGAAAAAATTTAATTTTTCTATCAAATTTCGGAAATTTTCCGAAATTTTTAATTTTTTTTGATTTTGTAATTTTTGAATTTTTCTCGATTTTTTCATTTCAACAAAATTTACAATTTTTCAATTTTGTAGATTTCTTAATTTAGAAAACTTTGTGATTTTGTCGATTTTACAGTTTTAACTATTTTGAAAAAATTTTCTTTTTTTATCAAATTTTCGGAAATTTTGCAAAATTTTAATTTTTTTCGATTTTTGAATTTTTAGAATTTTTGCATTTTTCTCGATTTTTTTCATTACAACAAAAATTACAATTTTCCAATTTTGAAGATTTCTTAATTTAGGGAACTTTGCGATTTTACAGTTTTCACAGTTGTTACTATTTTGGAAAAATTTTCTTTTGTTATCAAATTTCGGAAATTTTCAATTTTTTCGATTTTTGAATTTAGGGAATTTTAGCATTTTTCTTGATAGTTTTAATTCAACAAAATTTACAATTTTCCAATTTTTGCGATTTATTTATTTAAAGAGCTTTGCGATTTTTAAGTTTTCACAGTCTTTACTATTTTGAAAATATTAAATTTTTTTATCAAATTTCGGAAATTTTCCGATTGTTGAATTTTTTGTCGATTGTTGAATTTTAGGAATTTTTGCATTTTTCTCGATTTTTTTTTTTTTTTTTAAATTAACAATATTCAAATTTTGTCCATTTCTTTATTTAGGGAACTTTGCGATTTTACAGTTTTTACAATTTTGGAAAAATTTTCTTTTTTATCAAATTTCGGAAAATTTTCGAAATTTTTAATTTTTTTTGATTTTTGAATTTTTAGAATTTTTGCATTTTTCTCGATTTTTTCATTTTAACAAAAATTACAATTTTCCAATTTTGTAGATTTCTAAATTAAGAGAAGTTTGTGATTTTGTCGATTATACAAATTTTATTATTTTGAAGAAAATATCTTCTTTATTCAATTTCGGAAATTTTCCGAAATTTTAAATTTTTCCGATTTTTGAATTTCTTAAATTTTTGAATTTATTTCAAAAGATTTACAAAATTTTAATTTTTATCGATTTTTGAATTTTTGGAATTTTTTAATTTTTCTCGATTTTTTCATTTTAACAAAAATTACAATTCTCCAATTTTGTAGATTTCTTAATTTAGAGAACTATGCGATTTTACAGTTTTTACAGTTTTTACTATTTTGAAAAAAAATTTCTTTTGTTATCAAATTTCGAAAATTTTCGGAAATTTTAAATTTTTTTCGATTTTTGAATTTAGTTAATTTTAGCATTTTTCTTGATATTTTTAATTCAACAAAAATTACAATTTTCCAATTTTGGCGATTTCTTTATTAAAAGAGCTTTGCGATTTTTAAGTTTTCGGAAATTTTCCGAAATTTTAAATTTTGTCGATTGTTGAATTTTAGGAACTTTTGCATTTTTCTCAATTTTTTTATTTTTAAAAAAATTTACAATATTCAAATTTTGTCCATTTCTTTATTTATGGAACTTTGCGATTTTACAGTTTTCACAGTTTTTACAATTTTGGAAAAATTTTCTTTTTTATCGAATTTCGGAAAGTTTCCGAAATTTTTAATTTTTTTTGATTTTTGCATTTTTCTCGATTTTTTCATTTCAACAAAAATTACAATTTTCCAATTTTGTAGATTTCTTAATTTAGAGAACTTTGCAATTTTGTCAATTTTACAGTCTTTGCTATTTTGAAAAAATTTTATTTTTTATCAAATATTCGGAAATTTTGCAAAATTTTAATTTTTTTCGATTTTTAAATTTTTAGAATTTTTGCATTTTTTCGATTTTTTCATTTCAACAAATATTACAATTTTCCAATTTTGTAGATTTCTTAATTTAGAGAACTTTGTGATTTTGTCAATTTCACAGTTTTTACTATTTTGAAAAATTTAATTTTTTTATCTAATTTCGGAAATTTTCCGAAATCTTGAATTTTTTCGATTTTTGAATTTTGGGAATCTTAGCATTTTTCTTGATATTTTTAATTCAACAAATTTTCAAATTTTCCAATTTTGTCGATTTCTTAATTTTGAGAACTTTGTGATTTTGTCGATTTAACAGTTTTTACTATTTTGAAAAAATTTAATTTTTCTATCAAATTTCGGAAATTTTCCGAAATTTTTAATTTTTTTTGATTTTTTTAATTTTTGAATTTTTCTCGATTTTTTCATTTCAACAAAAATTACAACTTTTCAATTTTGTAGATTTCTTAATTTAGAAAACTTTGTGATTTTGTCGATTTTACAGTTTTAACTATTTTGAAAAAATTTTCTTTTTTTATCAAATTTTCGGAAATTTTGCAAAATTTTAATTTTTTTCGATTTTTGAATTTTTAGAATTTTTGCATTTTTCTCGATTTTTTTCATTTCAACAAAAATTACAATTTTCCAATTTTGAAGATTTCTTAATTTAGGGAACTTTGCGATTTTACAGTTTTCACAGTTGTTACTATTTTGGAAAAATTTTCTTTTGTTATCAAATTTCGGAAATTTTCAATTTTTTCGATTTTTGAATTTAGGGAATTTTAGCATTTTTCTTGATAGTTTTAATTCAACAAAATTTACAATTTTCCAATTTTTGCGATTTATTTATTTAAAGAGCTTTGCGATTTTTAAGTTTTCACAGTCTTTACTATTTTGAAAATATTTAATTTTTTTATCAAATTTCGGAAATTTTCCGATTGTTGAATTTTTTGTCGATTGTTGAATTTTAGGAATTTTTGCATTTTTCTCGATTTTTTTTTTTTTTTTTAAATTAACAATATTCAAATTTTGTCCATTTCTTTATTTAGGGAACTTTGCGATTTTACAGTTTTTACAATTTTGGAAAAATTTTCTTTTTTATCAAATTTCGGAAAATTATCGAAATTTTTAATTTTTTTTGATTTTTGAATTTTTTGAATTTTTGAATTTTTCTCGATTTTTTCATTTTAACAAAAATTACAATTCTCCAATTTTGTAGATTTCTTAATTTAGAAAACTTTGCGATTTTACAGTTTTTACTATTTTGAAAAAAATTTCTTTTGTTATCAAATTTCGGAAATTTTAAATTTATTTGATTTTTGAATTAACGGAATTTTAGAATTTTTCTTGATATTTTTAATTCAACAAAAATTACAAATTTCCAATTTTGGCAATTTCTTTATTTAAAGAGCTTTGCGAATTTTAAGTTTTCACAGTCTTTACTATTTTGAAAAAAATTAATTTTTTTATCAAATTTCGGAAATTTTCCGAAATTTTAAATTTTGTCGATTGTTGAATTTTAGGAATTTTTGCATTTTTCTCGATTTTTTTTTTTTTTTTAAATTAACAATATTCAAATTTTGTCCATTTCTTTATTTAGGAAACTTTGCGATTTTATAGTTTTTACTTAAATTTTTTCGATTTTTGAATTTTGGGAATTTTAGCATTTTTCTTGATATTTTTAATTCAACAAAAATTACAATTTTCCAATTTTGGCGATTTCTTTATTTAAAGAGCTTTGCGATTTTTAAGTTTTCACAGTCTTTACTATTTTGAAAAAATTTAATTTTTTTATCAAATTTCGGAAATTTTCCGAAATTTTAGATTTTGTCGATTGCTGAATTTTACGAATTTTTGAATTTTTCTCAATTTTTTTATTTTAACAAAATTTACAATATTCAAATGTTGTCCATTTCTTTATTAAGGGAACTTTGCGATTTTACAGTTTTCACAGTTTTTACAATTTTGGAAAAATTTTCTTTTTTATCAAATTTCGGAAAATTTCCGAAATTTTTAATTTTTTTTTATTTTTTAATTTTTAGAATTTTTGCATTTATCTCGATTTTTTCATTTCAACAAAAATTACAGTTTTCCAATTTTGTAGATTTCTAAATTAAGAGAAGTTTGTGATTTTGTCGATTATACAAATTTTATTATTTTGAAGAAAATGTCTTCTTTATTCAATTTCGGAAATTTTCCGGAATTTTTAGAATTTTTGCATTTTTCTCGATTTTTTCATTTTAACAAAAATTACAATTTTCCAATTTTGTAGATTTCTAAATTAAGAGAAGTTTGTGATTTTGTCGATTATACAGATTTTATTATTTTGAAAAAAGTGTCTACTTTATTCAATTTCGGAAATTTTAAGAAATTTTAAATTTTTGCGATTTTTTAATTTCGTAAATTTTTGAATTTTTCTCGATTTTTTCATTTCAACAAAATTTACTATATTCCAATTTTGTATATTTCTTAATTTAAAAACCTTTGTGATTTTTAAGTTTTCACAGTTTTTACTATTTTGAACAAAATTTCTTTTTTTTATCAAATTTCGGAAATTTTAAATTTTTTAGGTTTTTGAATTTAGGGAATTGTAGCATTTTTCTTGATATTTTTAATTCAACAAAAATTACAATTTTCCAATTTTGGCGATTTCTTTATTTTAAGAGCTTTGCGAATTTTAAGTTTTCACAGTCTTTACTATTTTGAAAAAATTTAATTTTTTTTATCAAATTTCGTAAATTTTCCGAAATTTTAAATTTTTTTCGATTTTTGAATTAAGGGAATTTTAGCATTTTCTCAATTTTTTTTATTTATAACAAAAATTACAATATTCAAATTTTGTCTATTTCTTTATTTAGGGAACTTTGCGATTTTACAGTTTTCGCAGTTTTAACAATTTTGGAAAAATTTCCTTTTTTATCGAATTTCGGAAAGTTTCCAAAAGTTTTTATTTTTTTTGATTTTTGAATTTTTAGAATTTTTGCATTTTTCTCGATTTTTTAATTTCAACAAAAATTATAATTTTCAAATATTTTAGATTTCTTAATTCAGAGAACTTTG
Source organism: Drosophila immigrans (assembly GCA_963583835.1). Taxonomy (NCBI): domain Eukaryota; kingdom Metazoa; phylum Arthropoda; class Insecta; order Diptera; family Drosophilidae; genus Drosophila; species Drosophila immigrans. The sequence goes on along the minus strand of CAUZWO010000094.1, from coordinate 514,968 downwards.
TGATTTTGTCGATTTTACAGTTTTTACTATTTTGAAAATTTTTTTTTTTTATTAAAATTTCAAAAGATTTACAAAATTTTAATTTTTATCGATTTTTGAATTTTTGGAATTTTTTAATTTTTCTCGATTTTTTCATTTTAACAAAAATAACAATTCTCCAATTTTGTAGATTTCTTAATTTAGAGAACTATGCGATTTTACAGTTTTTACAGTTTTTACTATTTTGAAAAAAAATTTCTTTTGTTATCAAATTTCGAAAATTTTCGGAAATTTTAAATTTTTTTCGATTTTTGAATTTAGTTAATTTTAGCATTTTTCTTGATATTTTTAATTCAACAAAAATTACAATTTTCCAATTTTGGCGATTTCTTTATTAAAAGAGCTTTGCGATTTTTAAGTTTTCGGAAATTTTCCGAAATTTTAAATTTTGTCGATTGTTGAATTTTAGGAACTTTTGCATTTTTCTCAATTTTTTTATTTTTAAAAAAATTTACAATATTCAAATTTTGTCCATTTCTTTATTTATGGAACTTTGCGATTTTACAGTTTTCACAGTTTTTACAATTTTGGAAAAATTTTCTTTTTTATCGAATTTCGGAAAGTTTCCGAAATTTTTAATTTTTTTTGATTTTTGCATTTTTCTCGATTTTTTCATTTCAACAAAAATTACAATTTTCCAATTTTGTAGATTTCTTAATTTAGAGAACTTTGCAATTTTGTCAATTTTACAGTCTTTGCTATTTTGAAAAAATTTTATTTTTTATCAAATATTCGGAAATTTTGCAAAATTTTAATTTTTTTCGATTTTTAAATTTTTAGAATTTTTGCATTTTTTCGATTTTTTCATTTCAACAAATATTACAATTTTCCAATTTTGTAGATTTCTTAATTTAGAGAACTTTGTGATTTTGTCAATTTCACAGTTTTTACTATTTTGAAAAATTTAATTTTTTTATCTAATTTCGGAAATTTTCCGAAATCTTGAATTTTTTCGATTTTTGAATTTTGGGAATCTTAGCATTTTTCTTGATATTTTTAATTCAACAAATTTTCAAATTTTCCAATTTTGTCGATTTCTTAATTTTGAGAACTTTGTGATTTTGTCGATTTAACAGTTTTTACTATTTTGAAAAAATTTAATTTTTCTATCAAATTTCGGAAATTTTCCGAAATTTTTAATTTTTTTTGATTTTTTTAATTTTTGAATTTTTCTCGATTTTTTCATTTCAACAAAAATTACAACTTTTCAATTTTGTAGATTTCTTAATTTAGAAAACTTTGTGATTTTGTCGATTTTACAGTTTTAACTATTTTGAAAAAATTTTCTTTTTTTATCAAATTTTCGGAAATTTTGCAAAATTTTAATTTTTTTCGATTTTTGAATTTTTAGAATTTTTGCATTTTTCTCGATTTTTTTCATTTCAACAAAAATTACAATTTTCCAATTTTGAAGATTTCTTAATTTAGGGAACTTTGCGATTTTACAGTTTTCACAGTTGTTACTATTTTGGAAAAATTTTCTTTTGTTATCAAATTTCGGAAATTTTCAATTTTTTCGATTTTTGAATTTAGGGAATTTTAGCATTTTTCTTGATAGTTTTAATTCAACAAAATTTACAATTTTCCAATTTTTGCGATTTATTTATTTAAAGAGCTTTGCGATTTTTAAGTTTTCACAGTCTTTACTATTTTGAAAATATTTAATTTTTTTATCAAATTTCGGAAATTTTCCGATTGTTGAATTTTTTGTCGATTGTTGAATTTTAGGAATTTTTGCATTTTTCTCGATTTTTTTTTTTTTTTTTAAATTAACAATATTCAAATTTTGTCCATTTCTTTATTTAGGGAACTTTGCGATTTTACAGTTTTTACAATTTTGGAAAAATTTTCTTTTTTATCAAATTTCGGAAAATTATCGAAATTTTTAATTTTTTTTGATTTTTGAATTTTTTGAATTTTTGAATTTTTCTCGATTTTTTCATTTTAACAAAAATTACAATTCTCCAATTTTGTAGATTTCTTAATTTAGAAAACTTTGCGATTTTACAGTTTTTACTATTTTGAAAAAAATTTCTTTTGTTATCAAATTTCGGAAATTTTAAATTTATTTGATTTTTGAATTAACGGAATTTTAGAATTTTTCTTGATATTTTTAATTCAACAAAAATTACAAATTTCCAATTTTGGCAATTTCTTTATTTAAAGAGCTTTGCGAATTTTAAGTTTTCACAGTCTTTACTATTTTGAAAAAAATTAATTTTTTTATCAAATTTCGGAAATTTTCCGAAATTTTAAATTTTGTCGATTGTTGAATTTTAGGAATTTTTGCATTTTTCTCGATTTTTTTTTTTTTTTTAAATTAACAATATTCAAATTTTGTCCATTTCTTTATTTAGGAAACTTTGCGATTTTATAGTTTTTACTTAAATTTTTTCGATTTTTGAATTTTGGGAATTTTAGCATTTTTCTTGATATTTTTAATTCAACAAAAATTACAATTTTCCAATTTTGGCGATTTCTTTATTTAAAGAGCTTTGCGATTTTTAAGTTTTCACAGTCTTTACTATTTTGAAAAAATTTAATTTTTTTATCAAATTTCGGAAATTTTCCGAAATTTTAGATTTTGTCGATTGCTGAATTTTACGAATTTTTGAATTTTTCTCAATTTTTTTATTTTAACAAAATTTACAATATTCAAATGTTGTCCATTTCTTTATTAAGGGAACTTTGCGATTTTACAGTTTTCACAGTTTTTACAATTTTGGAAAAATTTTCTTTTTTATCAAATTTCGGAAAATTTCCGAAATTTTTAATTTTTTTTTATTTTTTAATTTTTAGAATTTTTGCATTTATCTCGATTTTTTCATTTCAACAAAAATTACAGTTTTCCAATTTTGTAGATTTCTAAATTAAGAGAAGTTTGTGATTTTGTCGATTATACAAATTTTATTATTTTGAAGAAAATGTCTTCTTTATTCAATTTCGGAAATTTTCCGGAATTTTTAGAATTTTTGCATTTTTCTCGATTTTTTCATTTTAACAAAAATTACAATTTTCCAATTTTGTAGATTTCTAAATTAAGAGAAGTTTGTGATTTTGTCGATTATACAGATTTTATTATTTTGAAAAAAGTGTCTACTTTATTCAATTTCGGAAATTTTAAGAAATTTTAAATTTTTGCGATTTTTTAATTTCGTAAATTTTTGAATTTTTCTCGATTTTTTCATTTCAACAAAATTTACTATATTCCAATTTTGTATATTTCTTAATTTAAAAACCTTTGTGATTTTTAAGTTTTCACAGTTTTTACTATTTTGAACAAAATTTCTTTTTTTTATCAAATTTCGGAAATTTTAAATTTTTTAGGTTTTTGAATTTAGGGAATTGTAGCATTTTTCTTGATATTTTTAATTCAACAAAAATTACAATTTTCCAATTTTGGCGATTTCTTTATTTTAAGAGCTTTGCGAATTTTAAGTTTTCACAGTCTTTACTATTTTGAAAAAATTTAATTTTTTTTATCAAATTTCGTAAATTTTCCGAAATTTTAAATTTTTTTCGATTTTTGAATTAAGGGAATTTTAGCATTTTCTCAATTTTTTTTATTTATAACAAAAATTACAATATTCAAATTTTGTCTATTTCTTTATTTAGGGAACTTTGCGATTTTACAGTTTTCGCAGTTTTAACAATTTTGGAAAAATTTCCTTTTTTATCGAATTTCGGAAAGTTTCCAAAAGTTTTTATTTTTTTTGATTTTTGAATTTTTAGAATTTTTGCATTTTTCTCGATTTTTTAATTTCAACAAAAATTATAATTTTCAAATATTTTAGATTTCTTAATTCAGAGAACTTTGTGATTTTGTCGATTTTACAGTTTTTACTATTTTGAAAATTTTTTTTTTTTATTAAAATTTCAAAAGATTTACAAAATTTTAATTTTTATCGATTTTTGAATTTTTGGAATTTTTTAATTTTTCTCGATTTTTTCATTTTAACAAAAATAACAATTCTCCAATTTTGTAGATTTCTTAATTTAGAGAACTATGCGATTTTACAGTTTTTACAGTTTTTACTATTTTGAAAAAAAATTTCTTTTGTTATCAAATTTCGAAAATTTTCGGAAATTTTAAATTTTTTTCGATTTTTGAATTTAGTTAATTTTAGCATTTTTCTTGATATTTTTAATTCAACAAAAATTACAATTTTCCAATTTTGGCGATTTCTTTATTAAAAGAGCTTTGCGATTTTTAAGTTTTCGGAAATTTTCCGAAATTTTAAATTTTGTCGATTGTTGAATTTTAGGAACTTTTGCATTTTTCTCAATTTTTTTATTTTTAAAAAAATTTACAATATTCAAATTTTGTCCATTTCTTTATTTATGGAACTTTGCGATTTTACAGTTTTCACAGTTTTTACAATTTTGGAAAAATTTTCTTTTTTATCGAATTTCGGAAAGTTTCCGAAATTTTTAATTTTTTTTGATTTTTGCATTTTTCTCGATTTTTTCATTTCAACAAAAATTACAATTTTCCAATTTTGTAGATTTCTTAATTTAGAGAACTTTGCAATTTTGTCAATTTTACAGTCTTTGCTATTTTGAAAAAATTTTATTTTTTATCAAATATTCGGAAATTTTGCAAAATTTTAATTTTTTTCGATTTTTAAATTTTTAGAATTTTTGCATTTTTTCGATTTTTTCATTTCAACAAATATTACAATTTTCCAATTTTGTAGATTTCTTAATTTAGAGAACTTTGTGATTTTGTCAATTTCACAGTTTTTACTATTTTGAAAAATTTAATTTTTTTATCTAATTTCGGAAATTTTCCGAAATCTTGAATTTTTTCGATTTTTGAATTTTGGGAATCTTAGCATTTTTCTTGATATTTTTAATTCAACAAATTTTCAAATTTTCCAATTTTGTCGATTTCTTAATTTTGAGAACTTTGTGATTTTGTCGATTTAACAGTTTTTACTATTTTGAAAAAATTTAATTTTTCTATCAAATTTCGGAAATTTTCCGAAATTTTTATTTTTTTTTGATTTTTTTAATTTTTGAATTTTTCTCGATTTTTTTATTTCAACAAAATTTACAATTTTTCAATTTTGTAGATTTCTTAATTTAGAAAACTTTGTGATTTTGTCGATTTTACAGTTTTAACTATTTTGAAAAAATTTTCTTTTTTTATCAAATTTTCGGAAATTTTGCAAAATTTTAATTTTTTTCGATTTTTGAATTTTTAGAATTTTTGCATTTTTCTCGATTTTTTTCATTTCAACAAAAATTACAATTTTCCAATTTTGAAGATTTCTTAATTTAGGGAACTTTGCGATTTTACAGTTTTCACAGTTGTTACTATTTTGGAAAAATTTTCTTTTGTTATCAAATTTCGGAAATTTTCAATTTTTTCGATTTTTGAATTTAGGGAATTTTAGCATTTTTCTTGATAGTTTTAATTCAACAAAATTTACAATTTTCCAATTTTTGCGATTTATTTATTTAAAGAGCTTTGCGATTTTTAAGTTTTCACAGTCTTTACTATTTTGAAAATATTAAATTTTTTTATCAAATTTCGGAAATTTTCCGATTGTTGAATTTTTTGTCGATTGTTGAATTTTAGGAATTTTTGCATTTTTCTCGATTTTTTTTTTTTTTTTTAAATTAACAATATTCAAATTTTGTCCATTTCTTTATTTAGGGAACTTTGCGATTTTACAGTTTTTACAATTTTGGAAAAATTTTCTTTTTTATCAAATTTCGGAAAATTTTCGAAATTTTTAATTTTTTTTGATTTTTGAATTTTTTGAATTTTTGAATTTTTCTCGATTTTTTCATTTTAACAAAAATTACAATTTTCCAATTTTGTAGATTTCTAAATTAAGAGAAGTTTGTGATTTTGTCGATTATACAAATTTTATTATTTTGAAGAAAATGTCTTCTTTATTCAATTTCGGAAATTTTCCGAAATTTTAAATTTTTCCGATTTTTGAATTTCTTAAATTTTTGAATTTTTCTCGATTTTTTCATTTTAACAAAAATTACAATTCTCCAATTTTGTAGATTTCTTAATTTAGAGAACTTTGCGATTTTACAGTTTTTACTATTTTGAAAAAAATTTCTTTTGTTATCAAATTTCGGAAATTTTAAATTTTTTCGATTTTTGAATTAACGGAATTTTAGCATTTTTCTTGATATTTTTAATTCAACAAAAATTACAATTTTCCAATTTTGGCGATTTCTTTATTTAAAGAGCTTTGCGAATTTTAGGTTTTCACAGTCTTTACTATTTTGAAAAAATTAAATTTTTTTATCAAATTTCGGAAATTTTCCGAAATTTTAAATTTTGTCGATTGTTGAATTTTAGGAATTTTTGCATTTTTCTCGATTTTTTTTTTTTTTTTAAATTAACAATATTTAAATTTTGTCCATTTCTTTATTTAGGGAATTTTGCGATTTTATAGTTTTTACAATTTTGGAAAAATTTTCTTTTTTATCAAATTTCGGAACATTTTCGAAATTTTTAATTTTTTTTGATTTTTGAATTTTTAGAATTTTTGCATTTTTCTCGATTTTTTCATTTTAACAAAAATTACAATTCTCCAATTTTGTAGATTTCTTAATTTAGAGAACTTTGCGATTTTACAGTTTTTACAGTTTTTACTATTTTGAAAAAAAATTTTTTTGTTATCAAATTTCGAAAATTTTCGGAAATTTTAAATTTTTTAGGTTTTTGAATTTAGGGAATTGTAGCATTTTTCTTGATATTTTTAATTCAACAAAAATTACAATTTTCCAATTTTGTAGATTTCTTAATTTAGAGAACTTTGCAATTTTGTCAATTTTACAGTCTTTGCTATTTTGAAAAAATTTTATTTTTTATCAAATATTCGGAAATTTTGCAAAATTTTAATTTTTTTCGATTTTTAAATTTTTAGAATTTTTGCATTTTTTCGATTTTTTCATTTCAACAAATATTACAATTTTCCAATTTTGTAGATTTCTTAATTTAGAGAACTTTGTGATTTTGTCAATTTCACAGTTTTTACTATTTTGAAAAATTTAATTTTTTTATCTAATTTCGGAAATTTTCCGAAATCTTGAATTTTTTCGATTTTTGAATTTTGGGAATCTTAGCATTTTTCTTGATATTTTTAATTCAACAAATTTTCAAATTTTCCAATTTTGTCGATTTCTTAATTTTGAGAACTTTGTGATTTTGTCGATTTAACAGTTTTTACTATTTTGAAAAAATTTAATTTTTCTATCAAATTTCGGAAATTTTCCGAAATTTTTAATTTTTTTTGATTTTTTTAATTTTTGAATTTTTCTCGATTTTTTCATTTCAACAAAAATTACAATTTTTCAATTTTGTAGATTTCTTAATTAAGAAAACTTTGTGATTTTGTCGATTTTACAGTTTTAACTATTTTGAAAAATTTTTTTTTTTTTTTTCGGAAATTTTGCAAAATTTTAATTTTTTTCGATTTTTGAATTTTTAGAATTTTTGCATTTTTCTCGATTTTTTTCATTTCAACAAAAATTACAATTTTCCAATTTTGAAGATTTCTTAATTTAGGGAACTTTGCGATTTTACAGTTTTCACAGTTGTTACTATTTTGGAAAAATTTTCTTTTGTTATCAAATTTCGGATATTTTCAATTTTTTTGATTTTTGAATTTAGGGAATTTTAGCATTTTTCTTGATAGTTTTAATTCAACAAAATTTACAATTTTCCAATTTTTGCGATTTATTTATTTAAAGAGCTTTGCGATTTTTAAGTTTTCACAGTCTTTACTATTTTGAAAATATTAAATTTTTTTATCAAATTTCGGAAATTTTCCGATTGTTGAATTTTTTGTCGATTGTTGAATTTTAGGAATTTTTGCATTTTTCTCGATTTTTTTTTTTTTTTTAAATTAACAATATTCAAATTTTGTCCATTTCTTTATTTAGGGAACTTTGCGATTTTACAGTTTTTACAATTTTGGAAAAATTTTCTTTTTTATCAAATTTCGGAAAATTTTCGAAATTTTTAATTTTTTTTGATTTTTGAATTTTTTGAATTTTTGAATTTTTCTCGATTTTTTCATTTTAACAAAAATTACAATTTTCCAATTTTGTAGATTTCTAAATTAAGAGAAGTTTGTGATTTTGTCAATTATACAAATTTTATTATTTTGAAGAAAATGTCTTCTTTATTCAATTTCGGAAATTTTCCGAAATTTTAAATTTTTCCGATTTTTGAATTTCTTAAATTTTTGAATTTTTCTCGATTTTTTCATTTTAACAAAAATTACAATTCTCCAATTTTGTAGATTTCTTAATTTAGAGAACTTTGCGATTTTACAGTTTTTACTATTTTGAAAAAAATTTCTTTTGTTATCAAATTTCGGAAATTTTAAATTTTTTCGATTTTTGAATTAACGGAATTTTAGCATTTTTCTTGATATTTTTAATTCAACAAAAATTACAATTTTCCAATTTTGGCGATTTCTTTATTTAAAGAGCTTTGCGAATTTTAAGTTTTCACAGTCTTTACTATTTTGAAAATATTTAATTTTTTTATCAAATTTCGGAAATTTTCCGAAATTTTAAATTTTGTCGATTGTTGAATTTTAGGAATTTTTGCATTTTTCTCGTTTTTTTTTTTTTTTAAATTAACAATATTTAAATTTTGTCCATTTCTTTATTTAGGGAACTTTGCGATTTTATAGTTTTCACAATTTTGGAAAAATTTTCTTTTTTATCAAATTTCGGAAAATTTTCGAAATCTTTAATTTTTTTTGATTTTTGAATTTTTAGAATTTTTGCATTTTTCTCGATTTTTTCATTTTAACAAAAATTACAATTTTCCAAATTTGGCGATTTCTTTATTTAAAGAGCTTTGCGAATTTTAAGTTTACTATTTTGAAAAAATTTAATTTTTTTATCAAATTTCGGAAATTTTCCGAAATTTTAAATTTTGTCGATTGTTGAATTTTAGGAATATTTGCATTTTTCTCGATTTTTTTTTATTTGTAAAAATTTAATTTTTTTATCTTATTTCGGAAATTTTCCGAAATCTTAAATTTTTTCGATTTTTGAATTTTTAGAATTTTTGCATTTTTCTCGATTTTTTCTTTCCATCAAAAATTACAATTTTCCAATTTTGTAGATTTCTTAATTTAGAGAACTTTGTGATTTTGTCAATTTTACAGTCTTTACTATTTTGAAAAAATTTTCTTTTTTATCAAATTTTCGGAAATTTTGCAAAATTTTAATTTTTTTGATTTTTTAATTTTTAGAATTTTTGCATTTTTCTCAATTTTTTCATTTTAACAAAAATTACAATTTTCCAATCCTGTAGATTTCTAAATTAAGAGAAGTTTGTGATTTTGTCGATTATACAGATTTTATTATTTTGAAGAAAGTGTCTACTTTATTCAATTTCGGAAATTTTCCGAAATTTTAAATTTTTCCGATTTTTGAATTTCTTAAATTTTTCTCGATTTTTTCATTTCAACAAAATTTACAATATTCCAATTTTGTATATTTCTTAATTTAAAAAGCTTTGAGATTTTTAAGTTTTCACAGTTTTTACTATTTTGAAAAAATTTAATTTATTTATCAAATTTCGTAAATTTTCCGAAATTTTAAATTTTTTCGATTTTTGAATTAAGGGAATTTTAGCATTTTTCTCAATTTTTTTTATTTATAACATAAATTACAATATTCAAATTTTGTCAATTTCTTTATTTAGGGAACTTTGCGATTTTACAGTTTTCGCAGTTTTAACAATTTTGGAAAAATTTTCTTTTTTATCGAATTTCGGAAAGTTTCCAAAAGTTTTTATTTTTTTTGATTTTTGAATTTTTGCATTTTTCTCGATTTTTTAATTTCAACAAAAATTATAATTTTCAAATATTTAAGATTTCTTAATTAAGAGAACTTTGTGATTTTGTCGATTTTACAGTTTTTACTATTTTGAAAATTTTTTTTTTTTTTTATCAAAATTTCAAAAGTTTTGCAAAATTTAAATTTTTATCGATTTTTGAAATTTGGAATTTTTTTAATTTTTCTCGATTTTTTCATTTTAACAAAAATTACAATTCTCCAATTTTGTAGATTTCTTAATTTAGAGAACTTTGTGATTTTGTCGATTTTACAGTTTTTACTATTTTGAAAAAATTTTCTTTTTTTTATCAAATTTTCGGAAGATTTGCAAAATTTTAATTTATTTCGATTTTTTGAATTTTTAGAATTTTCGCATTTTTCTCGATTTTTTCATTTCAACAAAAATTAAAATTTTACAATTTTGTAGATTTCTTAATTTAGAAAACTTTGTGATTTTGTCGATTTTACAGTTTTTACTATTTTGAAAAAATGTTCTTTTTTATCAAAGTTTCGGAAATTTTGCAAAATTTTAATTTTTTTCGATTTTTGAATTTTTAGAATTTTTGCATTTTTCTCGATTTTTTTCATTTCAATAAAAATTACAATTTTCCAATTTTGAAGATTTCTTAATTTAGGGAACTTTGCGATTTTACAGTTTTCACTGTTGTTACTATTTTGGAAAAACTTTCTTTTGTTATCAAATATCGGAAATTTTCAATTTTTTCGATTTTTGAATTTAGGGAATTTTAGTATTTTTCTTGATAGTTTTGAAAAAATTAAATTTTTTTTATCAAATTTCGGAAATTTTCCAAAATTTTAAATTTTGTCGATTGTTGAATTTTAGGAATTTTTCATTTTTCTCAATTTTTTTATTTTAACAAAATTTACAATATTAAAAATTTGTCCATTTCTTTATTAAGGGAATTTTGGAAAAATTTTCTTTTTTATCAAATTTCGGAAAATTTCCGAAATTGTTAATTTTTTTTTATTTTTAAATTTTTAGAATTTTCGCATTTTTCTCGATTTTTTCATTTCAACAAAAATTACAATTTTCCAATTTTTTAGATTTCTTAATTTAGAAAATTTTGTGATTTTGTCGATTTAACAGTTTTTAATATTTTGAAAAAATTATCTTTTTTTATCAAATTTCGGAAATTTTCGGAAATTTTAAATTTTTTCGATTTTTAAATTTAGGGAATTTTAGCATTTTTCTTGATATTTTTAATTCAACAAAAATTACAATTTTCCAATTTTGGCGATTTCTTTATTTAAAGATCTTTGCGATTTTTAAGTTTTCACAGTCTTTACTATTTTGAAAAAATTTAATTTTTTTATCAAATTTCGGAAATTTTCCGAAATTTTAGATTTTGTCGATTGCTGAATTTTACGAATTTTTGAATTTTTCTCAATTTTTTTATTTTAACAAAATTTACAATATTCAAATTTTGCCCATTTCTTTATTTAGGGAACTTTGCGATTTTACAGTTTTCACAGTTTTTACAATTTTGGAAAAATTTTCTTTTTTATCGAATTTCGGAAAGTTTCCGAAATTTTGAATTTTTTTTTGATTTTTGAATATTAAGAATTTTTCCATTTTTCTCGATATTTTCATTTCAACAAAAATTAAAATTTTCCAATTTTTTAGATTTCTTAATTTAGAGAACTTTGTGATTTTGTCGATTTTACAGTTTTTACTATTTTGAAAAAATTTTCTTTTTTTTATCAAATTTTCGGAAGATTTGCAAAATTTTAATTTATTTCGATATTTTGAATTTTTAGAATTTTCGCATTTTTCCCGATTTTTTCATTTCAACAAAAATTAAATATTTCCAATTTTGTAGATTTCTTAATTAATTTCGAACTTTGCGATTTTACAGTTTTTACAGTTTTTAAAATTTTGAAAATATTTATTGTTTTTATCGAATTTTGGAAAGTTTCCGTCATTTTTAATTTTTTTTTATTTCTGAATTTTTAGAATTTTTAGAATTTTTGCATTTTACTCGATTTTTTCATTTCAACAAAAATTACAATTTTCTAGTTTTTTAGATTTCTTTATTTATAGAAATTTTATGATTTTGTCGATATTACAGTTTTTTTCTATTATGAAAAAATTTTATTTTTTTATCAAATTTTCGGAAATTTTTCAAAATTTTAGTTTTTTTCGATTTTTGAATTTTTAGAATTTTCGCATTTTGCTTGATTTTTTCATTTCAACAAAAATTACAATTTTCCAATTTTGTAGATTTCTTAATTTAGAGAACTTTGCGATTTTACAGTTTTCACAGTTTTTTACAATTTTGGAAAAATTTTCTTTTTTATCGAATTTCGAAAAGTTTCCGAAATTTTTAATTTTTTTTGATTTTTTAATTTTTAGAATTTTTCCATTTTTCTCAATATTTTCATTTCAACAAAAATTAAAATTTTCCAATTTATTAGATTTATTAATTTAGAGAATTTTGTGATTTTGTCGATTTTACAGTTTTTACTATATAATTTTTAATTTTTTTTTTTTTTTGCATTTTTAGAATTTTTGCATTTTTCTCGATTTTTTCATTTCAACAAAAATTACAATTTTCCAAGTTTTTAGATTTCTTAATTTAGAGAGCTTTGTGATTTTGTCCATTTTACAGTTTTTACTATTCTGAAAAAATGTTATTTTTTTTATCAAATTTTCGGAAATTTAGCAAAATTTTAACTTTTTTCGATTTTTGAATTCTTAGAATTTTCGCATTTTTCTCGATTTTTTCATTTCACCAAAAATTAAAATTTTCCAATTTTGTAGATTTCATAATTTAGAGAACTTTGCGATTTTAATTTTTTTAATCAAATTTCGTAAATTTCCCGAAATTTTAAATTTTTTGATTTTTGAATTTTAAGAATATTTGCATTTTTCTCGTTTTTTTTTTTTTTTTTAAATTAACAATATTCAAATTTTGTCCATTTCTTTATTTAGGGAACTTTGGGATTTTACAGCTTTCACAGTTTTTACAATTTTAAAAAAAATTTTCTTTTTTATCGAATTTCGGAAAGTTTCCAAAAGTTTTTATTTTTTTTTATTTTTGACTTTTTAGAATTTTTGCATTTTTCTCGATTTTTTCATTTCAACAAAAATTACAATTTTCCAATTTTGTAGATTTCTAAATAAAGAGAAGTTTGTGATTTTGTCGATTAAAGAAATTTTATTATTTTGAAGAAAGGGTCGTCTTTATTCAATTTCGAAAATTTTCCGAAATTTCAAATTTTTCCGATTTTTTAATTTTTTAAATTTTTGAATTTTTCTCGATTTTTTCATTTCAACAAAATTTACAATATTCCAATTTTGTATATTTCTTAAAAGCTTTGCGATTTTTAAGTTTTCACAGTTTTTACTATTTTGAACAAAATTTCTTTTGTTATTAAATTTCGAAAATTTTCCGAAATTTTAAATTTTTTCGATTTTTGAATTAAGGGAATTTTAGCATTTTTCTTGATATTTTTAATTCAACAAAAATTACAATTTTCCAATTTTGGCGATTTCTTTATTTAGAGAACTTTGCGATTTTACAGTTTTTACAGTTTTTAAAATTTTGAAAATATTTAATTTTTTTATCGAATTTCGAAAAGTTTCCGTAATTTTTAATCTTTTTTGATTTTTGAATTTTTAGAATTTTTGCAATTTTCTCGATTTTTTTCATTTCAACAAAAATTACAATTTTCAAATTTTTTAGATTTCTTAATTAAGAGAACTTTGTGATTTTGACGATTTTACAGTTTTTACTATTTTGAAAAAATTTTCTTTTTTTATCAAAATTTCAAAAGTTTTGCAAAATTTTAATTTTTATCGATTTTTGAATTTTTTGAATTTTTTAATTTTTCTCGATTTTTTCATTTCAACAAAAATTACAATTCTCCAATTTTGTAGATTTCTTAATTTAGAGAACTTTGTGATTTTGTCAATTTTACAGTCTTTACTATTTTGAAAAAATTTTCTTTTTTATCAAATTTTCGGAAATTTTCCGAAATTTTAAATTTTGTCGATTGTTGAATTTTAGGAATATTTGCATTTTTCTCGATTTTTTTTTATTTGTAAAAATTTAATTTTTTTATCTTATTTCGGAAATTTTCCGAAATCTTAAATTTTTTCGATTTTTGAATTTTTAGAATTTTTGCATTTTTCTCGATTTTTTCTTTCCATCAAAAATTACAATTTTCCAATTTTGTAGATTTCTTAATTTAGAGAACTTTGTGATTTTGTCAATTTTACAGTCTTTACTATTTTGAAAAAATTTTCTTTTTTATCAAATTTTCGGAAAATTTTCGAAATCTTTAATTTTTTTTGATTTTTGAATTTTTAGAATTTTTGCATTTTTCTCGATTTTTTCATTTTAACAAAAATTACAATTTTCCAAATTTGGCGATTTCTTTATTTAAAGAGCTTTGCGAATTTTAAGTTTACTATTTTGAAAAAATTTAATTTTTTTATCAAATTTCGGAAATTTTCCGAAATTTTAAATTTTGTCGATTGTTGAATTTTAGGAATATTTGCATTTTTCTCGATTTTTTTTTATTTGTAAAAATTTAATTTTTTTATCTTATTTCGGAAATTTTCCGAAATCTTAAATTTTTTCGATTTTTGAATTTTTAGAATTTTTGCATTTTTCTCGATTTTTTCTTTCCATCAAAAATTACAATTTTCCAATTTTGTAGATTTCTTAATTTAGAGAACTTTGTGATTTTGTCAATTTTACAGTCTTTACTATTTTGAAAAAATTTTCTTTTTTATCAAATTTTCGGAAATTTTGCAAAATTTTAATTTTTTTGATTTTTTAATTTTTAGAATTTTTGCATTTTTCTCAATTTTTTCATTTTAACAAAAATTACAATTTTCCAATCCTGTAGATTTCTAAATTAAGAGAAGTTTGTGATTTTGTCGATTATACAGATTTTATTATTTTGAAGAAAGTGTCTACTTTATTCAATTTCGGAAATTTTCCGAAATTTTAAATTTTTCCGATTTTTGAATTTCTTAAATTTTTCTCGATTTTTTCATTTCAACAAAATTTACAATATTCCAATTTTGTATATTTCTTAATTTAAAAAGCTTTGAGATTTTTAAGTTTTCACAGTTTTTACTATTTTGAAAAAATTTAATTTATTTATCAAATTTCGTAAATTTTCCGAAATTTTAAATTTTTTCGATTTTTGAATTAAGGGAATTTTAGCATTTTTCTCAATTTTTTTTATTTATAACATAAATTACAATATTCAAATTTTGTCAATTTCTTTATTTAGGGAACTTTGCGATTTTACAGTTTTCGCAGTTTTAACAATTTTGGAAAAATTTTCTTTTTTATCGAATTTCGGAAAGTTTCCAAAAGTTTTTATTTTTTTTGATTTTTGAATTTTTGCATTTTTCTCGATTTTTTAATTTCAACAAAAATTATAATTTTCAAATATTTAAGATTTCTTAATTAAGAGAACTTTGTGATTTTGTCGATTTTACAGTTTTTACTATTTTGAAAATTTTTTTTTTTTTTTATCAAAATTTCAAAAGTTTTGCAAAATTTAAATTTTTATCGATTTTTGAAATTTGGAATTTTTTTAATTTTTCTCGATTTTTTCATTTTAACAAAAATTACAATTCTCCAATTTTGTAGATTTCTTAATTTAGAGAACTTTGTGATTTTGTCGATTTTACAGTTTTTACTATTTTGAAAAAATTTTCTTTTTTTTATCAAATTTTCGGAAGATTTGCAAAATTTTAATTTATTTCGATTTTTTGAATTTTTAGAATTTTCGCATTTTTCTCGATTTTTTCATTTCAACAAAAATTAAAATTTTACAATTTTGTAGATTTCTTAATTTAGAAAACTTTGTGATTTTGTCGATTTTACAGTTTTTACTATTTTGAAAAAATGTTCTTTTTTATCAAAGTTTCGGAAATTTTGCAAAATTTTAATTTTTTTCGATTTTTGAATTTTTAGAATTTTTGCATTTTTCTCGATTTTTTTCATTTCAATAAAAATTACAATTTTCCAATTTTGAAGATTTCTTAATTTAGGGAACTTTGCGATTTTACAGTTTTCACTGTTGTTACTATTTTGGAAAAACTTTCTTTTGTTATCAAATATCGGAAATTTTCAATTTTTTCGATTTTTGAATTTAGGGAATTTTAGTATTTTTCTTGATAGTTTTGAAAAAATTAAATTTTTTTTATCAAATTTCGGAAATTTTCCAAAATTTTAAATTTTGTCGATTGTTGAATTTTAGGAATTTTTCATTTTTCTCAATTTTTTTATTTTAACAAAATTTACAATATTCAAAATTTGTCCATTTCTTTATTAAGGGAATTTTGGAAAAATTTTCTTTTTTATCAAATTTCGGAAAATTTCCGAAATTGTTAATTTTTTTTTATTTTTAAATTTTTAGAATTTTCGCATTTTTCTCGATTTTTTCATTTCAACAAAAATTACAATTTTCCAATTTTTTAGATTTCTTAATTTAGAAAATTTTGTGATTTTGTCGATTTAACAGTTTTTAATATTTTGAAAAAATTATCTTTTTTTATCAAATTTCGGAAATTTTCGGAAATTTTAAATTTTTTCGATTTTTAAATTTAGGGAATTTTAGCATTTTTCTTGATATTTTTAATTCAACAAAAATTACAATTTTCCAATTTTGGCGATTTCTTTATTTAAAGATCTTTGCGATTTTTAAGTTTTCACAGTCTTTACTATTTTGAAAAAATTTAATTTTTTTATCAAATTTCGGAAATTTTCCGAAATTTTAGATTTTGTCGATTGCTGAATTTTACGAATTTTTGAATTTTTCTCAATTTTTTTATTTTAACAAAATTTACAATATTCAAATTTTGCCCATTTCTTTATTTAGGGAACTTTGCGATTTTACAGTTTTCACAGTTTTTACAATTTTGGAAAAATTTTCTGCAAAATTTTAATTTATTTCGATATTTTGAATTTTTAGAATTTTCGCATTTTTCCCGATTTTTTCATTTCAACAAAAATTAAATATTTCCAATTTTGTAGATTTCTTAATTAATTTCGAACTTTGCGATTTTACAGTTTTTACAGTTTTTAAAATTTTGAAAATATTTATTGTTTTTATCGAATTTTGGAAAGTTTCCGTCATTTTTAATTTTTTTTTATTTCTGAATTTTTAGAATTTTTAGAATTTTTGCATTTTACTCGATTTTTTCATTTCAACAAAAATTACAATTTTCTAGTTTTTTAGATTTCTTTATTTATAGAAATTTTATGATTTTGTCGATATTACAGTTTTTTTCTATTATGAAAAAATTTTATTTTTTTATCAAATTTTCGGAAATTTTTCAAAATTTTAGTTTTTTTCGATTTTTGAATTTTTAGAATTTTCGCATTTTGCTTGATTTTTTCATTTCAACAAAAATTACAATTTTCCAATTTTGTAGATTTCTTAATTTAGAGAACTTTGCGATTTTACAGTTTTCACAGTTTTTTACAATTTTGGAAAAATTTTCTTTTTTATCGAATTTCGAAAAGTTTCCGAAATTTTTAATTTTTTTTGATTTTTTAATTTTTAGAATTTTTCCATTTTTCTCAATATTTTCATTTCAACAAAAATTAAAATTTTCCAATTTTTTAGATTTATTAATTTAGAGAATTTTGTGATTTTGTCGATTTTACAGTTTTTACTATATAATTTTTAATTTTTTTTTTTTTTTGCATTTTTAGAATTTTTGCATTTTTCTCGATTTTTTCATTTCAACAAAAATTACAATTTTCCAAGTTTTTAGATTTCTTAATTTAGAGAGCTTTGTGATTTTGTCCATTTTACAGTTTTTACTATTCTGAAAAAATGTTATTTTTTTTATCAAATTTTCGGAAATTTAGCAAAATTTTAACTTTTTTCGATTTTTGAATTCTTAGAATTTTCGCATTTTTCTCGATTTTTTCATTTCACCAAAAATTAAAATTTTCCAATTTTGTAGATTTCATAATTTAGAGAACTTTGCGATTTTAATTTTTTTAATCAAATTTCGTAAATTTCCCGAAATTTTAAATTTTTTGATTTTTGAATTTTAAGAATATTTGCATTTTTCTCGTTTTTTTTTTTTTTTTTAAATTAACAATATTCAAATTTTGTCCATTTCTTTATTTAGGGAACTTTGGGATTTTACAGCTTTCACAGTTTTTACAATTTTAAAAAAAATTTTCTTTTTTATCGAATTTCGGAAAGTTTCCAAAAGTTTTTATTTTTTTTTATTTTTGACTTTTTAGAATTTTTGCATTTTTCTCGATTTTTTCATTTCAACAAAAATTACAATTTTCCAATTTTGTAGATTTCTAAATAAAGAGAAGTTTGTGATTTTGTCGATTAAAGAAATTTTATTATTTTGAAGAAAGGGTCGTCTTTATTCAATTTCGAAAATTTTCCGAAATTTCAAATTTTTCCGATTTTTTAATTTTTTAAATTTTTGAATTTTTCTCGATTTTTTCATTTCAACAAAATTTACAATATTCCAATTTTGTATATTTCTTAAAAGCTTTGCGATTTTTAAGTTTTCACAGTTTTTACTATTTTGAACAAAATTTCTTTTGTTATTAAATTTCGAAAATTTTCCGAAATTTTAAATTTTTTCGATTTTTGAATTAAGGGAATTTTAGCATTTTTCTTGATATTTTTAATTCAACAAAAATTACAATTTTCCAATTTTGGCGATTTCTTTATTTAGAGAACTTTGCGATTTTACAGTTTTTACAGTTTTTAAAATTTTGAAAATATTTAATTTTTTTATCGAATTTCGAAAAGTTTCCGTAATTTTTAATCTTTTTTGATTTTTGAATTTTTAGAATTTTTGCAATTTTCTCGATTTTTTTCATTTCAACAAAAATTACAATTTTCAAATTTTTTAGATTTCTTAATTAAGAGAACTTTGTGATTTTGACGATTTTACAGTTTTTACTATTTTGAAAAAATTTTCTTTTTTTATCAAAATTTCAAAAGTTTTGCAAAATTTTAATTTTTATCGATTTTTGAATTTTTTGAATTTTTTAATTTTTCTCGATTTTTTCATTTCAACAAAAATTACAATTTTTCAAATTTTTTAGATTTCTTAATTTAGAGAACTTTGCGATTTTACAGTTTTGACTATTTTGAAAAAAATTTCTTTTGATATCAAATTTCGGAAATTTTAAATTTTTTCGATTTTTGAATTGAGGGAACTTTAGCATTTTTCTTGATATTTTCCAATTTTGTAGATTTCTAAATTAAGAGAAGTTTGTGATTTTGTCGATTATACAGATTTTATTATTTTGAAGAAAGTGTCTACTTTATTCAATTTCGGAAATTTTCCGAAATTTTAAATTTTTCCGATTTTTGAATTTCTTAAATTTTTTAATTTTTCTCGATTTTTTCATTTCAACAAAAATTACAATTTTCCAATTTTGTAGATTTCTTAATTTAGAGAACTTTTTGTTTTTGTTAATTTTGCAGTCTCTGCTTTTTTGAAAAAATTTTCTTTTTTATCATATATTCGGAAATTTTGCAAAATTTTAATTTTTTTCGATTTTTAAATTTTTAGAATTTTTGCATTTTTCTCGATTTTTTCATTTCAACAAAAATTACAATTTTCCAATTTTTTAGATTTCTTAATTTAGAGAACTTTGTGATTTTGTCGATTTTACAGTTTTTACTATTTTGAAAAAATTTTCTTTTTTTTATCAAATTTTCGGAAGATTTGCAAAATTTTAATTTATTTCGATATTTTGAATTTTTAGAATTTTCGCATTTTTCTCGATTTTTTCATTTCAACAAAATTTACTATATTCCAATTTTGTATATTTCTTAATTTAAAAAGCTTTGCGATTTTTAAGTTTACACAGTTTTTTCTATTTTGAACAAAATTTCTTTTGTTATTAAATTTCGGAAATGTTCCGAAATTTTAAATTTTTTCGATTTTTGAATTAAGGGAATTTTAGAATTTTTCTCGATTTTTTCATTTCAACAAAAATTACAATTTTCAAATTTTTTAGATTTCTTAATTAAGGGAACTTTGTGATTTTGTCGATTTTACAGTTTTTACTATTTTGAAAAAATTTTCTT
The DNA here is from genome assembly GCA_963583835.1 of Drosophila immigrans. Taxonomy (NCBI): domain Eukaryota; kingdom Metazoa; phylum Arthropoda; class Insecta; order Diptera; family Drosophilidae; genus Drosophila; species Drosophila immigrans. The sequence goes on along the minus strand of CAUZWO010000094.1, from coordinate 495,012 downwards.
TTTTTATCAAATTTCGGAAATTTTCCGAAATTTTAAATTTTGTCGATTGTTGAATTTTAGGAATTTTTGCATTTTTCTCAATTTTTTCATTTTAACAAAATTTACAATATTCAAATTTTGTCCATTTCTTTATTTAGGAAACTTTGCGACCTAACATTTTTCACAGTTTTTACAATTTTGGAAAAATTTTCTTTTTATCAAATTTCGGAAAATTTCCGAAATTATTAATTTTTTTTTGATTTTTTAATTTTTAAAATTTTTCATTTTTCTTGATATTTTCATTTTAACAAAAAATTACAATTTTCCAATTGTGTAGATTTCTAAATTAAGAGAATTTTGTGATTTTTTTGATTATACAGATTTCATTATTTTGAAGAAAGTGTCTTCTTTATTCAATTTCGGAAATTTTCCGAAATTTAAAATTTTTCAGATTTTTGAATTTCTTAAATTTTTTAATTTTTCTCGATTTTTTCATTTCAACAAAATTTACAATATTCCAATTTTGTATATTTCTTAATTTAAAAAGCTTTGCGATTTTTAAGTTTTCACAGTTTTTACAATTTTGAACAAAATTTCTTTTGTTATTAAATTTCATAAATTTTCCGAAATTTTAAATTTTTTTCGATTTTTGAATTAAGGGAATTTTAGCTTTTTTCTTGATATTTTTAATTCAACAAAAATTACAATTTTCCAATTTTGGCGATTTCTTTATTTAAAGAGCTTTTGCGATTTTTAAGTTTTCACAGTCTTAACTATTTTGAAAAAATTTAATTTTTTTCATCAAATTTCGGAAATTTTCCGAAATTTTAAATTTCTTTGATTTTTGAATTTTAGGAATATTTGCATTTTTCTCGATTTTTGTATTTTTAACAAAATTTACAATATTCAAATTTTGTCCATTTTTTTATTAAGGGAACTTTACGATTTTGTAGTTTTCACAGTTTTTACAATTTTGGAAAAATGTTCTTTTTTATGGAATTTCGGAAAGTTTCCGAAACTTTTAATTTTTTTTGATTTTTTAATTTTTAGAATTTTTGCATTTTTCTGGATTTTTTCATTTCAACAAAAATTACAATTTTCCAATTTTTTAGATTTCTTAATTTAGAGAACTTTGCAATTTTACAGTTTTTACAGTTTTTAAAATTTTGAAAATATTTAATTTTTTTATCGAATTTCGGAAAGTTTCCGTAATTTTGCATTTTTTTTTTATTTTTGAATTTTTAGAATTTTTGCATTTTTCTCGATTTTTTCATTTCAACAAAAATTACAATTTTTCAATTTTTTAGATTTCTTAATTAAGAGAACTTTGTGATTTTGTCAATTTTACAGTTTTTACTATTTTGAAAAAATTTTATTTTTTTTATCAAATTTTCGGAAATTTTGCAAAATTTTAACTTTTTTTTGATTTTTAAATTTTTAGAATTTTCGCATTTTTCTCGATTTTTTCATTTCAACAAAAATAACAATTTTCCAATTTTGTAGATTTCTTAATTTAGAGAACTTTGCGATTTTACAGTTTTCACAGTTTTTACTATTTTGTAAAAAAAATTCTTTTTTTTATCAAATTTCGGAAATTTTAAATTTTTTAGGTTTTTGAATTTAGGGAATTTTAGCATTTTTCTTGATATTTTTAATTCAACAAAAAATACAATTTTCCAATTTTGGCGATTTCATTATTTAAAGAGCTTTGCGATTTTAAAGTTTTCACAGTCTTTACTATTTTGAAAAAATTAAATTTTTTTCATCAAATTTCGGAAATTACCCGAAATCATAAATTTCTTTGATTTTTGAATTTTAGGAATATTTGCATTTTTCTCGATTTTTGTATTTTTAACAAAATTTACAATATTCAAATTTTGTCCATTTTTTTATTAAGGGAACTTTATGATTTTGTAGTTTTCACAGTTTTTACAATTTTGGAAAAATGTTCTTTTTTATGGAATTTCGGAAAGTTTCCGAAATTTTTAATTTTTTTTGATTTTTGAATTTTTAGAATTTTTGTATTTTTCTCGATTTTTTCATTTCAACAAAAATTAAAATTTTCCAATTTTGACGATTTCTTTATTTAGAGAATTTTGTGATTTTGTCGATTTAACAGTTTTTACTATTTTGAAAAATTTTCCTATTTTTATCAAATTTCGGAAATTTTAAATTTTTTCGATTTTTGAATTTAGGGAATTTTAGCATTTTACTTGATATTTTTAATTCAACAAAAATTACAATTTTCCAATTTTGGCGATTTATTTATTTATAGAGCTTTGCGATTTTTAAGTTTTCACAGTTTTTACTATTTTGAAAAAATTTAATTTTTTTATCAAATTTCGGAAATTTTCCGAAATTTTAAATTTTTTCGATTGTTGAATTTTAGGAATATTTGCTTTTTTCTCGATTTTTGTATTTTTAACAAAATTTACAATATTCCAATTTTGCATATTTCTTAATTTAAAAAACTTTGCGATTTTTCAGATTTAACAGTTTTTACTATTTCAAAAAGAATTTCTTTTGTTATCAAATTTCGGAAATTTTCCGAAATTTTAAATTTTTTCGATTTTTGAATTTAGGGTATTTTAGCATTTTTCTTGATATTTTTAATTCAACAAAAATTACAATTTTCCAATTTTGGCGATTTCTTTATTTAAAGAGCTTTGCGATTTTTAAGTTTTCACAGTCGTTACTATTTTGACAAAATTTAATTTTTTATCCAATTTCGGAAATTTTTCGAAATTTTAAATTATGTCGATTGTTGAATTTTAGGAATTTTTGCATTTTTCTCGTTTTTTTTATTTTTAACAAAATTTACAATATTCAAATTTTGTCAATTTATTTATTTAAGGAACTTTGCGATTTTACAGTTTTCACAGTTTTTACAATTTTGGAAAAAATTTTCTTTTTTATGGAATTTCGGAAAGTTTCCGAAATTTTTAATTTTTTTTGATTTTTGAATTTTTAGAATTTTTGTATTTTTCTCGATTTTTTCATTTCAAAAAAAATTAAAATTTTCCAATTTCGTAGATTTCTGAATTAAGAGAATTTTATGATTTTGTCGATTATACAGTTTTTACTATTTTGGAGAAAGTGTCTTCTTTATTTAATTTCGGAAATTTTCCGAAATTTTAAATTTTTCCGATTTTTTAATTTCTTTAAATTTTTTAATTTTTATCGATTTTTTCATTTCAACAAAATTTACTATATTCCAATTTTGTATATTTCTTAATTTAAAAAACTTTGCGATTTTTCAGTTTTCACAGTTTTTACTATTTTGAAAAAAATTTCTTTTGTTTTTAAATTTCGGAAATTTTCCGAAATTTTAAATTTCTTTGATTTTTGAATTTAGGGAATTTTTGCATTTTTCTCGTTTTTTTTATTTTTAACAAAATTTACAATATTCAAATTTTGTCCATTTCTTTATTTAGGGAACTTTGCGATTTTACAGTTTTCACAGTTTTTACAATTTTGTAAAAATTTTCTTTTTTTTATCGAATTTCGGAAAGTTTCCGAAATGTTTAATTTTTTTCGATGTTTGAATTTTTAGAATTTTTTAATTTTTCTCGATTTTTTCATTTCAACAAAAATTACAATTTTCCAATTTTTTAGATTTCTTAATTTAGAAAACTTTGCGATTTTACAGTTTTTACTATTTTGAAAAAATTTATTTTTTTTATTCAATTTCGGAAATGTTCCGAAATTTTAAATTTTTTCGATTTTTGAATTTAGGGAATTTTAGCATTTTTCTTGATATTTTTAATTCAACAAAAATTACAATTTCCAATTTTGGCGATTTCTTTATTTAAGAGCTTTGCGATTTTTAAGTTTTCACAGTCGTTACTATTTTGACAAAATTTAATTTTTTTATCAAATTTCGGAAATTTTCCGAAATTTTAAATTTTGTCGATTGCTGAATTTTAGGAATTTTTGCATTTTTCTCGATTTTTTTTTTTTTTAAATTAACAATATTCAATTTTTGTCCATTTCTTTATTTAGGGAACTTTGCGATTTTACAGTTTTTACAATTTTGGAAAAATTTTCTTTTTTATCAAATTTTGGAAAATTATACAGATTTCATTATTTTGAAGAAAGTGTCTTCTTTATTCAATTTCGGAAATTTTCCGAAATTTAAAATTTTTCCGATTTTTGAATTTCTTAAATTTTTTAATTTTTCTCGATTTTTTCATTTCAACAAAATTTACAATATTCCAATTTTGTATATTTCTTAATTTAAAAAGCTTTGCGATTTTTAAGTTTTCACAGTTTTTACAATTTTGGAAACATTTTCTTTTATATCGAAATTCGGAAAGTTTCCGAAACTTTTAATTTTTTTTGATTTTTTAATTTTTAGAATTTTTGCATTTTTCTGGATTTTTTCATTTCAACAAAAATTACAATTTTCCAATTTTGTAGATTTCTTTATTTAAAGAGCTTTGCAATTTTGAAATTTTTAGTCTTTACTATTTTGAAAAAATGTAATATTTTTATCAAATTTCGGAAATTTTTCGAAATTTTAAATTATGTCGATTGTTGAATTTTAGGAATTTTTGAATTTTTCTCGTTTTTTTTATTTTTAACAAAATTTACAATATTCAAATTTTGTCCATTTTTTTATTTAGGGAACTTTGCGATTTTACAGTTTTCACAGTTTTTACAATTTTGGAAAAAATTTTCTTTTATGGAATTTCGGAAAGTTTCCGAAATTTTTAATTTTTTTTGATTTTTGAATTTTTAGAATTTTTGTATTTTTCTCGATTTTTTCATTTCAATAAAAATTACAATTTTCCAATTTCGTAGATTTCTGAATTAAAAGAATTTTATGATTTTGTCGATTATACAGCTTTTACTATTTTGGAGAAAGTGTCTTCTTTATTCAATTTCGGAAATTTTCCGAAATTTTAAATTTTTCCGATTTTTTAATTTCTTAAAATTTTTTAATTTTTATCGATTTTTTCATTTCAACAAAATTTACTATATTCCAATTTTGTATATTTCTTAATTTGAAAAACTTTGCGATTTTTCAGTTGTCACAGTTTTTACTATTTTGAAAAAAATTTCTTTTGTTTTCAAATTTCGGAAATTTTCCGAAATTTTAAATTTCTTTGATTTTTGAATTTAGGGAATTTTTGCATTTTTCTCGTTTTTTTTATTTTGAACAAAATTTACAATATTCAAATTTTGTCCATTTCTTTATTTAGGGAACTTTGCGATTTTACAGTTTTCACAGTTTTTACAATTTTGTAAAAATTTTCTTTTTTTATCGAATTTCGGAAAGTTTCCGAAATGTTTAATTTTTTCCGATTTTTGAATTTCTTAAATTTTTCAATTTTTCTTGATTTTTTCAGTTCAACAAAATTTACAATTTTCCAATTTTGTATATTTCTTAATTTAGAAAACTTTGCGACTTTTCAGTTTTCTCAGTTTTTACTATTTTGAACAAAATCTCTTTTGTTATCAAATTTAGGAAATTTTCCGAAATTTTAAATTTGTTAGATTTTTGAATATAGGGAGTTTTAGCATTTTTCTTGATATTTTTAATTCAACAAAAATTACAATTTTCCAATTTTGGCGATTTCTTAATTTGGAGAACTTCGTGATTTTACAGTTTAAACAGTTTTTACCATTTGGAAAAAATTTCCTTTTTTTTATCAAGTTTCGGAAATTTTAAGAAATTTTAAATTTTTTCGATTTTTGAATTTTTTGAATTTTCGCATTTTTCTCGATTTTTTCATTTCAACAAAAATTACAATTTTCCAATTTTGTAGATTTCTTAATTTAGAGAACTTCACGATTTAACAGTTTTCACAGTTTTTACTATTTTGAAAAACATTAATTGTTTCATCTAATTTCGGAAGTTTTCCGAAATCTTAAATTTTTTCGATTTTTGAATTTTGGGAATTGTTGCATTTTTCTTGATATTTTTTATTCAACAAATTTTACAATTTGTTGTCGATTTCTAAATTTAGAGAAGTTTGTGATTTTGTCGATTATACAGTTTTTACTATTTTGAAGAAAGTGTCTTCTTTATTAAATTTCGGAAATTTTCCAAAATTTTAAATTTTTCCGATTTTTGAATTTCTTAAATTTTTCAATTTTTCTCGATTTTTTCAGCTCAACAAAATTTACAATTTTCCAATTTTGTATATTTCTTAATTTAAAAAACTTTGCGACTTTTCAGTTTTCTCAGTTTTTACTATTTTGAACAAAATTTCTTTTGTTATCAAATTTCGGAAATTTTCCGAAGTTTTAAATTTGTTAGATTTTTGAATTTAGGGAATTTTAGCATTTTTCTTGATATTTTTAATTCAAGAAAAATTACAATTTTCCAACCTTGGCGATTTCTTTATTAAAAGAGCTCTGCGACTTATAAGCTTTCACAATCTTTACTATTTTGAAAAAATTTAATTTTTGTATCAAATTTCGGAAATTTTCCGAAATTTTAAATGTTGTCGATTGTTGAATTTTAGGAATTTTTGCATTTTTCTCGTTTTTATTATTTTTAAAAAAATTTACAATATTTAAATTTTGTCCATTTCTTTATTTAGGGAACTTTGCGATTTTACAGTTTTCACAGTTTTTACAATTTTGAAAAAATTTAATTTTTTTATCGAATTTCGGAAAGTTTCCGTAATTTTGCATTTTTTTTTTATTTTTGAATTTTTAGAATTTTTGCATTTTTGTCGATTTTTTCATTTCAACAAAAATTACAATTTTCCAATTTTTTAGATTTCTTAATTAAGAGAACTTTGTGATTTTGTCAATTTTACAGTTTTTACTATTTTGAAAATATTTTATTTTTTTTATCAAATTTTCGGAAATTTTGCAAAATTTTAACTTTTTTCGATTTTTAAATTTTTAGAATTTTTGCATTTTTCTCGATTTTTTCATTTCAACAAAAATAACAATTTTCCAATTTTGTAGATTTCTTAATTTAGAGAACTTTGCGATTTTACAGTTTTCACAGTTTTTACTATTTTGTAAAAAAAATTCTTTTTTTTATCAAATTTCCGAAAATTTAAATTTTTTAGGTTTTTGAGTTTAGGGAATTTTAGCATTTTTCTTGATATTTTTAATTCAACAAAAATTACAATTTTCCAATTTTGGCGATTTAATTATTTAAAGAGCTTTGTGATTTTAAAGATTTCACAGTCTTTACTATTTTGAAAAAATTAAATTTTTTTCATCACATTTCGGAAATTTTCCGAAATTTTAAATTTTTTCGATTGTTGAATTTTAGGAATATTTGCTTTTTTCTCGATTTTTGTATTTTTAACAAAATTTACAATATTCCAATTTTGTATATTTCTTAATTTAAAAAACTTTGCGATTTTCCAGATTTAACAGTTTTTACTATTTCAAAAAAAATTTCTTTTGTTATCAAATTTCGGAAATTTTCCGAAATTTTAAATTTTTTCGATTTTTGAATTTAGGGTATTTTAGCATTTTTCTTGATATTTTTAATTCAACAAAAATTACAATTTTCCAATTTTGGCGATTTCTTTATTTAAAGAACTTTGCGATTTTGTAGTTTTCACGGTCTTTTCTATTTTGAAAAAATGTAATATTTTTATCAAATTTCGGAAATTTTTCGAAATTTTAAATTATGTCGATTGTTGAATTTTAGGAATTTTTGCATTTTTCTCGTTTTTTTTATTTTTAACAAAATTTACAATATTCAAATTTTGTCCATTTCTTTATTTAGGGAACTTTGCGATTTTACAGTTTTCACAGTTTTTACAATTTTGAAAAACATTAATTGTTATATCTAATTTCGGAAGTTTTCCGAAATCTTAAATTTTTTCGACTTTTGAATTTTGGAAATTTTTGCATTTTTCTCGTTTTTCGTATTTTTAACAAAATTTACAATATTTTAATTTTGTCCATTTCTTTATTTAGGGAACTTTGCACCCTTTACAGTTTTCACAGTTTCTACAATTTTGTAAAAATTTTCTTTTTCTATCGAATTTCGGAAATTTTAAGAAATTTTAAATTTTTTCGATTTTTGAATTTTTTGAATTTTCGCATTTTTCTCGATTTTTTCATTTCAACAAAAATTACAATTTTTCAATTTTGTAGATTTCTTAATTTAGAGAACTTTGTGATTTTACAGTTTAAACAGTTTTTACCATTTGGAAAAAATTTCCTTTTTTTTATCAAGTTTCGGAAATTTTAAGAAATTTTAAATTTTTTCGATTTTTGAATTTTCGCATTTTTCTCGATTTTTTCATTTCAACAAAAATTACAATTTTCCAATTTTGTAGATTTCTTAATTTAGAGAACTTCGCGATTTAACAGTTTTCACAGTTTTTACTATTTTGAAAAAATTTAATTTTTTTATCGAATTTCGGAAATTTTCCGAAATTTTAAATTTTGTCGATTGTTGAATCTTAGGAGTTTTTGCATTTTTTTCGATTTTCGTTTTTTTAACAAAATTTACAATATTTAAATTTTGTCCATTTCTTTATTTAGGGAACTTTGCGATTTTACAGTTTTCACAGTTTTTACTACTTTGAAAAAAATTTCTTTTGTTATCAAATTTCGGAAATTTTAAATTTTTTCGATTTTTGAATTAAGGGAATTTTAGCATTTTTTTACTATTTTGAAAAAAATTTCTTTTGTTATCAAATTTCGGAAATTTTAAATTTTTTCGATTTTTGAATTAAGGGAATTTTAGCATTTTTCTTGATATTTTTAATTCAACAAAAATTACAATTTTCCAATTTTGGCGATTTCTTTATTTAAAGATCTTTGCGATTTTTAAGTTTTCACAGTCTTTACTATTTTGAAAAAATTTAATTTTTTTTATCAAATTTCGGAAATTTTCCGAAATTTTTAATTTTTTTCGATTTTTGAATTTTTAGAATTTTCGCATTTTGCTAGATTTTTTCATTTCAACAAAAATTACAATTTTCCAATTTTGTAGATTTCTTAATTTAGAGAACTTTGCGATTTTACAGTTTTCACAGTTTTTACTATTTTGAAAAAAATTTCTTTTGTTATCAAATTTCGGAAATTTTAAATTTTTTTGATTTTTGAATTAAGGGAATTTTAGCATTTTTCTTGATATTTTTAATTCAACAAAAATTAGAATTTTCCAATTTTGGCGATTTCTTTATTTAATGAGCTTTGCGATTTATAAGTTTTTACAGTTTTTACTATTTTGAAAAAATTTAATTTTTTTTATCAAATTTCGGAAATTTTCCGAAATTTTTAATTTTTTTCGATATTTTAATTTTTAGAATTTTCGCATTTTTCTCGATTTTTTCATTTCAACAAAAATTACAATTTTCCAATTTTTTAGATTTCTTAATTTAGAGAATTTTGTGATTTTGTCGATTTAACAGTTTTTACTATATTGAAAAATTTTCCTTTTTATATCAAATTTCAGAAATTTTAAATTTTTTTCGATTTTTGAATTTAGGGAATTTTAGCATTTTACTTGATATTTTTAATTCAACAAAAATTACAATTTTCCAATTTTGGCGATTTATTTATTTATAGAGCTTTGCGATTTTTAAGTTTTCACAGTTTTTACTATTTTGAAAAAATTTAATTTTTTTATCAAATTTCGGAAATTTTCCGAAATTTAAAATTTTGTCGATTGTTGAATTTTAGGAATTTTTGCATTTTTCTCAATTTTTATATATTAACAAAATTTACAATATTCAAATTTTGTCTATTTCTTTTTTAGGGAACTTTGCGATTTTACAGTTTTTACCGTTTTTACAATTTTGGAAAAATTTTCTTTTTTATCGAATTTTGGAAAGTTTTCGAAATTTTTAATTTTTTTTGATTTTTTAATTTTTAGAATTTTTGCATTTTTCTCGATTTTTTCATTTCAACAAAAATTACAATTTTCAAATTTTTTAGATTTCTTAATTAAGAGAACTTTGTGATGTTGTCGATTTTACAGTTTTTACTATTTTGAAAAATTTTCTTTTTTTATCAAAATTACAAAAGTTTTGCAAAATTTTAATTCTTATCGATTTTTGAATTTTTGGAATTTTTTTATTTTTCTCGTTTTTTTCATTTTAACAAAAATGACAATTCTTCAATTTTGTAGATTTCTTAATTTAGAGAACTTTGCGATCTTACAGTTTTTACAGTTTTTAAAATTTTGAAAATATTCAATTTTTTTACGAATTTCGGAAAGTTTCCGTAATTTTGAATTTTTTTTTATTTTTGAATTTTTAGAATTTTTCCATTTTTCTCGATATTTTCATTTCAACAAAAATTACAATTTTTCATTTTTTCGATTTCTTTATTAAAAGAGCTTTGCGATTTTTAAGTTTTCACAGTCTTTACTATTTGGAAAAAATTTAATTTTTTTAAAATTTTTTCATAAATTTTCCGAAATTTTGAATTTTTTCGATTATTGAATTTTAGGAATATTTGCATTTTTCTCGATTTTTTTTTTTTTTTTGATTAACAATATTCAAATTTTGTCCATTTCTTTATTTAGGGAAATTTGCGATTTTACAGTTTTCACAGTTCTTGCAATTTTGGAAAAATTTTCTTTTTTATCGAATTTCGGAATGTTTCCGAAATTTTGAATTTTTTTTTATTTTTTAATTTTTAGAATTTTTTCATTTTTCTCGATATTTTCATTTCAACAAAAATTAAAATTTTCCAATTTTTTAGATTTCTTAATTTAGAGAAGTTTGTGATTTTGTCGATTTAACAGTTTTTACCATTTTGAAAAATTTTTCTTTTTTTATCAAATTTCGGAAATTTGAAATTTTTTCAATTTTTGAATTTAGGGAATTTTAGCATTTTTCTCGATTTTTTTTATTTCAACAAAAATTACAATTTTCGAATTTTTTAGATTTCTTAATTTAGACAATTTTGTGATTTTGTCGATTTAACAGTTTTTACCATTTTGAAAAAATTTAATTTTTTTATCAAATTTCGGAAATTTTCCGAAATTTTAAATTTTTTCGAATGTTGAATTTTTGCATTTATCTCAATTTTTTTATTTTAACAAAATTTACAATATTTAAATTTTGTCCATTTCTTAATTTAGAGAACTTTGCGATTTTTAAGTTTTCACAGTCTTTACTATTCTGAAAAAATTTTCTTTTTTATCGAATTTCGGAAAGTTTTCAAAATTTTTAATTTTTCTTGATTTTTGAATTTTTAGAATATTTGCATTTTACTCGATTTTTTTTTTTTAACAAAAATTACAATTTTCCAATTTTGTAGATTTCTTAATTTAGAGAACTTTGCGATTTTACAGTTTTCACAGTTTTTACTATTTTGAAAAAATGTATTTTTTTTATCGAATTTCGGAAATTTTAAGAAATTTTAAATTTTTTCGATTTTTGAATTTTTTGAATTTTTGCATTTTTCTCGGTTTTTTCATTTTAACAAAAATTACAATTTTCCAATTTTGTAGATTTCTTAATTTAGAGAACTTTGCGATTTTACAGTTTTCACAGTTTTTACTATTTTGAAAAAAATTTCTTTTGTTTTCAAATTTCGGAAATTTTCCGAAATTTTAAATTTCTTTGATTTTTGATATAAGGGAGTTTTAGCATTTTTCTTGATATTTTTAATTCAACAAAAATTAGAATTTTCCAATTTTGGCGATTTCTTTATTTAAAGAGCTTTGCGATTTATAAGTTTTCACAGTTTTTACTATTTTGAAAAAATTTAATTTTTTTTATTAAATTTCGGAAATTTTCCGAAATTTTTAATTTTTTTCGATTTTTGAATTTTAGGAATTTTTGCATTTTTCTCGATTTTTTCATTTCAACAAAAGATACAATTTTCCAATTTCGTAGATTTCTAAATTAAGAGAAGTTTGTGATTTTGTCGATTATACAGATTTTATTATTTTGAAGAAAGTGTCTTCTTTATTTAATTTCTGAAATATTCCGAAATTTAAAATTTTTCCGATTTTTGAATTTCTTAAATTTTTTAATTTTTCTCGATTTTTTCATTTCAACAAAATTTACTATATTCCAATTTTGTATATTTCTTAATTTAAAAAGCTTTGCGATTTTTAAGTTTTCACAGTTTTTGCTATTTTGAACAAAATTTCTTTTGTTATTAAATTTCGGAAATTTTCCGAAATTTTAAATTTTTTCGATTTTTGAATTAAGGGAATTTTAGCATTTTTCTCGATTTTTTCATTTCAACAAAAATTACAATTTTCAAATTTTTTAGATTTCTTAATTAATTGAACTTTGTGATTTTGTCGATTTTACAGTTTTTACTATTTTGAAAAAATTTTCTTTTTTTATCAAATTTCGGAAATTTTCCGAAATTTTAAATTTTGTCGATTGTTGAATTTTAGGAATTTTTGCATTTTTCTCAATTTTTTCATTTTAACAAAATTTACAATATTCAAATTTTGTCCATTTCTTTATTTAGGAAACTTTGCGACCTAACATTTTTCACAGTTTTTACAATTTTGAAAAAATTTTCTTTGTTATCAAATTTCGGAAAATTTCCGAAATTTAAAAACATTTTTGCATTTTTCTCGTTTTTTTTATTTTTAACAAAATTTACAATATTCAAATTTTGTAAATTTTTTTATTTAGGGAACTTTGCGATTTTACAGTTTTCACAGTTTTTACAATTTTGGAAAAAATTTTCTATTATGGAATTTCGGAAAGTTTCCGAAATTTTTAATTTTTTTTGATTTTTGAATTTTTAGAATTTTTGTATTTTTCTCGATTTTTTCATTTCAAAAAAATTACAATTTTCCAATTTCGTAGATTTCTGAATTAAAAGAATTTTATGATTTTGTCGATTATACAGCTTTTACTATTTTGGAGAAAGTGTCTTCTTTATTCAATTTCGGAAATTTTCCGAAATTTTAAATTTTTCCGATTTTTTAATTTCTTAAAATTTTTTAATTTTTATCGATTTTTTCATTTCAACAAAATTTACTATATTCCAATTTTGTATATTTCTTAATTTGAAAAACTTTGCGATTTTTCAGTTGTCACAGTTTTTACTATTTTGAAAAAAATTTCTTTTGTTTTCAAATTTCGGAAATTTTCCGAAATTTTAAATTTCTTTGATTTTTGAATTTAGGGAATTTTTGCATTTTTCTCGTTTTTTTTATTTTGAACAAAATTTACAATATTCAAATTTTGTCCATTTCTTTATTTAGGGAACTTTGCAATTTTACAGTTTTTACAGTTTTTAAAATTTTGAAAATATTTAATTTTTTTATCGAACTTCGGAAAGTTTCCGTAATTTTGAATTTTTTTTTTTTTTTGAATTTTTGGAATCTTTGCATTTTTCTCGATTTTTTCATTTCAACAAAAATTACAATTTTCCAATTTTTTAGATTTCTTAATTAAGAGAACTTTGTGATTTTGTCAATTTTACAGTTTTTACTATTTTGAAAAATTTTTATTTTTTTTATCAAATTTTCGGAAATTTTGCAAAATTTTAACTTTTTTCGATTTTTAAATTTTTAGAATTTTCGCATTTTTCTCGATTTTTTCATTTCAACAAAAATAACAATTTTCCAATTTTGTAGATTTCTTAATTTAGAGAACTTTGCGATTTTACAGTTTTCACAGTTTTTACTATTTTGAAAAAAATTCTTTTTTTTTATCAAATTTCCGAAAATTTAAATTTTTTAGGTTTTTGAGTTTAGGGAATTTTAGCATTTTTCTTGATATTTTTAATTCAACAAAAGATACAATTTTCCAATTTTGGCGATTTCATTATTTAAAGAGCTTTGTGATTTTAAAGTTTTCACAGTCTTTACTATTTTGAAAAAATTAAATTTTTTTCATCACATTTCGGAATTTTAAGAAATTCTAAATTTTTTCGATTTTTGAATTTTTAGAATTTTCGCATTTTTCTCGATTTTTTCATTTCAACAAAAATTACAATTTTCCAATTTTGTAGATTTCTTAATTTAGAGAACTTCGCGATTTAACAGTTTTCACAGTTTTTACTATTTTGAAAAAATTTAATTTTTTTATCAAAATTTCGGAAGTCTTGCAAAATTTTAATTTTGATCGATTTTTGAATTTTTAGAATTTTCGCATTTTTCTCGATTTTTTCATTTCAACAAAAATTACAATTTTCCAATTTTGTAGATTTCTCAGTTAAGAGAAGTTTGAGATTTTGTCGATAATACAGTTTTTACTATTTTGGAGAAAGTGTCTTCTTTATTAAATTTCGGAAATTTTCCAAAATTTTAAATTTTTCCGATTTTTGAATTTCTTAAATTTTTCAATTTTTCTTGATTTTTTCAGCTCAACAAAATTTTCAATTTTCCAATTTTGTATATTTCTTAATTTAAAAAACTTTGCGATTTTTCAGATTTAACAGTTTTTACTATTTCGAAAAAAATTTCTTTTGTTATCAAATTTTGGAAATTTTCCGAAATTTTAAATTTTATCGATTCTTGAATTTAGGGTATTTTAGCATTTTTCTTGATATTTTTAATTCAACAAAAATTACAATTTTCCAATTTTGGCGATTTCTTTATTTAAAGAACTTTGCGATTTTGTAGTTTTCACGGTCTTTTCTATTTTGAAAAAATGTAATATTTTTATCAAATTTCGGAAATTTTTCGAAATTTTAAATTATGTCGATTGTTGAATTTTAGGAATTTTTGCATTTTTCTCGTTTTTTTTATTTTTAACAAAATTTACAATATTCAAATTTTGTCCATTTCTTTATTTAGGGAACTTTGCGATTTTACAGTTTTCACAGTTTTTACAATTTTGAAAAACATTAATTGTTATATCTAATTTCGGAAGTTTTCCGAAATCTTAAATTTTTTCGACTTTTGAATTTTGGAAATTTTTGCATTTTTCTCGTTTTTCGTATTTTTAACAAAATTTACAATATTTTAATTTTGTCCATTTCTTTATTTAGGGAACTTTGCACCCTTTACAGTTTTCACAGTTTCTACAATTTTGTAAAAATTTTCTTTTTCTATCGAATTTCGGAAATTTTAAGAAATTTTAAATTTTTTCGATTTTTGAATTTTTTGAATTTTCGCATTTTTCTCGATTTTTTCATTTCAACAAAAATTACAATTTTTCAATTTTGTAGATTTCTTAATTTAGAGAACTTTGTGATTTTACAGTTTAAACAGTTTTTACCATTTGGAAAAAATTTCCTTTTTTTTATCAAGTTTCGGAAATTTTAAGAAATTTTAAATTTTTTCGATTTTTGAATTTTCGCATTTTTCTCGATTTTTTCATTTCAACAAAAATTACAATTTTCCAATTTTGTAGATTTCTTAATTTAGAGAACTTCGCGATTTAACAGTTTTCACAGTTTTTACTATTTTGAAAAAATTTAATTTTTTTATCGAATTTCGGAAATTTTCCGAAATTTTAAATTTTGTCGATTGTTGAATCTTAGGAGTTTTTGCATTTTTTTCGATTTTCGTTTTTTTAACAAAATTTACAATATTTAAATTTTGTCCATTTCTTTATTTAGGGAACTTTGCGATTTTACAGTTTTCACAGTTTTTACTATTTTGAAAAAAATTTCTTTTGTTATCAAATTTCGGAAATTTTAAATTTTTTCGATTTTTGAATTAAGGGAATTTTAGCATTTTTTTACTATTTTGAAAAAAATTTCTTTTGTTATCAAATTTCGGAAATTTTAATTTTTTTCGATTTTTGAATTTTTAGAATTTTCGCATTTTGCTAGATTTTTTCATTTCAACAAAAATTACAATTTTCCAATTTTGTAGATTTTTTAATTTAGAGAACTTTGCGATTTTACAGTTTTCACAGTTTTTACTATTTTGAAAAAAATTTCTTTTGTTATCAAATTTCGGAAATTTTAAATTTTTTTGATTTTTGAATTAAGGGAATTTTAGCATTTTTCTTGATATTTTTAATTCAACAAAAATTAAAATTTTCCAATTTTGGCGATTTCTTTATTTAATGAGCTTTGCGATTTATAAGTTTTTACAGTTTTTACTATTTTGAAAAAATTTAATTTTTTTTATCAAATTTCGGAAATTTTCCGAAATTTTTAATTTTTTTCGATTTTTTAATTTTTAGAATTTTCGCATTTTTCTCGATTTTTTCATTTCAACAAAAATTACAATTTTCCAATTTTTTAGATTTCTTAATTTAGAGAATTTTGTGATTTTGTCGATTTAACAGTTTTTACTATATTGAAAAATTTTCCTTTTTATATCAAATTTCAGAAATTTTAAATTTTTTTCGATTTTTGAATTTAGGGAATTTTAGCATTTTACTTGATATTTTTAATTCAACAAAAATTACAATTTTCCAATTTTGGCGATTTATTTATTTATAGAGCTTTGCGATTTTTAAGTTTTCACAGTTTTTACTATTTTGAAAAAATTTAATTTTTTTATCAAATTTCGGAAATTTTCCGAAATTTAAAATTTTGTCGATTGTTGAATTTTAGGAATTTTTGCATTTTTCTCAATTTTTATATATTAACAAAATTTACAATATTCAAATTTTGTCTATTTCTTTTTTAGGGAACTTTGCGATTTTACAGTTTTTACCGTTTTTACAATTTTGGAAAAATTTTCTTTTTTATCGAATTTTGGAAAGTTTTCGAAATTTTTAATTTTTTTTGATTTTTTAATTTTTAGAATTTTTGCATTTTTCTCGATTTTTTCATTTCAACAAAAATTACAATTTTCAAATTTTTTAGATTTCTTAATTAAGAGAACTTTGTGATGTTGTCGATTTTACAGTTTTTACTATTTTGAAAAATTTTCTTTTTTTATCAAAATTACAAAAGTTTTGCAAAATTTTAATTCTTATCGATTTTTGAATTTTTGGAATTTTTTTATTTTTCTCGTTTTTTTCATTTTAACAAAAATGACAATTCTTCAATTTTGTAGATTTCTTAATTTAGAGAACTTTGCGATCTTACAGTTTTTACAGTTTTTAAAATTTTGAAAATATTCAATTTTTTTACGAATTTCGGAAAGTTTCCGTAATTTTTAATTTTTTTTTATTTTTGAATTTTTAGAATTTTTCCATTTTTCTCGATATTTTCATTTCAACAAAAATTACAATTTTTCATATTTTCGATTTCTTTATTAAAAGAGCTTTGCGATTTTTAAGTTTTCACAGTCTTTACTATTTGGAAAAAATTTAATTTTTTTAAAATTTTTTCATAAATTTTCCGAAATTTTAAATTTTTTCGATTATTGAATTTTAGGAATATTTGCATTTTTCTCGATTTTTTTTTTTTTTTTGATTAACAATATTCAAATTTTGTCCATTTCTTTATTTAGGGAAATTTGCGATTTTACAGTTTTCACAGTTCTTGCAATTTTGGAAAAATTTTCTTTTTTATCGAATTTCGGAATGTTTCCGAAATTTTGAATTTTTTTTTATTTTTTAATTTTTAGAATTTTTTCATTTTTCTCGATATTTTCATTTCAACAAAAATTAAAATTTTCCAATTTTTTAGATTTCTTAATTTAGAGAAGTTTGTGATTTTGTCGATTTAACAGTTTTTACCATTTTGAAAAATTTTTCTTTTTTTATCAAATTTCGGAAATTTGAAATTTTTTCAATTTTTGAATTTAGGGAATTTTAGCATTTTTCTCGATTTTTTTTATTTCAACAAAAATTACAATTTTCGAATTTTTTAGATTTCTTAATTTAGACAATTTTGTGATTTTGTCGATTTAACAGTTTTTACCATTTTGAAAAAATTTAATTTTTTTATCAAATTTCGGAAATTTTCCGAAATTTTAAATTTTTTCGAATGTTGAATTTTTGCATTTATCTCAATTTTTTTATTTTAACAAAATTTACAATATTTAAATTTTGTCCATTTCTTAATTTAGAGAACTTTGCGATTTTTAAGTTTTCACAGTCTTTACTATTCTGAAAAAATTTTCTTTTTTATCGAATTTCGGAAAGTTTTCAAAATTTTTAATTTTTCTTGATTTTTGAATTTTTAGAATATTTGCATTTTACTCGATTTTTTTTTTTTAACAAAAATTAAAATTTTCCAATTTTGTAGATTTCTTAATTTAGAGAACTTTGCGATTTTACAGTTTTCACAGTTTTTACTATTTTGAAAAAATGTATTTTTTTTATCAAATTTCGGAAATTTTAAGAAATTTTAAATTTTTTCGATTTTTGAATTTTTTGAATTTTTGCATTTTTCTCGATTTTTTCATTTTAACAAAAATTACAATTTTCCAATTTTGTAGATTTCTTAATTTAGAGAACTTTGCGATTTTACAGTTTTCACAGTTTTTACTATTTTGAAAAAAATTTCTTTTGTTTTCAAATTTCGGAAATTTTCCGAAATTTTAAATTTCTTTGATTTTTGATATAAGGGAGTTTTAGCATTTTTCTTGATATTTTTAATTCAACAAAAATTAGAATTTTCCAATTTTGGCGATTTCTTTATTTAAAGAGCTTTGCGATTTATAAGTTTTCACAGTTTTTACTATTTTGAAAAAATTTAATTTTTTTTATTAAATTTCGGAAATTTTCCGAAATTTTTAATTTTTTTCGATTTTTGAATTTTAGGAATTTTTGCATTTTTCTCGATTTTTTCATTTCAACAAAAGATACAATTTTCCAATTTCGTAGATTTCTAAATTAAGAGAAGTTTGTGATTTTGTCGATTATACAGATTTTATTATTTTGAAGAAAGTGTCTTCTTTATTTAATTTCTGAAATATTCCGAAATTTAAAATTTTTCCGATTTTTGAATTTCTTAAATTTTTTAATTTTTCTCGATTTTTTCATTTCAACAAAATTTACTATATTCCAATTTTGTATATTTCTTAATTTAAAAAGCTTTGCGATTTTTAAGTTTTCACAGTTTTTTCTATTTTGAACAAAATTTCTTTTGTTATTAAATTTCGGAAATTTTCCGAAATTTTAAATTTTTTCGATTTTTGAATTAAGGGAATTTTAGCATTTTTCTCGATTTTTTCATTTCAACAAAAATTACAATTTTCAAATTTTTTAGATTTCTTAATTAATTGAACTTTGTGATTTTGTCGATTTTACAGTTTTTACTATTTTGAAAAAATTTTCTTTTTTTATCAAATTTCGGAAATTTTCCGAAATTTTAAATTTTGTCGATTGTTGAATTTTAGGAATTTTTGCATTTTTCTCAATTTTTTCATTTTAACAAAATTTACAATATTCAAATTTTGTCCATTTCTTTATTTAGGAAACTTTGCGACCTAACATTTTTCACAGTTTTTACAATTTTGAAAAAATTTTCTTTGTTATCAAATTTCGGAAAATTTCCGAAATTTAAAAACATTTTTGCATTTTTCTCGTTTTTTTTATTTTTAACAAAATTTACAATATTCAAATTTTGTAAATTTTTTTATTTAGGGAACTTTGCGATTTTACAGTTTTCACAGTTTTTACAATTTTGGAAAAAATTTTCTATTATGGAATTTCGGAAAGTTTCCGAAATTTTTAATTTTTTTTGATTTTTGAATTTTTAGAATTTTTGTATTTTTCTCGATTTTTTCATTTCAAAAAAATTACAATTTTCCAATTTCGTAGATTTCTGAATTAAAAGAATTTTATGATTTTGTCGATTATACAGCTTTTACTATTTTGGAGAAAGTGTCTTCTTTATTCAATTTCGGAAATTTTCCGAAATTTTAAATTTTTCCGATTTTTTAATTTCTTAAAATTTTTTAATTTTTATCGATTTTTTCATTTCAACAAAATTTACTATATTCCAATTTTGTATATTTCTTAATTTGAAAAACTTTGCGATTTTTCAGTTGTCACAGTTTTTACTATTTTGAAAAAAATTTCTTTTGTTTTCAAATTTCGGAAATTTTCCGAAATTTTAAATTTCTTTGATTTTTGAATTTAGGGAATTTTTGCATTTTTCTCGTTTTTTTTATTTTGAACAAAATTTACAATATTCAAATTTTGTCCATTTCTTTATTTAGGGAACTTTGCAATTTTACAGTTTTTACAGTTTTTAAAATTTTGAAAATATTTAATTTTTTTATCGAACTTCGGAAAGTTTCCGTAATTTTGAATTTTTTTTTTATTTTTGAATTTTTGGAATCTTTGCATTTTTCTCGATTTTTTCATTTCAACAAAAATTACAATTTTCCAATTTTTTAGATTTCTTAATTAAGAGAACTTTGTGATTTTGTCAATTTTACAGTTTTTACTATTTTGAAAAATTTTTATTTTTTTTATCAAATTTTCGGAAATTTTGCAAAATTTTAACTTTTTTCGATTTTTAAATTTTTAGAATTTTCGCATTTTTCTCGATTTTTTCATTTCAACAAAAATAACAATTTTCCAATTTTGTAGATTTCTTAATTTAGAGAACTTTGCGATTTTACAGTTTTCACAGTTTTTACTATTTTGAAAAAAATTCTTTTTTTTTATCAAATTTCCGAAAATTTAAATTTTTTAGGTTTTTGAGTTTAGGGAATTTTAGCATTTTTCTTGATATTTTTAATTCAACAAAAGATACAATTTTCCAATTTTGGCGATTTCATTATTTAAAGAGCTTTGTGATTTTAAAGTTTTCACAGTCTTTACTATTTTGAAAAAATTAAATTTTTTTCATCACATTTCGGAATTTTAAGAAATTCTAAATTTTTTCGATTTTTGAATTTTTAGAATTTTCGCATTTTTTTCGATTTTTTCATTTCAACAAAAATTACAATTTTCAAATTTTTTAGATTTCTTAATTTAGAGAACTTTGTGATTTTGTCGATTTTACAGTTTTTACTATTTTGAAAAAATTTTCTTTTTTTATCAAAATTTCGGAAGTCTTGCAAAATTTTAATTTTTATCGATTTTTGAATTTTTAGAATTTTCGCATTTTTCTCGATTTTTTCATTTCAACAAAAATTACAATTTTCCAATTTTGTAGATTTCTAAGTTAAGAGAAGTTTGAGATTTTGTCGATAATACAGTTTTTACTATTTTGGAGAAAGTGTCTTCTTTATTAAATTTCGGAAATTTTCCAAAATTTTAAATTTTTCCGATTTTTGAATTTCTTAAATTTTGCAATTTTTCTTGATTTTTTCAGCTCAACAAAATTTTCAATTTTCCAATTTTGTATATTTCTTAATTTAAAAAACTTTGCGATTTTTCAGATTTAACAGTTTTTACTATTTCGAAAAAAATTTCTTTTGTTATCAAATTTCGGAAATTTTCCGAAATTTTAAATTTTATCGATTCTTGAATTTAGGGTATTTTAGCATTTTTCTTGATATTTTTAATTCAACAAAAATTACAATTTTCCAATTTTGGCGATTTCTTTATTTAAAGAACTTTGCGATTTTTTAGTTTTCACGGTCTTTTCTATTTTGAAAAAATGTAATATTTTTATCAAATTTCGGAAATTTTTCGAAATTTTAAATTATGTCGATTGTTGAATTTTAGGAATTTTTGCATTTTTCTCGTTTTTTTTATTTTTAACAAAATTTACAATATTCAAATTTTGTCCATTTCTTTATTTAGGGAACTTTGCGATTTTACAGTTTTCACAGTTTTTACAATTTTGAAAAACATTAATTGTTATATCTAATTTCGGAAGTTTTCCGAAATCTTAAATTTTTTCGACTTTTGAATTTTGGAAATTTTTGCATTTTTCTCGTTTTTCGTATTTTTAACAAAATTTACAATATTTTAATTTTGTCCATTTCTTTATTTAGGGAACTTTGCACCCTTTACAGTTTTCACAGTTTCTACAATTTTGTAAAAATTTTCTTTTTCTATCGAATTTCGGAAATTTTAAGAAATTTTAAATTTTTTCGATTTTTGAATTTTTTGAATTTTCGCATTTTTCTCGATTTTTTCATTTCAACAAAAATTACAATTTTTCAATTTTGTAGATTTCTTAATTTAGAGAACTTTGTGATTTTACAGTTTAAACAGTTTTTACCATTTGGAAAAAATTTCCTTTTTTTTATCAAGTTTCGGAAATTTTAAGAAATTTTAAATTTTTTCGATTTTTGAATTTTCGCATTTTTCTCGATTTTTTCATTTCAACAAAAATTACAATTTTCCAATTTTGTAGATTTCTTAATTTAGAGAACTTCGCGATTTAACAGTTTTCACAGTTTTTACTATTTTGAAAATATTTAATTTTTTTACGAATTTCGGAAAGTTTCCGTAATTTTTAATTTTTTTTTATTTTTGAATTTTTAGAATTTTTCCATTTTTCTCGATGTTTTCATTTCAACAAAAATTACAATTTTTCATTTTTGGCGATTTCTTTAATAAAAGAGCTTTGCGATTTTTAAGTTGATATTTTTTATTCAACAAATTTTACAGTTCTCCAATTTTTCGATTTCTTAATTTGGAGAACTTTGTGATTTTACAGTTTAAACAGTTTTTACTATTTGGAAAAAATTTCCTTTTTTTTATAAAATTTTCGGAAATTTTGCAAAATTTTAACTTTTTTCGATTTTTTAATTTTTAGAATTTTCGCCTTTTTTTCGATTTTTTCATTTCAACAAAAATTACAATTTTCCAATTTTGTAGATTTCTTAATTTAGAGAACTTTGCGATTTTACAGTTTTCACAGTTTTTACTATTTTGAAAAAAATTTCTTTTGTTCGGAAATTTTCCGAAATTTAAAATTTTTTCGATTTTTGAATTTATGGAATTTTAGCATTTTTCTTGATATTTTTAATTCAACAAAAATTACAATTTTCCAATTTTGGCGATTTCTTTATTTAAAGAACTTTGCGATTTTTAAGATTTCACAGTCTTGACTATTTTGAAAAATGTAATATTTTTATCAAATTTCGGAAATTTTCCGAAATTTTAAATTATGTCGATTGTTGAATTTTAGGAATTTTGCATTTTTCTCAATTTTTTTTATTTTTAACAAAATTTACAATTTTCAAATGTTGTCCATTTCTTTATTTAGGGAACTTTGCGATTTTACAGCTTTCACAGTTTTAACAATTTTGGAAAAAATTTTCTTTTTTATGGAATTTCGGAAAGTTTCCGAAATTTTTAATTTTTTTTTATTTTTTAATTTTTAGAATTTTTGCATTTTTCTCGATTTTTTCATTTCAACAAAAATTACAATTTTCCAATTTCGTAGATTTCTGAATTAAGAGAATTTTATGATTTTGTCGATTATACAGTTTTTACTATTTTGGAGAAAGTGTCTTCTTTATTCAATTTCGGAAATTTTCCGAAATTTTAAATTTTCCGATTTTTTAATTTCTTAAAATTTTTTAATTTTTCTCGATTTTTTCATTTCAACAAAATTTACTATATTCCAATTTTGTATATTTCTTAATTTAAAAAACTTTGCGATTTTTCAGTTTTCACAGTTTTTACTACTTTGAAAAAAATTTCTTTTGTTTTCAAATTTCGGAAATTTTCCGAAATTTTAAATTTCTTTGATTTTTGAATTTAGGGAGTTTTAGCATTTTTCTTGATATTTTTAATTCAACAAAAATTACAATTTTCCAATTTTGGCGATTTCTTAATTTGGAGAACTTCGTGATTTTACAGTTTAAACAGTTTCTACTATTTTGAAAAAATTTCTTTTTTTTATCAAGTTTCGGAAATTTTAAGAAATTTTAAATTTTGTCAATTTAAAAGTTTCAGAAATTTTTGAATTTTTTTCGATTTTTTCATTTCAACAAATTTTACAATATTCCAATTTTGTAGATTTCTTTATTTAAAGAGCTTTGCAATTTTGAAGTTTTCACAGTGTTAACTATTTTGACAAAATTTAATTTTTTTATCAAATTTCGAAAATTTTCCGAAATTTTAAATGTTGTCGATTGTTGAATTTTAGGAATTTTTGCATTTTTCTCGTTTTTTTTATTTTTAACAAAATTTACAATATTCAAATTTTGTCCATTTCTTTATTTATTGAACTTTGCGATTTTACAGTTTCCACAGTTTTTACAATTTTGGAAAACTTTTCTTTTTTTATCGAATTTCGGAAAGTTTCCGAAATGTTTAATATTTTTCGATATTTGAATTTTTAGAATTTTTTAATTTTTCTCGATTTTTTCATTTCAACAATAATTACAATTTTCCAATTTTGTAGATTTCTTAATTAAGAGAACTTTGCGATTTTACAGTTTAAACAGTTTCTACTATTTTGAAAAAATTTCCTTTTTTTTATCAAATTTCGGAAATTTTCCGAAATTTTAATTTTTTTCGATTTTTAAATTAAGGGAATTTTAGCATTTTTCTCGATTTTTTCATTTCAACAAAATTTACAATATTCCAATTTTGTATATTTCTTAATTTAAAAAGCTTTGCGATTTTAAAGTTTTCACAGTTTGTACTATTTTGAACAAAATTTCTTTTTTTTTATTAAATTTCGGAAATTTTCCGAAATTTTAAAATTTTCCGATTTTTGAATTTCTTAAATTTTTGAATTTTTCTCGATTTTTTCATTTCAACAAAAATTACAATTTTCCAATTTTGTAGATTTCTTAATTTCGGAAATTTTGCGATTTTACATTTTTCACAGTTTTTACAATTTTGGAAACATTTTCTTTTATATCGAATTTCGGAAAGTTTCCGAAACTTTTAATTTTTTTTGATTTTTTAATTTTTAGAATTTTTGCATTTTTCTGGATTTTTTCATTTCAACAAAAATTACAATTTTCCAATTTTGTAGATTTCTTTATTTAAAGAGCTTTGCAATTTTGAAATTTTTAGTCTTTACTATTTTGAAAAAATGTAATATTTTTATCAAATTTCGGAAATTTTTCGAAATTTTAAATTATGTCGATTGTTGAATTTTAGGAATTTTTGCATTTTTCTCGTTTTTTTTATTTTTAACAAAATTTACAATATTCAAATTTTGTCCATTTTTTTATTTAGGGAACTTTGCGATTTTACAGTTTTCACAGTTTTTACAATTTTGGAAAAAATTTTCTTTTATGGAATTTCGGAAAGTTTCCGAAATTTTTAATTTTTTTTGATTTTTGAATTTTTAGAATTTTTGTATTTTTCTCGATTTTTTCATTTCAATAAAAATTACAATTTTCCAATTTCGTAGATTTCTGAATTAAAAGAATTTTATGATTTTGTCGATTATACAGCTTTTACTATTTTGGAGAAAGTGTCTTCTTTATTCAATTTCGGAAATTTTCCGAAATTTTAAATTTTTCCGATTTTTTAATTTCTTAAAATTTTTTAATTTTTATCGATTTTTTCATTTCAACAAAATTTACTATATTCCAATTTTGTATATTTCTTAATTTGAAAAACTTTGCGATTTTTCAGTTGTCACAGTTTTTACTATTTTGAAAAAAATTTCTTTTGTTTTCAAATTTCGGAAATTTTCCGAAATTTTAAATTTCTTTGATTTTTGAATTTAGGGAATTTTTGCATTTTTCTCGTTTTTTTTATTTTGAACAAAATTTACAATATTCAAATTTTGTCCATTTCTTTATTTAGGGAACTTTGCAATTTTACAGTTTTTACAGTTTTTAAAATTTTGAAAATATTTAATTTTTTTATCGAACTTCGGAAAGTTTCCGTAATTTTGAATTTTTTTTTTATTTTTGAATTTTTGGAATTTTTGCATTTTTCTCGATTTTTTCATTTCAACAAAAATTACAATTTTCCAATTTTTTAGATTTCTTAATTAAGAGAACTTTGTGATTTTGTCAATTTTACAGTTTTTACTATTTTGAAAAATTTTTATTTTTTTTATCAAATTTTCGGAAATTTTGCAAAATTTTAACTTTTTTCGATTTTTAAATTTTTAGAATTTTCGCATTTTTCTCGATTTTTTCATTTCAACAAAAATTACAATTTTCCAATTTTGTAGATTTCTTAATTTAGAGAACTTTGCAATTTTACAGTTTTCACAGTTTTTACTATTTTGAAAAAAATTCTTTTTTTTATCAAATTTCCGAAAATTTAAATTTGTTAGGTTTTTGAGTTTAGGGAATTTTAGCATTTTTCTTGATATTTTTAATTCAACGAAAATTACAATTTTCCAATTTTGGCGATTTCTTAATTTGGAGAACTTTGTGATTTTACAGTTTTTACAGTTTTTAAAATTTTGAAAAGATTTCCTTTTTTTTATCAAATTTTCGGAAATTTTGCAAAATTTTAACTTTTTTCGATTTTTTAATTTTTAGAATTTTCGCCTTTTTTTCGATTTTTTCATTTCAACAAAAATTACAATTTTTCAATTTTGTAGATTTCTTTATTTAAAGAACTTTGCGATTTTTAAGATTTCACAGTCTTGACTATTTTGAAAAATGTAATATTTTTTATCAAATTTCGGAAATTTTCCGAAATTTTAAATTATGTCGATTGTTGAATCTTAGGAATTTTGCATTTTTCTCAATTTTTTTTATTTTTAACAAAATTTACAATATTCAAATGTTGTCCATTTCTTTATTTAGGGAACTTTGCGATTTTACAGCTTTCACAGTTTTAACAATTTTGGAAAAAATTTTCTTTTTTATGGAATTTCGGAAAGTTTCCAAAATTTTTAATTTTTTTTTATTTTTTAATTTTTAGAATTTTTGCATTTTTCTCGATTTTTTCATTTCTACAAAAATTACAATTTTCCAATTTCGTAGATTTCTGAATTAAGAGAATTTTATGATTTTGTCGATTATACAGTTTTTACTATTTTGGAGAAAGTGTCTTCTTTATTCAATTTCGGAAATTTTCCGAAATTTTAAATTTTCCGATTTTTTAATTTCTTAAAATTTTTTAATTTTTCTCGATTTTTTCATTTCAACAAAATTTACTATATTCCAATTTTGTATATTTCTTAATTTAAAAAACTTTGCGATTTTTCAGTTTTCACAGTTTTTACTACTCTGAAAAAAATTTCTTTTGTTTTCAAATTTCGGAAATTTTCCGAAATTTTAAATTTCTTTGATTTTTGAATTTAGGGAGTTTTAGCATTTTTCTTGATATTTTTAATTCAACAAAAATTAAAATTTTCCAATTTTGGCGATTTCTTAATTTGGAGAACTTCGTGATTTTACAGTTTAAACAGTTTCTACTATTTTGAAAAAATTTCCTTTTTTTTATCAAGTTTCGGAAATTTTAAGAAATTTTAAATTTTGTCAATTTAAAAGTTTCAGAAATTTTTGCATTTTTCTCGATTTTTTCATTTCAACAAATTTTACAATATTCCAATTTTGTAGATTTCTTTATTTAAAGAGCTTTGCAATTTTGAAGTTTTCACAGTGTTAACTATTTTGACAAAATTTAATTTTTTTATCAAATTTCGAAAATTTTCCGAAATTTTAAATGTTGTCGATTGTTGAATTTTAGGAATTTTTGCATTTTTCTCGTTTTTTTTATTTTTAACAAAATTTACAATATTCAAATTTTGTCCATTTCTTTATTTATTGAACTTTGCGATTTTACAGTTTTCACAGTTGTTACAATTTTGGAAAACTTTTTTTTTTTTATCGAATTTCGGAAAGTTTCCGAAATTTTAAATGTTGTCGATTGTTGAATTTTAGGAATTTTTTAATTTTTCTCGATTTTTTCATTTTAACAAAAATTACAATTTTCCAATTTTGTAGATTTCTTAATTAAGAGAACTTTGCGATTTTACAGTTTAAACAGTTTCTACTATTTTGAAAAAATTTCCTTTTTTTTATCAAATTTCGGAAATTTTCCGAAATTTTAAATTTTTTCGATTTTTGAATTAAGGGAATTTTAGCATATTTCTCGATTTTTTCATTTCAACAAAATTTACAATATTCCAATTTTGTATATTTCTTAATTTAAAAAGCTTTGCGTTTTTAAAGTCTTCACAGTTTGTACTATTTTGAACAAAATTTCTTTTTTTTTATTAAATTTCGGAAATTTTCCGAAATTTTAAAATTTTCCGATTTTTGAATTTCTTAAATTTTTGAATTTTTCTCGATTTTTTCATTTCAACAAAAATTAAAATTTTCCAATTTTGTAGATTTCCTAATTTAGAGAACTTTGCGATTTTACAGTTTTTACAGTTTTTAAAATTTTGAAAATATTTAATTTTTTTATCGAATTTCGGAAAGTTTCCGTAATTTTAATTTTTTTTTAATTTTTGAATTTTTAAAATTTTTCCATTTTTCTCGATATTTTCAATTCAACCAAAAATTAAAACTTTCCAATTTTTTAGATTTCTTAATTTAGAGAACTTTGTGATTTTACAGTTTTTACAGTTTTTAAAATTTTGAAAAGATTTAATTTTTTTATCGAATTTCGGAAAGTTTCCGTAATTTTTCATTTTTTTTGATTTTTGAATTTTTAGAATTTTTGCATTTTTCTCGATTTTTTCATTTCAACAAAAATTACAATTTTCCAATTTTGTAGATTTCTTAATTAAGAGAACTTTGCGATTTTACAGTTTAAACAGTTTCTACTATTTTGAAAAAATTTCCTTTTTTTTATCAAATTTCGGAAATTTTCCGAAATTTTAAATTTCTTTGATTTTTTAATTTAGGGAGTTTTAGCATTTTTCTTGATATTTTAAATTCAACAAAAATTACAATTTTCCAATTTTGGCGATTTTTTAATTTGGAGAACTTCGTGATTTTACAGTTTAAACAGTTTCTACTATTTTGAAAAAATTTCCTTTTTTTTTATCAAGTTTCGGAAATTTTAAGAAATTTTAATTTTTTGTCGATTTTTGAATTTCTTGAATTTTCGCATTTTTCTCGATTTTTTCATTTCAACAAAAATAACAATTTTGTAGATTTCTTAATTGAGAGAACTTCGCAATTTAACAGCTTTCACAGTTTTTACTATTTTGAAAAACATTAATTTTTTTATCTAATTTCGGAAATTTTCCGAAATCTTAAATTTTTTCGATTTTTGAATTTTGGGAATTTTTGCATTTTTCTTGATATTTTTAATTTAACAAATTTTACAATTTGTTATCGATTTCTAAATTTAGAGAAGTTTGTGATTTTGTCGATTATACAGTTTTTACTATTTTGAAGAAAGTGTCTTCTTTATTAAATTTCGGAAATTTTCCGATTTTTGAATTTCTTAAATTTTTCAATTTTTCTCGATTTTTTCAGTTCAACAAAATTTACAATATTCCAATTTTGTATATTTCTTAATTTAAAAAACTTTGCGACTTTTCAGTTTTCTCAGTTTTTACTATTTTGAACAAAATTGAATTTTTGTATCAAATTTCGGAAATTTTCCGAAATTTTAAATTTTGTCGATTGTTGAATTTTGGGAATTTTTGCATTTTTCTCGATTTTTTTTTTTTTTTTTAAATTTACAATATTCAAATTTTGTCCATTTCTTTATTTAGGGAACTTTGCGATTTTACAGTTTTCACAGTTTTTACAATTTTGGAAAAATTTTCTTTTTTATCGAATTTCGAAAGTTTCCGAATTTTTGAATTTTTTTTGATTTTTGAATTTTTAGAATTTTTCCATTTTTCTCGATATTTTCATTTCAACCAAAAATTAAAATTTTTCAATTTTTTGAATTTCTTAATTTAGAGGACTTTGCGATTTTACAGTTTTTACAGTTTTTAAAATTTTGAAAATATTTAATTTTTTTATCGAATTTCGGAAAGTTTCCGTAATTTTTAATTTTTTTTGATTTTTGAATTTTTAGAATTTTTGGATTTTTCTCGATTTTTTCATTTCAACAAAAATTACAATTTTCCAATTTTTTAGATTTCTTAATTTAGAGAACTTTGTGATTTTGTCGATTTTACAGTTTTTACTATTTTGAAAAAATTTTATTTTTTTATCAAATTTTCGGAAATTTTGCTAAATTTTAACTTTTTTCGATTTTTGAATTTTTAGAATTTTCGCATTTTTCTCGATTTTTTCATTTTAACAAAAATTACAATTTTCCAATTTTGTGGATTTCTTAATTTAGAGAATTTTGTGATATTGTCGATTTAACAGTTTTTACTATTTTGAAAAAATTTTTTTTTGTTCTCAAATTTCGGAAATTTTTATATTTTTTGGATTTTTGAATTTAGGGAATTTTAGCATTTTTCTTGATATTTTTAATTCAACGAAAATTACAATTTTCCAATTTTGGCGATTTCTTTATTTAAAGAGCTTTGCGATTTTAAAGTTTTCAGTCTTTACTATTTTGAAAAAATTTAATTTTTTTATCAAATTTCGGAAATTTTCCGAAATTTTAAATTTTTTCAATTGTTGAATTTTAGAAATATTTGCATTTTTCTCGATTTTTTTTTTTTTTTTAAATTAACAATATTCAAATTTTGTCCATTTCTTTATTTAGGGAACTTTGCGATTTTACAGTTTTTACAGTTTTTACAATTTTGGAAAAATGTTCTTTTTTATCGAATTTCGGAAAGTTTCCGAAATTTTAAATTTTTTTCGATTTTTGAATTTTTAGAATTTTCGCATTTTTCTCGATTTTTTCATTTTAACAAAAATTACAATTTTGCAATTTTGTATATTTCTTAATTTAGAGAAATTTGCGATTTTACAGTTTTCACAGTTTTTACTATTTTGAAAAAATTTTCTTTTGTTATCAAATTTTCCGAAATTTTAAATTTTGTTGATTGTTGAATTTTAGGAATTTTTGCATTTTTCTCAATTTTTTTATTTACAACAAAAATTACAATATTCAAATTTTGTCCATTTCTTTATTTAGGGAACTTTGCGATTTTACAGTTTTCGCAGTTTTTACAATTTTGGAAAAACTTCTTTTCTATCAAATTTCGGAAAATTTCCGAAATTTTTAATTTTTTTTTGATTTTTTAATTTTTAGAATTTTTTGAATTTTTCTCGATGCTTTCATTTCAACAAAAATTAAAATTTTCCAATTTTGTAGATTTCTAAATTAAGAGAAGTTTGTGATTTTGTAGATTTAACAGTTTTTACTATTTTGAAAAAAGTTTCTTATTTTATCATATTTCGGAAATTTTCGGAAATTTTAAATTTTTTCGATTTTTGAATTAAGGGAATTTTAGCATTTTTCTCGATTTTTTCATTTCAACAAAATTTACAATTTTCCAATTTTGTAGATTTCTTAATTAAGAGAACTTTGCGATTTTACAGTTTAAACAGTTTCTACTATTTTGAAAAAATTTCCTTTTTTTTATCAAATTTCGGAAATTTTCCGAAATTTTAAATTTTTTCGATTTTTGAATTAAGGGAATTTTAGCATTTTTCTCGATTTTTTCATTTCAACAAAAATTACAATTTTCCAATTTTGTAGATTTCTTAATTAAGAGAACTTTGCGATTTTACAGTTTAAACAGTTTCTACTATTTTGAAAAAATTTCCTTTTTTTTTATCAAATTTCGGAAATTTTCCGAAATTTTAAATTTTTTCGATTTTTGAATTAAGGGAATTTTAGCATTTTTCTCGATTTTTTCATTTCAACAAAATTTACAATATTCCAATTTTGTATATTTCTTAATTTAAAAAGCTTTGCGTTTTTAAAGTCTTCACAGTTTGTACTATTTTGAACAAAATTTCTTTTTTTTTATTAAATTTCGGAAATTTTCCGAAATTTTAAAATTTTCCGATTTTTGAATTTCTTAAATTTTTGAATTTTTCTCGATTTTTTCATTTCAACAAAAATTAAAATTTTCCAATTTTGTAGATTTCCTAATTTAGAGAACTTTGCGATTTTACAGTTTTTACAGTTTTTAAAATTTTGAAAATATTTAATTTTTTTATCGAATTTCGGAAAGTTTCCGTAATTTTAATTTTTTTTTAATTTTTGAATTTTTAAAATTTTTCCATTTTTCTCGATATTTTCAATTCAACCAAAAATTAAAACTTTCCAATTTTTTAGATTTCTTAATTTAGAGAACTTTGTGATTTTACAGTTTTTACAGTTTTTAAAATTTTGAAAAGATTTAATTTTTTTATCGAATTTCGGAAAGTTTCCGTAATTTTTCATTTTTTTTGATTTTTGAATTTTTAGAATTTTTGCATTTTTCTCGATTTTTTCATTTCAACAAAAATTACAATTTTCCAATTTTGTAGATTTCTTAATTAAGAGAACTTTGCGATTTTACAGTTTAAACAGTTTCTACTATTTTGAAAAAATTTCCTTTTTTTTATCAAATTTCGGAAATTTTCCGAAATTTTAAATTTCTTTGATTTTTTAATTTAGGGAGTTTTAGCATTTTTCTTGATATTTTAAATTCAACAAAAATTACAATTTTCCAATTTTGGCGATTTTTTAATTTGGAGAACTTCGTGATTTTACAGTTTAAACAGTTTCTACTATTTTGAAAAAAATTCCTTTTTTTTATCAAGTTTCGGAAATTTTAAGAAATTTTAATTTTTTGTCGATTTTTGAATTTCTTGAATTTTCGCATTTTTCTCGATTTTTTCATTTCAACAAAAATAACAATTTTGTAGATTTCTTAATTGAGAGAACTTCGCAATTTAACAGCTTTCACAGTTTTTACTATTTTGAAAAACATTAATTTTTTTATCTAATTTCGGAAATTTTCCGAAATCTTAAATTTTTTCGATTTTTGAATTTTGGGAATTTTTGCATTTTTCTTGATATTTTTAATTTAACAAATTTTACAATTTGTTATCGATTTCTAAATTTAGAGAAGTTTGTGATTTTGTCGATTATACAGTTTTTACTATTTTGAAGAAAGTGTCTTCTTTATTAAATTTCGGAAATTTTCCGATTTTTGAATTTCTTAAATTTTTCAATTTTTCTCGATTTTTTCAGTTCAACAAAATTTACAATATTCCAATTTTGTATATTTCTTAATTTAAAAAACTTTGCGACTTTTCAGTTTTCTCAGTTTTTACTATTTTGAACAAAATTGAATTTTTGTATCAAATTTCGGAAATTTTCCGAAATTTTAAATTTTGTCGATTGTTGAATTTTGGGAATTTTTGCATTTTTCTCGATTTTTTTTTTTTTTTTTAAATTTACAATATTCAAATTTTGTCCATTTCTTTATTTAGGGAACTTTGCGATTTTACAGTTTTCACAGTTTTTACAATTTTGGAAAAATTTTCTTTTTTATCGAATTTCGAAAGTTTCCGAATTTTTGAATTTTTTTTGATTTTTGAATTTTTAGAATTTTTCCATTTTTCTCGATATTTTCATTTCAACCAAAAATTAAAATTTTTCAATTTTTTGAATTTCTTAATTTAGAGGACTTTGCGATTTTACAGTTTTTACAGTTTTTAAAATTTTGAAAATATTTAATTTTTTTATCGAATTTCGGAAAGTTTCCGTAATTTTTAATTTTTTTTGATTTTTGAATTTTTAGAATTTTTGGATTTTTCTCGATTTTTTCATTTCAACAAAAATTACAATTTTCCAATTTTTTAGATTTCTTAATTTAGAGAACTTTGTGATTTTGTCGATTTTACAGTTTTTACTATTTTGAAAAAATTTTATTTTTTTATCAAATTTTCGGAAATTTTGCTAAATTTTAACTTTTTTCGATATTTGAATTTTTAGAATTTTCGCATTTTTCTCGATTTTTTCATTTTAACAAAAATTACAATTTTCCAATTTTGTGGATTTCTTAATTTAGAGAATTTTGTGATATTGTCGATTTAACAGTTTTTACTATTTTGAAAAAATTTTTTTTTGTTCTCAAATTTCGGAAATTTTTATATTTTTTGGATTTTTGAATTTAGGGAATTTTAGCATTTTTCTTGATATTTTTAATTCAACGAAAATTACAATTTTCCAATTTTGGCGATTTCTTTATTTAAAGAGCTTTGCGATTTTAAAGTTTTCAGTCTTTACTATTTTGAAAAAATTTAATTTTTTTTATCAAATTTCGGAAATTTTCCGAAATTTTAAATTTTTTCAATTGTTGAATTTTAGAAATATTTGCATTTTTCTCGATTTTTTTTTTTTTTTTAAATTAACAATATTCAAATTTTGTCCATTTCTTTATTTAGGGAACTTTGCGATTTTACAGTTTTTACAGTTTTTACAATTTTGGAAAAATGTTCTTTTTTATCGAATTTCGGAAAGTTTCCGAAATTTTAAATTTTTTTCGATTTTTGAATTTTTAGAATTTTCGCATTTTTCTCGATTTTTTCATTTTAACAAAAATTACAATTTTGCAATTTTGTATATTTCTTAATTTAGAGAAATTTGCGATTTTACAGTTTTCACAGTTTTTACTATTTTGAAAAAATTTTCTTTTGTTATCAAATTTTCCGAAATTTTAAATTTTGTTGATTGTTGAATTTTAGGAATTTTTGCATTTTTCTCAATTTTTTTATTTACAACAAAAATTACAATATTCAAATTTTGTCCATTTCTTTATTTAGGGAACTTTGCGATTTTACAGTTTTCACAGTTTTTACAATTTTGGAAAAACTTCTTTTCTATCAAATTTCGGAAAATTTCCGAAATTTTTAATTTTTTTTTGATTTTTTAATTTTTAGAATTTTTGAATTTTTCTCGATGCTTTCATTTCAACAAAAATTAAAATTTTCCAATTTTGTAGATTTCTAAATTAAGAGAAGTTTGTGATTTTGTAGATTTAACAGTTTTTACTATTTTGAAAAAAGTTTCTTATTTTATCATATTTCGGAAATTTTCGGAAATTTTAAATTTTTTCGATTTTTGAATTTAGGGAATTTTAGCATTTTTCTTGATATTTTTAATTCAACAAAAATGACAATTTTCCAATTTTGGCGATTTTTTTTTTTAAAAAGCTTTGCGATTTTTAAGTTTTCACAGTTTTTACAATTTTGAAAAAATTTAATTTTTTTATCAAATTTCGGAAATTTTCCGAAATTTTAAATTTTTTAAATTGTTGAATTTTAGAAATATTTGCATTTTTCTCGATTTTTTTTTTTTTAAATTAACAATATTCAAATTTTGTTCATTTCTTAATTTAGAGAACTTTGCGATTTTTCAGTTTTTACAGTTTTTAAAATTTTGAAAATATTTAATTTTTTTATCGAATTTCGGAAAGTTTCCGTAAATTTTAATTTTTTTTTATTTTTGAATTTTTAGAATTTTTGCATTTTTATCGATTTTTTCATTTCAACAAAAATTACAATTTTCCAATTTTTTAGATTTCTTAATTTAGAGAACTTTGTGATTTTGTCGATTTTACAGTTTTTACTATTTTGAAAAAATTTTATTTTTTTATCAAATTTTCGGAAATTTTGCTAAATTTTAACTTTTTTCGATTTTTGAATTTTTAGAATTTTCGCATTTTTCTCGATTTTTTCATTTTAACAAAAATTACAATTTTCCAATTTTGTAGATTTCTTAATTTAGAGAATTTTATGATTTTGTCGATTTAACAGTTTTTACTATTTTGAAAAAAATTTTTTTTGTTCTCAAATTTCGGAAATTTTAAATTTTTTGGATTTTTGAATTTAGGGAATTTTAGCATTTTTCTTGATATTTTTAATTCAACGAAAATTACAATTTTCCAATTTTGGCGATTTCTTTATTTAAAAAACTTTGCGATTTTTCAGTTTTCACAGTTTTTACTACTTTGAAAAAAATTTCTTTTGTTTTCAAATTTCGGAAATTTTCCGAAATTTTAAATTTCTTTGATTTTTGAATTTAGGGAGTTTTAGCATTTTTCTTGATATTTTTAATTCAACAAAAATTACAATTTTCCAATTTTGGCGATTTCTTAATTTGGAGAACTTCGTGATTTTACAGTTTAAACAGTTTCTACTATTTTGAAAAAATTTCCTTTTTTTTATCAAGTTTCGGAAATTTTAAGAAATTTTAAATTTTGTCAATTTAAAAGTTTCAGAAATTTTTGAATTTTTTTCGATTTTTTCATTTCAACAAATTTTACAATATTCCAATTTTGTAGATTTCTTTATTTAAAGAGCTTTGCAATTTTGAAGTTTTCACAGTGTTAACTATTTTGACAAAATTTAATTTTTTTATCAAATTTCGAAAATTTTCCGAAATTTTAAATGTTGTCGATTGTTGAATTTTAGGAATTTTTGCATTTTTCTCGTTTTTTTTATTTTTAACAAAATTTACAATATTCAAATTTTGTCCATTTCTTTATTTATTGAACTTTGCGATTTTACAGTTTCCACAGTTTTTACAATTTTGGAAAACTTTTCTTTTTTTATCGAATTTCGGAAAGTTTCCGAAATGTTTAATATTTTTCGATATTTGAATTTTTAGAATTTTTTAATTTTTCTCGATTTTTTCATTTCAACAAAATTTACTATATTCCAATTTTGTATATTTCTTAATTTAAAAAACTTTGCGATTTTTCAGTTTTCACAGTTTTTACTACTTTGAAAAAAATTTCTTTTGTTTTCAAATTTCGGAAATTTTCCGAAATTTTAAATTTCTTTGATTTTTGAATTTAGGGAGTTTTAGCATTTTTCTTGATATTTTTAATTCAACAAAAATTACAATTTTCCAATTTTGGCGATTTCTTAATTTGGAGAACTTCGTGATTTTACAGTTTAAACAGTTTCTACTATTTTGAAAAAATTTCCTTTTTTTTATCAAGTTTCGGAAATTTTAAGAAATTTTAAATTTTGTCAATTTAAAAGTTTCAGAAATTTTTGAATTTTTCTCGATTTTTTCATTTCAACAAATTTTACAATATTCCAATTTTGTAGATTTCTTTATTTAAAGAGCTTTGCAATTTTGAAGTTTTCACAGTGTTAACTATTTTGACAAAATTTAATTTTTTTATCAAATTTCGAAAATTTTCCGAAATTTTAAATGTTGTCGATTGTTGAATTTTAGGAATTTTTGCATTTTTCTCGTTTTTTTTATTTTTAACAAAATTTACAATATTCAAATTTTGTCCATTTCTTTATTTATTGAACTTTGCGATTTTACAGTTTTCACAGTTTTTACAATTTTGGAAAACTTTTCTTTTTTTATCGAATTTCGGAAAGTTTCCGAAATGTTTAATATTTTTCGATATTTGAATTTTTAGAATTTTTTAATTTTTCTCGATTTTTTCATTTCAACAAAAATTACAATTTTCCAATTTTGTAGATTTCTTAATTAAGAGAACTTTGCGATTTTACAGTTTAAACAGTTTCTACTATTTTGAAAAAATTTCCTTTTTTTTATCAAATTTCGGAAATTTTCCGAAATTTTAAATTTTTTCGATTTTTAAATTAAGGGAATTTTAGCATTTTTCTCGATTTTTTTATTTCAACAAAATTTACAATATTCCAATTTTGTATATTTCTTAATTTAAAAAGCTTTGCGATTTTAAAGTTTTCACAGTTTGTACTATTTTGAACAAAATTTCTTTTTTTTTATTAAATTTCGGAAATTTTCCGAAATTTTAAAATTTTCCGATTTTTGAATTTCTTAAATTTTTGAATTTTTCTCGATTTTTTCATTTCAACAAAAATTACAATTTTCCAATTTTGTAGATTTCTTAATTTCGGAAATTTTGCGATTTTACATTTTTCACAGTTTTTACAATTTTGGAAACATTTTCTTTTATATCGAATTTCGGAAAGTTTCCGAAACTTTTAATTTTTTTTGATTTTTTAATTTTTAGAATTTTTGCATTTTTCTGGATTTTTTCATTTCAACAAAAATTACAATTTTCCAATTTTGTAGATTTCTTTATTTAAAGAGCTTTGCAATTTTGAAATTTTTAGTCTTTACTATTTTGAAAAAATGTAATATTTTTATCAAATTTCGGAAATTTTTCGAAATTTTAAATTATGTCGATTGTTGAATTTTAGGAATTTTTGCATTTTTCTCGTTTTTTTTATTTTTAACAAAATTTACAATATTCAAATTTTGTCCATTTTTTTATTTAGGGAACTTTGCGATTTTACAGTTTTCACAGTTTTTACAATTTTGGAAAAAATTTTCTTTTATGGAATTTCGGAAAGTTTCCGAAATTTTTAATTTTTTTTGATTTTTGAATTTTTAGAATTTTTGTATTTTTCTCGATTTTTTCATTTCAATAAAAATTACAATTTTCCAATTTCGTAGATTTCTGAATTAAAAGAATTTTATGATTTTGTCGATTATACAGCTTTTACTATTTTGGAGAAAGTGTCTTCTTTATTCAATTTCGGAAATTTTCCGAAATTTTAAATTTTTCCGATTTTTTAATTTCTTAAAATTTTTTAATTTTTATCGATTTTTTCATTTCAACAAAATTTACTATATTCCAATTTTGTATATTTCTTAATTTGAAAAACTTTGCGATTTTTCAGTTGTCACAGTTTTTACTATTTTGAAAAAAATTTCTTTTGTTTTCAAATTTCGGAAATTTTCCGAAATTTTAAATTTCTTTGATTTTTGAATTTAGGGAATTTTTGCATTTTTCTCGTTTTTTTTATTTTGAACAAAATTTACAATATTCAAATTTTGTCCATTTCTTTATTTAGGGAACTTTGCAATTTTACAGTTTTTACAGTTTTTAAAATTTTGAAAATATTTAATTTTTTTATCGAACTTCGGAAAGTTTCCGTAATTTTGAATTTTTTTTTTATTTTTGAATTTTTGGAATTTTTGCATTTTTCTCGATTTTTTCATTTCAACAAAAATTACAATTTTCCAATTTTTTAGATTTCTTAATTAAGAGAACTTTGTGATTTTGTCAATTTTACAGTTTTTACTATTTTGAAAAATTTTTATTTTTTTTATCAAATTTTCGGAAATTTTGCAAAATTTTAACTTTTTTCGATTTTTAAATTTTTAGAATTTTCGCATTTTTCTCGATTTTTTCATTTCAACAAAAATAACAATTTTCCAATTTTGTAGATTTCTTAATTTAGAAAACTTTGCGATTTTACAGTTTTCACAGTTTTTACTATTTTGAAAAAAATTCTTTTTTTTATCAAATTTCCGAAAATTTAAATTTGTTAGGTTTTTGAGTTTAGGGAATTTTAGCATTTTTCTTGATATTTTTAATTCAACAAAAGATACAATTTTCCAATTTTGGCGATTTCATTATTTAAAGAGCTTTGTGATTTTAAAGTTTTCACAGTCTTTACTATTTTGAAAAAATTAAATTTTTTTCATCACATTTCGGAAATTTTCCGAAATTTTAAATTTTTTCGATTGTTGAATTTAAGGAATATTTGCTTTTTTCTCGATTTTTGTGTTTTTAACAAAATTTACAATATTCCAATTTTGTATATTTCTTAATTTAAAAAACTTTGCGATTTTTCAGATTTAACAGTTTTTACTATTTCAAAAAAAATTTCTTTTGTTATCAAATTTCGGAAATTTTCCGAAATTTTAAATTTTTTCGATTTTTGAATTTAGGGTATTTTAGCATTTTTCTTGATATTTTTAATTCAACGAAAATTACAATTTTCCAATTTTGGCGATTTCTTTATATAAAGAGCTTTGCGATTTTTAAGTTTTCACAGTCGTTACTATTTTGACAAAATTTAATTTTTTTTATCAAATTTCGGAAATCTTCCGAAATTTTAAATTTTGTCGATTGCTGAATTTTAGGAATTTTTGCATTTTTCTCGATTTTTTTTTTTTTTTTAAATTAACAATATTCAAATTTTGTCCATTTCTTTATTTAGGGAACTTTGCGATTTTACAGTTTTTACAGTTTTTACAATTTTGGAAAAATTTTCTTTTTTATCAAATTTTGGAAAATTATACAGATTTCATTATTTTGAAGAAAGTGTCTTCTTTATTCAATTTCGAAAATTTTCCGAAATTTAAAATTTTTCCGATTTTTGAATTTCTTAAATTTTTTAATTTTTCTCGATTTTTTCAGCTTAACAAAATTTACAATATTCCAATTTTGTATATTTCTTAATTTAAAAAGCTTTGCGATTTTTAAGTTTTCACATTTTTTACTATTTTGAACAAAATTTCTTTTGTTATTAAATTTCATAAATTTTCAGAAATTTTAAATTTTTTCGATTTTTGAATTAAGGGAATTTTAGCATTTTTCTTGATATTTTTAATTCAACAAAAATTACAATTTTCCAATTTTGGCGATTTTTTTATTTAAAGAGCTTTGCGATTTTTAAGTTTTCACAGTCTTTACTATTTTGAAAAAATTTAATTTTTTTATCAAATTTCGGAAATTTTCCGAAATTTTAAATTTTGTCGATTGTTGAATTTTAGGAATTTTTGCATTTATCTCAATTTTTTTATTTTAACAAAATTTACAATATTAAAATTTGGTCCATTTCTTTATTTAGGAAATTTTGCGATTTTACATTTTTCACAGTTTTTACAATTTTTGAAACATTTTCTTTTATATCGAATTTCGGAAAGTTTCCGAAACTTTTAATTTTTTTTTATTTTTTAATTTTTAGAATTTTTGCATTTTTCTGGATTTTTTCATTTCAACAAAAATTACAATTTTCCAATTTTGTGGATTTCTAAGTTAAGAGAAGTTTGAGACTTTGTCGATTATACAGTTTTTACTATTTTGGAGAAAGTGTCCTCTTTATTCAATTTCGGAATTTTAAGAAATTCTAAATTTTTTCGATTTTTGAATTTTTAGAATTTTCGCATTTTTTTCGATTTTTTCATTTCAACAAAAATTACAATTTTCAAATTTTTTAGATTTCTTAATTTAGAGAACTTTGTGATTTTGTCGATTTTACAGTTTTTACTATTTTGAAAAAATTTTCTTTTTTTATCAAAATTTCGGAAATTTTCCAAAATTTTAAATTTTTCCGATTTTTGAATTTTTTAAATTTTTAAATTTTTCTTGATTTTTTCAGCTCAACAAAATTTTCAATTTTCCAATTTTGTATATTTCTTAATTTAAAAAACTTTGCGATTTTTCAGATTTAACAGTTTTTACTATTTCGAAAAAAATTTCTTTTGTTATCAAATTTCGGAAATTTTCCGAAATTTTAAATTTTATCGATTCTTGAATTTAGGGTATTTTAGCATTTTTCTTGATATTTTTAATTCAACAAAAATTACAATTTTCCAATTTTGGCGATTTCTTTATTTAAAGAACTTTGCGATTTTTTAGTTTTCACGGTCTTTTCTATTTTGAAAATATGTAATATTTTTATCAAATTTCGGAAATTTTTCGAAATTTTAAATTATGTCGATTGTTGAATTTTAGGAATTTTTGCATTTTTCTCGTTTTTTTTATTTTTAACAAAATTTACAATATTAAAATTTTGTCCATTTCTTTATTTAGGGAACTTTGCGATTTTACAGTTTTCACAGTTTTTACAATTTTGAAAAACATTAATTGTTATATCTAATTTCGGAAGTTTTCCGAAATCTTAAATTTTTTCGACTTTTGAATTTTGGAAATTTTTGAATTTTTCTCGTTTTTCGTATTTTTAACAAAATTTACAATATTTTAATTTTGTCCATTTCTTTATTTAGGGAACTTTGCACCCATGACAGTTTTCACAGTTTCTACAATTTTGTAAAAATTTTCTTTTTCTATCGAATTTCGGAAATTTTAAGAAATTTTAAATTTTTTCGATTTTTGAATTTTTTGAATTTTCGCATTTTTCTCGATTTTTTCATTTCAACAAAAATTACAATTTTTCAATTTTGTAGATTTCTTAATTTAGAGAACTTTGTGATTTTACAGTTTAAACAGTTTTTACCATTTGGAAAAAATTTCCTTTTTTTTATCAAGTTTCGGAAATTTTAAGAAATTTTAAATTTTTTCGATTTTTGAATTTTTTGAATTTTCGCATTTTTCTCGATTTTTTCATTTCAACAAAAATTACAATTTTCCAATTTTGTAGATTTCTTAATTTAGAGAACTTCGCGATTTAACAGTTTTCACAGTTTTTACTATTTTGAAAAAATTTAATTTTTTTATCGAATTTCGGAAATTTTCCGAAATTTTAAATTTTGTCGATTGTTGAATCTTAGGAGTTTTTGCATTTTTTTCGATTTTCGTTTTTTTAACAAAATTTACAATATTTAAATTTTGTCCATTTCTTTATTTAGGGAACTTTGCGATTTTACAGTTTTCACAGTTTTTACTATTTTGAAAAAAATTTCTTTTGTTATCAAATTTCGGAAATTTTAAATTTTTTCTATTTTTGAATTAAGGGAATTTTAGCATTTTTTTACTATTTTGAAAAAAATTTCTTTTGTTATCAAATTTCGGAAATTTTAAATTTTTTCGATTTTTGAATTAAGGGAATTTTAGCATTTTTCTTGATATTTTTAATTCAACAAAAATTACAATTTTCCAATTTTGGCGATTTCTTTATTTAAAGAGCTTTGCGATTTTTAAGTTTTCACAGTCTTTACTATTTTGAAAAAATTTAATTTTTTTTATCAAATTTCGGAAATTTTCCGAAATTTTTAATTTTTTTCGATTTTTGAATT
This sequence comes from Drosophila immigrans, assembly GCA_963583835.1. Classification (NCBI taxonomy): domain Eukaryota; kingdom Metazoa; phylum Arthropoda; class Insecta; order Diptera; family Drosophilidae; genus Drosophila; species Drosophila immigrans. The sequence goes on along the minus strand of CAUZWO010000094.1, from coordinate 452,899 downwards.
TTTAGAATTTTCGCATTTTGCTAGATTTTTTCATTTCAACAAAAATTACAATTTTCCAATTTTGTAGATTTCTTAATTTAGAGAACTTTGCGATTTTACAGTTTTCACAGTTTTTACTATTTTGAAAAAAATTTCTTTTGTTATCAAATTTCGGAAATTCTAAATTTTTTTGATTTTTGAATTTAGGGAATTTTAGCATTTTTCTTGATATTTTTAATTCAACAAAAATTAAAATTTTCCAATTTTGGCGATTTCTTTATTTAATGAGCTTTGCGATTTATAAGTTTTTACAGTTTTTACTATTTTGAAAAAATTTAATTTTTTTTATCAAATTTCGGAAATTTTCCGAAATTTTTAATTTTTTTCGATTTTTGAATTTTTAGAATTTTCGCATTTTTCTCGATTTTTTCATTTCAACAAAAATTACAATTTTCCAATTTTTTAGATTTCTTAATTTAGAGAATTTTGTGATTTTGTCGATTTAACAGTTTTTACTATTTTGAAAAATTTTCCTTTTTATATCAAATTTCAGAAATTTTAAATTTTTTGATTTTTGAATTTAGGGAATTTTAGCATTTTACTTGATATTTTTAATTCAACAAAAATTACAATTTTCCAATTTTGGCGATTTATTTATTTATAGAGCTTTGCGATTTTTAAGTTTTCACAGTTTTTACTATTTTGAAAAAATTTAATTTTTTTATCAAATTTCGGAAATTTTCCGAAATTTTAAATTTTGTCGATTTTTGAATTTTAGGAATTTTTGCATTTTTCTCAATTTTTATATATTAACAAAATTTAATATATTCAAATTTTGTCTATTTCTTTTTTAGGGAACTTTGCGATTTTACAGTTTTTACCGTTTTTACAATTTTGGAAAAATTTTCTTTTTTATCGAATTTTGGAAAGTTTTCGAAATTTTTAATTTTTTTTGATTTTTGAATTTTTAGAATTTTTGCATTTTTCACGATTTTTTCATTTCAACAAAAATTACAATTTTCAAATTTTTTAGATTTCTTAATTAAGAAAACTTTGTGATGTTGTCGATTTTACAGTTTTTACTATTTTGAAAAATTTTCTTTTTTTATCAAAATTACAAAAGTTTTGCAAAATTTTAATTCTTATCGATTTTTGAATTTTTGGAATTTTTTTATTTTTCTCGTTTTTTTCATTTTAACAAAATTTACAATATTCAAATTTTGTCCATTTCTTTATTTATTGAACTTTGCGATTTTACAGTTTTCACAGTTTTTACAATTTTGGAAAACTTTTCTTTTTTTATCGAATTTCGGAAAGTTTCCGAAATGTTTAATATTTTTCGATTTTTGAATTTTTAGAATTTTTTAATTTTTCTCGATTTTTTCATATTAACAAAAATTACAATTTTTCATTTTTGGCGATTTCTTAATTTAGAGAACTTTGCGATCTTACAGTTTTTACAGTTTTTAAAATTTTGAAAATATTTAATTTTTTTATCGAATTTCGGAAAGTTTCCGTAATTTTAATTTTTTTTTAATTTTTGAATTTTTAAAATTTTTCCATTTTTCTCGATATTTTCAATTCAACCAAAAATTAAAACTTTCCAATTTTTTAGATTTCTTAATTTGGAGAACTTTGTGATTTTACAGTTTTTACAGTTTTTAAAATTTTGAAAAGATTTCCTTTTTTTTATCAAATTTTCGGAAATTTTGCAAAATTTTAACTTTTTTCGATTTTTTAATTTTTAGAATTTTCGCCTTTTTTTCGATTTTTTCATTTCAACAAAAATTACAATTTTCCAATTTTGTAGATTTCTTAATTTAGAGAACTTTGCGATTTTACAGTTTTCACAGTTTTTACTATTTTGAAAAAAATTTCTTTTGTTCGGAAATTTTCCGAAATTTAAAATTTTTTCGATTTTTGAATTTATGGAATTTTAGCATTTTTCTTGATATTTTTAATTCAACAAAAATTACAATTTTCCAATTTTGGCGATTTCCTAATTTGGAGAACTTTGTGATTTTACAGTTTTTACAGTTTTTAAAATTTTGAAAAGATTTCCTTTTTTTTATCAAATTTTCGGAAATTTTGCAAAATTTTAACTTTTTTCGATTTTTTAATTTTTAGAATTTTCGCCTTTTTTTCGATTTTTTCATTTCAACAAAAATTACAATTTTCCAATTTTGTAGATTTCTTTATTTAAAGAACTTTGCGATTTTTAAGATTTCACAGTCTTGACTATTTTGAAAAATGTAATATTTTTTATCAAATTTCGGAAATTTTCCGAAATTTTAAATTATGTCGATTGTTGAATCTTAGGAATTTTGCATTTTTCTCAATTTTTTTTATTTTTAACAAAATTTACAATATTCAAATGTTGTCCATTTCTTTATTTAGGGAACTTTGCGATTTTACAGCTTTCACAGTTTTAACAATTTTGGAAAAAATTTTCTTTTTTATGGAATTTCGGAAAGTTTCCGAAATTTTTAATTTTTTTTTATTTTTTAATTTTTAGAATTTTTGCATTTTTCTCGATTTTTTCATTTCAACAAAAATTACAATTTTCCAATTTCGTAGATTTCTGAATTAAGAGAATTTTATGATTTTGTCGATTATACAGTTTTTACTATTTTGGAGAAAGTGTCTTCTTTATTCAATTTCGGAAATTTTCCGAAATTTTAAATTTTCCGATTTTTTAATTTCTTAAAATTTTTTAATTTTTCTCGATTTTTTCATTTCAACAAAATTTACTATATTCCAATTTTGTATATTTCTTAATTTAAAAAACTTTGCGATTTTTCAGTTTTCACAGTTTTTACTACTTTGAAAAAAATTTCTTTTGTTTTCAAATTTCGGAAATTTTCCGAAATTTTAAATTTCTTTGATTTTTGAATTTAGGGAGTTTTAGCATTTTTCTTGATATTTTTAATTCAACAAAAATTAAAATTTTCCAATTTTGGCGATTTCTTAATTTGGAGAACTTCGTGATTTTACAGTTTAAACAGTTTCTACTATTTTGAAAAAATTTCCTTTTTTTTATCAAGTTTCGGAAATTTTAAGAAATTTTAAATTTTGTCAATTTAAAAGTTTCAGAAATTTTTGAATTTTTCTCGATTTTTTCATTTCAACAAATTTTACAATATTCCAATTTTGTAGATTTCTTTATTTAAAGAGCTTTGCAATTTTGAAGTTTTCACAGTGTTAACTATTTTGACAAAATTTAATTTTTTTATCAAATTTCGAAAATTTTCCGAAATTTTAAATGTTGTCGATTGTTGAATTTTAGGAATTTTTGCATTTTTCTCGTTTTTTTTATTTTTAACAAAATTTACAATATTCAAATTTTGTCCATTTCTTTATTTATTGAACTTTGCGATTTTACAGTTTTCACAGTTTTTACAATTTTGGAAAACTTTTCTTTTTTTATCGAATTTCGGAAAGTTTCCGAAATTTTAAATGTTGTCGATTGTTGAATTTTAGGAATTTTTTAATTTTTCTCGATTTTTTCATTTTAACAAAAATTACAATTTTCCAATTTTGTAGATTTCTTAATTAAGAGAACTTTGCGATTTTACAGTTTAAACAGTTTCTACTATTTTGAAAAAATTTCCTTTTTTTTATCAAATTTCGGAAATTTTCCGAAATTTTAAATTTTTTCGATTTTTGAATTAAGGGAATTTTAGCATTTTTCTCGATTTTTTCATTTCAACAAAATTTACAATATTCCAATTTTGTATATTTCTTAATTTAAAAAGCTTTGCGTTTTTAAAGTCTTCACAGTTTGTACTATTTTGAACAAAATTTCTTTTTTTTTATTAAATTTCGGAAATTTTCCGAAATTTTAAAATTTCCCGATTTTTGAATTTCTTAAATTTTTGAATTTTTCTCGATTTTTTCATTTCAACAAAAATTAAAATTTTCCAATTTTGTAGATTTCCTAATTTAGAGAACTTTGCGATTTTACAGTTTTTACAGTTTTTAAAATTTTGAAAATATTTAATTTTTTTATCGAATTTCGGAAAGTTTCCGTAATTTTAATTTTTTTTTAATTTTTGAATTTTTAAAATTTTTCCATTTTTCTCGATATTTTCAATTCAACCAAAAATTAAAACTTTCCAATTTTTTAGATTTCTTAATTTAGAGAACTTTGTGATTTTACAGTTTTTACAGTTTTTAAAATTTTGAAAAGATTTAATTTTTTTATCGAATTTCGGAAAGTTTCCGTAATTTTTCATTTTTTTTGATTTTTGAATTTTTAGAATTTTTGCATTTTTCTCGATTTTTTCATTTCAACAAAAATTACAATTTTCCAATTTTGTAGATTTCTTAATTAAGAGAACTTTGCGATTTTACAGTTTAAACAGTTTCTACTATTTTGAAAAAATTTCCTTTTTTTTATCAAATTTCGGAAATTTTCCGAAATTTTAAATTTCTTTGATTTTTTAATTTAGGGAGTTTTAGCATTTTTCTTGATATTTTAAATTCAACAAAAATTACAATTTTCCAATTTTGGCGATTTTTTAATTTGGAGAACTTCGTGATTTTACAGTTTAAACAGTTTCTACTATTTTGAAAAAATTTCCTTTTTTTTATCAAGTTTCGGAAATTTTAAGAAATTTTAATTTTTTGTCGATTTTTGAATTTCTTGAATTTTCGCATTTTTCTCGATTTTTTCATTTCAACAAAAATAACAATTTTGTAGATTTCTTAATTGAGAGAACTTCGCAATTTAACAGCTTTCACAGTTTTTACTATTTTGAAAAACATTAATTTTTTTATCTAATTTCGGAAATTTTCCGAAATCTTAAATTTTTTCGATTTTTGAATTTTGGGAATTTTTGCATTTTTCTTGATATTTTTAATTTAACAAATTTTACAATTTGTTATCGATTTCTAAATTTAGAGAAGTTTGTGATTTTGTCGATTATACAGTTTTTACTATTTTGAAGAAAGTGTCTTCTTTATTAAATTTCGGAAATTTTCCGAAATTTTAAATTTTTCCGATTTTTGAATTTCTTAAATTTTTCAATTTTTCTCGATTTTTTCAGTTCAACAAAATTTACAATATTCCAATTTTGTATATTTCTTAATTTAAAAAACTTTGCGACTTTTCAGTTTTCTCAGTTTTTACTATTTTGAACAAAATTTCTTTTGTTATCAAATTTCGGAAATTTTCCGAAATTTTAAATTTGTTAGATTTTTGAATTTAGGGAATTTAAGCATTTTTTTTGATATTTTTAATTCAAGAAAAATTACAATTTTCCAACCTTGGCGATTTTTTTATTAAAAGAGCTTTGCAATTTATAAGTTTTCACAATCTTTACTATTTTGAAAAAATTGAATTTTTGTATCAAATTTCGGAAATTTTCCGAAATTTTAAATTTTGTCGATTGTTGAATTTTGGGAATTTTTGCATTTTTCTCGATTTTTTTTTTTTTTTTTAAATTTACAATATTCAAATTTTGTCCATTTCTTTATTTAGGGAACTTTGCGATTTTACAGTTTTCACAGTTTTTACAATTTTGGAAAAATTTTCTTTTTTATCGAATTTCGAAAGTTTCCGAATTTTTGAATTTTTTTTGATTTTTGAATTTTTAGAATTTTTCCATTTTTCTCGATATTTTCATTTCAACAAAAATTACAATTTTCCAATTTTTTAGATTTCTTAATTTAGAGAACTTTGTGATTTTGTCGATTTTACAGTTTTTACTATTTTGAAAAAATTTTATTTTTTTATCAAATTTTCGGAAATTTTGCTAAATTTTAACTTTTTTCGATTTTTGAATTTTTAGAATTTTCGCATTTTTCTCGATTTTTTCATTTTAACAAAAATTACAATTTTCCAATTTTGTGGATTTCTTAATTTAGAGAATTTTGTGATATTGTCGATTTAACAGTTTTTACTATTTTGAAAAAATTTTTTTTTGTTCTCAAATTTCGGAAATTTTTATATTTTTTGGATTTTTGAATTTAGGGAATTTTAGCATTTTTCTTGATATTTTTAATTCAACGAAAATTACAATTTTCCAATTTTGGCGATTTCTTTATTTAAAGAGCTTTGCGATTTTAAAGTTTTCAGTCTTTACTATTTTGAAAAAATTTAATTTTTTTTATCAAATTTCGGAAATTTTCCGAAATTTTAAATTTTTTCAATTGTTGAATTTTAGAAATATTTGCATTTTTCTCGATTTTTTTTTTTTTTTTAAATTAACAATATTCAAATTTTGTCCATTTCTTTATTTAGGGAACTTTGCGATTTCACAGTTTTTACAGTTTTTACAATTTTGGAAAAATTTTCTTTTTTATCGAATTTCGGAAAGTTTCCGAAATTTTAAATTTTTTTCGATTTTTGAATTTTTAGAATTTTCGCATTTTTCTCGATTTTTTCATTTTAACAAAAATTACAATTTTGCAATTTTGTATATTTCTTAATTTAGAGAAATTTGCGATTTTACAGTTTTCACAGTTTTTACTATTTTGAAAAAATTTTCTTTTGTTATCAAATTTTCCGAAATTTTAAATTTTGTTGATTGTTGAATTTTAGGAATTTTTGCATTTTTCTCAATTTTTTTATTTACAACAAAAATTACAATATTCAAATTTTGTCCATTTCTTTATTTAGGGAACTTTGCGATTTTACAGTTTTCACAGTTTTTACAATTTTGGAAAAACTTCTTTTCTATCAAATTTCGGAAAATTTCCGAAATTTTTAATTTTTTTTTTGATTTTTTAATTTTTAGAATTTTTGAATTTTTCTCGATGCTTTCATTTCAACAAAAATTAAAATTTTCCAATTTTGTAGATTTCTAAATTAAGAGAAGTTTGTGATTTTGTCGATTTAACAGTTTTTACTATTTTGAAAAAAGTTTCTTATTTTATCATATTTCGGAAATTTTCGGAAATTTTAAATTTTTTCGATTTTTGAATTTAGGGAATTTTAGCATTTTTCTTGATATTTTTAATTCAACAAAAATGACAATTTTCCAATTTTGGCGATTTTTTTTTTTAAAAAGCTTTGCGATTTTTAAGTTTTCACAGTTTTTACAATTTTGAAAATATTTAATTTTTTTTATCAAATTTCGGAAATTTTCCGAAATTTTAAATTTTTTAAATTGTTGAATTTTAGAAATATTTGCATTTTTCTCGATTTTTTTTTTTTTAAATTAACAATATTCAAATTTTGTCCATTTCTTAATTTAGAGAACTTTGCGATTTTTCAGTTTTTACAGTTTTTAAAATTTTGAAAATATTTAATTTTTTTATCGAATTTCGGAAAGTTTCCGTAAATTTTAATTTTTTTTTATTTTTGAATTTTTAGAATTTTTGCATTTTTATCGATTTTTTCATTTCAACAAAAATTACAATTTTCCAATTTTTTAGATTTCTTAATTTAGAGAACTTTGTGATTTTGTCGATTTTACAGTTTTTACTATTTTGAAAAAATTTTATTTTTTTTATCAAATTTTCGGAAATTTTGCTAAATTTTAACTTTTTTCGATTTTTGAATTTTTAGAATTTTCGCATTTTTCTCGATTTTTTCATTTTAACAAAAATTACAATTTTCCAATTTTGTAGATTTCTTAATTTAGAGAATTTTATGATTTTGTCGATTTAACAGTTTTTACTATTTTGAAAAAAATTTTTTTTGTTCTCAAATTTCGGAAATTTTAAATTTTTTAGATTTTTGAATTTAGGGAATTTTAGCATTTTTCTTGATATTTTTAATTCAACGAAAATTACAATTTTCCAATTTTGGCGATTTCTTTATTTAAAGAGCTTTGCGATTTTAAAGTTTTCACAGTCTTTACTATTTTGGAAAAATTTAATTTTTTTATCAAATTTCGGAAAATTTCCGTAATTTATAATTTTTTTTGATTTTTGAATTTTTAGAATTTTAGAATTTTTCTCGATTTTTTCAATTGTCAATTTTACAGTTTTTACTATTTTGAAAAAATTTTATTTTATATCAAGTTTTCGAAAATTTTGCAAAATTTTAACTTTTTTCGATTTTTAGAATTTTCGCATTTTTCTCGATTTTTTCATTTTAACAAAAATTACAATTTTCCAATTTTGTAGATTTCTTAATTTACAGAACTTTGCGATTTTACAGTTTTCACAGTTTTTAAAATTTTGAAAATATTTAATTTTTTTATCGAATTTCGGAAAGTTTCCGTAATTTTTAATTTTTTTTTATTTTTGAATTTTTAGAATTTTTGCATTTTTCTCGATTTTTTCATTTCAACAAAAATTACAATTTTCCAATTTTTTAGATTTCTTACTTAAGAGAATTTTGTGATTTTGTCAATTTTACAGTTTTTACTATTTTGAAAAAATTTTATTTTTTTATCAAATTTTCGGAAATTTTGCAAAATTTTAACTTTTTTCGACTTTTGAATTTTTAGAATTTTAGCATTTTTCTCGGTTTTTTTCATTTCAACAAAAATTATAATTTTCCAATTTTGTAGATTTCTTAATTTAGAGAACTTTGCGATTTTACAGTTTTCACAGTTTTTACTATATTGAAAAAATGTCTTTTGTTATAAAATTTTGGATATTTTAAATTTTTTAGGTTTTTGAATTTAGGGAATTTTAGCATTTTTCTTGATAATTTTAATTCAACAAAAGTTACAATTTTCCAATTTTGGAGATTTCTTTATTTAAAGAGCTTTGCGATTTGAAAGTTTTCACAGTCTTTACTATTTTGAAAAAATTTAATTTTTTTTATCAAATTTCGGAAATTTTCCGAAATTTTAAATTTTGTCGATTGTTGAATTTTAGGAATATTTGCATTTTTCTCGATTTTTGTATTTTTAACAAAATTTACAATATTCAAATTTTGTCTGATTCTTTATTTAGGGAACTTTGCGATTTTATAGTTTTCACAGTTTTTACAATTTTGGAAAAATGTTCTTTTTTATCGAATTTCGGAAAGTTTCCGGAACTTTTAATTTTTTTTTATTTTTGAATTTTTTGAATTTTTGAATTTTTCTCGATTTTTTCATTTCAACAAAAATTACAATTTTCCAATTTTGTAGATTTCTAAGTTAAGAGAAGTTTGAGATTTTATCGATTATACAGTTTTTACTATTTTGGACAAAGTGTCTTCTTTATTCAATTTTGGAAATTTTCCAAAATTTTAAATTTTTCCGATTTTTGAATTTTTTAAATTTTTGAAAATTTCTCGATTTTTTAATTTCAACAAAATTTACAATATTCCAATTTTGTATATTTCTTAATTTAAAAAACTTTGCGATTTTTCAGATTTAACAGTTTTTACTATTTTGAAAAAAATTTCTTTTGTTATCAAATTTCGAAAATTTTCCGAAATTTTAAATTTTTTCTATTTTTTAATATAGCGAATTTTAGCATTTTTCTTGATATTTTTAATTCAACAAAAATTACAATTTTCCAATTTTGGCGATTTCTTTATTTAAAGAGCTTTGCGATTTTTAAGTTTTCACAGTTTTTACAATTTTGAAAAAATTTTCTTTTGTTATCAAAATTCGGAGTTTTTCCGAAATTTTAAATTTTGTCGATTTAAAAGGTTCAGAAATTTTTGCATTTTTCTCGATTTTATTCAATTCAAAAAAATTTACAATATTCCAATTTTGCAAATTTCTTTATTTAAAGAGCTTTGCGATTTTTAAGTTTTCACAGTTTTTACAATTTTGGAAAAACTTTCTTTTCTATCAAATTTCGGAAAATTTCCGAAATTTTTAATTTTTTTTTGATTTTTTAATTTTTAGAATTTTTGAATTTTTCTCGATTTTTTTCATTTTAACAAAAATTACAATTTTCCAATTTTGTAGATTTCTTAATTTAGAGAATTTTGTGATTTTGTCGATTTAACAGTTTTTACTATTTTGAAAAAAATTTTTTTTGTTCTCAAATTTCGGAAATTTTTAATTTTTTAGATTTTTGAATTTAGGGAATTTTAGCATTTTTCTTGATATTTTTAATTCAACGAAAATTACAATTTTCCAATTTTGGCGATTTCTTTATTTAAAGAGCTTTGCGATTTTTAAGTTTTCACAGTCTTTACTATTTTGAAAAAATTTAATTTTTTTTATCAAATTTCGGAAATTTTCCGAAATTTTAAATTTTTTCAATTGTGGAATTTTAGAAATATTTGCATTTTTCTCGATTTTTTTTTTTTTTTTAAATTAACAATATTCAAATTTTGTCCATTTCTTTATTTAGGGAACTTTGCGATTTTACAATTTTTACAGTTCTTACAATTTTGGAAAAATTTTATTTTTTATCGAATTTCGGAAAGTTTCCGAAATTTTTAATTTTTTCCGATTTTTGAATTTTTAGAATTTTCGCATTTTTCTCGATTTTTTCATTTTAACAAAAATTACAATTTTGCAATTTTGTATATTTCTTAATTTAGAGAACTTTGCGATTTTACAGTTTTCACAGTTTTTACTATTTTGAAAAAAATTTCTTTTGTTATCAAATTTTCCGAAATTTTAAATTTTGTTGATTGTTGAATTTTAGGAATTTTTGCATTTTTCTCAATTTTTTTATTTATAACAAAAATTACAATATTCAAATTTTGTCCATTTCTTTATTTAGGGAACTTTGCGATTTTACAGTTTTCACAGTTTTTACAATTTTGGAAAAACTTTATTTTCTATCAATCTTCGGAAAATTTCCGAAATTTTTAATTTTTTTTTGATTTTTTAATTTTTAGAATTTTTGAATTTTTCTCGATTTTTTCATTTCAACAAAAATTACAATTTTCCAATTTTGTAGATTTCTAAATTAAGAGAAGTTTGTGATTTTGTCGATTTAACAGTTTTTACCATTTTGAAAAAAATTTCTTTTGTTATCAAATTTCGGAAATTTTTAAATTTTTTAGATTTTTGAATTTAGGGAATTTTAGCATTTTTCTTGATATTTTTAATTCAACAAAAATTACAGTTTTCCAATTTTGGCGATTTATTTTTTAAAAAAGCTTTGCGATTTTTAAGTTTTCACAGTTTTTACAATTTTGAAAAAATTTAATTTTTTTATCAAATTTCGGAAATTTTCCGAAATCTTAAATTTTTTCAATTGTTGAATTTTAAAAATATTTGCATTTTTATCGATTTTTTTTTTTTTAAATTAACAATATTCAAATTTTGTCCAGTTCTTTATTTAGGGAAATTTGCGATTTTACAGTTTTTACAATTTTGGAAAAATTTTCTTTTTTATCGAATTTCGGAAAGTTTCCGAAATTTTTAATTTTATTTTCGATTTTTGAATTTTTCGAATTTTCGCATTTTTCTCGATTTTTTCATTTCAACAAAAATTACAATTTTCCAATTTTTTAGATTTCTTAATTTAGAGAATTTTGTGATTTTGTCGATTTAACAGTTTTTACTATTTTGAAAAAAGTTTCTTTTTTTATCATATTTCGGAAATTTTCTGAAATTTTAAATTTTTTCGATTTTTGAATTTAGGGAATTTTAGCATTTTTCTTGATATTTTTAATTCAATAAAAATTACAATTTTCCAATTTTGGCGATTTATTTTTTTAAAAAGCTTTGCGATTTTTAAGTTTTCACAGTTTTTACAATTTTGAAAATATTTAATTTTTTTATCAAATTTCGGAAATTTTCCGAAATTTTAAATTTTTTCAATTGTTGAATTTTAGAAATATTTGCATTTTTCTCGATTTTTTTTTTTTTAAATTAACAATATTCTAATTTTGTCCATTTCTTAATTTAGAGAACTTTGCGATTTTACAGTTTTTACAGTTTTTAAAATTTTGAAAATATTTAATTTTTTTATCGAATTTCGGAAAGTTTCCGTAATTTTTAATTTTTTTTGATTTTTGAATTTTTAGAATTTTTGCATTTTTCTCGATTTTTTCATTTCAACAAAAATTACAATTTTCCAATTTTTTAGATTTCTTAATTTAGAGAACTTTGTGATTTTGTCGATTTTACAGTTTTTACTATTTTGAAAAATTTTTATTTTTTTATCAAATTTTCGGAAATTTTGCTAAATTTTAACTTTTTTCGATTTTTGAATTTTTAGAATTTTCGCATTTTTTTCGATTTTTTCATTTTAACAAAAATTACAATTTTCCAATTTTGTAGATTTCTTAATTTAGAGAATTTTGTGATTTTGTCGATTTAACAGTTTTTACTATTTTGAAAAAAGTTTCTTTTTTTATCATATTTCGGAAATTTTCCGAAATTTTAAATTTTGTCGATTGTTGAATTTTAGGAATTTTTGCATTTATCTCCATTTTTTTTATTTTAACAAAATTTACAATATTCAAATTTTGTCCATTTCTTAATTTAGAGAACTTTGCGAGTTTTAAGTTTTCACAGTGTTTACTATTTTGAAAAAATTTTCTTTTGTATCGAATTTCGGAAAATTTTCCAAAATTTTTAATTTTTTTTTATTTTTGAATTTTTTGAAATTTTCTTGTTTTATCAAAATTTCGGAAGTTTTGCAAAATTTTAATTTTATCGATTTTTGAATTTTTAGAATTTTAGAATTTTTCTCGATTTTTTCATTATAACAAAAATTACAATTCTCCAATTTTGTAGATTTCTTAATTTAGAGAACTTTGCGATTTTACAGTTTTAACAGTTTTTAAAATTTTGAAAATATTTAATTTTTTTATCGAATTTCGGAAAGTTTCCGTAATTTATAATTTTTTTTGATTTTTGAATTTTTAGAATTTTAGAATTTTTCTCGATTTTTTCAATTGTCAATTTTACAGTTTTTACTATTTTGAAAAAATTTTATTTTTTTATCAAATTTTCGGAAATTTTGCTAAATTTTAACTTTTTTCGATTTTTGAATTTTTAGAATTTTCGCATTTTTTTCGATTTTTTTATTTTAACAAAAATTACAATTTTCCAATTTTGTAGATTTCTTAATTTAGAGAATTTTGTGATTTTGTCGATTTAACAGTTTTTACTATTTTGAAAAAAATTTTTTTTGTTCTCAAATTTCGGAAATTTTTAATTTTTTAGATTTTTGAATTTAGGGAATTTTAGCATTTTTCTTGATATTTTTAATTCAACGAAAATTACAATTTTCCAATTTTGGCGATTTCTTTATTTAAAGAGCTTTGAGATTTTAAAGTTTTCACAGTCTTTACTATTTTGAAAAAATTTAACTTTTTTTATCAAATTTCGTAAATTTTCCGAAATTTTAAATTTTGTCAATTGTTGAATTTTAGGAATATTTGCATTTTTCTCGATTTTTTTTTTTTTTTTTAAATTTACAATATTCAAATTTTGGCCATTTCTTTATTTAGGGAACTTTGCGGTTTTACAGTTTTCACAGTTTTTACAATTTTGGAAAAATTTTCTTTTTTATCGAATTTCGGTAAGTTTCCGAAATTTTGAATTTTTTTTTTTTTTTGAATTTTTAGAATTTTTCCATTTTTCTCGATATTTTAATTTCAACCAAAAATTAAAATTTTCCAATTTTTTGGATTTCTTAATTTAGAGAACTTTGCGATTTTACAGTTTTTACAGTTTTTAAAATTTTGAAAATATTTAATTTTTTTATCGAATTTCGGAAAGTTTCCGTAATTTTTAATTTTTTTTTATTTTTGAATTTTTAGAATTTTTGCATTTTTATCGATTTTTTCATTTCAACAAAAATTACAATTTTCCAATTTTTTAGATTTCTTAATTTAGAGAACTTTGTGATTTTGTCGATTTTACAGTTTTTACTATTTTGAAAAAATTTTATTTTTTTATCAAATTTTCGGAAATTTTGCTAAATTTTAACTTTTTTCAATTTTTGAATTTTTAGAATTTTCGCATTTTTCTCGATTTTTTCATTTTAACAAAAATTACAATTTTCCAATTTTGTAGATTTCTTAATTTAGAGAATTTTGTGATTTTGTCGATTTAACAGTTTTTACTATTTTGAAAAAAATTTTTTTTGTTCTAAAATTTCGGAAATTTTTAATTTTTTAGATTTTTGAATTTAGGGAATTTTAGCATTTTTCTTGATATTTTTAATTCAACGAAAATTACAATTTTCCAATTTTGGCGATTTCTTTATTTAAATAGCTTTGCGATTTTAAAATTTTCACAGTCTTTACTATTTTGAAAAAATTTAATTTTTTTTATAAAATTTCGGAAATTTTCCGAAATTTTAAATTTTTTCAATTGTTGAATTTTAGAAATATTTGCATTTTTCTCGATTTTTTTTTTTTTTTAAATTAACAATATTCAAATTTTGTCCATTTCTTTATTTAGGGAACTTTGCGATTTTACAGTTTTTACAGTTTTTACAATTTTGGAAAAATTTTCTTTTTTATCGAATTTCGGAAAGTTTCCGAAATTTTTAATTTTTTCCGATTTTTTAATTTTTAGAATTTTCGCATTTTTCTCGATTTTTTCATTTTAACAAAAATTACAATTTTGCAATTTTGTATATTTCTTAATTTAGAGAACTTTGCGATTTTACAGTTTTCACAGTTTTTACTATTTTGAAAAAAATTTCTTTTGTTATCAAATTTTCCGAAATTTTAAATTTTGTTGATTGTTGAATTTTAGGAATTTTTGCATTTTTCTCAATTTTTTTATTTACAACAAAATTTACAATATTCAAATTTTGTCCATTTCTTTATTTAGGGAACTTTGCGATTTTACAGTTTTCACAGTTTTAACAATTTTGGAAAAACTTTCTTTTCTATCAATCTTCGGAAAATTTCCGAAATTTTTAATTTTTTTTTGATTTTTTAATTTTTAGAATTTTTGAATTTTTCTCGATTTTTTCATTTCAACAAAAATTACAATTTTCCAATTTTTTAGATTTCTTAATTTAGAGAACTTTGTGATTTTGTCGATTTTACAGTTTTTACTATTTTGAAAAAATTTTATTTTTTTATCAAATTTTCGGAAATTTTTAAATTTTTTAGATTTTTGAATTTAGGGAATTTTAGCATTTTTCTTGATATTTTTAATTCAACAAAAATTACAGTTTTCCAATTTTGGCGATTTATTTTTTTAAAAAGCTTTGCGATTTTTAAGTTTTTACAGTTTTTACAATTTAAAAAAAATTTAATTTTTTTATCAATTTTCGGAAATTTTCCGAAATTTTAAATTTTTTCAATTGTTGAATTTTAAAAATATTTGCATTTTTCTCGATTTTTTTTTTTTTAATTAACAATATTCAAATTTTGTCCAGTTCTTTATATAGGGAAATTTGCGATTTTACAGTTTTTACAATTTTGGAAAAATTTTCTTTTTTATCGAATTTCGGAAAGTTTCCGAAATTTTTAATTTTTTTTCGATTTTTGAATTTTTCGAATTTTCGCATTTTTCTCGATTTTTTCATTTCAACAAAAATTACAATTTTCCAATTTTTTAGATTTCTTAATTTAGAGAATTTTGTGATTTTGTCGATTTAACAGTTTTTACTATTTTGAAAAAAGTTTCTTTTTTTATCATATTTCGGAAATTTTCGGAAATTTTAAATTTTTTCGATTTTTGAATTTAGGGAATTTTAGCATTTTTCTTGATATTTTTAATTCAACAAAAATTACAATTTTCCAATTTTGGCGATTTATTTTTTTAAAAAGCTTTGCGATTTTTAAGTTTTCACAGTTTTTACAATTTTGAAAAAATTTAATTTTTTTATCAAATTTCGGAAATTTTCCGAAATTTTAAATTTTTTCAATTGTTGAATTTTAGAAATATTTGCATTTTTCTCGATTTTTTTTTTTTTTAAATTAACAATATTCTAATTTTGTCCATTTCTTAATTAAGAGAACTTTGCGATTTTACAGATTTTAAAATTTTGAAAATATTTAATTTTTTTATCGAATTTCGGAAAGTTTCCGTAATTTTTAACTTTTTTCGATTTTTGAAGTTTTAGAATTTTCGCATTTTTCTCGATTTTTTCATTTTAACAAAAATTACAATTTTCCAATTTTGTAGATTTCTTAATTTAGAGAATTTTGTGATTTTGTCGATTTAACAGTTTTTACTATTTTGAAAAAAATGTTTTTTGTTCTCAAATTTCGGAAATTTTAAATTTTTTAGATTTTTGAATTTAGGGAATTTTAGCATTATTCTTGATATTTTTAATTCAACGAAAATTACAATTTTCCAATTTTGGCGATTTCTTTATTTAAAGAGCTTTGCGATTTTAAAGTTTTCACAGTCTTTACTATTTTGGAAAAATTTAATTTTTTTTATCAAATTTCGGAAATTTTCCGAAATTTTAAATTTTTTCAATTGTTGAATTTTAGAAATATTTGCATTTTTCTCGATTTTTTTTTTTTTTTTAATTAACAATATTCAAATTTTGTCCATTTCTTTATTTAGGGAACTTTGCGATTTTACAGTTTTTACAGTTTTTACAATTTTGGAAAAATTTTCTTTTTTATCGAATTTCGGAAATTTTCCGAAATTTTTAATTTTTTCCGATTTTTGAATTTTTAGAATTTTCGCATTTTTCTCGATTTTTTCATTTCAACAAAAATTACAATTTTCCAATTTTTTAGATTTCTTAATTTAGAGAACTTTGTGATTTTGTCGATTTTACAGTTTTTACTATTTTGAAAAAATTTAATTTTTTTATCAAATTTCGGAAATTTTCCGAAATTTTAAATTTTTTCAATTGTTGAATTTTGGAAATATTTGCATTTTTCTCTATTTTTTTTTTTTTTTAAATTAACAATATTCTAATTTTGTCCATTTCTTAATTTAGAGAACTTTGCGATTTTACAGTTTTCACAGTTTTTACTATTTTGAAAAAAATTTCTTTTGTTATCAAATTTTCCGAAATTTTAAATTTTGTTGATAGTTGAATTTTAGGAATTTTTGCATTTTTCTCAATTTTTTTATTTATAACAAAAATTACAATATTCAATTTTTGTCCATTTCTTTATTTAGGGAACTTTGCGACTTTACAGTTTTCACAGTTTTTAAAATTTTGGAAAAACTTTCTTTTCCATCAAATTTCGGAAAATTTCCGAAATTTTTAATTTTTTTTTGATTTTTTAATTTTTAGAATTTTTGAATTTTTCTCGATTTTTTCATTTCAACAAAAATTACAATTTTCCAATTTTGTAGATTTCTAAATTAAGAGAAGTTTGTGATTTTGTCGATTTAACAGTTTTTACTATTTTGAAAAAAATTTCTTTTGTTATAAAATTTCGGAAATTTTTAAATTTTTTAGATTTTTGAATTTAGGGAATTTTAGCATTTTTTTTTTGATATTCAACAAAAATTACAGTTTTCCAATTTTGGCGATTTATTTTTTTAAAAAGCTTTGCGATTTTTAAGTTTTCATAGTTTTTACAATTTTGAAAAAATTTAATTTTTTTATCAAATTTCGGAAATTTTCCGAAATTTTAAATTTTTTCAATTGTTGAATTTTAGAAATATTTGCATTTTTCTCGATTTTTTTTTTTTTTTAAATTAACAATATTCAAATTTTGTCCATTTCTTTATTTAGGGAACTTTGCGATTTTACAGTTTTTACAGTTTTTACAATTTTGGAAAAATTTTCTTTTTTATCGAATTTCGGAAATTTTCCGAAATTTTTAATTTTTTCCGATTTTTGAATTTTTAGAATTTTCGCATTTTTCTCGATTTTTTCATTTCAACAAAAATTACAATTTTCCAATTTTTTAGATTTCTTAATTTAGAGAACTTTGTGATTTTGTCAATTTTACAGTTTTTACTATTTTGAAAAAATTTAATTTTTTTATCAAATTTCGGAAATTTTCCGAAATTTTAAATTTTTTCAATTGTTGAATTTTGGAAATATTTGCATTTTTCTCTATTTTTTTTTTTTTTTAAATTAACAAAATTCTAATTTTGTCCATTTCTTAATTTGGAGAACTTTGCGATTTTACAGTTTTCACAGTTTTTACTATTTTGAAAAAAATTTCTTTTGTTATCAAATTTTCCGAAATTTTAAATTTTGTTGATTGTTGAATTTTAGGAATTTTTGCATTTTTCTCAATTTTTTTATTTATAACAAAAATTACAATATTCAAATTTTGTCCATTTCTTTATTTAGGGAACTTTGCGACTTTACAGTTTTCACAGTTTTTACAATTTTGGAAAAACTTTCTTTTCTATCAAATTTCGGAAAATTTCCGAAATTTTTAATTTTTTTTTGATTTTTTAATTTTTAGAATTTTTGAATTTTTCTCGATTTTTTCATTTCAACAAAAATTACAATTTTCCAATTTTGTAGATATCTAAATTAAGAGAAGTTTGTGATTTTGTCGATTTAACAGTTTTTACTATTTTGAAAAAAATTTCTTTTGTTATCAAATTTTGGAAATTTTTAAATTTTTTAGATTTTTGAATTTAGGGAATTTTAGCATTTTTTTTTTGATATTCAACAAAAATTACAGTTTTCCAATTTTGGCGATTTATTTTTTTAAAAAGCTTTGCGATTTTTAAGTTTTCATAGTTTTTACAATTTTGAAAAAATTTAATTTTTTTATCAAATTTCGGAAATTTTCCGAAATTTTAAATTTTTTCAATTGTTGAATTTTAAAAATATTTGCATTTTTCTCGATTTTTTTTTTTTTAAATTAACAATATTCAAATTTTGTCCAGTTCTTTACTTAGGGAAATTTGAGATTTTACAGTTTTTACAATTTTGGGAAAAGTTTCTTTTTTTTATCATATTTCGGAAATTTTCGGAAATTTTAAATTTTTTAGATTTTTGAATTTAGGGAATTTTAGCATTTTTCTTGATATTTTTAATTCAACGAAAATTACAATTTTCCAATTTTGGCGATTTCTTTATTTAAAGAGCTTTGCGATTTTAAAGTTTTCACAGTCTTTACTATTTTGGAAAAATTTAATTTTTTTTATCAAATTTCGGAAATTTTCCGAAATTTTAAATTTTTTCAATTGTTGAATTTTAGAAATATTTGCATTTTTCTCGATTTTTTTTTTTTTTTAAATTAACAATATTCAAATTTTGTCCATTTCTTTATTTAGGGAACTTTGCGATTTTACAGTTTTTACAGTTTTTACAATTTTGAAAAAATTTTCTTTTTTATCGAATTTCGGAAAGTTTCCGAAATTTTTAATTTTTTCCGATTTTTGAATTTTTAGAATTTTCGCATTTTCTCGATTTTTTCATTTAAACAAAAATTACAATTTTGCAATTTTGTATATTTCTTAATTTAGACAACTTTGCGATTTTACAGTTTTCACAGTTTTTACAATTTTGGAAAAACTTTCTTTTCTATCAAATTTCGGAAAATTTCCGAAATTTTTAATTTTTTTTTGATTTTTTAATTTTTAGAATTTTTGAATTTTTTTCGATTTTTTCATTTCAACAAAAATTACAATTTTCCAATTTTGTAGATTTCTAAATTAAGAGAAGTTTGTGATTTTGTCGATTTAACAGTTTTTACTATTTTGAAAAAAATTTCTTTTGTTATCAAATTTCGGAAATTTTTAAATTTTTTAGATTTTTGAATTAAGGGAATTTGAGCATTTTTTTTTTTATATTTTTAATTCAACAAAAATTACAGTTTTCCAATTTTGGCGATTTATTTTTTTAAAAAGCTTTGCGATTTTTAAGTTTTCACAGTTTTTACAATTTTGGAAAAATTTAATTTTTAGAATTTTCGCATTTTTCTCGATTTTTTCATTTTAACAAAAATTACAATTTTGCAATTTTGTATATTTCTTAATTTAGAGAACTTTGCGATTTTACAGTTTTCACAGTTTTTACTATTTTGAAAAAATTTTTTTTTGTTATCAAATTTTCCGAAATTTTAAATTTTGTTGATTGTTGAATTTTAGGAATTTTTGCATTTTTCTCAATTTTTTTATTTACAACAAAAATTACAATATTCAAATTGTGTCCATTTCTTTATTTAGGGAACTTTGCGATTTTACAGTTTTCACAGTTTTTACAATTTTGGAAAAACTTTCTTTTCTATCAATCTTCGGAAAATTTCCGAAATTTTTTATTTTTTTTTGATTTTTTAATTTTTAGAATTTTTGAATTTTTCTCGATTTTTTCATTTCAACAAAAATTACAATTTTCCAATTTTTTAGATTTCTTAATTTAGAGAACTTTGTGATTTTGTCGATTTTACAGTTTTTACTATTTTGAAAAAATTTTATTTTTTTATCAAATTTTCGGAAATTTTTAAATTTTTTAAATTTTTGAATTTAGGGAATTTTAGCATTTTTCTTGATATTTTTAATTCAACAAAAATTACAGTTTTCCAATTTTGGCGATTTATTTTTTTAAAAAGCTTTGCGATTTTTAAGTTTTCACAGTTTTTACAATTTTGAAAAAATTTAATTTTTTTATCAATTTTCGGAAATTTTCCGAAATTTTAAATTTTTTCAATTGTTGAATTTTAAAAATATTTGCATTTTTCTCGATTTTTTTTTTTTTAAATTAACAATATTCAAATTTTGTCCAGTTCTTTATTTAGGGAAATTTGCGATTTTACAGTTTTTACAATTTTGGAAAAATTTTCTTTTTTATCGAATTTCGGAAAGTTTCCGAAATTCTTAATTTTTTTTCGATTTTTGAATTTTTCGAATTTTCGCATTTTTCTCGATTTTTTCATTTCAACAAAAATTACAATTTTCCAATTTTTTAGATTTCTTAATTTAGAGAATTTTGTGATTTTGTCGATTTAACAGTTTTTACTATTTTGAAAAAAGTTTCTTTTTTTATCATATTTCGGAAATTTTCGGAAATCTTAAATTTTTTCGATTTTTGAATTTAGGGAATTTTAGCATTTTTCTTGATATTTTTAATTCAACAAAAATTACAATTTTCCAATTTTGGCGATTTATTTTTTTAAAAAGCTTTGCGATTTTTAAGTTTTCACAGTTTTTACAATTTTGAAAAAATTTAATTTTTTTATCAAATTTCGGAAATTTTCCGAAATTTTAAATTTTTTCAATTGTTGAATTTTAGAAATATTTGCATTTTTCTCGATTTTTTTTTTTTTTAAATTAACAATATTCTAATTTTGTCCATTTCTTAATTTAGAGAACTTTGCGATTTTACAGATTTTAAAATTTTGAAAATATTTAATTTTTTTATCGAATTTCGGAAAGTTTCCGTAATTTTTAACTTTTTTCGATTTTTGAAGTTTTAGAATTTTCGCATTTTTCTCGATTTTTTCATTTTAACAAAAATTACAATTTTCCAATTTTGTAGATTTCTTAATTTAGAGAATTTTGTGATTTTGTCGATTTAACAGTTTTTACTATTTTGAAAAAAGTTTCTTTTTTTATCATATTTCGGAAATTTTCGGAAATCTTAAATTTTTTCGATTTTTGAATTTAGGGAATTTTAGCATTTTTCTTGATATTTTTAATTCAACAAAAATTACAATTTTCCAATTTTGGCGATTTATTTTTTTAAAAAGCTTTGCGATTTTTAAGTTTTCACAGTTTTTACAATTTTGAAAAAATTTAATTTTTTTATCAAATTTCGGAAATTTTCCGAAATTTTAAATTTTTTCAATTGTTGAATTTTAGAAATATTTGCATTTTTCTCGATTTTTTTTTTTTTTAAATTAACAATATTCTAATTTTGTCCATTTCTTAATTTAGAGAACTTTGCGATTTTACAGATTTTAAAATTTTGAAAATATTTAATTTTTTTATCGAATTTCGGAAAGTTTCCGTAATTTTTAACTTTTTTCGATTTTTGAAGTTTTAGAATTTTCGCATTTTTCTCGATTTTTTCATTTTAACAAAAATTACAATTTTCCAATTTTGTAGATTTCTTAATTTAGAGAATTTTGTGATTTTGTCGATTTAACAGTTTTTACTATTTTGAAAAAAATGTTTTTTGTTCTCAAATTTCGGAAATTTTAAATTTTTTAGATTTTTGAATTTAGGGAATTTTAGCATTATTCTTGATATTTTTAATTCAACGAAAATTACAATTTTCCAATTTTGGCGATTTCTTTATTTAAAGAGCTTTGCGATTTTAAAGTTTTCACAGTCTTTACTATTTTGGAAAAATTTAATTTTTTTTATCAAATTTCGGAAATTTTCCGAAATTTTAAATTTTTTCAATTGTTGAATTTTAGAAATATTTGCATTTTTCTCGATTTTTTTTTTTTTTTTAATTAACAATATTCAAATTTTGTCCATTTCTTTATTTAGGGAACTTTGCGATTTTACAGTTTTTACAGTTTTTACAATTTTGGAAAAATTTTCTTTTTTATCGAATTTCGGAAATTTTCCGAAATTTTTAATTTTTTCCGATTTTTGAATTTTTAGAATTTTCGCATTTTTCTCGATTTTTTCATTTCAACAAAAATTACAATTTTCCAATTTTTTAGATTTCTTAATTTAGAGAACTTTGTGATTTTGTCGATTTTACAGTTTTTACTATTTTGAAAAAATTTAATTTTTTTATCAAATTTCGGAAATTTTCCGAAATTTTAAATTTTTTCAATTGTTGAATTTTGGAAATATTTGCATTTTTCTCTATTTTTTTTTTTTTTTAAATTAACAATATTCTAATTTTGTCCATTTCTTAATTTAGAGAACTTTGCGATTTTACAGTTTTCACAGTTTTTACTATTTTGAAAAAAATTTCTTTTGTTATCAAATTTTCCGAAATTTTAAATTTTGTTGATTGTTGAATTTTAGGAATTTTTGCATTTTTCTCAATTTTTTTATTTATAACAAAAATTACAATATTCAATTTTTGTCCATTTCTTTATTTAGGGAACTTTGCGACTTTACAGTTTTCACAGTTTTTACAATTTTGGAAAAACTTTCTTTTCCATCAAATTTCGGAAAATTTCCGAAATTTTTAATTTTTTTTTGATTTTTTAATTTTTAGAATTTTTGAATTTTTCTCGATTTTTTCATTTCAACAAAAATTACAATTTTCCAATTTTGTAGATTTCTAAATTAAGAGAAGTTTGTGATTTTGTCGATTTAACAGTTTTTACTATTTTGAAAAAAATTTCTTTTGTTATAAAATTTCGGAAATTTTTAAATTTTTTAGATTTTTGAATTTAGGGAATTTTAGCATTTTTTTTTTGATATTCAACAAAAATTACAGTTTTCCAATTTTGGCGATTTATTTTTTTAAAAAGCTTTGCGATTTTTAAGTTTTCATAGTTTTTACAATTTTGAAAAAATTTAATTTTTTTATCAAATTTCGGAAATTTTCCGAAATTTTAAATTTTTTCAATTGTTGAATTTTAGAAATATTTGCATTTTTCTCGATTTTTTTTTTTTTTTTAAATTAACAATATTCAAATTTTGTCCATTTCTTTATTTAGGGAACTTTGCGATTTTACAGTTTTTACAGTTTTAACAATTTTGGAAAAATTTTCTTTTTTATCGAATTTCGGAAATTTTCCGAAATTTTTAATTTTTTCCGATTTTTGAATTTTTAGAATTTTCGCATTTTTCTCGATTTTTTCATTTCAACAAAAATTACAATTTTCCAATTTTTTAGATTTCTTAATTTAGAGAACTTTGTGATTTTGTCAATTTTACAGTTTTTACTATTTTGAAAAAATTTAATTTTTTTATCAAATTTCGGAAATTTTCCGAAATTTTAAATTTTTTCAATTGTTGAATTTTGGAAATATTTGCATTTTTCTCTATTTTTTTTTTTTTTTAAATTAACAAAATTCTAATTTTGTCCATTTCTTAATTTAGAGAACTTTGCGATTTTACAGTTTTCACAGTTTTTACTATTTTGAAAATAATTTCTTTTGTTATCAAATTTTCCGAAATTTTAAATTTTGTTGATTGTTGAATTTTAGGAATTTTTGCATTTTTCTCAATTTTTTTATTTATAACAAAAATTACAATATTCAAATTTTGTCCATTTCTTTATTTAGGGAACTTTGCGACTTTACAGTTTTCACAGTTTTTACAATTTTGGAAAAACTTTCTTTTCTATCAAATTTCGGAAAATTTCCGAAATTTTTAATTTTTTTTTGATTTTTTAATTTTTAGAATTTTTGAATTTTTCTCGATTTTTTCATTTCAACAAAAATTACAATTTTCCAATTTTGTAGATATCTAAATTAAGAGAAGTTTGTGATTTTGTCGATTTAACAGTTTTTACTATTTTGAAAAAAATTTCTTTTGTTATCAAATTTCGGAAATTTTTAAATTTTTTAGATTTTTGAATTTAGGGAATTTTAGCATTTTTTTTTTGATATTCAACAAAAATTACAGTTTTCCAATTTTGGCGATTTATTTTTTTAAAAAGCTTTGCGATTTTTAAGTTTTCATAGTTTTTACAATTTTGAAAAAATTTAATTTTTTTATCAAATTTCGGAAATTTTCCGAAATTTTAAATTTTTTCAATTGTTGAATTTTAAAAATATTTGCATTTTTCTCGATTTTTTTTTTTTTTAAATTAACAATATTCAAATTTTGTCCAGTTCTTTATTTAGGGAAATTTGAGATTTTACAGTTTTTACAATTTTGGGAAAAGTTTCTTTTTTTTATCATATTTCGGAAATTTTCGGAAATTTTAAATTTTTTAGATTTTTGAATTTAGGGAATTTTAGCATTTTTCTTGATATTTTTAATTCAACGAAAATTACAATTTTCCAATTTTGGCGATTTCTTTATTTAAAGAGCTTTGCGATTTTAAAGTTTTCACAGTCTTTACTATTTTGGAAAAATTTAATTTTTTTTATCAAATTTCGGAAATTTTCCGAAATTTTAAATTTTTTCAATTGTTGAATTTTAGAAATATTTGCATTTTTCTCGATTTTTTTTTTTTTTTAAATTAACAATATTCAAATTTTGTCCATTTCTTTATTTAGGGAACTTTGCGATTTTACAGTTTTTACAGTTTTTACAATTTTGAAAAAATTTTCTTTTTTATCGAATTTCGGAAAGTTTCCGAAATTTTTAATTTTTTCCGATTTTTGAATTTTTAGAATTTTCGTATTTTCTCGATTTTTTCATTTAAACAAAAATTACAATTTTGCAATTTTGTATATTTCTTAATTTAGAGAACTTTGCGATTTTACAGTTTTCACAGTTTTTACAATTTTGGAAAAACTTTCTTTTCTATCAAATTTCGGAAAATTTCCGAAATTTTTAATTTTTTTTTGATTTTTTAATTTTTAGAATTTTTGAATTTTTTTCGATTTTTTCATTTCAACAAAAATTACAATTTTCCAATTTTGTAGATTTCTAAATTAAGAGAAGTTTGTGATTTTGTCGATTTAACAGTTTTTACTATTTTGAAAAAAATTTCTTTTGTTATCAAATTTCGGAAATTTTTAAATTTTTTAGATTTTTGAATTTAGGGAATTTGAGCATTTTTTTTTTATATTTTTAATTCAACAAAAATTACAGTTTTCCAATTTTGGCGATTTATTTTTTTAAAAAGCTTTGCGATTTTTAAGTTTTCACAGTTTTATCAATTTTGAAAAAATTTAATTTTTTTTATCAAATTTCGGAAATTTTCCGAAATTTTAAATTTTTTCAATTGTTGAATTTTAAAAATATTTGCATTTTTCTCGATTTTTTTTTTTTAAAATTAACAATATTCAAATTTTGTCCAGTTTTTTATTTAAGGAAATTTGCGATTTTACAGTTTTTACAATTTTGGAAAAATTTTCTTTTTTATCGAATTTCGGAAAGTTTCCGAAATTTTTAATTTTTTTTCGATTTTTGAATTTTTCGAATTTTCGCATTTTTCTCGATTTTTTTATTTCAACAAAAATTAAAATTTTCCAATTTTTTAGATTTCTTAATTTAGAGAATTTTGTGATTTTGTCGACTTAACAGTTTTTACTATTTTGAAAAAAGTTTCTTTTTTTATCATATTTCGGAAATTTTCGGAAATTTTAAATTTTTTCGATTTTTGAATTTAGGGAATTTTAGCATTTTTCTTGATATTTTTAATTCAACAAAAATTACAATTTTCCAATTTTGGCGATTTATTTTTTTAAAAAGCTTTGCGATTTTTAAGTTTTCACAGTTATTACAATTTTGAAAAAATTTAATTTTTTTATCAAATTTCGGAAATTTTTCGAAATTTTAAATTTTGTCGATTGTTGAATTTTAGGAATTTTTGCATTTATCTCAATTTTTTTATTTTTTACAAAATTTACAATATTCAAATTTTGTCCATTTCTTTATTTAGGGAAGTTTTGCGACTTTACAGTTTTCACAGTTTTTACTATTTTGAAAAAATTTTCTTTTTTTATCATATTTCGGAAATTTTCCGAAATTTTAAATTTTGTCGATTGTTGAATTTTAGTAATTTTTGCATTTATCTCAATTTTTTTTATTTTAACAAAATTTACAATATTCAAATTTTGTCCATTTCTTAATTTAGAGAACTTTGCGATTTTTAAGTTTTCACAGTGTTTACTATTTTGAAAAAATTTTCTTTTGTATCGAATTTCGGAAATTTTTCAAAATTTTAATTTTTTTTCTTTTTTTTGAATTTTTTGAATTTTTTAATTTTTCTCGATTTTTTCATTTCAACAAAAATTAAAATTTTCCAATTTTTTAGATTTCTTAATTTAGAGAACTTTGCGATTTTACAGTTTTTAAAATTTTGAAAATATTTAATTTTTTTATCGAATTTCGGAAAGTTTCCGTAATTTACAATTTTTTTTGATTTTTGAATTTTTAGAATTTTTGAATTTTTCTCGATTTTTTCAATTGTCAATTTTACAGTTTTTAGTATTTTGAAAAAATTTTATTTTATATCAAATTTTCGAAAATTTTGCAAAATTTTAACTTTTTTCGATTTTTAGAATTTTCGCATTTTTCTCGATTTTTTCATTTTAACAAAAATTACAATTTTCCAATTTTGTAGATTTCTTAATTTACAGAACTTTGCGATTTTACAGTTTTCACAGTTTTTAAAATTTTGAAAATATTTAATTTTTTTTATCGAATTTCGGAAAGTTTCCGTAATTATTAATTTTTTTGTGATTTTTGAATTTTTAGAATTTTCGCATTTTTTTCGATTTTTTCATTTCAACAAAAATTACAATTTTCCAATTTTGTAGATTTCTTAATTTAGAGAACTTTGCGATTTTACAGTTTTTACAGTTTTTAAAATTTTGAAAATATTTAATTTTATTATCGAATTTCGGAAAGTTTCCGTAATTTTAATTTTTTTTTATTTTTGAATTTTTAGAATTTTTGCATTTTTCTCGATTTTTTTATTTCAACAAAAATTACAATTTTCCAATTTTTTAGATTTCTTACTTAAGAGAATTTTGTGATTTTGTCAATTTTACAGTTTTTACTATTTTGAAAAAATTTTATTTTTTTATCAAATTTTCGGAAATTTTGCAAAATTTTAACTTTTTTCGACTTTTGAATTTTTAGAATTTTCGCATTTTTCTCGGTTTTTTTCATTTCAACAAAAATTATAATTTTCCAATTTTGTAGATTTCTTAATTTAGAGACCTTTGCGATTTTACAGTTTTCACAGTTTTTACTATATTGAAAAAATTTCTTTTGTTATAAAATTTTGGATATTTTAAATTTTTTAGGTTTTTGAATTTAGGGAATTTTAGCATTTTTCTTGATAATTTTAATTCAACAAAAGTTACAATTTTCCAATTTTGGAGATTTCTTTATTTAAAGAGCTTTGCGATTTGAAAGTTTTCACAGTCTTTACTATTTTGAAAAAATTTTATTTTTTTATCATATTTCGGAAATTTTCCGAAATTTTAAATTTTGTCGATTGTTGAATTTTAGGAATTTTTGCATTTATCTCAATTTTTTTATTTTAACAAAATTTACAATATTCAAATTTTGTCCATTTCTTAATTTAGAGAACTTTGCGATTTTTAAGTTTTCACAGTGTTTACTATTTTGAAAAAATTTTCTTTTGTATCGAATTTCGGAAAGTTTCCAAAATTTTTAATTTTTTTTTATTTTTGAATTTTTAGAATTTTTGCATTTTTCTCGATTTTTTCATTTCAACAAAAATTACAATTTTTAAATTTTTTAGATTTCTTAATTAAAAGAACTTTGTGATTTTGTCGATTTTACAGTTTTAACTATTTTGGAGAAAGTGTCTTCTTTATTCAATTTCGGAAATTTTAAATTTTTCCGATTTTTGAATTTTTTAAATTTTTGAAAATTTCTCGATTTTTTAATTTCAACAAAATTTACAATATTCCAATTTTGTATATTTCTTAATTTAAAAAACTTTGCGATTTTTCAGATTTAACAGTTTTTACAATTTTGAAAAAAATTTCTTTTGTTATCAAATTTCGAAAATTTTCCGAAATTTTAAATGTTTTCTATTTTTTAATATAGCGAATTTTAGCATTTTTCTTGATATTTTTAATTCAACAAAAATTACAATTTTCCAATTTTGGCGATTTCTTTATTTAAAGAGCTTTGCGATTTTTAAGTTTTCACAGTTTTTACAATTTTGAAAAAATTTTCTTTTGTTATCAAAATTCGGAGTTTTTCCGAAATTTTAAATTTTGTCGATTTAAAAGGTTCAGAAATTTTTGCATTTTTCTCGATTTTATTCATTTCAAAAAAATTTACAATATTCCAATTTTGGAGATTTCTTTATTTAAAGAGCTTTGCGATTTGAAAGTTTTCACAGTCTTTACTATTTTGAAAAAATTTTATTTTTTTATCATATTTCGGAAATTTTCCGAAATTTTAAATTTTGTCGATTGTTGAATTTTAGGAATTTTTGCATTTATCTCAATTTTTTTATTTTAACAAAATTTACAATATTCAAATTTTGTCCATTTCTTAATTTAGAGAACTTTGCGATTTTTAAGTTTTCACAGTGTTTACTATTTTGAAAAAATTTTCTTTTGTATCGAATTTCGGAAAGTTTCCAAAATTTTTAATTTTTTTTTATTTTTGAATTTTTAGAATTTTTGCTTTTTTCTCGATTTTTTCATTTCAACAAAAATTACAATTTTTTAGATTTCTTAATTAAAAGAACTTTGTGATTTTGTCGATTTTACAGTTCTAACTATTTTGGAGAAAGTGTCTTCTTTATTCAATTTCGGAAATTTTCCACAATTTTAAATTTTTCCGATTTTTGAATTTTTTAAATTTTTGAAAATTTCTCGATTTTTAATTTCAACAAAATTTACAATATTCCAATTTTGTATATTTCTTAATTTAAAAAACTTTGCGATTTTTCAGATTTAACAGTTTTAACTATTTTGAAAAAAATTTCTTTTGTTATCAAATTTCGAAAATTTTCCGAAATTTTAAATTTTTTCTATTTTTTAATATAGCGAATTTTAGCATTTTTCTTGATATTTTTAATTCAACAAAAATTACAATTTTCCAATTTTGGCGATTTCTTTATTTAAAGAGCTTTGCGATTTTTAAGTTTTCACAGTTTTTACAATTTTGAAAAAATTTTCTTTTGTTATCAAAATTCGGAGTTTTTCCGAAATTTTAAATTTTGTCGATTTAAAAGGTTCAGAAATTTTTGCATTTTTCTCGATTTTATTCATTTCAAAAAATTTACAATATTCCAATTTTGCAGATTTCTTTATTTAAAGAGCTTTGCGATTTTTAAGTTTTCACAGTGTTTACTATTTTGAAAAAATTTTCTTTTGTATCGAATTTCGGAAAGTTTCCAAAATTTTCAATTTTTTTTTATTTTTGAATTTTTAGAATTTTTGCATTTTTCTCGATATTTTCATTTTAACAAAAATTACAATTTTTAAATTTTTTAGATTTCTTAATTAAAATAACTTTGTGATTTTGTCGATTTTACAGTTTTTACTATTTTGAAAAATTTTTCTTGTTTTATCAAAATTTCGGAAGTTTTGCAAAATTTTAATTTTATCGATTTTCGAATTTTTAGAATTTTAGAATTTTTCTCGATTTTTTCATTTTAACAAAAATTACAATTCTCCAATTTTGTAGATTTCTTAATTTAGAGAACTTTGCAATTTTACAGTTTTAACAGTTTTTAAAATTTTGAAAATATTTAATTTTTTTATCGAATTTCGGAAAGTTTCCGTAATTTATAATTTTTTTTGATTTTTGTATTTTTTGAATTTTTGAATTTTTCTTGATTTTTTCAATTGTCAATTTTACAGTTTTTACTATTTTGGAGAAAGTGTCTTCTTTATTCAATTTCGGAAATTTTCCGAAATTTTAAATTTTTCCGATTTTCGAATTTTTTAACTTTTTGAAAATTTCTCAATTTTTTAATTTCAAGAAAATTTACAATATTCCAATTTTGTATATTTCTTAATTTAAAAAACTTTGCGATTTTTCAGATTTAACAGCTTTTACTATTTTGAAAAAATTTAATTTTTTTATCGAATTTCGGAAATTTTCCGAAATTTTAAATTTTGTCGATGGTTGAATTTAAGGAGTTTTTGCATTTTTCTCGATTTTCGTATTTTTAACAAAATGTACAATATTTAAATTTTGTCCATTTCTTTATTTAGGGAACTTTGCGATTTTACAGTTTTCACAGTTTATAAAATTTTGAAAAAAATTTCTTTTGTTATCAAATTTCGAAAATTTTTGGAAATTTTAAATTTTTTTCGATTTTTGAATTTGTGGAATTTTAGCATTTTTCTTGATATTTTTAATTCAACAAAAATTACAATTTTCCAATTTTGGCGATTTCTTTATTAAAAGAGCTTTGCGATTTTTAAGTTTTCACAGTCTTTACTATTTGGAAAAAATTTAATTTTTTTATCAAATTTCGGAAATTTTCCGAAATTTTAAATTTTGTCGATTGTAGAATTTTAGGAACTTTTGCATTTTTCTCGATTTTTTTATTTTTAAAAAAATTTACAATATTCAAATTTTGTCCATTTCTTTATTTAGGGAACTTTGCGATTTTACTGTTTTCACAGTTTTTACAATTTTGGAAAAATTTTCTTTTTTATCGAATTTCGGAAAGTTTCCGAAATTTTGAATTTTTTTCGATTTTTGAATTTTTAGAATTTTTCCATTTTTCTCGATATTTTCATTTCAACAAAAATTAAAATTTTCCAATTTTTTAGATTTCTTAATTTAGAGAACTTTGTGATTTTGTCGATTTTACAGTTTTTACTATTTTAAAAAAGTTTTCTTTTGTTATCAAAATTCGGAATTTGTTCGAAATTTTAAATTTTGTCGATTGAAAAGTTTTAGAAATTGGTGAAATTTTCTTGATTTTTTCATTTCAACAAAATTTACAATATTCCAATTTTGTAGATTTCTTAATTAAGAGAACTTTGCGATTTTACAGTTTTCACAGTTTTTACAATTTTGGAAAAATGTTCTTTTTTATCGAATTTCGGAAAGTTTCCGAAATTTTGAATTTTTTTTGATTTTTGAATTTTTAGAATTTTTCCATTTTTCTCGATATTTTCATTTCAACCAAAAATTAAAATTTTCCAATTTTTTAGATTTCTTTATTGAGAGAACTTTGCGATTTTACAATGTTTACAGTTTTTAAAATTTTGAAAATATTAAATTTTTTTATCGAATTTCGGAAAGTTTCCGTAATTTTAAAATTTTTTTTATTTTGAATTTTTAGAATTTTTGCATTTTTCTCGATTTTTTCATTTCAACAAAAATCACAATTTTCCAATTTTGAAGATTTCTTAATTTAGAGAACTTTGTGATTGTGTCGATGGTACAGTTTTTACTATTTTGAAAAAATTTTATTTTTTTATCAAATTTTTGGAAATTTTGCTAAATTTTAACTTTTTTCGATTTTTGAATTTTTAGAATTTTCGCATTTTTCTCGATTTTTTCATTTTAACAAAAATTACAATTTTCCAATTTTGTAGATTTCTTAATTTAGAGAATTTTGTGATGTTGTCGATTTAACAGTTGTTACTATTTTGAAAACAATTTTTTTTGTTCTCAAATTTCGGAAATTTTAAATTTTTTAGATTTTTGAATTTAGGGAATTTTAGCATTTTTCTTGATATTTTTATTTCAACGAAAATTACAATTTTCCAATTTTGGCGATTTCTTTATTTAAAGAGCTTGGCGATTTTAAAGTTTTTACAGTCTTTACTATTTTGAAAAAATATAATTTGTTTTATCAAATTTCGGAAATTTTCCGAAATTTTAAATTTTTTCAATTGTTGAATTTTAGAAATATTTGCATTTTTCTCGATTTTTTTTTTTTTTTAAATTAACAATATTCTAATTTTGTCCATTTCTTTATTTAGGGAACTTTGCGATTTTACAGTTTTTACAGTTTTTACAATTTTGGAAAAATTTTATTTTTTATCGAATTTCGGAAAGTTTCCGAAATTTTTAATTTTTTTTGATTTTTGAATTTTTAGAATTTTTGCAATTTATTCGATTTTTTCATTTCAACAAAAATTACAATTTTCTAATTTTGTAGATTTCTAAGTAAAGAGAAGTTTGTGATTTTGTCGATTATACAGTTTTTACTATTTTGGAGAAAGTGTCTTCATTATTCAATTTCGGAAATTTTCCGAAATTTTAAATTTTTCCGATTTTGGAATTTATTAAATTTTTGAATTTTTCTCGATTTTTTCATTTCAACAAAATTAACAATATTCCAATTTTGCAAATTTCTTTATTTAAAAAACTTTGCGATTTTTTAGTTTTCACAGTTTTTACTATTTTGAAAAAAATTTATTTTGTTATAAAAATTCGGAATTTTTTTCGAAATTTTAAATTTTGCCGATTTAAAAGTTTTAGAAATTGTTGAAATTTTCTTGATTTTTTCATTTCAACAAAATTTACAATATTCCAATTTTGTAGATTTCTTAATTTAAAGAGCTTTGAGATTTTAAAGTTTTCACAGTCTTTACTATTTTGAAAAAATTTAACTTTTTTTTATCAAATTTCGTAAATTTTCCGAAATTTCAAATTTTTTCAATTGTTGAATTTTTGAGAATATTTGCTTTTTTCTCGATTTTTTTTTTTTTTTTAAATTTACAATATTCAAATTTGGTCCATTTCTTTATTTAGAGAACTTTGCGATTTTACAGTTTTCACAGTTTTTACAATTTTGGAAAAATTTTCTTTTTTATCGAATTTTGGAAAGTTTCCGAAATTTTGAATTTTTTTTGATTTTTGAATTTTTAGAATTTATCTATTTTTCTCGATATTTTCATTTCAACCAAAAATTAAAATTTTCCAATTTTGTAGATTTCTTAATTTAGAGACCTTTGCGATTTTACAGTTTTTACAGTTTTTAAAATGTTGAAAATATTTAATTTTTTTATCGAATTTCGGAAAGTTTCCGTAATTTTTAATTTTTTTTTGATTTTTGAATTTTTAGAATTTTTGCATTTTTCTCGATTTTTTCATTTCAACAAAAATTACAATTTTCCAATTTCGTAGATTTCTGAATTAAGAGAATTTTATGATTTTGTCGATTATACAGTTTTTACTATTTTGGAGAAAGTGTCTTCTTTATTCAATTTCGGAAATTTTCCGAAATTTAAAATTTTTCCGATTTTTTAATTTCCTAAAATTTTTTAATTTTTCTTGATTTTTTCATTTCAACAAAATTTACTATATTCCAATTTTGTATATATCTTAATTTAAAAAATTTTGCGATTTTTCAGTTTTCACTGTTTTTACTATTTTGAAAAAAATTTCTTTTGTTTTCAAATTTCGGAAATTTTCCGAAATTTTAAATTTCTTTGATTTTTGAATTTAGGGAGTTTTAGCATTTTTCTTGATATTTTAAATTCAACAAAAATTACAATTTTCCAATTTTGGCGATTTCTTAATTTGGAGAACTTCGTGATTTTACAGTTTAAACAGTTTCTACTATTTTGAAAAAATTTCCTTTTTTTTTATCAAGTTTCGGAAATTTTAAGAAATTTTAAATTTTTTCGATTTTTGAATTCCTTGAATTTTCGCATTTTTCTCGATTTTTTCATTTCAACAAAAATTACAATTTTGTAGATTTCTTAATTGAGAGAACTTCGCAATTTAACAGCTTTCACAGTTTTTACTATTTTGAAAAACATTAATTTTTTTATCTTATTTCGGAAATCTTAAATTTTTTCGATTTTTGAATTTTGGGAATTTTTGCATTTTTCTTGATATTTTCTATTCAACAAATTTTACAATTTGTTATCGATTTCTAAATTTAGAGAAGTTTGTGATTTTGTCGATTATACAGTTTTTACTATTTTGAAGAAAGTGTCTTCTTTATTAAATTTCGGAAATTTTCCGAAATTTTAAATTTTTCCGATTTTTGAATTTCTTAAATTTTTCAATTTTTCTCGATTTTTTCAGTTCAACAAAATTTACAATATTCCAATTTTGTATATTTCTTAATTTAAAAAACTTTGCGACTTTTCAGTTTTCTCAGTTTTTACTATTTTGAACAAAATTTCTTTTGTTATCAAATTTCGGAAATTTTCCGAAATTTTAAATTTGTTAGATTTTTGAATTAAGGGAATTTTAGCATTTTTCATGATATTTTTAATTCAAGAAAAATTACAATTTTCCAACCTTGGCGATTTCTTTATTAAAAGAGCTTTGCGATTTATAAGTTTTCACAATCTTTACTATTTTGAAAAAATTGAATTTTTGTATCAAATTTCGGAAATTTTCCGAAATTTTAAATTTTGTCGATTGTTGAATTTTAGGAATTTTGGCATTTTTCTCAATTTTTTCATTTTTAACAAAATTTACAATATTCAAATTTTGTCCAT
Organism: Drosophila immigrans; assembly: GCA_963583835.1. Lineage (NCBI taxonomy): Eukaryota > Metazoa > Arthropoda > Insecta > Diptera > Drosophilidae > Drosophila > Drosophila immigrans. The sequence continues at coordinate 418,338 of CAUZWO010000094.1, read as the reverse complement.
TTCTTTATTTAGGGAACTTTGCGATTTTACAGTTTTTACAATTTTGGAAAAATGTTATTTTTTATAGAATTTCGGAAAGTTTCCGAAATTTTTATTTTTTTTTTATTTTTGAATTTTTAGAATTTTTGCAATTTATTCGATTTTTTCATTTCAACAAAAATTACAATTTTCTAATTTTGTAGATTTCTAAGTAAAGAGAAGTTTGTGGATTTGTCGATTATACAGTGTTTACTATTTTGGAGAAAGTGTCTTCATTATCCAATTTCGGAAATTTTCCGAAATTTTAAATTTTTCCGATTTTGGAATTTATTAAATTTTTGAATTTTTCTCGATTTTTTCAATTCAACAAAATTAACAATATTCCAATTTTGCAAATTTCTTTATTTAAAAAACTTTGCGATTTTTTAGTTTTTACAGTTTTTACTATTTTGAAAAAAATTTCTTTTGTTATCAAATTTCGAAAATAATCCGAAATTTTAAATTTTTTTCGATATTTGAATAAAGGGAATTTTAGCATTTTTCTTGATATTTTTAATTCAACAAAAATTACAATTTCCAATTTCGGCGATTTCTTTATTTAAAGAGCTTTGCGATTTTACAGTTTTTACAGTCTTTACTATTTTGAAAATATTTAATTTTTTTATCTAATTTCGGAAATTTTCCGAAATCTTAAATTTTTTCGACTTTTGAATTTTGGGAATTTTTGCATTTTTCTTGATATTTTTATTCAACAAATTTTACAGTTCTCCAATTTTGTCGATTTCTTAATTTGGAGAACTTTGTGATTTTACAGTTTAAACAGTTTTTACTATTTGGAAAAAAATTCCTTTTTTTTATTAAGTTTCGGAATTTTAAGAAATTCTAAATTTTTTTGATTTTTGAATTTTTAGAATTTTCGCAATATTTTCGATTTTTTCATTTCAACAAAAATTAAAATTTTCCAATTTTGTAGATATCTTAATTTAGAGAACTTTGCGATATTACAGTTTTCACAGTTCTTACTATTTTGAAAAAAATTTCTTTTGTTCGGAAATTTTCCGAAATTTAAAATTTTTTCGATTTTTGAATTTAGGGAATTTTAGCATTTTTCTTGATATTTTTAATTCAACGAAAATTACAATTTTCCAATTTTGGCGATTTCTTTATTTAAAGATCTTTGTGAATTTGTCGATTTTACAGTTATTACTATTTTGAAAAAATTTTCTTTTTTTTTGCGATTTTACAGTTTTTACAGTTTTTACAATTTTGAAAATATTTAATTTTTTTATCTAATTTCGGAAATTTTCCGAAATCTTAAGTTTTTTCGACTTTTGAATTTTGGGAATTTTTGCATTTTTCTTGATATTTTTATTCAACAAATTTTACAGTTCTCCAATTTTGTCGATTTCTTAATTTGGAGAACTTTGTGATTTTACAGTTTAAACAGTTTTTACTATTTGGAAAAAAATTCCTTTTTTTTATCAAGTTTCGGAATTTTAAGAAATTCTAAATTTTTTTGATTTTTGAATTTTTAGAATTTTCGCATTTTGGCGATTTCTTTATTTAAAGATCTTTGTGAATTTGTCGATATTACAGTTATTACTATTTTGAAAAAATTTTCTTTTGTTATCAAATTTTCGGAAATTTTTCAAAATTTTAATTTTTTGTCGATTTTTGAATTTTTCGAATTTTTTAATTTTTCTCGATTTTTTCATTTCAACAAAAGTTAAAATTTTCCAATTTTGTAGATTTCTTAATTTAGATAACTTTGCGATTTTACAGTTTTTACAATTTTGAAAATATTTAATTTTTTTATCTAATTTCGGAAATTTTCCGAAATTTAAAATTTTTTCGATTTTTGAATTTAGGGAATTTTAGCATTTTTCTTGATATTTTTAATTCAACAAAAATTACAATTTTCCAATTTTGGCGATTTATTTTTTTAAAAAGCTTTGCGATTTTTAAGTTTTCATAGTTTTTACAATTTTGAAAAAATTTAATTTTTTTATCAAATTTTCCGAAATTTTTCAAAATTTTAATTTTTTTTCGATTTTTGAATTTTTAGAATTTTTTAATTTTTTCTCGATTTTTTCATTTCAACAAAAATTAAAATTTTCCAATTTTGGTGATTTATTTATTTATAGAGCTTTGCGATTTTTAAGTTTTCACAGTTTTTACTATTTTGAACATATTAAATTTTTTTTATCAAATTTCGGAAATTTTCCGAAATTTTAAATTTTGTCGATTGTTCAATTTTAGGAATTTTTGCATTTATCTCAATTTTTTTATTTTAACAAAATTTACAATATTCAAATTTTGTCCATTTCTTTATTTAGGGAACTTTGCGATTTTACAGTTTTTACCGTTTTTACAATTTTGGAAAAATTTTCTTTTTTATCAAATTTCGGAAAATTTCCGAAATTTTTAATTTTTTTTTGATATTTTAATTTTTAGAATTTTTGCATTTTTCTCGATTTTTTCATTTCGACAAAAATTACAATTTTCCAATTTTGTAGATTTCTAAATTAAGAGAAGTTTGTGATTTTGTCGATTATACAGATTTTATTATTTTGAAGAAGGTGTCTTCTTTATTCAATTTCGGAAATTTTCCGATATTTTAAAATTTTCCGATTTTTGAATTTCTTAAATTTTTGAATTTTTCTCGATTTTTTCATTTCAACAAAATTTACAATATTCCAATTTTGTATATTTCTTAATTTAAAAAGCTTTGCGATTTTTAAGTTTTCACAGTTTTTACTATTTTGAAAAAAATTTCTTTTGTTCGGAAATTTTCCGAAATTTAAAATTTTTCCGATTTTTGAATTTAGGGAATCTTATCATTTTTCTTGATATTTTTAATTCAACAAAAATTACAATTTTTCAGTTTTGTAGATTTCTTAATTAAGAGAACTTTGCGATTTTACAGTTTTCACAGTTTTTACTATTTTGAAAAAAATTTCTTTTGTTATCAAATTTCGAAAATGTTCCGAAATTTTAAATTTTTTTCGATTTTTGAATAAAGGGAATTTTAGAATTTTTCTTGATATTTTTAATTCAACAAAAATTACAATTTCCAATTTCGGCGATTTCTTTATTTAAAGAGCTTTGCGATTTTTAAGTTTTCACAGTTTTTACAATTTTGAAAAAATTTTCTTTTGTTATCGGAATTTTTCCGAAATTTTAAATTTTGTCAATTTAAAAGTTTCAGAAATTTTTGCATTTTTGTCGATTTTTTCATTTCAACAAAATTTAATATATTCCAATTTTATAGATTTCTTTATTTAAAGAGCTTTGCAATTTTGAAGTTTTCACAGTCTTTACTATTTTGACAAAATTTAATTTTTTTATAAAATTTCGAAAATTTTCCGAAACTTTAAATGTTGTCGATTGTTGAATTTTAGGAATTTTTGCATTTTTCTCGTTTTTTTTATTTTTAACAAAATTTACAATATTCAAATTTTGTCCATTTCTTTATTTAGGGAACTTTGCGATTTTACAGTTTTCGCAGTTTTTACAATTTTGTAAAAATTTTCTTTTTTTATCGAATTTCGGAAAGTTTTCGAAATGTTTAATTTTTTTCGATTTTTGAATTTTTAGAATTTTTTAATTTTTCTCGATTTTTTCATTTCAACAAAAATTACAATTTTCCAATTTTGTAGATTTCTTAATTAAGAGAACTTTGCGATTTTACAGTTTTCACAGTTTTTACTATTTTGAAAAAATTTAATTTTTTTATCTAATTTCGGAAATTTTCCGAAATCTTAATTTTTTTCGACATTTGATTTTGGGAATTTTTGAATTTTTCTTGATATTCAACAAATTTTACAGTTCTCCAATTTTGTCGATTTCTTAATTTGGAGAACATCGTGATTTTACAGTTTAAACAGTTTCTACTATTTTGAAAAAATTTCTATTTTTTATCAAGTTTCGGAAATTTTAAGAAATTTTAAATTTTCTCGATTTTGAATTTTTTGAATTTTTGCATTTTTCTCGATTTTTTCATTTCAACAAAAATTACAATTTTCCAATTTTGTAGATTTCTTAATTTAGAGAACCTTGCGATTTTACAGTTTTCACAGTTTTTACTATTTTGAAAAAATTTAATTTTTTTATCGAATTTCGGAAATTTTCCGAAATTTTAAATTTTGTCGATGGTTGAATTTAAGGAGTTTTTGCATTTTTCTCGATTTTCGTATTTTTTACAAAATGTACAATATTTAAATTTTGTCCATTTCTTTATTTAGGGAACTTTGCGATTTTACAGTTTTCACAGTTTATACTATTTTGAAAAAAATTTCTTTTGTTATCAAATTTCGAAAATTTTTGGAAATTTTAAATTTTTTTCGATTTTTGAATTTAGGGAATTTTAGCATTTTTCTTGATATTTTTAATTCAACAAAAATTACAATTTTCCAATTTTGGCGATTTCTTTATTAAAAGAGCTTTGCGATTTTTAAGTTTTCACAGTCTTTACTATTTGGAAAAAATTTAATTTTTTTATCAAATTTCGGAAATTTTCCGAAATTTTAAATTTTGTCGATTGTAGAATTTTAGGAACTTTTGCATTTTTCTCGATTTTTTTATTTTTAAAAAAATTTACAATATTCAAATTTTGTCCATTTCTTTATTAAGGGAACTTTGCGATTTTACTGTTTTCACAGTTTTTACAATTTTGGAAAAATTTTCTTTTTTATCGAATTTCGGAAAGTTTCCGAAATTTTGAATTTTTTTTTATTTTTGAATTTTTAGAATTTTTCCATTTTTCTCGATATTTTCATTTCAACAAAAATTAAAATTTTCCAATTTTTTAGATTTCTTAATTTAGAGAACTTTGTGATTTTGTCGATTTTACAGTTTTTACTATTTTAAAAAAGTTTTCTTTTGTTATCAAAATTCGGAATTTGTTCGAAATTTTAAATTTTGTCGATTAAAAAGTTTTAGAAATTGTTGAAATTTTCTTGATTTTTTCATTTCAACAAAATTTACAATATTCCAATTTTGTAGATTTCTTAATTAAGAGAACTTTGCGATTTTACAGTTTTCACAGTTCTTACAATTTTGGAAAAATTTTCTTTTTTATCGAATTTCGGAAAGTTTCCGAAATTTTGAATTTTTTTTGATTTTTGAATTTTTAGAATTTTTCCATTTTTCTCGATATTTTCATTTCAACCAAAAATTAAAATTTTCCAATTTTTTAGATTTCTTCATTGAGAGAACTTTGCGATTTTACAGTGTTTACAGTTTTTAAAATTTTGAAAATATTTAATTTTTTTATCGAATTTCGGAAAGTTTCCGTAATTTTAAATTTTTTTTTATTTTGAATTTTTAGAATTTTTGCATTTTTCTCGATTTTTTCATTTCAACAAAAATTACAATTTTCCAATTTTGAAGAGTTCTTAATTTAGAGAACTTTGTGATTGTGTCGATGGTACAGTTTTTACTATTTTGAAAAAATTTCTTTTTTTTATCAAATTTTTGGAAATTTTGCTAAATTTTAACTTTTTTCGATTTTTGAATTTTTAGAATTTTTGCATTTTTCTCGATATTTTCATTTCAACAAAAATTAAAATTTTCCAATTTTTTAGATTTCTTAATTTAGAGAACTTTGTGATTTTGTCGATTTTACAGTTTTTACTATTTTGAAAAAATTTTATTTTTTTATCAAATTTTCGGAAATTTTGCTAAATTTTAACTTTTTTCGATTTTTGAATTTTTAGAATTTTTGCATTTTTCTCGATTTTTTCATTTTAACAAAAATTACAATTTTCCAATTTTGTAGATTTCTTAATTTAGAGAATTTTGTGATTTTGTCGATTTAACAGTTTTTACTATTTTGAAAAAATTTTATTTTTTTTATCAAATTTTCGGAAATTTTGCAAAATTTTAACTTTTTTTCGATTTTTGAATTTTTAGAATTTTAGCATTTTTCTCGGTTTTTTTCATTTCAACAAAAATTACAATTTTCCAATTTTGTAGATTTCTTAATTTAGAGAACTTTGCGATTTTACAGTTTTCACAGTTTTTACTATATTGAAAAAATTTCTTTTGTTATAAAATTTTGAATATTTTAAATTTTTTAGGTTTTTGAATTTGGGGAATTTTAGCATTTTTCTTGATAATTTTAATTCAACAAAAGTTACAATTTTCCAATTTTGGCGATTTCTTTATTTAAAGAGCTTTTGCGATTTGAAAGTTTTCACAGTCTTTACTATTTTGAAAAAATTTAATTTTTTTATCAAATTTCGGAAATTTTTCGAAATCTTAAATTTTGTCGATTGTTGAATTTTAGCATTTTTCTCGAGTTTTTTTTTTTTTTTTTTTTTAAATTAACAATATTCAAATTTTCCATTTCTTTATTTAGGGAACTTTGCGATTTTACAGTTTTTACAGTTTTTACAATTTTGGAAAAATGTTCGTTTTTATCGAATTTCGGAAAGTTTCCGAAATTTTTATATTTTTTCGATTTTGAATTTTTAGAATTTTCGCATTTTTCTCGATTTTTTCATTTCAACAAAAATTACAATTTTCTAATTTTGTAGATTTCTAAATTAAGAGAAGTTTGTGATTTTGTCGATTTAACAGTTTTTACTATTTTGAAAAAATTTTCTTTTTTATCAAATTTTCGGAAATTTTGCAAAATTTTAATTTTTTTCGATTTTTGAATTTTTAGAATCTTCGCATTTTTCTCGATTTTTTCATTTCAACAAAAATTACAATTTTCCAATTTTGTAGATTTCTTAATTTAGAGAACTTTGTGATTTTGTCAATTTTACAGTCTTTACTATTTTGGAAAAATTTTCTTTTATATCAAATTTTCGGAAATTTTGCAAAATCTTAATTTTTTTGGATTTTGGAATTTTTAGAATTTTTGCATTTTTCTCGATTTTTTTCATTTCAACAAAAATTACAATTTTTCAATTTTGTCGATTTCTTAATTTGGAGAACATCGTGATTTTACAGTTTAAACAGTTTCTACTATTTTGAAAAAATTTCTATTTTTTATCAAATTTCGGAAATTTTCCGAAATTTTAAATTTTTTCGATTGTTGAATTTTAGGAATATTTGCATTTTTCTCAATTTTTGTATTTTTAACAAAATTTACAATATTCAAATTTTGTCTGATTCTTTATTTAGGGAACTTTGCGATTTTATAGTTTTCACAATTTTTACAATTTTGGAAAAATTTTCTTTTTTATCGAATTTCGGAAAGTTTCCGAAACTTTTAATTTTTTTTTATTTTTGAATTTTTTGAATTTTTGCATTTTTCTCGATTTTTTCATTTCAACAAAAATTACAATTTTCCAATTTTGTAGATTTCTAAGTTAAGAGAAGTTTGAGATTTTATCGATTATACAGTTTTTACTATTTTGGACAAAGTGTCTTCTTTATTCAATTTCGGAAATTTTCCGAAATTTTAAATTTTTCCGATTTTTTTAATTTTTTAAATTTTTGAAAATTTCTCGATTTTTTAATTTCAACAAAATTTACAATATTCCAATTTTGTATATTTCTTAATTTAAAAAACTTTGCGATTTTTCAGATTTAACAGTTTTTACTATTTTGAAAAAAATTTCTTTTGTTATCAAATTTCGAAAATTTTCCGAAATTTTAAATTTTTTCTATTTTTTAATATATCGAATTTTAGCATTTTTCTTGATAGTTTTAATTCAACAAAAGTTACAATTTTCCAATTTTGGCGATTTCTTTATTTAAAGAGCTTTGCGATTTTTAAGTTTTCACAGTTTTTACAATTTTGAAAAAATTTTCTTTTGTTATCAAAACTCGGAGTTTTTTTCGAAATTTTAAATTTTGTCGTTTTAAAAGGTTCAGAAATTTTTGAATTTTTCTCGATTTTTTCATTTCAAAAAAATTTACAATATTAAAATTTTGCAGATTTCTTTATTTAAAGAGCTTTGCAATTTTGAAGTTTTTACAGTCTTTACTATTTTGAAAATATTTAATTTTTTTATCTAATTTCGGAAATTTTCCGAAATCTTAAATTTTTTCGACTTTTGATTTTGGCAATTTTTGCATTTTTCTTGATATTTTTATTCAACAAAAATTACAATTTTCCAATTTTGGCGATTTCTTTATTTAAAGATCTTTGTGAATTTGTCGATTTTACAGTTATAACTATTTTGAAAAAATTTTCTTTTGTTATCAAATTTTCGGAAATTTTTCAAAATTTTAATTTTTTTTCGATTTTTGAATTTTTAGAATTTTTTAATTTTTCTCGATTTTTTCATTTCAACAAAAATTAAAATTTTCCAATTTTGTAGATTTCTTAATTTAGAGAACTTTGCGATTTTACAGTTTTTACAGTTTTTACTATTTTGAAAATATTTAATTTTTTTATCTAATTTCGGAAATTTTCCGAAATCTTAAATTTTTTCGACTTTTGAATTTTGGGAATTTTTGGATTTTTCTTGATATTTTTATTCAACAAATTTTACAGTTCTCCAATTTTGTCGATTTCTTAATTTGGAGAACTTTGTGATTTTACAGTTTAAACAGTTTTTACTATTTGGAAAAAATTCCTTTTTTTTATCAAGTTTCGGAATTTTAAGAAATTCAAAATTTTTTTGATTTTTGAATTTTTAGAATTTTCGCATTTTTTTCGATTTTTTCATTTCAACAAAAATTACAATTTTCCAGTTTTGTAGATTTCTTAATTTAGAGAACTTTGCGATATTACAGTTTTCACAGTTCTTACTATTTTGAAAAAAATTTCTTTTGTTCGGAAATTTTCCGAAATTTAAAATTTTTTCGATTTTTGAATTTAGGGAATTTTAGCATTTTTCTTGATATTTTTAATTCAACGAAAATTACAATTTTCCAATTTTGCAGATTTCTTTATTTAAAGATCTTTGTGAATTTGTCGATTTTACAGTTGTTACTATTTTGAAAAAATTTTCTTTTGTTATCAAATTTTCGGAAATTTTTCAAAATTTTAATTTTTTTTCGATTTTTGAATTTTTAGAATTTTTTAATTTTTCTCGATTTTTTCATTTCAACAAAAATTAAAATTTTCCAATTTTGTAGATTTCTTAATTTAGAGAACTTTGCGATTTTACAGTTTTTACTGTTTTTACTATTTTGAAAATATTTAATTTTTTTATCTAATTTCGGAAATTTTCCGAAATCTTAAATTTTTTCGACTTTTGAATTTTGGGAATTTTTGCATTTTTCTTGATATTTTTATTCAACAAATTTTACAGTTCTCCAATTTTGTCGATTTCTTAATTTGGAGAACTTTGTGATTTTACAGTTTAAACAGTTTTTACTATTTGGAAAAAAATTCCTTTTTTTATCAAGTTTCGGAATTTTAAGAAATTCTAAATTTTTTTGATTTTTGAATTTTTTGAATTTTCGCATTTTGTTCGATTTTTTCATTTCAACAAAAATTACAATTTTCCAATTTTGTAGATTTCTTAATTTAGAGAACTTTGCGATTTTACAGTTTTCACAGTTTTTACTATTTTGAAAAAAATTTCTTTTGTTCGGAAATTTTCGGAAATTTTAAATTTTTTTCGATTTTTGAATTTAGGGAATTTTAGCATTTTTCTTGATATTTTTAATTCAACAAAAATTACAATTTTCAAATTTTGGCGATTTCTTTATTTAAAGAGCTTTGAGATTTTAAAGTTTTCACAGTCTTTACTATTTTGAAAACATTTAACTTTTTTTTATCAAATTTCGTAAATTTTCCGAAATTTTAAATTTTTTCAATTGTTGAATTTTAGGAATATTTGCATTTTTCTCGATTTTTTTTTTTTTTTAAATTTACAATATTCAAATTCTGTCCATTTCTTTATTTACGGAACTTTGCGATTTTACAATTTTTACAGTTTTTACAATTTGGGAAAAATGTTATTTTTTATCGAATTTCGGAAAGTTTCCAAAATTTTGATTTTTTTTTGATTTTTGAATTTTTAGAATTTTTCCATTTTTCTCGATATTTTCATTTCAACCAAAAATTAAAATTTTCCAATTTTTTAGATTTCTTAATTTAGAGAACTTTGCGATTTTACAGTTTTTAAAATTTTGAAAATATTTAATTTTTTTATCGAATTTCGGAAAGTTTCCGTAATTTTTAATTTTTTTTTATTTTTGAATTTTTAGAATTTTTGCATTTTTCTCGATTTTTTCATTTCAACAAAAATTACAATTTTCCAATTTTTTAGATTTCTTAATTTAGAGAATTTTGTGATTTTGTCGATTTAACAGTTTTTACTATTTTGAAAAAATTTTTTTTTGTTCTCAAATTTCGGAAATTTTAAATTTTTTAGATTTTTGAATTTAGGGAATTTTAGCATTTTTCTTGATATTTTTAATTCAACGAAAATTACAATTTTCCAATTTTGGCGATTTCTTTATTTAAAGAGCTTTGCGATTTTAAAGTTTTCACAGTCTTTACTATTTTGAAAAAATTTAATTTTTTTTATCAAATTTCGGAAATTTTCCGAAATTTTAAATTTTTTCAATTGTTGAATTTTAGAAATATTTGCATTTTTCTCGATTTTTTTTTTTTTTTAAATTAACAATATTCAAATTTTGTCCATTTCTTTATTTACGGAACTTTGCGATTTTACAGTTTTTACAGTTTTTATACCCGCTACCCATAGGGTAGAAGGGTATTATGACTTAGTGCCAACAGAAAATGTATGTAACAGGCAGAAGGAGGCATCTCCGACCACATAAACTATATATATTCTTGATCAGTGTCAACAGCCGAGACGATATAGCCATGTCCGTCTGTCCGTCTGTCCGTCTGTCCGTCTGTCCGTCTGTCCGTCTGTATGAACACCTAGATCTCAGAGACTATAAGAGCTAGAGCTACCAAATTTGGGGACAGTACTCCTATATGTCCTACGCAGATCAAGTTTATTTCAAAAGTTGGATGCCACGCCCCTTTCCGCCCCCAAAAGACTGTAAAAGCCGTAATAATAGACCTAGAGCATTGAAATTTGGTATGCATAATAATAATTATATTCTCAATGATTCCTGAGAATTTGGTTGAAATCCAATAAAAAACAAGGAAGTTATTAAAGAATCAATTTTATATGCAAAATTCACTTGCAGCTGCCCGCGCTTTGTTTGTTTAGTTGACAGTGTGACCATAACGGTGTTGCGGTATTTTACCCGCTATTTTCAAATATATACAAAAAAACAAGTTTTAGTATATTTGGTATGTTTTTTGTTTAAATATAATTTAATTTTTTTGTTTTTTCTCGAAATGGGTTGCGGGTATCATACGGTCGAGCACTCTCGACTGTAGCTTTCTTACTTGTTACAATTTGGGAAAAATGTTATTTTTTATCGAATTTCGGAAAGTTTCCGAAATTTTTAATTTTTTTTGATTTTTGAATTTTTAGAATTTTTGCAATTTATTCGATTTTTTCATTTCAACAAAAATTACAATTTTCTAATTTTGTAGATTTCTAAGTAAAGAGAAGTTTGTGATTTTGTCGATTATACAGTTTTTACTATTTTGGAGAAAGTGTCTTCATTATTCAATTTCGGAAATTTTCCGAAATTTTAAATTTTTCCGATTTTGGAATTTATTAAATTTTTGAATTTTTCTCGATTTTTTCATTTCAACAAAATTAACAATATTCCAATTTTGCAAATTTCTTAATTTAGAGAACTTTGCGATTTTAAAGTTTTCACAGTTTTTACTATTTTGAAAAAATTTTTTTTTGTTATCAAATTTCGGAAATGTTCCGAAATTTTAAATTTTTTTCGATTTTTGAATAAAGGGAATTTTAGCATTTTTCTTGATATTTTTAATTCAACAAAAATTACAATTTCCAATTTCGGCGATGTCTTTATTTAAAGAGCTTTGCGATTTTTAAGTTTTCACAGTTTTTACAATTTTGAAAAAATTTTATTTTGTTATCAAAATTCGGAATTTTTTTCGAAATTTTAAATTTTGTTGATTTAAAAGTTTTAGAAATTGTTGAAATTTTCTTGATTTTTTCATTTCAACAAAATTTACAATATTCCAATTTTGTAGATTTCTTAATTTAGAGAACTTTGCGATTTTACAGTTTTCACAGTTTTTACTATTTTGAAAAAATTTTTTTTTGTTATCAAATTTCGGAAATTTTAAATTTTTTAGATTTTTGAATTTAGGGAATTTTAGCATTTTTCTTGATATTTATACCCGCTACCCATAGGGTAGAAGGGTATTATGACTTAGTGCCAACAGAAAATGTATGTAACCGGCAGAAGGAGGCATCTCCGACCACTTGAACTATATATATTCTTGATCAGTGTCAACAGCCGAGACGATATAGCCATGTCCGTCTGTCCGTCTGTCCGTCTGTCCGTCTGTATGAACACCTAGATCTCAGAGACTATAAGAGCTAGAGCTACCAAATTTGGGGACAGTACTCCTATAGGTCCTACGCAGATCAAGTTTATTTCAAAAGTTGGATGCCACGCCCCTTTCCGCCCCCAAAAGTCAGTAAAAGCCGTAATAATAGACCTAGAGCATTGAATTTTGGTATGCATAATAATAATTATATTCTCAATGATTCCTGTGAATTTGGTTGAGATCGAATGAAAAACAAGGAAGTTATTAAAAAATAAATTTTATATGCAAAATTCACTTGCAGCTGCCCGCGCTTTGTTTGTTTAGTTGACAGTGTGACCATAATGGTGTTGTGGATTTTTACCCGCTATTTTCAAATATATACAAAAAAACAAGTTGTAGTATATTTGGTATATTTTTTGTTAAAATATCATTTAAGTTTTTTGTTTTCTCTCGAAATGGGTTGCGGGTATCATACGGTCGAGCACTCTCGACTGTAGCTTTCTTACTTGTTTTAATTCAACAAAAGTTACAATTTTCCAATTTTGGCGATTTCTTTATTTAAAGAGCTTTGAGATTTTAAAGTATTCACAGTCTTTACTATTTTGGAAAAATTTAACTTTTTTTATCAAATTTCGTAAATTTTCCGAAATTTTAAATTTTTTCAATTGTTGAATTTTAGGAATATTTGCTTTTTTCTCGATTTTTTTTTTTTTTTAAATTTACAATATTCAAATTTTGTCCATTTCTTTATTTAGGGAACTTTGCGATTTTACAGTTTTCACAGTTTTTACAATTTTGGAAAAATTTTCTTTTTTATCGAATTTTGGAAAGTTTCCGAAATGTTGATTTTTTTTTTATTTTTGAATTTTTAGAATTTTTCCATTTTTCTCGATATTTTCATTTCAACCAAAAATTAAAATTTTCCAATTTTGTAGATTTCTTAATTTAGAGAACTTTGCGATTTTACAGTTTTTACAGTTTTTAAAATTTTGAAAATATTTAATTTTTTTATCGAATTTCGGAAAGTTTCCGTAATTTTTAATTTTTTTTGATTTTTGAATTTTTAGAATTTTTGAATTTTTTTCGATTTTTTCATTTCAACAAAAATTACAATTTTCCAATTTTTTAGATTTCTTAATTTAGAAAACTTTGTGATTTTGTCGATTTTACAGTTTTTACTATTTTGAAAAATTTTTATTTTTTTATCAAATTTTCGGAAATTTTGCTAAATTTTAACTTTTTTCGATTTTTGAATTTTTAGAATTTTCGCATTTTTCTCGATTTTTTCATTTTAACAAAAATTACAATTTTCCAATTTGTAGATTTCTTAATTTAGAGAATTTTGTGATTTTGTCGATTTAACAGTTTTTACTATTTTGAAAAAATTTTATTTTTTTTATCAAATTTTCGGAAATTTTGCAAAATTTTAACTTTTTTTCGATTTTTGAATTTTTAGAATTTTAGCATTTTTCTCGGTTTTTTTCATTTCAACAAAAATTACAATTTTCCAATTTTGTAGATTTCTTAATTTAGAGAACTTTGCGATTTTACAGTTTTCACAGTTTTTACTATATTGAAAAAATTTCTTTTGTTATAAAATTTTGAATATTTTAAATTTTTTAGGTTTTTGAATTTAGGGAATTTTAGCATTTTTCTTGATAATTTTAATTCAACAAAAGTTACAATTTTCCAATTTTGGCGATTTCTTTATTTAAAGAGCTTTTGCGATTTGAAAGTTTTCACAGTCTTTACTATTTTGAAAAAATTTAATTTTTTTATCAAATTTCGGAAATTTTCCGAAATTTTAAATTTTTTCGATTGTTGAATTTTAGGAATATTTGCATTTTTCTCAATTTTTGTATTTTTAACAAAATTTACAATATTCAAATTTTGTCTGATTCTTTATTTAGGAAACTTTGCGATTTTATAGTTTTCACAATTTTTACAATTTTGGAAAAATGTTCTTTTTTATCGAATTTCGGAAGTTTCCGAAACTTTTAATTTTTTTTTATTTTTGAATTTTTTGAATTTTTGCATTTTTCTCGATTTTTTCATTTCAACAAAAATTACAATTTTCCAATTTTGTAGATTTCTAAGTTAAGAGAAGTTTGAGATTTTATCGATTATACAGTTTTTACTATTTTGGACAAAGTGTCTTCTTTATTCAATTTCGGAAATTTTCCGAAATTTTAAATTTTTCCGATTTTTTAATTTTTTAAATTTTTGAAAATTTCTCGATTTTTTAATTTCAACAAAATTTACAATATTCCAATTTTGTATATTTCTTAATTTAAAAAACTTTGCGATTTTTCAGATTTAACAGTTTTTACTATTTTGAAAAAAATTTCTTTTGTTATCAAATTTCGAAAATTTTCCGAAATTTTAAATTTTTTCTATTTTTTAATATAGCGAATTTTAGCATTTTTCTTGATAGTTTTAATTCAACAAAAATTACAATTTTCCAATTTTTGCGATTTCTTTATTTAAAGAGCTTTGCGATTTTTAAGTTTTCACAGTTTTTACAATTTTGAAAAAATTTTCTTTTGTTATCAAAATTCGGAGTTTTTTTCGAAATTTTAAATTTTGTCGTTTTAAAAGGTTCAGAAATTTTTGAATTTTTCTCGATTTTTTCATTTCAAAAAAAATTACAATATTAAAATTTTGCAGATTTCTTTATTTAAAGAGCTTTGCAATTTTGAAGTTTTTACAGTCTTTACTATTTTGAAAATATTTAATTTTTTTATCTAATTTCGGAAATTTTCCGAAATCTTAAATTTTTTCGACTTTTGAATTTTGGCAATTTTTGCATTTTTCTTGATATTTTTATTCAACAAAAATTACAATTTTCCAATTTTGGCGATTTCTTTATTTAAAGATCTTTGTGAATTTGTCGATTTTACAGTTATAACTATTTTGAAAAAATTTTCTTTTGTTATCAAATTTTCGGAAATTTTTCAAAATTTTAATTTTTTTTCGATTTTTGAATTTTTAGAATTTTTTAATTTTTCTCGATTTTTTCAATTCAACAAAAATTAAAATTTTCCAATTTTGTAGATTTCTTAATTTAGAGAACTTTGCGATTTTACAGTTTTTACAGTTTTTACTATTTTGAAAATATTTAATTTTTTTATCTAATTTCGGAAATTTTCCGAAATCTTAAATTTTTTCGACTTTTGAATTTTGGGAATTTTTGGATTTTTCTTGATATTTTTATTCAACAAATTTTACAGTTCTCCAATTTTGTCG
This sequence comes from Drosophila immigrans, assembly GCA_963583835.1. Lineage (NCBI taxonomy): Eukaryota > Metazoa > Arthropoda > Insecta > Diptera > Drosophilidae > Drosophila > Drosophila immigrans. The sequence goes on along the minus strand of CAUZWO010000094.1, from coordinate 402,794 downwards.
ATTTCTTAATTTGGAGAACTTTGTGATTTTACAGTTTAAACAGTTTTTACTATTTGGAAAAAATTCCTTTTTTTTATCAAGTTTCGGAATTTTAAGAAATTCAAAATTTTTTTGATTTTTGAATTTTTAGAATTTTCGCATTTTTTTCGATTTTTTCATTTCAACAAAAATTACAATTTTCCAATTTTGTAGATTTCTTAATTAAGAGAACTTTGCGATATTACAGTTTTCACAGTTCTTACTATTTTGAAAAAAATTTCTTTTGTTCGGAAATTTTCCGAAATTTAAAATTTTTTCGATTTTTGAATATAGGGAATTTTAGCATTTTTCTTGATATTTTTAATTCAACGAAAATTACAATTTTCCAATTTTGCAGATTTCTTTATTTAAAGATCTTTGTGAATTTGTCGATTTTACAGTTGTTACTATTTTGAAAAAATTTTCTTTTGTTATCAAATTTTCGGAAATTTTTCAAAATTTTAATTTTTTTTCGATTTTTGAATTTTTAGAATTTTTTAATTTTTCTTGATTTTTTCATTTCAACAAAAATTAAAATTTTCCAATTTTGTAGATTTCTTAATTTAGAGAACTTTGCGATTTTACAGTTTTTACTGTTTTTACTATTTTGAAAATATTTAATTTTTTTATCTAATTTCGGAAATTTTCCGAAATCTTAAATTTTTTCGACTTTTGAATTTTGGGAATTTTTGCATTTTTCTTGATATTTTTATTCAACAAATTTTACAGTTCTCCAATTTTGTCGATTTCTTAATTTGGAGAACTTTGTGATTTTACAGTTTAAACAGTTTTTACTATTTGGAAAAAAATTCCTTTTTTTATCAAGTTTCGGAATTTTAAGAAATTCTAAATTTTTTTGATTTTTGAATTTTTTGAATTTTCGCATTTTGTTCGATTTTTTCATTTCAAGAAAAATTACAATTTTCCAATTTTGTAGATTTCTTAATTTAGAGAACTTTGCGATATTACAGTTTTCACAGTTCTTACTATTTTGAAAAAAATTTCTTTTGTTCGGAAATTTTCGGAAATTTTAAATTTTTTTCGATTTTTGAATTTAGGGAATTTTAGCATTTTTCTCAATTTTTTTATTTTTAAAAAAATTTACAATATTCAAATTTTGTCCATTTCTTTATTTAGGGAACTTTGCGATTTTACAGTTTTCACAGTTTTTACTATGTTGAAAAAAATTTTTTTTGTTATCAAATTTCGGAAATTTTAAATTTTTTAGATTTTTGAATTTATGGAATTTTAGCATTTTTCTTGATATTTTTAATTCAACAAAAGTTACAATTTTCAAATTTTGGCGATTTCTTTATTTAAAGAGCTTTGAGATTTTAAAGTTTTCACAGTCTTTACTATTTTGAAAACATTTAACTTTTTTTTATCAAATTTCGAAAATTTTCCGAAATTTTAAATTTTTTCAATTGTTGAATTTTAGGAATATTTGCATTTTTCTCGATTTTTTTTTTTTTTTAAATTTACAATATTCAAATTCTGTCCATTTCTTTATTTACGGAACTTTGCGATTTTACAATTTTTACAGTTTTTACAATTTGGGAAAAATGTTATTTTTTATCGAATTTCGGAAAGTTTCCAAAATTTTGATTTTTTTTTGATTTTTGAATTTTTAGAATTTTTCCATTTTTCTCGATATTTTCATTTCAACCAAAAATTAAAATTTTCCAATTTTTTAGATTTCTTAATTTAGAGAACTTTGCGATTTTACAGTTTTTAAAATTTTGAAAAAATTTTATTTTTTTATCAAATTTTCGGAAATTTTGCTAAATTTTAATTTTTTTTTATTTTTGAATTTTTAGAATTTTTGCATTTTTCTCGATTTTTTCATTTCAACAAAAATTACAATTTTCCAATTTTTTAGATTTCTTAATTTAGAGAATTTTGTGATTTTGTCGATTTAACAGTTTTTACTATTTTGAAAAAAATTTTTTTTGTTCTCAAATTTCGGAAATTTTAAATTTTTTAGATTTTTGAATTTAGGGAATTTTAGCATTTTTCTTGATATTTTTAATTCAACGAAAATTACAATTTTCCAATTTTGGCGATTTCTTTATTTAAAGAGCTTTGCGATTTTAAAGTTTTCACAGTCTTTACTATTTTGAAAAAATTTAATTTTTTTTATCAAATTTCGGAAATTTTCCGAAATTTTAAATTTTTTCAATTGTTGAATTTTAGAAATATTTGCATTTTTCTCGATTTTTTTTTTTTTTTAAATTAACAATATTCAAATTTTGTCCATTTCTTTATTTACGGAACTTTGCGATTTTACAGTTTTTACAGTTTTTACAATTTGGGAAAAATGTTATTTTTTATCGAATTTCGGAAAGTTTCCGAAATTTTTAATTTTTTTTGATTTTTGAATTTTTAGAATTTTTGCAATTTATTCGATTTTTTCATTTCAACAAAAATTACAATTTTCTAATTTTGTAGATTTCTAAGTAAAGAGAAGTTTGTGATTTTGTCGATTATACAGTTTTTACTATTTTGGAGAAAGTGTCTTCATTATTCAATTTCGGAAATTTTCCGAAATTTTAAATTTTTCCGATTTTGGAATTTATTAAATTTTTGAATTTTTCTCGATTTTTTCATTTCAACAAAATTAACAATATTCCAATTTTGCAAATTTCTTAATTTAGAGAACTTTGCGATTTTACAGTTTTCACAGTTTTTACTATTTTGAAAAAATTTTTTTTTGTTATCAAATTTCGGAAATGTTCCGAAATTTTAAATTTTTTTCGATTTTTGAATAAAGGGAATTTTAGCATTTTTCTTGATATTTTTAATTCAACAAAAATTACAATTTCCAATTTCGGCGATGTCTTTATTTAAAGAGCTTTGCGATTTTTAAGTTTTCACAGTTTTTACAATTTTGAAAAAATTTTATTTTGTTATCAAAATTCGGAATTTTTTTCGAAATTTTAAATTTTGTTGATTTAAAAGTTTTAGAAATTGTTGAAATTTTCTTGATTTTTTCATTTCAACAAAATTTACAATATTCCAATTTTGTAGATTTCTTAATTTAGAGAACTTTGCGATTTTACAGTTTTCACAGTTTTTACTATTTTGAAAAAATTTTTTTTTGTTATCAAATTTCGGAAATTTTAAATTTTTTAGATTTTTGAATTTAGGGAATTTTAGCATTTTTCTTGATATTTATACCCGCTACCCATAGGGTAGAAGGGTATTATGACTTAGTGCCAACAGAAAATGTATGTAACCGGCAGAAGGAGGCATCTCCGACCACTTGAACTATATATATTCTTGATCAGTGTCAACAGCCGAGACGATATAGCCATGTCCGTCTGTCCGTCTGTCCGTCTGTATGAACACCTAGATCTCAGAGACTATAAGAGCTAGAGCTACCAAATTTGGGGACAGTACTCCTATAGGTCCTACGCAGATCAAGTTTATTTCAAAAGTTGGATGCCACGCCCCTTTCCGCCCCCAAAAGTCAGTAAAAGCCGTAATAATAGACCTAGAGCATTGAATTTTGGTATGCATAATAATAATTATATTCTCAATGATTCCTGTGAATTTGGTTGAGATCGAATGAAAAACAAGGAAGTTATTAAAAAATAAATTTTATATGCAAAATTCACTTGCAGCTGCCCGCGCTTTGTTTGTTTAGTTGACAGTGTGACCATAATGGTGTTGTGGATTTTTACCCGCTATTTTCAAATATATACAAAAAAACAAGTTGTAGTATATTTGGTATATTTTTTGTTAAAATATCATTTAAGTTTTTTGTTTTCTCTCGAAATGGGTTGCGGGTATCATACGGTCGAGCACTCTCGACTGTAGCTTTCTTACTTGTTTTAATTCAACAAAAGTTACAATTTTCCAATTTTGGCGATTTCTTTATTTAAAGAGCTTTGAGATTTTAAAGTATTCACAGTCTTTACTATTTTGGAAAAATTTAACTTTTTTTATCAAATTTCGGAAATTTTCCGAAATTTTAAATTTTTTCAATTGTTGAATTTTAGGAATATTTGCTTTTTTCTCGATTTTTTTTTTTTTTTAAATTTACAATATTCAAATTTTGTCCATTTCTTTATTTAGGGAACTTTGCGATTTTACAGTTTTCACAGTTTTTACAATTTTGGAAAAATTTTCTTTTTTATCGAATTTTGGAAAGTTTCCGAAATTTTGATTTTTTTTTTATTTTTGAATTTTTAGAATTTTTCCATTTTTCTCGATATTTTCATTTCAACCAAAAATTAAAATTTTCCAATTTTGTAGATTTCTTAATTTAGAGAACTTTGCGATTTTACAGTTTTTACAGTTTTTAAAATTTTGAAAATATTTAATTTTTTTATCGAATTTCGGAAAGTTTCCGTAATTTTTAATTTTTTTTGATTTTTGAATTTTTAGAATTTTTGAATTTTTTTCGATTTTTTCATTTCAACAAAAATTACAATTTTCCAATTTTTTAGATTTCTTAATTTAGAAAACTTTGTGATTTTGTCGATTTTACAGTTTTTACTATTTTGAAAAATTTTTATTTTTTTATCAAATTTTCGGAAATTTTGCTAAATTTTAACTTTTTTCGATTTTTGAATTTTTAGAATTTTCGCATTTTTCTCGATTTTTTCATTTTAACAAAAATTACAATTTTCCAATTTGTAGATTTCTTAATTTAGAGAATTTTGTGATTTTGTCGATTTAACAGTTTTTACTATTTTGAAAAAATTTTATTTTTTTTATCAAATTTTCGGAAATTTTGCAAAATTTTAACTTTTTTCGATTTTTGAATTTTTAGAATTTTAGCATTTTTCTCGGTTTTTTCATTTCAACAAAAATTACAATTTTCCAATTTTGTAGATTTCTTAATTTAGAGAACTTTGCGATTTTACAGTTTTCACAGTTTTTACTATATTGAAAAAATTTCTTTTGTTATAAAATTTTGGATATTTTAAATTTTTTAGGTTTTTGAATTTAGGGAATTTTAGCATTTTTCTTGATAATTTTAATTCAACAAAAGTTACAATTTTCCAATTTTGGCGATTTCTTTATTTAAAGAGCTTTGCGATTTGAAAGTTTTCACAGTCTTTACTATTTTGAAAAAATTTAATTTTTTTTATCAAATTTCGGAAATTTTCCGAAATTTTAAATTTTTTCGATTGTTGAATTTTAGGAATATTTGCATTTTTCTCGATTTTTGTATTTGTAACAAAATTTACAATATTCAAATTTTGTCTGATTCTTTATTTAGGGAACTTTGCGATTTTATAGTTTTCACAGTTTTTACAATTTTGGAAAAATGTTCTTTTTTATCGAATTTCGGAAAGTTTCCGAAACTTTAAATTTTTTTGTATTTTTGAATTTTTTGAATTTTTGCAATTTTTTCGATTTTTTCATTTCAACAAAAATTACAATTTTCCAATTTTGTAGATTTCTAAGTTAAGAGAAGTTTGAGATTTTATCGATTATACAGTTTTTACTATATTGGAGAAAGTGTCTTCATTATTCAATTTCGGAAATTTTCCGAAATTTTAAATTTTTCCGATTTTTTAATTTTTAAAATTTTTGAAAATTTCTCGATTTTTTCATTTCAACAAAATTAACAATATTCCAATTTTGCAAATTTCTTTATTTAAAGAGCTTTGCGATTTTTAAGTTTTCACAGTTTTTACAATTTTGAAAAAATTTTCTTTTGTTATCAAAATTCGGAGTTTTTCCGAAATTTTAAATTTTGTCGATTTAAAAGGTTCAGAAATTTTTGCATTTTTCTCGATTTTTTCATTTCAAAAAAATTTACAATATTCCAATTTTGCAGATTTCTTTATTTAAAGAGCTTTGCAATTTTGAAGTTTTTACAGTCTTTACTATTTTGAAAATATTTAATTTTTTTATCTAATTTCGGAAATTTTCCGAAATCTTAAATTTTTTCGACTTTTGAATTTTGGGAGTTTTTGCATTTTTCTTGATATTTTTATTCAACAAAAATTACAATTTTCCAATTTTGGCGATTTCTTTATTTAAAGATCTTTGTGAATTTGTCGATTTTACAGTTATAACTATTTTGAAAAAATTTTCTTTTGTTATCAAATTTTCGGAAATTTTTCAAAATTTTAATTTTTTTTCGATTTTTGAATTTTTAGAATTTTTTAATTTTTCTCGATTTTTTCATTTCAACAAAAATTAAAATTTTCCAATTTTGTAGATTTCTTAATTTAGAGAACTTTGCGATTTTACAGTTTTTACAATTTTGAAAATATTTAATTTTTTTATCTAATTTCGGAAATTTTCCGAAATCTTAAATTTTTTCGACTTTTGAATTTTGGGAATTTTTGCATTTTTCTTGATATTTTTATTCAACAAATTTTACAGTTCTCCAATTTTGTCGATTTCTTAATTTGGAGAACTTTGTGATTTTACAGTTTAAACAGTTTTTACTATTTGGAAAAAAATTCCTTTTTTTTATCAAGTTTCGGAATTTTAAGCAATTCTAAATTTTTTTGATTTTTGAATTTTTAGAATTTTCGCATTTTTTTCGATTTTTTCATTTCAACAAAAATTACAATTTTGTAGATTTCTTAATTGAGAGAACTTCGCAATTTAACAGCTTTCACAGTTTTTACTATTTTGAAAAACATAAATTTTTTTTCTAATTTCGGAAATTTTCCGAAATCTTAAATTTTTTCGATTTTTTGTTTTTTGGGAATTTTTGCATTTTTCTTAATATTTTTTATTCAACAAATTTTACAATTTGTTATCGATTTCTAAATTTAGAGAAGTTTGTGATTTTGTTAATACAGTTTTTACTATTTTGAAGAAAGTGTCTTCTTTATTAAATTTCGGAAATTTTAAATTTTTCCGATTTTTGAATTTCTTAAATTTTTCAATTTTTCTCGATTTTTTCAGTTCAACAAAATTTACAATATTCCAATTTTGTATATTTCTTAATTTAAAAAACTTTGCGACTTTTCAGTTTTCTCAGTTTTTACTATTTTGAACAAAATTTCTTTTGTTATCAAATTTCGGAAATTTTCCGAAATTTTAAATTTGTTAGATTTTTGAATTTAGGGAATTTTAGCATTTTTCATGATATTTTTAATTCAAGAAAAATTACAATTTTCCAACCTTGGCGATTTCTTTATTAAAAGAGCTTTGCGATTTATAAGTTTTCACAATCTTTACTATTTTGAAAAAATTGAATTTTTGTATCAAATTTCGGAAATTTTCCGAAATTTTAAATTTTGTCGATTGTTGAATTTTAGGAATTTTTGCATTTTTCTCAATTTTTTCATTTTTAACAAAATTTACAATATTCAAATTTTGTCCATTTCTTTATTTAGGGAACTTTGCGATTTTACAGTTTTTACAGTTTTTACAATTTTGGAAAAATGTTATTTTTTATCGAATTTCGGAAAGTTTCCGAAATTTTTAATTTTTTTGATTTTTGAATTTTTAGAATTTTTGCAATTTATTCGATTTTTTCATTTCAACAAAAATTACAATTTTCTAATTTTGTAGATTTCTAAGTAAAGAGAAGTTTGTGATTTTGTCGATTATACAGTTTTTACTATTTTGGAGAAAGTGTCTTCATTATTCAATTTCGGAAATTTTCCGAAATTTTAAATTTTTCCGATTTTTGAATTTTTTAAATTTTTAAAATTTCTCGATTTTTTAATTTCAACAAAATTTACAATATTCCAATTTTGTATATTTCTTAATTTAAAAAACTTTGCGATTTTTCAGATTTAACAGTTTTTACTATTTTGAAAAAAATTTCTTTTGTTATCAAATTTCGGAAATTTTCCGTAATTTTAAATTTTTTCGATTTTTGAATAAAGGGAATTTTAGCATTTTTCTTGATATTTTTAATTCAACAAAAATTACAATTTTCCAATTTTGGCGATTTCTTTATTCAAAGAGCTTTGCGATTTTTAAGTTTTCACAGTTTTTACAATTTTGAAAAAATTTTCTTTTGTTATCAAAATTCGGAGTTTTTCCGAAATTTTAAATTTTGTCGATTTAAAAGGTTCAGAAATTTTTGCATTTTTCTCGATTTTTTCATTTAAAAAAAATTTACAATATTCCAATTTTGCAGATTTCTTTATTTAAAGAGCTTTGCAATTTTGAAGTTTTTACAGTATTTACTATTTTGAAAATATTTAATTTTTTTATCTAATTTCGGAAATTTTCCGAAATCTTAAATTTTTTCGACTTTTGAATTTTGGCAATTTTTGCATTTTTCTCAATTTTTTCATTTTTAACAAAATTTACAATATTCAAATTTTGTCAATTTCTTTATTTAGGGAACTTTGCGATTTTACAGTTTTCACAGTTTTAACAATTTTGGAAAAAAATGTTTAATTTTTTTTGATTTTTGAATTTTTAGAATTTTTGCATTTTTCTCGATTTTTTCATTTCAACACAAATTACAATTTTCCAATTTCGTAGATTTCTGAATTAAGAGAATTTTATGATTTTGTCGATTGTACAGTTTTTACTATTTTGAAAAAAGTGTCTTGTTTATTCAATTTCGGAAATTTTCCGAAATTTTAAATTTTTCCGATTTTTTAATTTTTTAAAATTTTTCAATTTTTCTCGATTTTTTCATTTCAACAAAATTTACTATATTCCAATTTTGTATATTTCTTCATTTAAAAAACTTTGCGATTTTTCAGATTTAACAGTTTTTACTATTTTGAAAAAAATTTCTTTTGTTATCAAATTTCGGAAATTTTCCGTAATTTTAAATTTTTTCTATTTTTTAATATAGTGAATTTTAGCATTTTTCTTGATATTTTTAATTCAACAAAAATTACAATTTTCAAAAATTGGCGATTTCTTTATTTAAAGAGCTTTGCGATTTTTAAGTTTTCACAGTTTTTACAATTTTGAAAAAAATTTCTTTTGTTATAAAAATTCGGAGTTTTTTCCGAAATTTTAAATTTTGTCGATTTAAAAGGTTCAGAAATTGTTGCATTTTTCTCGATTTTTTCATTTCAACAAAATTAACAATATTCCAATTTTGCATATTTCTTAATTTAAAAAACTTTGCGATTTTTTAGTTTTTACAGTTTTTACTATTTTGAAGAAATTTAATTTTTTTATCTAATTTCGGAAATTTCCCGAAATCTTAATTTTTTCGACTTTTGAATTTTTAGAATTTTTTAATTTTTCTCGATTTTTTCATTTAAACAAAAATTACAATTTTCCAATTTTGTAGATTTCTAAGTTAAGAGAAGTTTGAGATTTGGTCGATTATACAGTTTTTACTATTTTGGAGAAAGTGTCTTCTTTATTCAATTTCGGAAATTTTCCGAAATTTAAATTTTTCCGATTTTGGAATTTTTTAAATTTTTGAATTTTTCTCGATTTTTTCATTTCAACAAAATTAACAATATTCCAATTTTGCATATTTCTTAATTTAAAAAACTTTGCGATTTTTTAGTTTTTACAGTTTATACTATTTTGAAGAAATTTAATTTTTTTATCTAATTTCGGAAATTTTCCGAAATCTTAATTTTTTTCGACTTTTGAATTTTGGGAGTTTTTAAATTTTTCTTGATATTTTTATTCAACAAATTTTACAGTTCTCCAATTTTGTCGATTTCTTAATTTGGAGAACTTCGTGATTTTACAATTTGAACAGTTTCTATTATTTTTGAAAAAATTTCTTTTTTTTATCAAGTTTCGGAAATTTTAAGAAATTTTAAATTTTTTTCGTTTTTTTAAATTTTTGAATTTTTGCATTTTTCTGGATTTTTTTCATTTCAACAAAAATTACAATTTTCCAATTTTTGTCGATTTCTTTATTTAAAGAACTTTGCGATTTTTAAGTTTTTACAGTCTTTACCATTTTGAAAAAATTTAATTTTTTTTATCAAATTTGGGAAATTTTCCGAAATTTTAAATGTTGTCGATTGTTGAATTTTAGGAATTTTTGCATTTTTCTCAATTTTTGTATTTTTAACAAAATTTACAATATTCAAATTTTATCCATTTCTTTATTTAGGGAACTTTGCGATTTTACAGTTCTCACAGTTTTTACAATTTTGGAAAAATTTTCTTTTTTATCGAATTTCGGAAAGTTTCCGAAATTTTGAATTTTTTTCGATTTTTGAATTTTTAGAATTTTTTAATTTTTTTCGATTTTTTCATTTCAACAAAAATTACAATTTTCCAATTTTGTAGATTTCTTAATTAGGAGAACTTTGCGATTTTACAGTTTTCACAGTTTTTACTATTTTGAAAAAATTTAATTTTTTTATCTAATTTCGGAAATTTTCCGAAATCTTAATTTTTTTCGACATTTGATTTTGGGAATTTTTGAATTTTTCTTGATATTCAACAAATTTTACAGTTCTCCAATTTTGTCGATTTCTTAATTTGGAGAACATCGTGATTTTACAGTTTAAATAGTTTCTACTATTTTGAAAAAATTTCTATTTTTTATCAAGTCGGAAATTTTAAGAAATTTTAAATTTTTTCGATTTTGAATTTTTGCATTTTTTTCGATTTTTTCATTTCAACAAAAATTACAATTTTCCAATTTTGTAGATTTCTTAATTTAGAGAACCTTGCGATTTTACAGTTTTCACAGTTTTTACTATTTTGAAAAAATTTAATTTTTTTATCGAATTTCGGAAATTTTCCGAAATTTTAAATTTTGTCGATGGTTGAATTTTAGGAGTTTTTGCATTTTTCTCGATTTTCGTATTTTTAACAAAATTTACAATATTTAAATTTTGTCCATTTCTTTATTTAGGGAACTTTGCGATTTTACAGTTTTCACAGTTTATACTATTTGAAAAAAATTTCTTTTGTTATCAAATTTCGAAAATTTTTGGAAATTTTAAATTTTTTTCGAATTTTGAATTTAGGGAATTTTAGCATTTTTCTTTATATTTTTAATTCAACAAAAATTACAATTTTCCAATTTTGGCGATTTCTTTATTAAAAGAGCTTTGCGATTTTTAAGTTTTCACAGTCTTTACCATTTTGAAAAAATTTAATTTTTTTTATCAAATTTGGGAAATTTTCCGAAATTTTAAATTTTGTCGATTGTAGAATTTTAGGAACTTTTGCATTTTTCTCGATTTTTTTATTTTTAAAAAAATTTACAGTATTCAAATTTTGTCCTTTTCTTTATTTAGGGAACTTTGCGATTTTACAGTTTTCACAGTTTTTACAATTTTGGAAAAATTTTCTTTTTTATCGAATTTCGGAAAGTTTCCGAAATTTGGAATTTTTTTTGATTTTTGAATTTTTAGAATTTTTCCATTTTTCTCGATATTTTCATTTCAACCAAAAATTAAAATTTTCCAATTTTTTAGATTTCTTAATTTAGAGAACTTTGCGATTTTACAGTTTTTACAGTTTTTAAAATTTTGAAAATATTTAATTTTTTTATCGAATTTCGGAAAGTTTCCGTAATTTTTAATTTTTTTTTATTTTTGAATTTTTAGAATTTTTGCATTTTTCTCGATTTTTTCATTTCAACAAAAATTACAATTTTCCAATTTTTTAGATTTCTTAATTTAGAGAACTTTGTGATTTTGTCGATTTTACAGTTTTTACTATTTTGAAAAAATTTTATTTTTTTATCAAATTTTCGGAAGTTTTGCTAAATTTTAACTTTTTTCGATTTTTGAATTTTTAGAATTTTCGCATTTTTCTCGATTTTTACCATTTTAACAAAAATTACAATTTTCCAATTTTGTAGATTTCTTAATTTAGAGAATTTTGTGATTTTGTCGATTTAACAGTTTTTACTATTTTGAAAAAAATTTTTTTTGTTCTCAAATTTCGGAAATTTTAAATTTTTTAGATTTTTGAATTTAGGGAATTTTAGCATTTGTCTTGATATTTTTAATTCAACGAAAATTACAATTTTCCAATTTTGGCGATTTCTTTATTTAAGGAGCTTTGCGATTTTAAAGTTTTCACAGTCTTTACTATTTTGAAAAAAATTAATTTTTTTATCAAATTTCGGAAATTTTCCGAAATTTTAAATTTTTTCAATTGTTGAATTTTAGAAATATTTGCATTTTTCTCGATTTTTTTTTTTTTTAAATTAACAATATTCAAATTTTGTCCATTTCTTTATTTACGGAACTTTGCGATTTTACAGTTTTTACAGTTTTTACAATTTTGGAAAAATGTTATTTTTTATCGAATTTCGGAAAGTTTCCGAAATTTTTAATTTTTTTTGATTTTTGAATTTTTAGAATTTTTGCAATTTATTCGATTTTTTCATTTCAACAAAAATTACAATTTTCTAATTTTGTAGATTTCTAAGTAAAGAGAAGTTTGTGATTTTGTCGATTATACAGTTTTTACTTTTTTGGAGAAAGTGTCTTCATTATTCAATTTCGGAAATTTTCCGAAATTTTAAATTTTTCCTATTTTGGAATTTATTAAATTTTTGAATTTTTCTCGATTTTTTCATTTCAACAAAATTAACAATATTCCAATTTTGCAAATTTCTTTATTTAAAAAACTTTGCGATTTTTTAGTTTTCACAGTTTTTACTATTTTGAAAAAAATTTCTTTTGTTATCAAATTTCGAAAATGTTCCGAAATTTTAAATTTTTTTCGATTTTTGAATAAAGGGAATTTTAGCATTTTTCTTGATATTTTTAATTCAACAAAAATTACAATTTCCAATTTCAGCGATTTCTTTATCTAAAGAGCTTTGCGATTTTAAAGTTTTAACAGTTTTTACAATTTTGAAAAAATTTTCTTTTGTTATCAAAATTCGGAATTTTTTTCGAAATTTTAAATTTTGTCGATTTAAAAGTTTTAGAAATTGTTGAAATTTTCTTGATTTTTTCATTTCAACAAAATTTACAATATTCCAATTTTGTAGATTTCTTAATTTAGAGAACTTTGCGATTTTACAGTTTTCACAGTTTTTACTATTTTGAAAAAAATTTTTTTTGTTATCAAATTTCGGAAATTTTAAATTTTTTAGATTTTTGAATTTAGGGAATTTTAGCATTTTACTTGATATTTTTAATTCAACAAAAGTTACAATTTTCCAATTTTGGCGATTTCTTTATTTAAAGAGCTTTGAGATTTTAAAGTTTTCACAGTCTTTACTATTTTGAAAAAATTTAACTTTTTTTATCAAATTTCGTAAATTTTCCGAAATTTTAAATTTTTTCAATTGTTGAATTTTAGGAATATTTGTTATTTTCTCGATTTTTTTTTTTTTTTTAAATTTACAATATTCAAATTTTGTCCATTTCTTTATTTAGGGAACTTTGCGATTTTACAGTTTTCACAGTTTTTACAATTTTGGAAAAATTTTCTATTTTATCGAATTTTGGAAAGTTTCCGTAATTTTTAATTTTTTTTGATTTTTGAATTTTTAGAATTTTTGCATTTTTCTCGATTTTTTCATTTCAACAAAAATTACAATTTTACAATTTTTTAGATTTTTTAATTTAGAGAACTTTGTGGTTTTGTCGATTTTACAGTTTTAACTATTTTGAAAAAATTTTATTTTTTTTTATCAAATTTTCGGAAATTTTGCAAAATTTTAACTTTTTTCGATTTTTGAATTTTTAGAATTTTAGCATTTTTCTCGGTTTTTTTCATTTCAACAAAAATTACAATTTTCCAATTTTGTAGATTTCTTAATTTAGAGAACTTTGCGATTTTACAGTTTTCACAGTTTTTACTATATTGAAAAAATTTCTTTTGTTATACAATTTTGGATATTTAAAATTTTTTAGGTTTTTGAATTTAGGGAATTTTAGCATTTTTCTTGATAATTTTAATTCAACAAAAGTTACAATTTTCCAATTTTGGCGATTTCTTTATTTAAAGAGCTTTGCGATTTGAAAGTTTTCACAGTCTTTACTATTTTGAAAAAATTTAATTTTTTTTATCAAATTTCGGAAATTTTCCGAAATTCTAAATTTTTTCGATTGTTGAATTTTAGGAATATTTGCATTTTTCTCGATTTTTATATTTTTAACAAAACTTACAATATTCAAATTTTGTCTGATTCTTTATTTATGGAACTTTGCGATTTTATAGTTTTCACAGTTTTTACAATTTTGGAAAAATGTTCTTTTTTATCGAATTTCGGAAAGTTTCCGAAACTTTAAATTTTTTTTTATTTTTGAATTTTTTGAATTTTTCCATTTTTCTCGATTTTTTCATTTCAACAAAAATTACAATTTTCCAATTTTGTAGATTTCTAAGTTAAGAGAAGTTTGAGATTTTATCGATTATACAGTTTTTACTATTTTGGAGAAAGTGTCTTCTTTATTCAATTTCGGAAATTTTCCGAAATTTTAAATTTTTCCGATTTTTGAATTTTTTAAATATTTGAAAATTTCTCGATTTTTTAATTTCAACAAAATTTACAATATTCCAATTTTGTATATTTCTTAATTTAAAAAACTTTGCGATTTTTCAGATTTAACATTTTGAAAAAAATTTCTTTTGTTATCAAATTTCGAAAATTTTCCGAAATTTTAAATTTTTTCTATTTTTTAATATAGCGAATTTTAGCATTTTTCTTGATATTTTTAATTCAACAAAAAATACAATTTTCCAATTTTGGCGATTTCTTTATTTAAAGAGCTTTGCGATTTTTAAGTTTTCACAGTTTTTACAATTTTGAAAAAATTTTCTTTTGTTATCAAAATTCGGAGTTTTTCCGAAATTTTAAATTTTGTCGATTTAAAAGGTTCAGAAATTTTTGCATTTTTCTCGATTTTTTAATTTAAAAAAAAATTACAATATTCCAATTTTGCAGATTTCTTTATTTAAAGAGCTTTGCAATTTTGAAGTTTTTACAGTCTTTACTATTTTGAAAATATTTAATTTTTTTATCTAATTTCGGAAATTTTCCGAAATCTTAAATTTTTTCGACTTTTGAATTTTGCCAATTTTTGCATTTTTCTTGATATTTTTATTCAACAAAAATTACAATTTTCCAATTTTGGCGATTTCTTTATTTAAAGATCTTTGTGAATTTGTCGATTTTACAGTTATAACTATTTTGAAAAAATTTTCTTTTGTTATCAAATTTTCGGAAATTTTTCAAAATTTTAATTTTTTTTCGATTTTTGAATTTTTAGAATTTTTTAATTTTTTTTCGATTTTTTCATTTCAACAAAAATTAAAATTTTCCAATTTTGTAGATTTCTTAATTTAGAGAACTTTGCGATTTTACAGTTTTTACAGTTTTTACAATTTTGAAAATATTTAATTTTTTTATCTTAAATTTTTTCGACTTTTGAATTTTGGGAATTTTTGCATTTTTCTTGATATTTTTATTCAACAAATTTTACAGTTCTCCAATTTTGTCGATTTCTTAATTTGGAGAACTTTGTGATTTTACAGTTTAAACAGTTTTTACTATTTGGAAAAAAATTCCTTTTTTTATCAAGTTTCGGAATTTTAAGATATTCTAAATTTTTTTGATTTTTGAATTTTTAGAATTTTTGAATTTTTCTCGATTTTTTCATTTAAACAAAAATTACAATTTTCCAATTTTGTAGATTTCTTAATTTAGAGAACTTTGCGATATTACAGTTTTTACAGTTTTTACAATTTTGAAAATATTTAATTTTTTTATCTTAAATTTTTTCGACTTTTGAATTTTGGGAATTTTTGCATTTTTCTTGATATTTTTATTCAACAAATTTTACAGTTCTCCAATTTTGTCGATTTCTTAATTTGGAGAACTTTGTGATTTTACAGTTTAAACAGTTTTTACTATTTGGAAAAAAATTCCTTTTTTTATCAAGTTTCGGAATTTTAAGAAATTCTAAATTTTTTTGATTTTTGAATTTTTAGAATTTTCACATTTTTTTCGATTTTTTTATTTCAACAAAAATTACAATTTTCCAATTTTGTAGATTTCTTAATTTAGAGAACTTTGCGATATTACAGTTTTCACAGTTCTTACTATTTTGAAAAAAATTTCTTTTGTTCGGAAATTTTAAATTTTTTCGATTTTTGAATTAAGGGAATTTTAGCATTTTTCTTGATATTTTTAATTCAACAAAAATTACAATTTTCCAATTTTGGCGATTTCTTTATTTAAAGAGCTTTGCGATTTTACAGTTTTCGCAGTTTTTACAATTTTGTAAAAATTTTCTTTTTTTTATCGAATTTCGGAAAGTTTTCGAAATGTTTAATTTTTTTCGATTTTTGAATTTTTAGAATTTTTTAATTTTTCTCGATTTTTTCATTTCAACAAAAATTACAATTTTCCAATTTTGTAGATTTCTTAATTAAGAGAACTTTGCGATTTTACAGTTTTCACAGTTTTTACTATTTTGAAAAAATTTAATTTTTTTTATCTAATTTCGGAAATTTTCCGAAATCTTAGTTTTTTTCAACATTTGATTTTGTGAATTTTTGAATTTTTCTTGATATTCAACAAATTTTACAGTTATCCAATTTTGTCGATTTCTTAATTTGGAGATCTTCGTGATTTTACAATTTAAACAGTTTCTATTATTTTTAAAAAATTTTCTTTTTTTATCAAGTTTCGGAAATTTTAAGAAATTTTAAATTTTTTTCGTTTTTTTAAATTTTTGAATTTTTGCATTTTTCTCGATTTTTTCATTTAAACAAAAATTACAATTTTCCAATTTTGTAGATTTCTTAATTAAGAGAACTTCGCGATTTTACAGTTTTCACAGTTTTTACTATTTTGAAAAAAATTTCTTTTGTTATCAAATTTCGGAAATTTTCCGAAATTTTTAATTTTTTCGATTTTTGAATTTAGGGAATTTTGGCATTTTTCTTGAAATTTTTAATTCAACAAAAATTACAATTTTCCAATTTTTGTCGATTTCTTTATTTAAGGAACTTTGCGATTTTAAAGTTTTCACAGTCTTTACTATTTTGAAAAAATTAAACTTTTTTTATCAAATTTCGTAAATTTCCCGAAATTTTAAATTTTTTCAATTGTTGAATTTTAGGAATATTTGCATTTTTCTCGATTTTTTTTTTTGTTTTAAATTTACAATATTCAAATTTTGTCCATTTCTTTATTTAGGGAACTTTGCGATTTTACAGTTTTCACAGTTTTTACAATTTTGGAAAAATTTTCTTTTTTATCGAATTTCGGAAAGTTTCCGAAATTTTGAATTTTTTTTGATTTTTGAATTTTTAGAATTTTTCCATTTTTCTCGATATTTTCATTTCAACCAAAAATTAAAATTTTCCAATTTTTTAGATTTCTTAATTTAGAGAACTTTGCGATTTTACAGTTTTTACAGTTTTTAAAATTTTGAAAATATTTAATTTTTTTATCGAATTTCGGAAAGTTTCCGTAATTTTTAATTTTTTTTTATTTTTGAATTTTTAGAATTTTTGCATTTTTCTCGATTTTTTCATTTCAACAAAAATTACAATTTTCCAATTTTTTAGATTTCTTAATTTAGAGAACTTTGTGATTTTGTCGATTTTACAGTTTTTACTATTTTGAAAAAATTTTATTTTTTTATCAAATTTTCGGAAATTTTGCTAAATTTTAACTTTTTTCGATTTTTGAATTTTTGGAATTTTCGCATTTTTCTCGATTTTTTTCATTTTAACAAAAATTACAATTTTCCAATTTTGTAGATTTCTTAATTTAGAGAATTTTGTGATTTTGTCGATTTAACAGTTTTTACTATTTTGAAAAAATTTTTTTTTGTTCTCAAATTTCGGAAATTTTAAATTTTTTAGATTTTTGAATTTAGGGAATTTTAGCATTTGTCTTGATATTTTTAATTCAACGAAAATTACAATTTTCCAATTTTGGCGATTTCTTTATTTAAAGAGCTTTGCGATTTTAAAGTTTTCACAGTCTTTACTATTTTGAAAAAAATTAATTTTTTTATCAAATTTCGGAAATTTTCCGAAATTTTAAATATTTTCAATTGTTGAATTTTAGAAATATTTGCATTTTTCTCGATTTTTTTTTTTTTAAATTAACAATATTCAAATTTTGTCCATTTCTTTATTTTCGGAACTTTGCGATTTTACAGTTTTTACAGTTTTTACAATTTTGGAAAAATGTTATTTTTTATCGAATTTCGGAAAGTTTCCGAAATTTTTAATTTTTTTTTATTTTTGAATTTTTAGAATTTTTGCAATTTATTCGATTTTTTCATTTCAACAAAAATTACAATTTTCTTATTTTATAGATTTCTAAGTAAAGAGAAGTTTGTGATTTTGTCGATTATACAGTTTTTACTTTTTTGGAGAAAGTGTCTTCATTATTCAATTTCGGAAATTTTCCGAAATTTTAAATTTTTCCGATTTTGGAATTTATTAAATTTTTGAATTTTTCTCGATTTTTTCATTTCAACAAAATTAACAATATTCCAATTTTGCAAATTTCTTTATTTAAAAAACTTTGCGATTTTTTAGTTTTCACAGTTTTTACTATTTTGAAAAAAATTTCTTTTGTTATCAAATTTCGAAAATGTTCCGAAATTTTAAATTTTTTTCGATTTTTGAATAAAGGGAATTTTAGCATTTTTCTTGATATTTTTAATTCAACAAAAATTACAATTTCCAATTTCAGCGATTTCTTTATCTAAAGAGCTTTGCGATTTTAAAGTTTTCACAGTTTTTACAATTTTGAAAAAATGTTCTTTTGTTATCAAAATTCGGAATTTTTTTCGAAATTTTAAATTTTGTCGATTTAAAGGTTTTAGAAATTGTTGAAATTTTCTTGATTTTTTCATTTCAACAAAATTTACAATATTCCAATTTTGTAGATTTCTTAATTTAGAGAACTTTGCGATTTTACAGTTTTCACAGTTTTTACTATTTTGAAAAAAATTTTTTTTGTTATAAAATTTCGGAAATTTTAAATTTTTTAGATTTTTGAATTTAGGGAATTTTAGCATTTTACTTGATATTTTTAATTCAACAAAAGTTACAATTTTCCAATTTTGGCGATTTCTTTATTTAAAGAGCTTTGAGATTTTAAAGTTTTCACAGTCTTTACTATTTTGAAAAAATTTAACTTTTTTTTATCAAATTTCGTAAATTTTCCGAAATTTTAAATTTTTTCAATTGTTGAATTTTAGGAATATTTGTTTTTTTCTCGATTTTTTTTTTTTTTTTTAAATTTACAATATTCAAATTTTGTCCATTTCTTTATTTAGGGAACTTTGCGATTTTACAGTTTTCACAGTTTTTACAATTTTGGAAAAATTTTCTATTTTATCGAATTTTGGAAAGTTTCCGTAATTTTTAATTTTTTTTGATTTTTGAATTTTTAGAATTTTTGCATTTTTCTCGATTTTTTCATTTCAACAAAAATTACAATTTTACAATTTTTTAGATTTTTTAATTTAGAGAACTTTGTGATTTTGTCGATTTTACAGTTTTAACTATTTTGAAAAAATTTTATTTTTTTTATCAAATTTTCGGAAATTTTGCAAAATTTTAACTTTTTTCGATTTTTGAATTTTTAGAATTTTAGCATTTTTCTCGGTTTTTTTCATTTCAACAAAAATTACAATTTTCCAATTTTGTAGATTTCTTAATTTAGAGAACTTTGCGATTTTACAGTTTTCACAGTTTTTACTATATTGAAAACATTTCTTTTGTTATAAAATTTTGGATATTTAAAATTTTTTAGGTTTTTGAATTTAGGGATTTTTAGCATTTTTCTTGATAATTTTAATTCAACAAAAGTTACAATTTTCCAATTTTGGCGATTTCTTTATTTAAAGAGCTTTGCGATTTGAAAGTTTTCACAGTCTTTACTATTTTGAAAAAATTTAATTTTTTTTATCAAATTTCGGAAATTTTCCGAAATTCTAAATTTTTTCGATTGTTGAATTTTAGGAATATTTGCATTTTTCTCGATTTTTATATTTTTAACAAAATTTACAATATTCAAATTTTGTCTGATTCTTTATTTAGGGAACTTTGCGATTTTATAGTTTTCACAGTTTTTACAATTTTGGAAAAATTTTCTTTTTTATCGAATTTCGGAAAGTTTCCGAAACTTTTAATTTTTTTTTATTTTTGAATTTTTTGAATTTTTGCATTTTTCTCGATTTTTTCATTTCAACAAAAATTACAATTTTCCAATTTTGTAGATTTTTAAGTTAAGAGAAGTTTGAGATTTTATCGATTATACAGTTTTTACTATTTTGGAGAAAGTGTCTTCTTTATTCAATTTCGGAAATTTTCCGAAATTTTAAATTTTTCCGATTTTTGAATTTTTTAAATATTTGAAAATTTCTCGATTTTTTAATTTCAACAAAATTTACAATATTCCAATTTTGTATATTTCTTAATTTAAAAAACTTTGCGATTTTTCAGATTTAACAGTTTTTACTATTTTGAAAAAAATTTCTTTTGTTATCAAATTTCGAAAATTTTCCGAAATTTTAAATTTTTTCTATTTTTTAATATAGCGAATTTTAGCATTTTTCTTGATATTTTTAATTCAACAAAAAATACAATTTTCCAATTTTGTCGATTTCTTTATTTAAAGAGCTTTGCGATTTTTAAGTTTTCACAGTTTTTACAATTTTGAAAAAATTTTCTTTTGTTATCAAAATTCGGAGTTTTTCCGAAATTTTAAATTTTGTCGATTTAAAAGGTTCAGAAATTTTTGCATTTTTCTCGATTTTTTCATTTAAAAAAAAATTACAATATTCCAATTTTGCAGATTTCTTTATTTAAAGAGCTTTGCAATTTTGAAGTTTTTACAGTCTTTACTATTTTGAAAATATTTAATTTTTTTATCTAATTTCGGAAATTTTCCGAAATCTTAAATTTTTTCGACTTTTGAATTTTGCCAATTTTTGCATTTTTCTTGATATTTTTATTCAACAAAAATTAAAATTTTCCAATTTTGGCGATTTCTTTATTTAAAGATCTTTGTGAATTTGTCGATTTTACAGTTATAACTATTTTGAAAAAATTTTCTTTTGTTATCAAATTTTCGGAAATTTTTCAAAATTTTAATTTTTTTTCGATTTTTGAATTTTTAGAATTTTTTAATTTTTTTCGATTTTTTCATTTCAACAAAAATTAAAATTTTCCAATTTTGTAGATTTCTTAATTTAGAGAACTTTGCGATTTTACAGTTTTTACAGTTTTTACAATTTTGAAAATATTTAATTTTTTTATCTTAAATTTTTTCGACTTTTGAATTTTGGGAATTTTTGCATTTTTCTTGATATTTTTATTCAACAAATTTTACAGTTCTCCAATTTTGTCGATTTCTTAATTTGGAGAACTTTGTGATTTTACAGTTTAAACAGTTTTTACTATTTGGAAAAAAATTCCTTTTTTTTATCAAGTTTCGGAATTTTAAGAAATTCTAAATTTTTTTGATTTTTGAATTTTTAGAATTTTTGAATATTTCTCGATTTTTTCATTTAAACAAAAATTACAATTTTCCAATTTTGTAGATTTCTTAATTTAGAGAATTTTGCGATATTACAGTTTTTACAGTTTTTACAATTTTGAAAATATTTAATTTTTTTATCTTAAATTTTTTCGACTTTTGAATTTTGGGAATTTTTGCATTTTTCTTGATATTTTTATTCAACAAATTTTACAGTTCTCCAATTTTGTCGATTTCTTAATTTGGAGAACTTTGTGATTTTACAGTTTACACAGTTTTTACTATTTGGAAAAAAATTCCTTTTTTTTATCAAGTTTCGGAATTTTAAGAAATTCTAAATTTTTTTGATTTTTGAATTTTTAGAATTTTCGCATTTTTTTCGATTTTTTCATTTCAACAAAAATTAAAATTTTGCAATTTTGTAGATATCTTAATTTTGAGAATTTTGCGATATTACAGTTTTCACAGTTCTTACTATTTTGAAAAAAATTTCTTTTGTTCGGAAATTTTCCGAAATTTAAAATTTTTTCGATTTTTTCATTTCAACAAAAATTAAAATTTTCCAATTTTGTAGATTTCTTAATTTAGAGAACTTTGCGATTTTACAGTTTTTACAGTTTTTACTATTTTGAAAATATTTAATTTTTTTATCTAATTTCGGAAATTTTCCGAAATCTTAAATTTTTTCGACTTTTGAATTTTGGGAATTTTTGCATTTTTCTTGATATTTTTATTCAACAAATTTTACAGTTCTCCAATTTTGTCGAATTCTTAATTTGGAGAACTTTGTGATTTTACAATTTAAACAGTTTCTATTATTTTTAAAAAATTTCTTTTTTTTATCAAGTTTCGGAAATTTTAAGAAATTTTAAATTTTTTTCGTTTTTTTAAATTTTTGAATTTTTGCATTTTTCTCGATTTTTTCATTTAAACAAAAATTACAATTTTCCAATTTTGTAGATTTCTTAATTAAGAGAACTTCGCGATTTTACAGTTTTCATAGTTTTTACTATTTTGAAAAAAATTTCTTTTGTTATCAAATTTCGGAAATTTTCCGAAATTTTTAATTTTTTCGATTTTTGAATTTAGGGAATTTTGGCATTTTTCTTGAAATTTTTAATTCAACAAAAATTACAATTTTCCAATTTTTGTCGATTTCTTTATTTAAAGAACTTTGCGATTTTTAAGTTTTCACAGTCTTTACCATTTTGAAAAAATTTAATTTTTTTGATCAAATTTGGGAAATTTTCCGAAATTTTAAATGTTGTCGATTGTTGAATTTAAGGAATTTTTGCATTTTTCTCAATTTTTGTATTTTTAACAAAATTTACAATATTCAAATTTTATCCATTTCTTTATTTAGGGAACTTTGCGATTTTACAGTTTTCACAGTTTTTACAATTTTGGAAAAATTTTCTTTTTTATCGAATTTCGGAAAGTTTCCGAAATTTTGAATTTTTTTCGATTTTTGAATTTTTAGAATTTTTTAATTTTTTTCGATTTTTTCATTTCAACAAAAATTACAATTTTCCAATTTTGTAGATTTCTTAATTAAGAGAACTTCGCGATTTTACAGTTTTCACAGTTTTTACTATTTTGAAAAAATTTAATTTTTTTTATCTAATTTCGGAAATTTTCCGAAATCTTAATTTTTTTCGACATTTGATTTTGGCAATTTTTGAATTTTTCTTGATATTCAACAAATTTTACAGCTCTCCAATTTTGTCGATTTCTTAATTTGGAGAACCTTGCGATTTTACAGTTTTCACAGTTTTTACTATTTTGAAAAAATTTAATTTTTGTATCGAATTTCGGAAATTTTCCGAAATTTTAAATTTTGTCGATGGTTGAATTTTAGGAGTTTTTGCATTTTTCTCGATTTTCGTATTTTTAACAAAATTTACAATATTTAAATTTTGTCCATTTCTTTATTTAGGGAACTTTGCGATTTTACAGTTTTCACAGTTTATACTATTTTGAAAAAAATTTCTTTTGTTATCAAATTTCGAAAATTTTTGGAAATTTTAAATTTTTTTCGATTTTTGAATTTAGGGAATTTAAGCATTTTTCTTGATATTTTTAATTCAACAAAAATTACAATTTTCCAATTTTGGCGATTTCTTTATTAAAAGAGCTTTGCGATTTTTAAGTTTTCACAGTCTTTACTATTTGGAAAAAATTTAATTTTTTTATCAAATTTCGGAAATTTTCCGAAATTTTTAATTTTGTCGATTGTAGAATTTTAGGAACTTTTGCATTTTTCTCGATTTTTTTATTTTTAAAAAAATTTACAATATTCAAATTTTGTCCATTTCTTTATTTAGGGAACTTTGCGATTTAACAGTTTTCACAGTTTTTACAATTTTGGAAAAATTTTCTTTTTTATCGAATGTGGGAAAGTTTCCGAAATTTTGAATTTTTTTTTATTTTTGAATTTTTAGAATTTTTCCAATTTTCTCGATATTTTCATTTCAACAAAAATTAAAATTTTCCAATTTTTTAGATTTCTTAATTTAGAGAACTTTGTGATTATGTCGATTTTACAGTTTTTACTATTTTAAAAAAGTTTTCTTTTGTTATCAAAATTCTGAATTTTTTCGAAATTTTAAATTTTGTCGATTTAAAAGTTTTAGAAATTGTTGAAATTTTCTTGATTTTTTCATTTCAACAAAATTTACAATATTCCAATTTTGTAGATTTCTTAATTTAGAGAACTTTGCGATTTTACAGTTTTTACAGTTTTTAAAATTTTGAAAATATTTAATTTTTTTATCGAATTTCGGAAAGTTTCCGAAATTTTAAATTTTTCCGATTTTTGAATTTTTTAAATTTTTGAAAATTTCTCGATTTTTTAATTTCAACAAAATTTACAATATTCCAATTTTGTTTATTTATTAATTTAAAAAACTTTGCGATTTTTCAGATTTAACAGTTTTTACTATTTTGAAAAAAATTTTTTTTGTTATCAAATTTCGGAAATTTTAAATTTTTTAGATTTTTGAATTTAGGGAATTTTAGCATTTTTCTTGATATTTTTAATTCAACAAAAGTTACAATTTTCCAATTTTGGCGATTTCTTTATTTAAAGAGCTTTGAGATTTTAAAGTTTTCACAGTCTTTACTATTTTGAAAAAATTTAACTTTTTTATCGAATTTCGGAAAGTTTCCGAAATTTTGAATTTTTTTTTATTTTTGAATTTTTAGAATTTTTCCATTTTTCTCGATATTTTCATTTCAACCAAAAATTAAAATTTTCCAATTTTTTAGATTTCTTAATTTAGAGAACTTTGCGACTTTACAGTTTTTACAGTTTTTAAAATTTTGAAAATATTTAATTTTTTTATCGAATTTCGGAAAGTTTCCGAAATTTTAAATTTTTCCGATTTTTGAATTTTTTAAATTTTTGAAAATTTCTCGATTTTTTAATTTCAACAAAATTTACAATATTCCAATTTTGTTTATTTATTAATTTAAAAAACTTTGCGATTTTTCAGATTTAACAGTTTTTACTATTTTGAAAAAAATTTCTTTTGTTATCAAATTTCGAAAATTTTCCGAAATTTTAAATTTTTTCTATTTTTTAAAATAGCGAATTTTAGCATTTTTCTAGATATTTTTAATTCAACAAAAATTACAATTTTCCAATTTTGGCGATTTCTTTAGTTAAAGAGCTTTGCGATTTTTAAGTTTTCACAGTTTTTACAATTTTGAAAAAATTTTCTTTTGTTATCAAAATTCGGAGTTTTTCCGAAATTTTAAATTTTGTCGATTTAAAAGGTTCAGAAATTTTTGCAATTTTCTCGATTTTTTCATTTCAAAAAAATTTACAATATTCAAATTTTGCAGATTTCTTAATTTAGAGAACTTTGCGATTTTACAGTTTTCACAGTTTTTACTATTTTGAAAAAAATTTTTTTTGTTATCAAATTTCGGAAATTTTAAATTTTTTAGATTTTTGAATTTAGGGAATTTTAGCATTTTACTTGATATTTTTAATTCAACACAAGTTACAATTTTCCAATTTTGGCGATTTCTTTATTTAAAGAGCTTTGAGATTTTAAAGTTTTCACAGTTTTTACAATTTTGAAAAAATTTTCTTTTTTATCGAATTTCGGAAAGTTTCCGAAATTTTTAATTTTTTTTGATTTTTGAATTTTTAGAATTTTTGCAATTTATTCGATTTTTTCATTTCAACAAAAATTACAATTTTCTTATTTTGTAGATTTCTAAGTAAATAGAAGTTTGTGATTTTGTCGATTATACAGTTTTTACTTTTTTGGAGAAAGTGTCTTCATTATTCAATTTCGGAAATTTTCCGAAATTTTAAATTTTTCCGATTTTGGAATTTATTAAATTTTTGAATTTTTCTCGATTTTTTCATTTCAACAAAATTAACAATATTCCAATTTTGCAAATTTCTTTATTTAAAAAACTTTGCGATTTTTTAGTTTTCACAGTTTTTACTATTTTGAAAAAAATTTCTTTTGTTATCAAATTTCGAAAATGTTCCGAAATTTTAAATTTTTTTCGATTTTTGAATAAAGGGAATTTTAGCATTTTTCTTGATATTTTTAATTCAACAAAAATTACAATTTCCAATTTCAGCGATTTCTTTATCTAAAGAGCTTTGCGATTTTAAAGTTTTCACAGTTTTTACAATTTTGAAAAAATTTTCTTTTGTTATCAAAATTCGGAATTTTTTTCGAAATTTTAAATTTTGTCGATTTAAAAGTTTTAGAAATTGTTGAAATTTTCTTGATTTTTTCATTTCAACAAAATTTACAATATTCCAATTTTGTAGATTTCTTAATTTAGAGAACTTTGCGATTTTACAGTTTTCACAGTTTTTACTATTTTGAAAAAAATTTTTTTTGTTATCAAATTTCGGAAATTTTAAATTTTTTAGATTTTTGAATTTAGGGAATTTTAGCATTTTACTTGATATTTTTAATTCAACAAAAGTTACAATTTTCCAATTTTGTAGATTTCTTAATTTAGAGAACCTTGCGATTTTACAGTTTTCACAGTTTTTACTATTTTGAAAAAATTTAATTTTTGTATCGAATTTCGGAAATTTTCCGAAATTTTAAATTTTGTCGATGGTTGAATTTTAGGAGTTTTTGCATTTTTCTCGATTTTCGTATTTTTAACAAAATTTACAATATTTAAATTTTGTCCATTTCTTTATTTAGGGAACTTTGCGATTTTACAGTTTTCACAGTTTTTACTATTTTGAAAAAAATTTCTTTTGTTATCAAATTTCGAAAATTTTTGGAAATTTTAAATTTTTTTCGATTTTTGAATTTAGGGAATTTAAGCATTTTTCTTGATATTTTTAATTCAACAAAAATTACAATTTTCCAATTTTGGCGATTTCTTTATTAAAAGAGCTTTGCGATTTTTAAGTTTTCACAGTCTTTACTATTTGGAAAAAATTTAATTTTTTTATCAAATTTCGGAAATTTTCCGAAATTTTAAATTTTGTCGATTGTAGAATTTTAGGAACTTTTGCATTTTTCTCGATTTTTTTATTTTAAAAAAAATTTACAATATTCAAATTTTGTCCATTTCTTTATTTAGGGAACTTTGCGATTTAACAGTTTTCACAGTTTTTACAATTTTGGAAAAATTTTCTTTTTTATCGAATTTCGGAAAGTTTCCGAAATTTTGAATTTTTTTTTATTTTTGAATTTTTAGAATTTTTCCAATTTTCTCGATATTTTCATTTCAACAAAAATTAAAATTTTCCAATTTTTTAGATTTCTTAATTTAGAGAACTTTGTGATTATGTCGATTTTACAGTTTTTACTATTTTAAAAAAGTTTTCTTTTGTTATCAAAATTCGGAATTTTTTCGAAATTTTAAATTTTGTCGATTTAAAAGTTTTAGAAATTGTTGAAATTTTCTTGATTTTTTCATTTCAACAAAATTTACAATATTCCAATTTTGTAGATTTCTTAATTTAGAGAACTTTGCGATTTTACAGTTTTCACAGTTTTTACTATTTTGAAAAAAATTTTTTTTGTTATCAAATTTCGGAAATTTTAAATTTTTTAGATTTTTGAATTTAGGGAATTTTAGCATTTTTCTTGATATTTTTAATTCAACAAAAGTTACAATTTTCCAATTTTGGCGATTTCTTTATTTAAAGAGCTTTGCGATTTTAATGTTTTCACAGTCTTTACTATTTTGAAAAAATTTAACTTTTTTATCGAATTTCGGGAAGTTTCCGAAATTTTGAATTTTTTTTTATTTTTGAATTTTTAGAATTTTTCCTTTTTTTCGATATTTTCATTTCAACCAAAAATTAAAATTTTCCAATTTTTTAGATTTCTTAATTTAGAGAACTTTGCGATTTTACAGTTTTTACAGTTTTTAAAATTTTGAAAATATTTAATTTTTTTATCGAATTTCGGAAAGTTTCCGAAATTTTAAATATTTCCGATTTTTGAATTTTTTAAATTTTTGAAAATTTCTCGATTTTTTAATTTCAACAAAATTTACAATATTCCAATTTTGTATATTTATTAATTTAAAAAACTTTGCGATTTTTCAGATTAAACAGTTTTTACTATTTTGAAAAAAATTTCTTTTGTTATCAAATTTCGAAAATTTTCCGAAATTTTAAATTTTTTCTATTTTTTAATATAGCGAATTTTAGCATTTTTCTAGATATTTTTAATTCAACAAAAATTACAATTTTCCAATTTTGGCGATTTCTTTATTTAAAGAGCTTTGCAATTTTGAAGTTTTTACAGTCTTTACTATTTTGAAAATATTTAATTTTTTTATCTAATTTCGGAAATTTTCCGAAATCTTAAATTTTCTCGACTTTTGAATTTTGGCAATTTTTGCATTTTTCTTGATATTTTTATTCAACAAAAATTAAAATTTTCCAATTTTGGCGATTTCTTTATTTAAAGATCTTTGTGAATTTGTCGATTTTACAGTTATACCTATTGTGAAAAAATTTTCTTTTGTTATCAAATTTTCGGAAATTTTTCAAAATTTTAATTTTTTTTCGATTTTTGAATTTTTAGAATTTTTTAATTTTTCTCGATTTTTTCATTTCAACAAAAATTAAAATTTTCCAATTTTGTAGATTTCTTAATTTAGAGAACTTTGCGATTTTACAGTTTTTACAGTTTTTACTATTTTTAAAATATTTAATTTTTTTATCTAATTTCGGAAATTTTCCGAAATCTTAAATTTTTTCGACTTTTGAATTTTGGGAAATTTTGCATTTTTCTTGATATTTTTATTCAACAAATTTTACAGTTCTCCAATTTTGTCGATTTCTTAATTTGGAGAACTTTGTGATTTTACAGATTAAACAGTGTTTACTATTTGGAAAAAAATTCCTTTTTTTTATCAAGTTTCGGAATTTTAAGAAATTCTAAATTTTTTTGATTTTTGAATTTTTAGAATTTTCGCATTTTTTTCGATTTTTTTATTTCAACAAAAATTACAATTTTCCAATTTTGTAGATTTCTTAATTTAGAGAACTTTGCGATTTTACAGTTTTTACAATTTTAAAAATATTTAATTTTTTTATCTTAAATTTTTTCGACTTTTGAATTTTGGGAATTTTTGCATTTTTCTTGATATTTTTATTCAACAAATTTTACAGTTCTCCAATTTTGTCGATTTCTTAATTTGGAGAACTTTGTAATTTAACAGTTTAAACAGTTTTTACTATTTGGAAAAAAATTCCTTTTTTTATCAAGTTTCGAAATTTTAAGAAATTCTAAATTTTTTTGATTTTTGAATTTTTAGAATTTTCGCATTTTTTTCGATTTTTTTATTTCAACAAAAATTACAATTTTCCAATTTTGTAGATTTCTTAATTTAGAGAACTTTGCGATATTACAGTTTTCACAATTCTTACTATTTTGAAAAAAATTTCTTTTGTTCGGAAATTTTCGGAAATTTTAAATTTTTTCGATTTTTGAATTAAGGGAATTTTAGCATTTTTCTTGATATTTTTAATTCAACAAAAATTACAATTTTCCAATTTTGGCGATTTCTTTATTTAAAGAGCTTTGCGATTTTTAAGTTTTCACAGTCTTTACAATTTTGAAAAAATTTAATTTTTTTATCAAATTTCGGAAATTTTCCGAAATTTTTAATTTTTTTCGATTTTTGAATTTATAGAATTTTCGCATTTTTTTCGATTTTTTTGTTTCAACAAAAATTACAATTTTCCAATTTTGTAGATTTCTTAATTTAGAGAACTTTGCGATTTTACAGTTTTCACAGTTTTTACTATTTTGAAAAAAAAATTCTTTTGTTATCAAATTTCGGAAATTTTAAATTTTTTCGATTTTTGAATAAAGGGAATTTTAGCATTTTTCTTGATATTTTTAATTAAACAAAAATTACAATTTTCCAATTTTGGCGATTTATTTATTTATAGAGCTTTGCGATTTTTAAGTTTTCACAGTCTTTACTATTTTGAAAAAATTTAATTTTGTTCATCAAATTTCGGAAATTTTCCGAAATTTTAAATTTTTTCTATTTTTTAATATAGGGAATTTTAGCATTTGTCTTGATATTTTTAACTCAACAAAAATTACAATTTTCCAATTTTGGCGATTTCTTTATTTAAAGAACTTTGCGATTTTTAAGTTTTCACAGTCTTTACTATTTTGAAAAAAATTTCTTTTGTTTTCAAATTTCGGAAATTTTCCGAAATTTTAAATTTCTTTGATTTTTGAATTTAGGGAGCTTTAGCATTTTTCTTGATATTTTAAATTCAACAAAAATTACAATTTTCCAATTTTGGCGATTTCTTAATTTGGAGAACTTTGTGATTTTACAGTTTAAACAGTTTCTACTATTTTGAAAAAATTTCCTTTTTTTTTATCAAGTTTCGGAAATTTTAAGAAATTTTAAATTTTTTCGATTTTTGAATTTCTTGAATTTTCGCATTTTTCTCGATTTTTTCATTTCAACAAAAATTACAATTTTGTAGATTTCTTAATTGAGAGAACTTCGCAATTTAACAGCTTTCACAGTTTTCACTATTTTGAAAAACATTAATTTTTTTATCTAATTTCGGAAATTTTCCGAAATCTTAAATTTTTTTGATTTTTGAATTTTGGGAATTTTTGCATTTTTCTTGATATTTTTTATTCAACAAATTTTACAATTTGTTATCGATTTCTAAATTTAGAGAAGTTTGTGATTTTGTCGACTATACAGTTTTTACTATTTTGAAGAAAGTGTCTTCTTTATTAAATTTCTGAAATTTTCCGAAATTTTAAATTTTTCCGATTTTTGAATTTCTTAAATTTTTCAATTTTTTTCGATTTTTTTGTTTCAACAAAAATTACAATTTTCCAATTTTGTAGATTTCTTAATTTAGAGAACTTTGCGACTTTTCAGTTTTCTCAGTTTTTACTATTTTGAACAAAATTTCTTTTGTTATAAAATTTCGGAAATTTTCCGAAATTTTAAATTAGTTAGATTTTT
Source organism: Drosophila immigrans (assembly GCA_963583835.1). NCBI lineage: Eukaryota > Metazoa > Arthropoda > Insecta > Diptera > Drosophilidae > Drosophila > Drosophila immigrans. Next base: position 371,983 of record CAUZWO010000094.1, on the reverse strand, counting down.
GAATTTAGGGAATTTTAGCATTTTTCATGATATTTTTAATTCAACAAAAATTACAATTTTCCAATTTTGGCGATTTATTTATTTAAAGAGCTTTGCAATTTTGAAGTTTTCACAGTCTTTACTATTTTGACAAAATTTAATTTTTTTATAAAATTTCGAAAATTTTCCGAAATTTTAAATTTTGTCGATTGTTGAATTTTAGGAGTTTTTGCATTTTTCTCGATTTTCGTATTTTTAACAAAATTTACAATATTCAAATTTTGTCCATTTCTTTATTTAGGGAACTTTGCGATTTTACAGTTTTCACAGTTTTTACAATTTTGGAAATATGTTCTTTTTTCTCGAATTTCGGAAAGTTTCCGAAATTTTTAATTTATTTTGATTTTTGAAATTTTTAGAATTTTTGCAATTTATTCGATTTTTTCATTTCAACAAAAATTACAATTTTCTAATTTTGTAGATTTCTAAGTAAAGAGAAGTTTGTGATTTTGTCGATTATACAGTTTTTACTATTTTGGAGAAAGTGTCTTCATTATTCAATTTCGGAAATTTTCCGATATTTTAAATTTTTCCGATTTTTGAATTTATTAAATTTTTGAATTTTTCTCGATTTTTTCATTTCAACAAAATTAACAATATTCCAATTTTGCAAATTTCTTTATTTAAAAAACTTTGCGATTTTTTAGTTTTCACAGTTTTTACTATTTTGAAAAAAATTTCTTTTGTTATCAAATTTCGAAAATGTTCCGAAATTTTAAATTTTTTTCGATTTTTGAATAAAGGGAATTTTAGCATTTTTCTTGATATTTTTAATTCAACAAAAATTACAATTTTCCAATTTTGGCGATTTATTTATTTAAAGAGCTTTGCAATTTTGAAGTTTTCACAGTCTTTACTATTTTGACAAAATTTAATTTTTTTATAAAATTTCGAAAATTTTCCGAAATTTTAAATGTTGTCGATTGTTGAATTTTAGGAATTTTTGCATTTTTCTCGTTTTTTTTATTTTTAACAAAATTTACAATATTCAAATTTTGTCCATTTCTTTATTTAGGGAACTTTGCGATTTTACAGTTTTCGCAGTTTTTACAATTTTGTAAAAATTTTCTTTTTTTATCGAATTTTGGAAAGTTTTCGAAATGTTTAATTTTTTTTGATTTTAGAATTTTTAGAATTTTCGCATTTTTCTCGATTTTTTCATTTCAACAAAAATTACAATTTTCCAATTTTGTAGATTTCTTAATTAAGAGAACTTTGCGATTTTACAGTTTTCACAGTTTTTACTATTTTGAAAAAATTTAATTTTTTTATCTAATTTCGGAAATTTTCCGAAATCTTAGTTTTTTTCGACATTTGATTTTGGGAATTTTTGAATTTTTCTTGATATTCAACAAATTTTAAAGTTCTCCAATTTTGTCGATTTCTTAATTTGGAGAACATCGTGATTTTACAGTTTTAACAGTTTCTACTATTTTGAAAAAATTTCTAATTTTTATCAAGTTTCGGAAATTTTAAGAAATTTTAAATTTTTTCGATTTTGAATTTTTAGAATTTTGGCATTTTTCTCGATTTTTTCATTTCAACAAAAATTACAATTTTCCAATTTTTTAGATTTCTTAATTTAGAGAACTTTGCGATTTTACAGTTTTTACAGTTTATAAAATTTTGAAAATATTTAATTTTTTTATCGAATTTCGGAAAGTTTCCGTAATTTTTAATTTTTTTTGATTTTTGAATTTTTAGAATTTTTGCATTTTTCTCGATTTTTTCATTTCAACAAAAATTACAATTTTCCAATTTTGTAGATTTCTTAATTAAGAGAATTTTGTGATTTTGTCGATTTAACAGTTTTTACTATTTTGAAAAATTTTTCTTTTTTTTATCAAATTTCGGAAAAACTTTAAATTTTTTCGATTTTTGAATTTAGGGAATTTTAGCATTTTTCTTGATATTTTTAATTCAACAAAAATTACAATTTTCCAATTTTGGCGATTTATTTATTTATAGAGCTTTGCGATTTTTAAGTTTTCACAGTCTTTACTATTTTGAAAAAATTTAATTTTTTTCATCAAATTTCGGAAATTTTCCGAAATTTTAAATTTTTTCTATTTTTTAATATAGGGAATTTTAGCATTTTTCTTGATATTTTTAACTCAATAAAAATTACAATTTTCCAATTTTGGCGATTTCTTTATTTAAAGAACTTTGCGATTTTTAAGTTTTCACAGTCTTTACTATTTTGAAAAAAATTTCTTTTGTTTTCAAATTTCGGAAATTTTCCGAAATTTTAAATTTCTTTGATTTTTGAATTTAGGGAGCTTTAGCATTTTTCTTGATATTTTTAATTCAACAAAAGTTACAATTTTCCAATTTTGGCGATTTTTTTATTTAAAGAGCTTTGAGATTTTAAAGTTTAAACAGTTTCTACTATTTTGAAAAAATTTACTTTTTTTTATCAAGTTTCGGAAATTTTAAGAAATTTTAAATTTTTTCGATTTTTGAATTTCTTGAATTTTCGCATTTTTCTCGATTTTTTCATTTCAACAAAAATTACAATTTTGTAGATTTCTTAATTGAGAGAACTTCGCAATTTAACAGCTTTCACAGTTTTTACTATTTTGAAAAACATTAATTTTTTTATCTAATTTCGGAAATTTTCCGAAATCTTAAATTTTTTCGAATTTTGAATTTTGGGAATTTTTGCATTTTTCTTGATATTTTTTATTCAACAAATTTTACAATTTGTTATCGATTTCTAAATTTAGAGAAGTTTGTGATTTTGTCGATTATACAGTTTTTACTATTTTGAAGAAAGTGTCTTCTTTATTAAATTTCGGAAATTTTCCGAAATTTTAAATTTTTCCGATTTTTGAATTTCTTAAATTTTTCAATTTTTCTCGATTTTTTCAGTTCAACAAAATTTACAATATTCCAATTTTGTATATTTCTTAATTTAAAAAACTTTGCGACTTTTCAGTTTTCTCAGTTTTTACTATTTTGAACAAAATTTCTTTTGTTATCAAATTTCGGAAATTTTCCGAAATTTTAAATTTGTTAGATTTTTGAATTTAGGGAATTTTAGCATTTTTCGTGATATTTTTAATTCAAGAAAAATTACATTTTTCCAACCTTGGCGATTTCTTTATTATAAGAGCTTTGCGATTTTACAGTTTTCACAGTTTTTACTATTTTGAAAAAATTTAATATTTTTATCGAATTTTGGAAATTTTCCGAAATTTTAAATTTTGTCGATGGTTGAATTTTAGGAGTTTTTGCATTTTTCTCGATTTTCGTATTTTTAACAAATTTTTCAATATTTAAATTTTGTCCATTTCTTTATTAAGGGAACTTTGTGATTTTACAGTTTTCACAGTTTTTACTATTTTGAAAAAAATTTCTTTTGTTATCAAATTTCGAAAATTTTTGGAAATTTTAAATTTTTTTCGATTTTTGAATTTAGGGAATTTTAGCATTTTTCTTGATATTTTTAATTCAACAAAAATTACAATTTTCCAATTTTGGCGATTTCTTTATTAAAAGAGCTTTGCGATTTTTAAGTTTTCACAGTCTTTACTATTATGAAAAAATTTAATTTTTTTATCAAATTTCGGAAATTTTCCGAAATTTTAAATTTTGTCAATTGTAGAATTTTAGGAACTTTTGCATTTTTTTCGATTTTTGTATTTTTAAAAAAATTTACAATATTTAAATTTTGTCCATTTCTTTATTTAGGGAACTTTGCGATTTTACAGTTTTCACAGTTTTTACAATTTTGGAAAAATTTTCTTTTTTATCGAATTTCGGAAAGTTTCCGAAATTTTGAATTTTTTTTATTTTTGAATTTTTAGAATTTTTCCATTTTTCTCGATATTTTCATTTCAACAAAAATTAAAATTTTCCAATTTTTTAGATTTCTTAATTTAGAGAACTTTGTGATTTTGTCGATTTTAGAGTTTTTACTATTTTAAAAAAGTTTTCTTTTGTTATCAAAATTCGGAATTTTTTCGAAATTTTAAATTTTGTCGATTTAAAAGTTTTAGAAATTGTTGAAATTTTCTTGATTTTTTCATTTCAACAAAATTTACAATATTCCAATTTTGTAGATTTCTTAATTTAGAGAACTTTGCGATTTTACAGTTTTCACAGTTTTTACTATTTTGAAAAAAATTTTTTTTGTTATCAAATTTCGGAAATTTTAAATTTTTTAGATTTTTGAATTTAGGGAATTTTAGCATTTTTCTTGATATTTTTAATTCAACAAAAGTTACAATTTTCCAATTTTGGCGATTTTTTTATTTAAAGAGCTTTGAGATTTTAAAGTTTTCACAGTCTTTACTATTTTGAAAAAATTTAACTTTTTTTATCAAATTTCGTAAATTTTCCGAAATTTTAAATTTTTTCAATTGTTGAATTTTAGGAATATTTGCATTTTTCTCGATTTTTTTATTTTTACAAAGATTTACAATATTCAACTTTTGTCCATTTCTTTATTTAGGGAACTTTGCGATTTTACAGTTTTCACAGTTTTTACAATTTTGGAAAAATTTTCTTTTTTATCGAATTTCGGAAAGTTTCCGAAATTTTGAATTTTTTTTGATTTTTGAATTTTTAGAATTTTTCCATTTTTCTCGATATTTTCATTTCAACCAAAAATTAAAATTTTCCAATTTTTTAGATTTCTTTATTTAGAGAACTTTGCGATTTTACAGTTTTTACAGTTTTTAAAATTTTGAAAATATTTAATTTTTTATCGAATTTCGGAAAGTTTCCGTAATTTTTAATTTTTTTTTATTTTTGAATTTTTAGAATTTTTGCATTTTTCTCGATTTTTTCATTTCAACAAAAATTACAATTTTTCAATTTTTTAGATTTCTTAATTTAGAGAATTTTGTGATTTTGTCGATTTAACAGTTTTTACTATTTTGAAAAAAATTTTTTTTGTTCTCAAATTTCGGAAATTTTAAATTTTTTAGATTTTTGAATTTAGGGAATTTTAGCATTTTTCTTGGTATTTTTAATTCAACGAAAATTACAATTTTCCAATTTTGGCGATTTCTTTATTTAAAGAGCTTTGAGATTTTAAAGTTTTCACAGTCTTTACTATTTTGAAAAAATTTAACTTTTTTTATCAAATTTCGTAAATTTTCCGAAATTTTAAATTTTTTCAATTGTTGAATTTTAGGAATATTTGCATTTTTCTCGATTTTTTTTTTTTTTTTAAATTTACAATATTAAAATTTTGTCCATTTCTTTATTTAGGGAACTTTGCGATTTTACAGTTTTCACAGTTTTTACAATTTTGGAAAAATTTTCTTTTTTATCAAATTTCGGAAAGTTTCTGAAATTTTTAATTTTTTCCGATTTTTTAATTTTTAGAATTTTCGCATTTTTCTCGATTTTTTCATTTTAACAAAAATTACAATTTTGCAATTTTTTATATTTCTTAATTTAAAGAACTTTGCGATTTTTAAGTTTTCACAGTCTTTACTATTTTGAAAAAAATTTCTTTTGTTTTCAAATTTCGGAAATTTTCCGAAATTTTTAATTTCTTTGATTTTTGAATTTTTTCGATTTTTGAATTTCTTGAATTTTCTCATTTTTCTCGATTTTTTCATTTCAACAAAAATTACAATTTTGTAGATTTCTTAATTGAGAGAACTTCGCAATTTAACAGCTTTCACAGTTTTTACTATTTTGAAAAACATTAATTTTTTTATCTAATTTCGGAAATTTTCCGAAATCTTAAATTTTTTCGATTTTTGAATTTTGGGAATTTTTGCGTTTTTCTTGATAATTTTTATTCAACAAATTTTACAATTTGTTATCGATTTCTTAATTTAGAGAAGTTTGTGATTTTGTCGACTATACAGTTTTTACTATTTTGAAGAAAGTGTCTTCTTTATTAAATTTCGGAAATTTTCCGAAATTTTAAATTTTTCCGATTTTTGAATTTCTTAAATTTTCAACAAAATTTACAATATTCCAATTTTGTATATTTCTTAATTTAAAAAACTTTGCGACTTTTCAGTTTTCTCAGTTTTTACTATTTTGAACAAAATTTCTTTTGTTATAAAATTTCGGAAATTTTCTGAAATTTAAAATTTGTTAGATTTTTGAATTTAGGGAATTTTAGCATTTTTCATGATATTTTTAATTCAAGAAAAATTACAATTTTCCAACCTTGGCGATTTCTTTATTAAAAAAGCTTTGCGATTTATAAGTTTTCACAATCTTTACTATTTTGAAAAAATTGAATTTTTGTATCAAATTTCGGAAATTTTCCGAAATTTTAAATTTTGTCGATTGTTGAATTTTAGGAATTTTTGCATTTTTCTCAATTTTTTCATTTTTAACAAAATTTACAATATTCAAATTTTGTCCATATCTTTATTTAGGGAACTTTGCGATTTTACAGTTTTCACAGTTTTTACAATTTTGGAAATATGTTCTTTTTTATCGAATTTCGGAAAGTTTCCGAAATTTTTAATTTTTTTGATTTTTGAATTTTTAGAATTTTTGCAATTTATTCGATTTTTTCATTTCAACAAAAATTACAATTTTCTAATTTTGTAGATTTCTAAGTAAAGAGAAGTTTGTGATTTTGTCGATTATACAGTTTTTACTATTTTGGAGAAAGTGTCTTCATTATTCAATTTCGGAAATTTTCCGAAATTTTAAATTTTTGCGATTTTTGAATTTATTAAATTTTTTAATTTTTCTCGATTTTTTCATTTCAACAAAATTAACAATATTCAAATTTTGCAAATTTCTCTATTTAAAAAACTTTGCGATTTTTTAGTTTTCACAGTTTTTACTATTTTGAAAAAAATTTCTTTTGTTATCAAATTTCGAAAATGTTCCGCAATTTTAAATTTTTTTCGATTTTTGAATAAAGGGAATTTTAGCATATTTCTTGATATTTTTAATTCAACAAATATTACAATTTTCCAATTTTGGCGATTTATTTATTTAAAGAGCTTTGCAATTTTGAAGTTTTCACAGTCTTTACTATTTTGACAAAATTTAATTTTTTTATAAAATTTCGAAAATTTTCCGAAATTTTAAATGTTGTCGATTGTTGAATTTTAGGAATTTTTGCATTTTTCTCGTTTTTTTTATTTTTAACAAAATTTACAATATTCAAATTTTGTCCATTTCTTTATTTAGGGAACTTTGCGATTTTACAGTTTTCGCAGTTTTTACAATTTTGTAAAAATTTTCTTTTTTTATCGAATTTTGGAAAGTTTTCAAAATGTTTAATTTTTTTTTGATTTTAGAATTTTTAGAATTTTCGCATTTTTCTCGATTTTTTCATTTCAACAAAAATTACAATTTTCCAATTTTGTAGATTTCTTAATTAAGGGAACTTTGCGATTTTACAGTTTCCACAGTTTTTACTATTTTGAAAAAATTTAATTTTTTTATCTAATTTCGGAAATTTTCCGAAATCTTAGTTTTTTTCGACATTTGATTTTGGGAATTTTTGAATTTTTCTTGATATTCAACAAATTTTACAGTTCTCCAATTTTGTCGATTTCTTAATTTGGAGAACATCGTGATTTTACAGTTTAAACAGTTTCTACTATTTTGAAAAAATTTCTAATTTTTATCAAGTTTCGGAAATTTTAAGAAATTTTAAATTTTTTCGATTTTGAATTTTTAGAATTTTTGCATTTTTCTCGATTTTTTCATTTCAACAAAAATTACAATTTTCCAATTTTGTAGATTTCTTAATTTAGAGAACTTTGCGATTTTACAGTTTTTACAGTTTATAAAATTTTGAAAATATTTAATTTTTTTATCGAATTTCGGAAAGTTTCCGTAATTTTTAATTTTTTTTTTATTTTTGAATTTTTAGAATTTTTGCATTTTTCTCGATTTTTTCATTTCAACAAAAATTACAATATTCCAATTTTTTAGATTTCTTAATTTAGAGAATTTTGTGCTTTTGTCGATTTAACAGTTTTTACTATTTTGAAAAATTTTTCTTTTTTTTTATCAAATTTCGGAAATTTTAAATTTGTTAGATTTTTGAATTTAGGGAATTTTAGCATTTTTCGTGATATTTTTAATTCAAGAAAAATTACATTTTTCCAACCTTGGCGATTTCTTTATTAAAAGAGCTTTGCGATTTTACAGTTTTCACAGTTTTTACTATTTTGAAAAAATTTAATTTTTTTATCGAATTTCGGAAATTTTCCGAAATTTTAAATTTTGTCGATTGTTGAATTTTTGGAGTTTTTGCATTTTTCTCGATTTTCGTATTTTTAACAAAATTTACAATATTTAAATTTTGTCCATTTCTTTATTAAGGGAACTTTGCGATTTTACAGTTTTCACAGTTTTTACTATTTTGAAAAAAATTTCTTTTGTTATGAAATTTCGAAAATTTTTGGAAATTTTAAATTTTTTTCGATTTTTGAATTTAGGGAATTTTAGCATTTTTCTTGATATTTTTAATTCAACAAAAATTACAATTTTCCAATTTTGGCGATTTCTTTATTAAAAGAGCTTTGCGATTTTTAAGTTTTCACAGTCTTTACTATTTGGAAAAAATTTAATTTTTTTATCAAATTTCGGAAATTTTCCGAAATTTTAAATTTTGTCGATTGTAGAATTTTAGGAACTTTTGCATTTTTTTCGATTTTTGTATTTTTAAAAAAATTTACAATATTCAAATTTTGTCCATTTCTTTATTTAGGGAACTTTGCGATTTTACAGTTTTCACAGTTTTAACAATTTTGGAAAAATTTTCTTTTTTATCGAATTTCGGAAAGTTTCCGAAATTTTGAATTTTTTTTTATTTTTGAATTTTTAGAATTTTTCCATTTTTCTCGATTTTTTCATTTCAACAAAAATTACAATTTTCCAATTTTTTAGATTTCTTAATTTAGAAAATTTTGTGATTTTGTCGTTTTAACAGTTTTTACTATTTTGAAAAAAATTTTTTTTGTTATCAAATTTCGGAAATTTTAAATTTTTTAGATTTTTGAATTTAGGGAATTTTAGCATTTTTCTTGATATTTTTAATTCAACAAAAGTTACAATTTTCCAATTTTGGCGATTTCTTTATTTAAAGAGCTTTGAGATTTTAAAGTTTTCACAGTCTTTACTATTTTGAAAAAATTTAACTTTTTTTATCAAATTTCGTAAATTTTCCGAAATTTTAAATTTTTTCAATTGTTGAATTTTAGGAATATTTGCATTTTTCTCGATTTTTTTATTTTTAAAAAAATTTACAATATTCAAATTTTGTCCATTTCTTTATTTAGGGAACTTTGCGATTTTACAGTTTTCACAGTTTTTACAATTTTGGAAAAATTTTCTTTTTTATCGAATTTCGGAAAGTTTCCGAAATTTTGAATTTTTTTTGATTTTTGAATTTTTAGAATTTTTCCATTTTTCTCGATATTTTCATTTCAACCAAAAATTAAAATTTTCCAATTTTTTAGATTTCTTTATTTAGAGAACTTTGCGATTTTACAGTTTTTACAGTTTTTAAAATTTTGAAAATATTTAATTTTTTATCGAATTTCGGAAAGTTTCCGTAATTTTTAATTTTTTTTGATTTTGAATTTTTAGAATTTTTGAATTTTTCTCGATTTTTTCATTTCAACAAAAATTACAATTTTCCAATTGTTTAGATTTCTTAATTTAGAGAATTTTGTGATTTTGTCGATTTAACAGTTTTTACTATTTTGAAAAAAATTTTTTTTGTTCTCAAATTTCGAAAATTTTAAATTTTTTAGATTTTTGAATTTAGGGAATTTTAGCATTTTTCTTGGTATTTTTAATTCAACGAAAATTACAATTTTCCAATTTTGGCGATTTCTTTATTTAAAGAGCTTTGAGATTTTAAAGTTTTCACAGTCTTTACTATTTTGAAAAAATTTAACTTTTTTTATCAAATTTCGTAAATTTTCCGAAATTTTAAATTTTTTCAATTGTTGAATTTTAGGAATATTTGCATTTTTCTCGATTTTTTTTTTTTTTTTAAATTTACAATATTCAAATTTTGTCCATTTATTTTTTTAGGAAACTTTGCGATTTTACAGTTTTCACAGTTTTTACAATTTTGGAAAAATTTTCTTTTTTATCAAATTACGGAAATTTCTGAAATTTTTAATTTTTTCCGATTTTTGAATTTTTAGAATTTTCGCATTTTTCTCGATTTTTTCATTTTAACAAAAATTACAATTTTGCAATTTTGTATATTTCTTAATTTAGAGAACTTTGCGATTTTACAGTTTTCACAGTTTTTACTATTTTGAAAAAAATTTCTTTTGTTATCAAATTTTCCAAAATTTTAAATTTTGTTGATTGTTGAATTTTTAGAATTTTCGCATTTTTCTCGATTTTTTCATTTTAACAAAAATTACAATTTTTCAATTTTGTATATTTCTTAATTTAGAGAACTTTGCGATTTTACAGTTTTTACAGTTTTTAAAATTTTAAAAATATTTAATTTTTTTATCGAATTTCGGAAAGTTTCCGTAATTTTTAATTTTTTTTTATTTTTGAATTTTTAGAATTATTGCATTTTTCTCGATTTTTTCATTTCAACAAAAATTACAATTTTCCAATTTTTTAGATTTCTTACTTAAGAGAATTTTGTGATTTTGTCAATTTTACAGTTTTTACTATTTTGAAAAAATTTTATTTTTTTATCAAATTTTCGGAAATTTTGCAAAATTTTAACTTTTTTCGATTTTTGAATTTTTAGAATTTTAGCATTTTTCTCGGTTTTTTTCATTTCAACAAAAATTACAATTTTTCAATTTTGTAGATTTCTTAATTTAGAGAACTTTGCGATTTTACAGTTTTCACAGTTTTTACTATATTGAAAAAATTTCTTTTGTTATAAAATTTTTGGATATTTTAAATTTTTTAGGTTTTTTAATTTAGGGAATTTTAGCATTTTTCTTGATAATTTAAATTCAACAAAAGTTACAATTTTCCAATTTTGGCGATTTCTTTATTTAAAGAGCTTTGCGATTTGAAAGTTTTCACAGTTTTTACAATTTTGAAAAAATTTTCTTTTGTTATCAAAATTCGGAGTTTTTCCGAAATTTTAAATTTTGTCGATTTAAAAGGTTCAGAAATTGTTGCATTTTTCTCGATTTTTTTATTTCAATAAAATTTACAATTTTCCAATTTTGTAGATTTATTAATTAAGAGAAGTTTGTGATTTTGCCGATTATACTGTTTTTACTATTTTGAAGAAAGTGTCTTCTTCATTCAATTTCGGAAATTTTCCGAAATTTTAAATTATTCCGATTTTTGAAGTTCTTAAAATTTTTTAATTTTTCTCGATTTTTTCATTTAAACAAAATTACAATTTTCCAATTTTGTAGATTTCTAAGTTAAGAGAAGTTTGAGATTTTGTCGATTATACAGTTTTTACTATTTTGGAGAAAGTGTCTTCTTTATTCAATTTCGGAAATTTTCCGAAATTTAAAATTTTTCCGATTTTGGAATTTTTTAAATTTTTGAATTTTTCTCGATTTTTTCATTTCAACAAAATTAACAATATTCCAATTTTGCATATTTCTTAATTTAAAAAACTTTGCGATTTTTTAGTTTTTACAGTTTATACTATTTTGAAGAAATTTAATTTTTTTATCTAATTTCGGAAATTTTCCGAAATCTTAATTTTTTTCGACTTTTGAATTTTGGGAGTTTTTGAATTTTTCTTGATATTTTTATTCAATAAATTTTACAGTTCCCCAATTTTGTCGATTTCTTAATTTGGAGAACTTCGTGATTTTAGAATTTAAACAGTTTCTATTATTTTGAAAAAATTTCTTTTTTTTACCAAGTTTCGGAAATTTTAAGAAATTTAAAATTTTTTTCGATTTTTTAAATTTTTGAATTTTTGCATTTTTCTCGATTTTTTCATTTAAACAAAAATTACAAATTTCCAATTTTGTAGATTTCTTAATTAAGAGAACTTCGCGATTTTACAGTTTTCACAGTTTTTACTATTTTGAAAAAAATTGCTTTTGATATCAAATTTCGGAAATTTAAAATTTTTTCGATTTTTGAATTAAGGAATTCTTAGCATTTTTCTTGATATTTTTAATTCAACAAAAATTACAATTTTCCAATTTTGGCGATTTCTTTATTTAAAAAGCTTTGCGATTTTAAAGTTTTCACAGTCTTTACTATTTTGAAAAAATTTTCTTTTTTTATCAAATTTTCGGAAATTTTCCGAAATTTTAAATGTTGTCGATTGTTGAATTTTAGGAATTTTTGCATTTTTCTCAATTTTTGTATTTTAAACAAAATTTACAATATTCAAATTTTATCCATTTCTTTATTTAGGGAACTTTGCGATTTTACAGTTTTCACAGTTTTTACAATTATGGAAAAGTTTTCTTTTTAATCGAATTTCGGAAAGTTACCGAAATCTTAAATTTTTTCAATTTTTGAATTTTTAGAATTTTTTAATTTTTCTCGATTTTTTCATTTCAACAAAAATTACAATTTTCCAATTTTTTAGATTTCTTAATTTAGAGAACTTTGTGATTTTGTCAATTTTACAGTTTTAACTATTTTAAAAAAATTTTATTTTATATCAAATTTTCGGAAATTTTGCAAAATTTTAACTTTATCGATTTTTAGAATTTTCGCATTTTTCTCGATTTTTTCATTTTAACAAAAATTACAATTTTCCAATTTTGTAGATTTCTTAATTTAGAGAACTTTGCGATTTTACAGTTTTCACAGTTTTTAAAATTTTTAAAATATTTAATTTTTTTATCGAATTTCGGAAAGTTTCCGTAATTTTTAATTTTTTTTCGATTTTTGAATTTTTAGAATTTTCGCATTTTTCTCGATTTTTTCATTTCAACAAAAATTACAATTTTCCAATTTTTTAGATTTCTAAGTTAAGAGAAGTTTGAGATTTTGTCGATTATACAGTTTTTACTATTTTGGAGAAAGTGTCTTCTTTATTCAATTTCGGAAATTTTCCGAAATTTTAAATTTTTCCGATTTTTGAATTTTTTAAATTTTTGAATTTTTCTCGATTTTTTAATTTCAACAAAATTTACAATATTCAAATTTTATCCATTTCTTTATTTAGGGAACTTTGCGATTTTACAGTTTTTACTATTTTGAAAATATTAATTTTTTTTATCTAATTTCGGAAATTTTCCAAAATCTTAAATTTTTTCGACTTTTGAATTTTGGCAATTTTTGCATTTTTCTTGATATTTTTATTCAACAAAAATTACAATTTTCCAATTTTGGCGATTTCTTTATTTAAAGAACTTTGTGAATTTGTCGATTTTACAGTTATTACTATTTTGAAAAAATTTTCTTTTTTTATCAAATTTTCGGAAATATTTCAAAATTTTAATTTTTTTTCGATTTTTGAATTTTTAGAATTTTTTGATTTTTCTCGATTTTTGAATTTCAACAAAAACTAAAATTTTCCAATTTTGAAAAAAATTCCTTTTGTTCCGAAATTTACAATTTTTTCGATTTTTGAATTTAGGGAATTTTAGCATTTTTCTTGATATTTTTAATTCAACGAAAATTACAATTTTCCAATTTTGGCGATTTTTTTATTTAAAGAACTTTGCGATTTTTAAGTTTTCACAGTCTTTACTATTTTTAAAAATATGTAATATTTTTATCAAATTTCGGAAATTTTCCGAAATTTTAAATTATGTCGATTGTTGAATTTTAGGAATTTTTGCATTTTTCTCAATTTTTTAATTTTTAACAAAATTTACAATATTCAAATTTTGCCTATTTCTTTATTTAGGGAACTTTGCGATTTTACAGTTTTCACAGTTTTAACAATTTTGGAAAAAAATGTCTTTTTTATCGAATTTCGGAAAGTTTCCGAAATTTTTAATTTTTTTTGATTTTTGAATTTTTAGAATTTTTGCATTTTTCTCGATTTTTTCATTTCAAGAAAATTTACAATTTTCCAACTTTGGCGATTTCTTTATTAAAAGAGCTTTGCGATTTTTAAGTTTTCACAATCTTTACTACTTTGAAAAAATCTAATTTTTGAATCAAATTTCGGAAATTTTCCGAAACTTTAAATTTTGTCGATTGTTGAATTTTAAAAATTTTGGCATTTTTCTCGATTTTTTTATTTATAACAAAATTTACCATATTCAAATTTTGTCCCTTTTTTTATTAAGGGAAATTTGCGATTTTAAAATTTTCACAGTTAATACAATTTTGAAAAAAAAAAAATTTTTTATCAAATTTCGGAAAGGTTCCGAAATTTTTAATTGTTTTTGATTTTTGAATTTTTAGAATTTTTGCATTTTTCTCGATTTTTTCAATTCAACAAAAATTACAATTTTCCAATTTTGTAGATTTCTTAATTTAGAGAACTTTGTGATTTTGTCGATTATACGGTTTTTACTATTTTGAAGAAATTGTCTTCTTTATTAAATTTCGGATATTTTCCAAAATTTAAAATTTTTTTCGATTTTTGAATTTCTTAAATTTTTAAATTTTTCTCGATTTTTTTATTTATAACAAAAATTACAATATTCAAATTTTGTCCATTTCTTTATTTAAGGAACTTTGCGATTTTACAGTTTTTACAGTTTTTACAATTTTGGAAAAATTTTCTTTTTTATCGAATTTCGGAAAGTTTTAAAATTTTTAATTTTTTTTTATTTTTGAATTTTTAGAATTTTTGCATTTTTCTAGATTTTTTCATTTCAACAAAAATTACAATTTTCAAATTTTTTAGATTTCTTAATTAAGATACATTTGTGATTTTGTCGATTTTACAGTTTTTACTATTTTGAAAAAATTTTCTTTTTTTTTATCAAATTTTCGGAAATTTTGCAAATTTTTAATCTGTTTCGATTTTTTGAATTTTTAGAATTTTTGCATTTTTCTCGATTTTTTCATTTCAACAAAAATTAAAATTTTCCAATTTCGTAGATTTCTGAATTAAGAGAATTTTATGATTTTGTCGATTATACAGTTTTTATTATTTTGAAAAAAGTGTCTTGTTTATTCAATTTCGGAAATTTTCCGAAATTTTAAATTTTTCCGATTTTTTAATTTTTCCGATTTTTTAATTTTTTAAAATTTTTCAATTTTTTTCGATTTTTTCATTTCAACAAAATTTACTATATTCCAATTTTGTATATTTCTTAATTTAAAAACTTTTGCGATTTTTCAGTTTTCACAGTTTTTACTATTTTGAAAAACATTAATTTTTTTTATCTAATTTCGGAAATTTTCCGAAGTCTTAAATTTATTCGATTTTTGAAGTTTGGGAAGTTTTGCATTTTTCTTCATATTTTTAATTCAACAAATTTAACAATTTGTTGTCGATTTCTAAATTTAGAGAAGTTTGTGATTTTGTCGATTATACAGTTTTTACTATTTTGAAGAAAGTGTCTTCTTTATTAAATTTAGGAAATTTTCCGAAATTTAAAATTTTTCCGATTTTTTAATTCTTTAAATTTTTAAATTTTTCTCGATTTTTTCAGTTCAACAAAATTTACAATATTCCAATTTTGTATATTTCTTAATTAAAAAAAAATTGCGACTTTTCAGTTTTCTTAGTTTTTACTATTTTGAACTAAATTTCTTTTGTTATCAAATTTCGGAAATTTTCCGAAATGTTAAATTTGTTAGATTTTTGAATTTAGGGAATTTAAGCATTTTTCTTGATATTTTTAATTCAAGAAAAATTACAATCTTCCAAACTTGGCGATTTCTTTATTAAAAGAGCTTTGCGATTTATAAGTTTTCACAATCTTTACTATTTTGAAAAAATTTAATTTTTGTATCAAATTTCGGAAATTTTCCGAAACTTAAAATTTTGTCGATTGTTGAATTTTAGAAATTTTGGCATTTTTCTCGATTTTTTTATTTATAACAAAATTTACCATATTCAAATTTTGTCCCTTTTTTTATTAAGGGAAGTTTGCAATTTTAAAGTTTTCACAGTCTTTACTATTTTGAAAAAATTTAATTTTTTTTATAAAATTTTGGAAATTTTCCGAAATTTTAAATTTTGTCGATTGTTGAATTTTTTGCATTTTTCTCGATTTTCTTATTTATAACAAAAATAACAATATTCAAATTTTGTCCATTTCTTTATTTAGGGAACTTTGCGATTTTACAGTTTTCACAGTTTTTACTATTTTGAACAATTTTAATTTTTTTTATCTAATTTCGGAAATTTTCCGAAATCTTAAATTTTTTCGACTTTTGAATTTTAGGAATTTTTTCGGAAATTTTCCGAAATTTTAAGTTTTTTCGATTTTTGAATTTAGGGAATTTTAGCATTTTTCTTGATATTTTTAATTCAACAAAAATTACAATTTTCCAATTTGGCGATTTCTTTATTTAAAGAGCTTTGCAATTTTAGAGTTTTCACAGTCTTTACTATTTTGAAAAAATTTAATTTTTTTATCGAATTTCGGAAAAATTCCGAAATTTTTAATTTTTTTTTGATTTTTAAATTTTTGCATTTTTCTCGATTTTTTCATTTCAAAAAAATTACAATTTTCCAATTTTGTAGATTTCTAAATTTAAACAGCTTTGCGATTTTTAAGTTTTCACAGTCTTTACTATTTTGAAAAAAATTTCTTTTGTTATCGAATTTCGAAAATTTTCCGAAATTTTAAATTTTGTCGATTGCTGAATTTTAGGAGTTTTTGCATTTTTCTCGATTTTCGTATTTTTAACAAAATTTACAATATTTAAATTTTGTCCATTTCTTTATTTAGGGAACTTTGCGATTTTACAGTTGTTGCAGTTTTTACTATTTTAAAAAAATTTATTTTTTTTATCTGATTTCGGAAATTTTCCGAAACCTTAAATTTTTTCAATTTTTGAATTTTGTGAATTTTTGAATTTTTCTTGATATTTTTAATTGAACAAATTTTACAATTTTCCAATGTTGTCGATTTCTATATTTAAAGAAATTTGTGATCTTGTCAATTACTCAGTTTTTACTATTTTGAAGAAATTGTCTTCTTTATTCAATTTCGGAAATTTTCCGAAATTTAAAATTTTTCCGATTTTTGAATTTCTTAAATTTTTGAATTTTTCTCGATTTTTTCATTTCAACATAATTTACAATATTCCAATTTTGTAGATTTCTTTATTTAAAGAGCTTTGCGATTTTTAAGTTTTCACAGTTTTTACAATTTTGAAAAAATTTAATTTGTTATCAAAATTCGGAATTTTTCCGATATTTTAAATGTTGTCGATTGTTGAATTTTAGGAATATTTGCATTTTTCTCGATTTTTTTTTTTTTAAATTAACAATATTCAAATTTTGTCCATTTCTTTATTTAGGGAACTTTGCGATATTACAGTTTTTACAGTTTTTAAAATTTTGGAAAAATTTTCTTTTTTATCGAATTTCGGAAAGTTTCCGAAATGTTTAATTTTATCCGATTTTTGAATTTTTAGAATTTTCGCATTTTTCTCGATTTTTTCATTTTAACAAAAATTACAAATTTGCAATTTTGTAGATTTCTTAATTTAGAGAACTTTGCGATTTTACAGTTGTTACAGTTTTTACTATTTTAAAAAAATTTATTTTTTTTATCTGATTTCGGAAATTTTCCGAAATTTTAAATTTTTTCAATTGTTGAATTTTAGGAATATTTGCATTTTTCTCGATTTTTTTATTTATAACAAAAATTACAATATTCAAATTTTGTCCATTTCTTTATTTAGAGAACTTTGCGATTTTACAGTTTTTACAGTTTTTAAAATTTTGGAAAAATTTTCTTTTATTTCAAATTTCGGAAAAATTCCGAAATTTTTAATTTTTTTTGATTTTTTAATTTTTAGAATTTTTGAATTTTTCTCGATTTTTTTAATTCAACAAAAATTACAATTTTCCAATTTTGTAGATTTCTAAATTAAGAGAATTTTGTGATTTTGTCGATTTAACAGTTTTTACTATTTTGAAAATTTTTTATCAAATTTCGGAAATTTTAAATTTTTTCGATTTTTGAATTTAGGGAATTTTAGCATTTTTCTTGATATTTTTAATTCAACAAAAATTACAATTTTCCAATCTTGGCGATTTCTTTATTTAAAGAGCTTTGCGATTTTTAAGTTTTCACAGTCTTTACTATATTGAAAAAATTTAATTTTTTTATCAAATTTCGGAAATTTTCCGAAATTCAAAATTTTGTCGATTGTTGAATTTTAGGAATTTTTGCATTTTTCGCAATTTTTTTATTTATAACAAAATTACAATATTCAAATTTTGTCCATCTATTAAGGGAACTTTGCGATTTTACAGTTTTCACAGTTTTTACAATTTTGGAAAAATTTTCTTTTATATCAAATTTCGGAAAGTTTTAAAATTTTTAATTTTTTTTTATTTTGGAATTTTTAGAATTTTTGCATTTTTCTCGATTTTTTCATTTCAACAAAAATTACAATTTTCAAATTTTTTAGATTTCTTAATTAAGATACATTTGTGATATTGTCAATTTTACAGTTTTTACTATTTTGAAAAAATTTTCTTCTGTTATCAAATTTCGAAAATTTTCGGAAATTTTAAATTTTTTTCGATTTTTGAATTTAGGGAATTTTAGCATTTTTCCTGATATTTTTAATTCAACAAAAATTACAATTTTCCAATTTTGGCGATTTCTTTATTTTAAGAGCTTTGCGGTTTTAGAGTTTTCACAGTCTTTACTATTTGGAAAAAATTTAATTTTTTTATCAAATTTCGGAAATTTTCCGAAATTTTAAATTTTGTCGATTGTTGAATTTTAGGAACTTTTGCATTTTTCTCGATTTTTTTATTTTTAAAAAAATTTACAATATTCAAATTTTGTCCATTTCTTTATTAAGGGAACTTTGCGATTTTACAGTTTTCACAGTTTTTACAATTTTGGAAAAATTTAATTGTTTTATCTAATTTCGAAAATTTTCGAAATCTTAAATTTTTTGAATTTTGGGAATTTTTGCATTTTTCTTGATATTTTTATTCAACAAATTTTAAAGTTCTCCAATTTTCCGAAATTTTTTCGATTTTTAAATTCAGGGAATTTTAGCATTTTTCTTGATATTTTTAATTCAACAAAAATTACAATTTTTAGAATTTTTAGAATTTTTGCATTTTTCTCGATTTTTTTTATTTCAACAAAAATTACAATTTTCCAATTTTCTAAAATTCTTAATTTAGAGAACTTTGTGATTTAGTCGATTTTCCAGTTTTTACTATTTTGAAAATTTTTTCTTTTTTATCAAATTTTCGGAAATTTTGCAACATTTAAATTTTTTTCGATTTTTTAATTTTTTTAATTTTTTAATTGTTTTCGATTTTTTCATTTCAACAAAAATTACAATTTTCCAATTTTGTAGATTTCTTAATTTAGAGAACTTTGCGATTTTACAGTTTACACAGTTTTTACTATTTTGAACAATTTTAATTTTTTTATCTAATTTCGGAAATTTTCCGAAATCTTAAATTTGTTTGACTTTTGAATTTTGGGAATTTTTTCGGAAATTTTCCGAAATTTTAAGTTTTTTCGATTTTTGAATTTAGGGAATTTTAGCATTTTTCTTGATATTTTTAATTCAACAAAAATTACAATTTTTTAATTTTGGCGATTTCTTTATTTAAAGAGCTTTGCGATTTTAGAGTTTTTACAGTCTTTACTATTTTGAAAAAAATTTCTTTTGTTATCAAATTTCAAAAATTTTAAATTTTTTCGATTTTTGAATTTAGGCAATTTTAGCATTTTTCTTGATATTTTTATTTCAACAAAAATTACAATTTTCCAATTTTGGCGATTTCTTTATTTAAAGAGCTTTGCAATTTTAAAGTTTTCACAGTCTTTTTTATTTTGAAAAAATTTAATTTTTGTTTAGAAAATTTTGGAAATTTTCCGAAATTTTAAATTTTTTCAATTGTTGAATTTTAGGAATATTTGCAATTTTCTCGATTTTTTTATTTATAACAAAAATTACAATATTCAAATTTTGTCCATTTCTTTATTTAGGGAACTTTGCGATTTTACAGTTTTCACAGTTTTTACAATTTTGGAAAAATTTTCTTTTATTTCAAATTTCGGAAAATTTCCGAAATTTTTATTTTTTTTTATTTTTTTATTTTTAGAATTTTTGAATTTTTCTCGATTTTTTCATTTCAACAAAAATTACAATTTTCCAATTTTGTAGATTTCTAAATTAAGAGAAGTTTGTGATTTTGTCGATTTAACAGTTTTTACTATTTTGAATTTTTTTTGTTTTTTTATCAAATTTCGGAAATTTTAAATTTTTTCGATTTTTGTATTTAGGGAATTTTAGCATTTTTCTTGATTTTTTTATTTTTAAAAAAATTTACAATATTCAAATTTTGTCCATTTTTTTATTTAGGGAACTTTGCGATTTTACAGTTTTCACAGTTTTTACAATTTTGGAAAAATTTTCTTTTTTATCGAATTTCGGAAAGTTTCCGAAATTTTGAATTTTTTTCGATTTTTGAATTTTTAGAATTTTTCCATTTTTCTCGATATTTTCATTTCAACCAAAAATTAAAATTTTCCAATTTTTTAGATTTCTTAATTTAGAGAAGTTTGTGATTTTGTCGATTTTACAGTTTTTACGATTTTGAAAAAATTTTCTTTTTTTATCATATTTCGGAAATTTTCGGAAATTTTAAATTTTTTCGATTTTTGAATTTAGGGAATTTTAGCATTTTTCTTGATATTTTTAATTCAACAAAAATTACAATTTTCCAATTTTGGCGATATATTTTTTTAAAAAGCTTTGCGATTTTTAAGTTTTCACAGTTTTTACAATTTTGAAAAAATATTTAATTTTTTTATCAAATTTCGGAAAGTTACCGAAATGTTAAATTTGTTAGATTTTTGAATTAAGGGAATTTAAGCATTTTTCTTGATTTTTTTAATTCAAGAAAAATAACAATCTTCCAACCTTGGCGATTTCTTTATTAAAAGAGCTTTGCGATTTATAAGTTTTCACAATCTTTACTATTTTGAAAAAACTTAATTTTTGTATCAAATTTCGGAAATTTTCCGAAATTTTAAATTTAGTCGATTGTTGAATTTTAGGAATTTTGGCATTTTTCTCGATTTTTTTATTTATAACAAAATTTAAAATATTCAAATTTTGTGCCTTTTTTTTATTAAGGGAACTTTGAGATTTTAAAATTTTCACAGTTTTTACAATTTTGAAAAAATTTTCTTTTTTATCGAATTTTTGCATTTTTCTCGATTTTTTCATTTCAACAAAAATTACAATTTCCCAATTTTGTAAATTTCTTCATTTAGAGAACTTTGTGATTTTTTCAATTTTACAGTCTTTACTATTTTGGAAAAATTTTCTTTTTTACCAAATTTTCGGAAATTTTGCAAAATCTTAATTTTTTTAGATTTTTGAATTTTTAGAATTTTTGCATTTTTCTCGATTTTTTTCATTTTATCAAAAATTACAATTTTCAAATTTTGGCGATTTCTTTATTTAAAGAGCTTTGCAATTTTAAAGTTTTCACAGTCTTTACTATTTTGAAAAAATTTAATTTTTTTTTATAAAATTTTGGAAATGTTCCGAAATTTTTAATTTTGTCGATTGTTGAATTTTAGGAATTTTTGCATTTCTCTCGATTTTTTTATTTATAACAAAAATTACAATATTCAAATTTTGTCCATTTCATTATTTAAGGAACTTTTCGATTTTACAGTTTTCACAGTTTTTAAAATTTTGAAAATATTTAATGTTTTTATCGAATTTCGGAAAGTTTCCGTAATTTTCAATTTTTTTTGATTTATGAATTTTTAGAATTTTAGAATTTTTCTCGATTTTTTCATTTCAACAAAAATTACAAATTTCCAATTTTGTAGATTTCTTAATTTAGAGAACTTTGTGATTTTGTCAATTTCACAGTTTTTACTATTTTGAAAAAATTTTATTTTACATCAAATTTTCGGAAATTTTGCAAAATTTTAACTTTTTTCGATTTTTAGAATTTTTGCATTTTTCTCGATTTTTTCATTTTAACAAAAATTACAATTTTCCAATTTTGTAGATTTCTTAATTTAGAAAACTTTGCGATTTTACAGTTTTCACAGTTTTTAAAATTTTGAAAATATTTAATTTTTTTATCGAATTTCGGAAAGTTTCCGTAATTTTTAATTTTTTTTTGATTATTGAATTTTTAGAATTTTCGCATTTTTCTCGATTTTTTCATTTCAACAAAAATTACAATTTTCCAATTTTGTAGATTTCTTAATTTAGAGAACTTTGCGATATTACAGTTTTCACAATTCTTACTATTTTGAAAAAAATTTCTTTTGTTCGGAAATTTTCCGAAATTTAAAATTTTTTCGATTTTTGAATTTAGGGAATTTTAGCATTTTTCTTGATATTCAACGAAAATTACAATTTTCCAATTTTGGCGATTTCTTTATTTAAAGAACTTTGCGATTTTTTAAGTTTTCACAGTCTTTACTATTTTTAAAAAAATGTAATATTTTGATCAAATTTCGGAAATTTTCCGAAATTTTAAATTATGTCGATTGTTAAATTTTAGGAATTTTTGCATTTTTCTCAATTTTTTCATTTTTAACAAAATTTACAATATTCAAATTTTGTCAATTTCTTTATTTAGGGAACTTTGTGATTTTACAGTTTTAACAATTTTGGAAAAAAATTTTTTGTTTATTCAATTTTGGAAAAATTTTTCAATTTTTCTCGATTTTTTAATTTCAACAAAATGTACTATATTCCAATTTTGTATATTTCTTAATTTGAAAAATTTTGCGATTTTTCAGTTTTCACAGTTTTTACTATTTTGAAAAACATTAATTTTTTTTATCTAATTTCGGAAATTTTCCGAAATCTTAAATTTATTCGATTTTTGAATTTTGGGAATTTTTGCATTTTTCTTGATATTTTTAATTCAACAAATTTAACAATTTGTTGTCGATTTCTAAATTTAGGGAAGTTTGTGATTTTGTCGATTATACAGTTTTTACTATTTTGAAGAAAGTGTCTTCTTTATTAAATTTCGGAAATTTTCCGAAATTTAAAATTTTTCCGATTTTTTAATTTTTAAAATTTTTCAATTTTTCTCGATTTTTTCAGTTCAACAAAATTTACCATATTCCAATTTTGTATATTTCTTAATTTAAAAAACTTTTCGACTTTTCAGTTTTCTTAGTTTTTACTATTTTGAACAAAAATTCTTTTGTTATCAAATTTCGGAAATTTTCCGAAATCTTAAATTTATTCGATTTTTGAATTTTGGGAATTTTTGCATTTTTCTTGATATTTTTAATTCAACAAATTTAACAATTTGTTGTCGATTTCTAAATTTAGGGAAGTTTGTGATTTTGTCGATTATACAGTTTTTACTATTTTGAAGAAAGTGTCTTCTTTATTAAATTTCGGAAATTTTCCGAAATTTAAAATTTTTCCGATTTTTTAATTTTTAAAATTTTTCAATTTTTCTCGATTTTTTCAGTTCAACAAAATTTACCATATTCCAATTTTGTATATTTCTTAATTTAAAAAACTTTTCGACTTTTCAGTTTTCTTAGTTTTTACTATTTTGAACAAAAATTCTTTTGTTATCAAATTTCGGAAATTTTCCGAAATGTTAAATTTGTTAGATTTTTGAATTAAGGGAATTTAAGCATTTTTCTTGATTTTTTTAATTCAAGAAAAATAACAATCTTCCAACCTTGGCGATTTCTTTATTAAAAGAGCTTTGCGATTTATAAGTTTTCACAATCTTTACTATTTTGAAAAAACTTAATTTTTGTATCAAATTTCGGAAATTTTCCGAAATTTTAAATTTAGTCGATTGTTGAATTTTAGGAATTTTGGCATTTTTCTCGATTTTTTTATTTATAACAAAATTTAAAATATTCAAATTTTGTCCCTTTTTTTTATTAAGGGAACTTTGAGATTTTAAAATTTTCACAGTTTTTACAATTTTGAAAAAATTTTCTTTTATATCAAATTTCGGAAAGTTTTAAAATTTTTAATTTTTTTTTTATTTTTGAATTTTTAGAATTTTTGCATTTTTCTCGATTTTTTCATTTCAACAAAAATTACAATTTTCAAATTTTTTAGATTTCTTAATTAAGATACATTTGTGATATTGTCAATTTTACAGTTTTTAATATTTTGAAAAAATTTTCTGTTTTTATCAACTTTCGAAAATTTTCGGAAATTTTAAATTTTTTTTTGATTTTTGAATTTAGGGAATTTTAGCATTTTTCTTGATATTTTTAATTCAACAAAAATTACAATTTTCCAATTTTGGCGATTTCTTTATTTAAAGAGCTTTGAGATTTAAAAGTTTTCACAGTCTTTACTATTTGGAAAAAATTTAATTTTTTTATCAAATTTCGGAAATTTTCCGAAATTTTAAATTTTGTCGATTGTTGAATTTTAGGAACTTTTGCATTTTTCCCGATTTTTTTATTTTTAAAAAAATTTACAATATTCAAATTTTGTCCATTTCTTTATTAAGGGAACTTTGCGATTTTACAGTTTTCACAGTTTTTACAATTTTGGAAAAATTTAATTGTTTTATCTAATTTCGAAAATTTTCGAATTCTTAAATTTTTTCGACTTTTGAATTTTGGGAATTTTTGCATTTTTCTTGATATTTTTATTCAACAAATTTTAAAGTTCTCCAATTTTCCGAAAATTTTTCGATTTTTAAATTCAGGGAATTTTAGCATTTTTCTTGATATTTTTAATTCAACAAAAATTACAATTTTTAGAATTTTTTGCATTTTTCTCGATTTTTTTTATTTCAACAAAAATTACAATTTTCCAATTTTCTAAAATTCTTAATTTAGAGAACTTTGTGATTTAGTCGATTTTACAGTTTTTACTATTTTGAAAAATTTTTCTTTTTTATCAAATTTTCGGAAATTTTGCAACATTTAAATTTTTTTCGATTTTTTAATTTTTTGAATTTTTTATTTGATTTCGATTTTTTCATTTCAACAAAAATTACAATTTTCCAATTTTGTAGATTTCTTAATTTAGAGAACTTTGCGATTTTACAGTGTTCACAGTTTTTACTATTTTGAACAATTTGAATTTTTTTTGTCTAATTTTGGAAATTTTCCGAAATCTTAAATTTGTTCGACTTTTGAATTTTGGGAATTTTTTCGGAAATTTTCCGAAATTTTAAGTTTTTTCGATTTTTGAATTTAGGGAATTTTAGCATTTTTCTTGATATTTTTAATTCAACAAAAATTACAATTTTCCAATTTTGGCGATTTCTTTATTTAAAGAGCTTTGCGATTTTAGAGTTTTCACAGTCTTTACTATTTTGAAAAAATTTAATTTTTTTATCGAATTTCGGAAAAATTCCGAAATTTTTAATTTTATTTTGATTTTTGAATTTTTGCATTTTTCTCGATTTTTTCATTTCAAAAAAATTACAATTTTCCAATTTTGTAGATTTCTAAATTTAAACAGCTTTGCGATTTTTAAGTTTTCACAGTCTTTACTATTTTGAAAAAAATTTCTTTTGTTATCGAATTTCGGAAATTTTCCGAAATTTTAAATTTTGTCGATTGCTGAATTTTAGGAGTTTTTGCATTTTTCTCGATTTTCGTATTTTTAACAAAATTTACAATATTTAAATTTTGTCCATTTCTTTATTTAGGGAACTTTGCGATTTTACAGTTGTTACAGTTTTTACTATTTTAAAAAAATTTATTTTTTTTATCTGATTTCGGAAAATTTCCGAAACCTTAAATTTTTTCAATTTTTGAATTTTGAGAATTTTTGAATTTTTCTTGATATTTTTAATTGAACAAATTTTAAAATTTTCCAATGTTGTCGATTTCTATATTTAAAGAAATTAGTGATCTTGTCAATTACTCAGTTTTTACTATTTTGAAGAAATTGTCTTCTTTATTCAATTTCGGAAATTTTCCGAAATTTTTAATTTTTCCGATTTTTGAATTTCTTAAATTTTTTAATTTTTCTAGATTTTTTCATTTCAACATAATTTACAATATTCCAATTTTGTAGATTTCTTTATTTAAAGAGCTTTGCGATTTTTAAGTTTTCACAGTTTTTACAATTTTGAAAAAATTTTCTTTTGTTATCAAAATTCGGAATTTTTCCGATATTTTAAATGTTGTCGATTGTTGAATTTTAGGAATATTTGCATATTTCTCGATTTTTTTTTTTTTAAATTAACAATATTAAAATTTTGTCCATTTCTTTATTTAGGGAACTTTGCGATATTACAGTTTTTACAATTTTGGAAAAATTTTCTTTTATTTCAAATTTTGGAAAATTTGCGAAATTTTTAATTTTTTTTTATTTTTGAATTTTTAGAATTTTTCCATTTTTCTCGATATTTTCATTTCAACCAAAAATTAAAATTTTCCAATTTTTTAGATTTCTTAATTTAGAGAAGTTTGTGATTTTGTCGATTTTACAGTTTTTACTATTTTGAAAAAATGTTCTTTTTTTATCAAAATTTCGGAAATTTTCGGAAATTTGAAATTTTTTCGATTTTTGAATTTAGGGAATTTTAGCATTTTTCTTGATATTTTTAATTCAACAAAAATTACAATTTTCCAATTTTGGCGATTTCTTTATTTAAAGAGCTTTGCAATTTTAAAGTTTTCACAGTCTTTACTATTTTGAAAAAATTTAATTTTTGTTTATAAAATTTTGGAAATTTTCCGAAATTTTAAATTTTTTCAATTGTTGAATTTTAGGAATATTTGCATTTTTCTCGATTTTTTTATTTATAACAAAAATTACAATATTCAAATTTTGTCCATTTCTTTATTTAGGGAACTTTGCGATTTTACAGTTTTCACAGTTTTTACAATTTTGGAAAAATTTTCTTTTATTTCAAATTTCGGAAAATTTCCGAAATTTTTAATTTTTTTTTATTTTTTTATTTTTTGCATTTTTCTCGATTTTTTCATTTCAACAAAAATTACAATTTTCAAATTTTTTAGATTTCTTAATTAAGATACATTTGTGATTTTGTCGATTTTACAGTTTTTACTATTTTGAAAAAATTTTCTTTTTTTATCAAAATTTCAAAAGTTTTGCAAAATTTTAATTTTTATCGATTTTTGAATTTTTGAAATTTTTGAATTTTTCTCGATTTTTTCATTTTAACAAAAATTACAATTCTCCAATTTTGTAGATTTCTTAATTTAGAGAACTTTGCGATTTCACAGTTTTCTCAGTTTCTACTATTTAGAAAAAAATTTCTTTTGTTATCAAATTTCGAAAATTTTCGGAAATTTTAAATTTTTTTTGATTTTTGAATTTTGGGAGTTTTAGCATTTTTCTTGATATTTTTAATTCAACAAAAATTACAATTTTCCAATTTTGGCGATTTTTTTATTTAAAGAGCTTTGCGATTTTTAAGTTTTCACAGTCTTTACTATTTGGAAAAAATTTAATTTTTTTTATCAAATTTCGGAAATTTTCTGAAATTTTAAATTTTGTCGATTGTTGAATTTTAGGAACTTTTGCATTTTTCTCGTTTTTTTTATTTTTAAAAAAATTTACAATATTCAAATTTTTTCCATTTCTTTATTTAGGGAACTTTGCGATTTTACAGTTTTCACAGTTTTTACAATTTTGGAAAATGTTCTTTTTTATCGAATTTCGGAAAGTTTCCGAAATTTTGATTTTTTTTTTATTTTTGAATTTTTAGAATTTTTCCATTTTTCTCGATATTTTCATTTCAACCAAAAATTAAAATTTTCCAATTTTTTAGATTTCTTAATTTAGAGAAGTTTGTGATTTTGTCGATTTTACAGTTTTTACTATTTTGAAAAAATGTTCTTTTTTTTATCATATTTCGGAAATTTTCGGAAATTTTAAATTTTTTCGATTTTTGAATTTAGGGAATTTTAGCATTTTTCTTGATATTTTTAATTCAACAAAAATTACAATTTTCCGATTTTGGCGATTTATTTTTTTAAAAAGCTTTGCGATTTTTAAGTTTTCACAGTTTTTACAATTTTGAAAAAATATTAAATTTTTTTATCAAATTTCGGAAAGTTACCGAAATCTTAAATTTTTTCAATTTTTGAATTTTTAGAATTTTTAAATTTTTCTCGATTTTTTCATTTTAACAAAATTTACAATTCTCCAATTTTGTAGATTTCTTAATTTAGAGAACTTTGCGATTTTACAGTTTTCACAGTTTCTACTATTTAGAAAAAAATTTCTTTTGTTATCAAATTTCGAAAATTTTCGGAAATTTTAAATTTTTTTCGATTTTTGAATTTAGGGAATTTTAGCATTTTTCTTGATATTTTTAATTCAACAAAAATTACAATTTTCCAATTTTGGCGATTTTTTTATTTAAAGAGCTTTGCGATTTTTAAGTTTTCACAGTCTTTACTATTTGGAAAAAATTTAATTTTTTTTATCAAATTTCGGAAATTTTCTGAAATTTTAAATTTTGTCGATTGTTGAATTTTAGGAACTTTTGCATTTTTCTCGTTTTTTTTATTTTTAAAAAAATTTACAATATTCAAATTTTTTCCATTTCTTTATTTAGGGAACTTTGCGATTTTACAGTTTTCACAGTTTTTACAATTTTGGAAAAATTTTCTTTTTTATCGAATTTCGGAAAGTTTCCGAAATTTAGAATTTTTTTTGATTTTTGAATTTTTTAGAATTTTTCCATTTTTCTCGATATTTTCATTTCAACCAAAATTTAAAATTTTCCAATTTTTTAGATTTCTTAATTTAGAGAAGTTTGTGATTTTGTCGATTTTACAGTTTTTACTATTTTGAAAAAATTTTCTTTTTTTTATCAAATTTTCGGAAATTTTGCAAAATTTTAATTTGTTTAGATTTTTTGAATTTTTAGAATTTTCGCATTTTTTCTCGATTTTTTCATTTCAACAAAAATTACAATTTTCCAATTTTTTAGATTTCTTAATTTAGAGAACTTTGCGATTTTACAGTTTTCACAGTGTTTATTATTTTGAAAAAATTTCTTTTGTTATTAAATTTCGATAATTATTAAATTTTTTAGATTTTTGAATTTAGGGAATTTTAGCATTCTTCTTGATATTTTTAATTCAACAAAAGTTACAATTTTCCAATTTTGGCGATTTCTTTATTTAAAGAGCTTTGCGATTTTAAAAATTTCACAGTCTTTACTATTTTGAAAATATTAAATTTTTTTTATCAAATTTCGTAAATTTTCCGAAATTTTAAATTTTTTCGATTGTTGAATTTTAGGAATATTTGCATTTTTCTCGATTTTTTTTTTTTTTTTAAATTAACAATATTAAAATTTTGTCCATTTCTTTATTTAGGGAACTTTGCGATTTTATAGTTTTTACAATTTTGGAAAAATGTTCTTTTATATCGAATTTCGGAAAGTTTCCGAAATTTTAAAATTTTTTTTCGATTTTTGAATTTTTGGAATTTTCGCATTTTTCTCAATTTTTTCATTTCAACAAAAATTAAAATTTTCTAATTTTGTAGATTTCTTAATTTAGAGAATTTTGTGATTTTGTCGATTTAACAGTTTTTACTATTTTGAAAAAATTTTCTTTTTTTATCATATTTCGGAAATTTTCGGAAATTTGAAATTTTTTCGATTTTTGAATTTAGGGAATTTTAGCATTTTTCTTGATATTTTTAATTCAACAAAAATTACAATTTTCCAATTTTGGCGATTTATTTTTTTAAAAAGCTTTGCGATTTCACAGTCTTTACTATTTTGAAAATATTAAATTTTTTGTATCAAATTTCGTAAATTTTCCGAAATTTTAAATTTTTTCGATTGTTGAATTTTAGGAATATTTGCATTTTTCTCGATTTTTTTTTTTTTTTTTAAATTAACAATATTAAAATTTTGTCCATTTCTTTATTTAGGGAACTTTGCGATTTTATAGTTTTTACAATTTTGGAAAAATGTTCTTTTATATCGAATTTCGGAAAGTTTCCGAAATTTTAAAATTTTTTTTCGATTTTTGAATTTTTGGAATTTTCGCATTTTTCTCGATTTTTTCATTTCAACAAAAATTAAAATTTTCCAATTTTGTAGATTTCTTAATTTAGAGAATTTTGTGATTTTGTCGATTTAACAGTTTTTACTATTTTGAAAAAATTTTCTTTTTTTATCATATTTCGGAAATTTGAAATTTTTTCGATTTTTGAATTTTGGGAATTTTAGCATTTTTCTTGATATTTTTAATTCAACAAAAATTACAATTTTCCAATTTTGGCGATTTATTTTTTTAAAAAGCTTTGCGATTTTACAGTTTTTACAGTTTTTAAAATTTTGAAAATATTTAATGTTTTTATCGAATTTCGGAAAGTTTCCGTAATTTTTAATT
This sequence comes from Drosophila immigrans, assembly GCA_963583835.1. Classification (NCBI taxonomy): domain Eukaryota; kingdom Metazoa; phylum Arthropoda; class Insecta; order Diptera; family Drosophilidae; genus Drosophila; species Drosophila immigrans. The sequence continues at coordinate 341,657 of CAUZWO010000094.1, read as the reverse complement.
TTTTTTGATTTTTGAATTTTTAGAATTTTAGAATTTTTCTCGATTTTTTCATTTTAGCAAAAATTACAATTTTCCAATTTTGTAGATTTCTCAATTTAGAGAACTTTGTGATTTTGTCAATTTCACAGTTTTTACTATTTTGAAAAAATTTTATTTTATATCAAATTTTCGGAAATTTTGCAAAATTTTAACTTTATTTCGATTTTTAGAATTTTCGCTTTTTTCTCGATTTTTTCATTTTAACAAAAATTACAATTTTCCAATTTTTTAGATTTCTTTATTTAGAAAACTTTGCGATTTTACAGTTCTCACAGTTTTTAAAATTTTGAAAATATTTAATTTTTTTATCGAATTTCGGAAAGTTTCCGTAATTTTTAAATTTTTTTTTGATTTTTGAATTTTTAGAATTTTCGCATTTTTCTCGATTTTTTCATTTCAACAAAAATTAAAATTTTCCAATTTTGTAGATTTCTTAATTTAGAGAACTTTGCGATATTACAGTTTTCACAATTCTTACTATTTTGAAAAAAATTTCTTTTGTTCGGAAATTTTCCGAAATTTAAAATTTTTTCGATTTTTGAATTTAGGGAATTTTCGCATTTTTCTTGATATTTTTAATTCAACGAAAATTACAATTTTCCAATTTTGGCGATTTCTTTATTTAAAGAACTTTGCGATTTTTTAAGTTTTCACAGTCTTTACTATTTTTAAAAAAATGTAATATTTTTATCAAATTTCGGAAATTTTCTTAATCTTAAATTATGTCGATTGTTAAATTTTAGGAATTTTTGCATTTTTCTCAATTTTTTAATTTTTAACAAAATTTACAATATTCAAATTTTGTCAATTTCTTTATTTAGGGAACTTTGTGATTTTACAGTTTTCACAGTTTTAACAATTTTGGAAAAAAATTTCTTTTTTATGGAATTTCGGAAAGTTTCCGAAATTTTAAATTTTTTTTGATTTTTGAATTTTTAGAATTTTTGCATTTTTCTCGATTTTTTCATTTCAACAAAAATTAAAATTTTCCAATTTTGTAGATTTCTTAATTTAGAGAACTTTGCGATATTACAGTTTTCACAGTTCTTACTATTTTGAAAAAAATTTCTTTTGTTCGGAAATTTTCCGAAATTTAAAATTTTTTCGATTTTTGAATTTAGGGAATTTTCGCATTTTTCTTGATATTTTTAATTCAACGAAAATTACAATTTTCCAATTTTGGCGATTTCTTTATTTAAAAAATTTTGCGATTTTTCAGTTTTCACAGTTATTACTATTTTGAAAATCATTAATTTTTTTTATCTAATTTCGGAAATTTTCCGAAATCTTAAATTTATTCGATTTTTGAATTTAGGGAATTTTTGCATTTTTCTTGATTTTTTTAATTCAACAAATTTAACAATTTGTTGTCGATTTCTAAATTTAGAGAAGTTTGTGATTTTGTCGATTATATAGTTTTTACTATTTTAAAGAAAGTGTCTTCTTTATTAAATTTCGGAAATTTTCCGAAATTTAAAATTTTTCCGATTTTTTAATTTTTAAAATTTTTCAATTTTTCTCGATTTTTTTATTTCAACAAAAATTACAATTTTCCAATTTTTTAGATTTCTTAATTTAGAGAATTTTGTGATTTTGTCGATTTAACAGTTTTTACTATTTTGAACAAAATTTCTTTTGTTATCAAATTTCGGAAATTTTCCGAAAAGTTAAATTTGTTAGACTTTTGAATTTAGGGAATTTAAGCATTTTTCTTGATTTTTTTAATTCAAGAAAAATAACAATCTTCCAACCTTGGCGATTTCTTTATTAAAAGAGCTTTGCGATTTATAAGTTTTCACAATCTTTACTATTTTAAAAAAATTTAATTTTTGTATCAAATTTCGGAAATTTTCCGAAATTTTAAATTTTGTCGATTGTTGAATTTTAGGAATTTTGGCATTTTTCTCGATTTTTTTATTTATAACAAAATTTAAAATATTCAAATTTTGTCCCTTTTTTTATTAAGGGAACTTTGAGATTTTAAAATTTTCACAGTTTTTACAATTTTGAAAAAATTTTCTTTTTTATCGAATTTCGGAAAGCTTCCGATATTTTTAATTTTTTTTTATTTTTGAATGTGTAGAATTTTTGAATTTTTCTCGATTTTTTCATTTCAACAAAAATTACAATTTTCCAATTTTGTAAATTTCTTCATTAAGAGAACTTTGTGATTTTGTCAATTTTACAGTCTTTACTATTTTGGAAAAATTTTCTTTTTTACCAAATTTTCGGAAATTTTGCAAAATCTTAATTTTTTTAGATTTTGGAATTTTAGGAACTTTATCATTTTTCTCGATTTTTTTATTTTTAAAAAAATTTACAATATTCAAATTTTGTCCATTTCTTTATTAAGGGAACTTTGCGATTTTACAGTTTTCACAGTTTTTACAATTTTGGAAAAATTTTCTTTTATATCAAATTTCGGAAAGTTTTAAAATTTTTAATTTTTTTTTATTTTGGAATTTTTAGAATTTTTGCATTTTTCTCGATTTTTTCATTTCAACAAAAATTACAATTTTCAAATTTTTTAGATTTCTTAATTAAGATACATTTGTGATATTGTCAATTTTACAGTTTTTACTATTTTGAAAAAATTTTCTTCTGTTATCAAATTTCGAAAATTTTCGGAAATTTTAAATTTTTTTCGATTTTTGAATTTAGGGAATTTTAGCATTTTTCCTGATATTTTTAATTCAACAAAAATTACAATTTTCCAATTTTGACGATTTCTTTATTTTAAGAGCTTTGCGGTTATAGAGTTTTCACAGTCTTTACTATTTGGAAAAAATTTAATTTTTTTATCAAATTTCGGAAATTTTCCGAAATTTTAAATTTTGTCGATTGTTGAATTTTAGGAACTTTTGCATTTTTCTCGATTTTTTTATTTTTAAAAAAATTTACAATATTCAAATTTTGTCCATTTCTTTATTAAGGGAACTTTGCGATTTTACAGTTTTCACAGTTTTTACAATTTTGGAAAAATTTAATTGTTTTATCTAATTTCGAAAATTTTCGAAATCTTAAATTTTTTGAATTTTGGGAATTTTTGCATTTTTCTTGATATTTTTATTCAACAAATTTTAAAGTTCTCCAATTTTCCGAAATTTTTTCGATTTTTAAATTCAGGGAATTTTAGCATTTTTCTTGATATTTTTAATTCAACAAAAATTACAATTTTTAGAATTTTTAGAATTTTTGCATTTTTCTCGATTTTTTTTATTTCAACAAAAATTACAATTTTCCAATTTTCTAAAATTCTTAATTTTGAGAACTTTGTGATTTAGTCGATTTTACAGTTTTTACTATTTTGAAAAATTTTTCTTTTTTATCAAATTTTCGGAAATTTTGCAACATTTAAATTTTTTTCGATTTTTTAATTTTTTTAATTTTTTAATTGTTTTCGATTTTTTCATTTCAACAAAAATTACAATTTTCCAATTTTGTAGATTTCTTAATTTAGAGAACTTTGCGATTTTACAGTTTACACAGTTTTTACTATTTTGAACAATTTTAATTTTTTTATCTAATTTCGGAAATTTTCCGAAATCTTAAATTTGTTTGACTTTTGAATTTTGGGAATTTTTTCGGAAATTTTCCGAAATTTTAAGTTTTTTCGATTTTTGAATTTAGGGAATTTTAGCATTTTTCTTGATATTTTTAATTCAACAAAAATTACAATTTTCCAATTTTGGCGATTTCTTTATTTAAAGAGCTTTGCGATTTTAGAGTTTTTACAGTCTTTACTATTTTGAAAAAATTTAGTTTTTTTATCGAATTTCGGAAAAATTCCGAAATTTTTAATTTTATTTTGATTTTTGAATTGTTGCATTTTTCTCGATTTTTTCATTTCAAAAAAATTACAATTTTCCAATTTTGTAGATTTCTAAATTTAAACAGCTTTGCGATTTTTAAGTTTTCACAGTCTTTACTATTTTGAAAAAAATTTCTTTTGTTATCGAATTTCGGAAATTTTCCGAAATTTCAAATTTTGTCGATTGCTGAATTTTAGGAGTTTTTGCATTTTTCTCGATTTTCGTATTTTTAACAAAATTTACAATATTTAAATTTTGTCCATTTCTTTATTTAGGGAACTTTGCGATTTTACAGTTGTTACAGTTTTTACTATTTTAATAAAAATTATTTTTTTTATCTGATTTCGGAAATTTTCCGAAACCTTAAATTTTTTCAATTTTTGAATTTTGGGAATTTTTGAATTTTTCTTGATATTTTTAATTGAACAAATTTTACAATTTTCCAATGTTGTCGATTTCTATATTTAAAGAAATTTGTGATCTAGTCAATTACTCAGTTTTTACTATTTTGAAGAAATTGTCTTCTTTATTCAATTTCGGAAATTTTCCGAAATTTTAAATTTTTCCGATTTTTGAATTTCTTAAATTTTTGAATTTTTCTAGATTTTTTCATTTCAACATAATTTACAATTTTCCAATTTTGTAGATTTCTAAATTTAAACAGCTTTGCGATTTTTAAGTTTTCACAGTCTTTACTATTTTGAAAAAAATTTCTTTTGTAATCGAATTTCGGAATTTTTCCGATATTTTAAATGTTGTCGATTGTTGAATTTTAGGAATATTTGCATTTTTCTCGATTTTTTTTTTTTAAATTAACAATATTAAAATTTTGTCCATTTCTTTATTTAGGGAACTTTGCGATATTACAGTTTTTACAATTTTGGAAAAATTTTCTTTTTTATCAAATTTCGCAAAGTTTCCGAAACTTTTATTTTTTTCCGATTTTTGAATTTTTAGAATTTTCGCATTTTTCTCGATTTTTTCATTTTAACAAAAATTACAAATTTGCAATTTTGTAGATTTCTTAATTTAGAGAACTTTGCGATTTTACAGTTTTCACAGTTTTTACTATTTTGAAAAAAATTTCTTTTGTTATCAAATTTCAAAAATTTTAAATTTTTTCGATTTTTGAATTTAGGCAATTTTAGCATTTTTCTTGATATTTTTATTTCAACAAAAATTACAATTTTCCAATTTTGGCGATTTCTTTATTTAAAGAGCTTTGCAATTTTAAAGTTTTCACAGTCTTTTTTATTTTGAAAAAATTTAATTTTTGTTTATAAAATTTTGGAAATTTTCCGAAATTTTAAATTTTTTCAATTGTTGAATTTTAGGAATATTTGCAATTTTCTCGATTTTTTTATTTATAACAAAAATTACAATATTCAAATTTTGTCCATTTCTTTATTTAGGGAACTTTGCGATTTTACAGTTTTCACAGTTTTTACAATTTTGGAAAAATTTTCTTTTATTTCAAATTTCGGAAAATTTCCGAAATTTTTATTTTTTTTTATTTTTAGAATTTATGAATTTTTCTCGATTTTTTCATTTCAACAAAAATTACAATTTTCCAATTTTGTAGATTTCTAAATTAAGAGAAGTTTGTGATTTTGTCGATTTAACAGTTTTTACTATTTTGAAATTTTTTTGTTTTTTTATCAAATTTCGGAAATTTTAAATTTTTTCGATTTTTATATTTAGGGAATTTTAGCATTTTTCTTGATTTTTTTATTTTTAAAAAAATTTACAATATTCAAATTTTGTCAATTTCTTTATTTAGGGAACTTTGTGATTTTACAGTTTTAACAATTTTGGAAAAAAATTTCTTGTTTATTCAATTTCGGAAAAATTTTTCAATTTTTCTCGATTTTTTAATTTCAACAAAATTTACTATATTCCAATTTTGTATATTTCTTAATTTGAAAAATTTTGCGATTTTTCAGTTTTCACAGTTTTTACTATTTTGAAAAACATTAATTTTTTTTATCTTATTTCGGAAATTTTCCGAAATCTTAAATTTATTCGATTTTTGAATTTTGGGAATTTTTGCATTTTTCTTGATATTTTTAATTCAACAAATTTAACAATTTGTTGTCGTTTTCTAAATTTAGAGAAGTTTGTGATTTTGTCGATTATACAGTTTTTACTATTTTGAAGAAAGTGTCTTCTTTATTAAATTTCGGAAATTTTCCGAAATTTAAAATTTTTCCGATTTTTTAATTTTTAAAATTTTTCAATTTTTCTCGATTTTTTCAGTTCAACAAAATTTACAATATTCCAATTTTGTATATTTCTTAATTTAAAAAACTTTTCGACTTTTCAGTTTTCTTAGTTTTTACTATTTTGAACAAAAATTCTTTTGTTATCAAATTTCGGAAATTTTCCGAAATGTTAAATTTGTTAGATTTTTGAATTAAGGGAATTTAAGCATTTTTCTTGATTTTTTTAATTCAAGAAAAATAACAATCTTCCAACCTTGGCGATTTCTTTATTAAAAGAGCTTTGCGATTTATAAGTTTTCACAATCTTTACTATTTTGAAAAAACTTAATTTTTGTATCAAATTTCGGAAATTTTTCGAAATTTTAAATTTAGTCGATTGTTGAATTTTAGGAATTTTGGCATTTTTCTCGATTTTTTTATTTATAACAAAATTTAAAATATTCAAATTTTGTCCCTTTTTTTTATTAAGGGTACTTTAAAATTTAAAATTTTCACAGTTTTTACAATTTTGAAAAAATTTTCTTTTTTATCGAATTTTTGCATTTTTCTCGATTTTTTCATTTCAACAAAAATTACAATTTCCCAATTTTGTAAATTTCTTCATTTAGAGAACTTTGTGATTTTTTCAATTTTACAGTCTTTACTATTTTGGAAAAATTTTCTTTTTTACCAAATTTTCGGAAATTTTGCAAAATCTTAATTTTTTTAGATTTTGGAATTCTTAGAATTTTTGCATTTTTCTCGATTTTTTTCATTTTATCAAAAATTACAATTTTCAAATTTTGACGATTTCTTCATTTAAAGAGCTTTGCAATTTTAAAGTTTTCACAGTCTTTACTATTTTGAAAAAATTTAATTTTTTTTTATAAAATTTTGGAAATGTTCCGAAATTTTTAATTTTGTCGATTGTTGAATTTTAGGAATTTTTGCATTTCTCTCGATTTTTTTATTTATAACAAAAATTACAATATTCAAATTTTGTCCATTTCATTATTTAAGGAACTTTGCGATTTTACAGTTTTCACAGTTTTTACAATTTTGGAAAAATTTTCTTTTATATCAAATTTCGGAAAGTTTTAAAATTTTTAATTTTTTTTTTATTTTTGAATTTTTAGAATTTTTGCATTTTTCTCGATTTTTTCATTTCAACAAAAATTACAATTTTCAAATTTTTTAGATTTCTTAATTAAGATACATTTGTGATATTGTCAATTTTACAGTTTTTAATATTTTGAAAAAATTTTCTGTTTTTATCAAATTTCGAAAATTTTCGGAAATTTTAAATTTTTTTTTGATTTTTGAATTTAGGGAATTTTAGCATTTTTCTTGATATTTTTAATTCAACAAAAATTACAATTTTCCAATTTTGGCGATTTCTTTATTTAAAGAGCTTTGAGATTTAAGAGTTTTCACAGTCTTTACTATTTGGAAAAAATTTAATTTTTTTATCAAATTTCGGAAATTTTCCGAAATTTTAAATTTTGTCGATTGTTGAATTTTAGGAACTTTTGCATTTTTCTCGATTTTTTTATTTTTAAAAAAATTTACAATATTCAAATTTTGTCCATTTCTTTATTAAGGGAACTTTGCGATTTTACAGTTTTCACAGTTTTTACAATTTTGGAAAAATTTAATTGTTTTATCTAATTTCGAAAATTTTCGAATTCTTAAATTTTTTCGACTTTTGAATTTTGGGAATTTTTGCATTTTTCTTGATATTTTTATTCAACAAATTTTAAAGTTCTCCAATTTTCCGAAATTTTTTCGATTTTTAAATTCAGGGAATTTTAGCATTTTTCTTGATATTTTTAATTCAACAAAAATTACAATTTTTAGAATTTTTTGCATTTTTCTCGATTTTTTTTATTTCAACAAAAATTACAATTTTCCAATTTTCTAAAATTCTTAATTTAGAGAACTTTGTGATTTAGTCGATTTTACAGTTTTTACTATTTTGAAAAATTTTTCTTTTTTATCAAATTTTCGGAAATTTTGCAACATTTAAATTTTTTTCGATTTTTTAATTTTTTGAATTTTTTATTTGATTTCGATTTTTTCATTTCAACAAAAATTACAATTTTCCAATTTTGTAGATTTCTTAATTTAGAGAACTTTGCGATTTTACAGTGTTCACAGTTTTTACTATTTTGAACAATTTTAATTTTTTTTGTCTAATTTTGGAAATTTTCCGAAATCTTAAATTTGTTCGACTTTTGAATTTTGGGAATTTTTTCGGAAATTTTCCGAAATTTTAAGTTTTTTCGATTTTTGAATTTAGGGAATTTTAGCATTTTTCTTGATATTTTTAATTCAACAAAAATTACAATTTTCCAATTTTGGCGATTTCTTTATTTAAAGAGCTTTGCGATTTTAGAGTTTTCACAGTCTTTACTATTTTGAAAAAATTTAATTTTTTTATCGAATTTCGGAAAAATTCCGAAATTTTTAATTTTATTTTGATTTTTGAATTTTTGCATTTTTCTCGATTTTTTCATTTCAAAAAAATTACAATTTTCCAATTTTGTAGATTTCTAAATTTAAACAGCTTTGCGATTTTTAAGTTTTCACAGTCTTTACTATTTTGAAAAAAATTTCTTTTGTTATCGAATTTCGGAAATTTTCCGAAATTTTAAATTTTGTCGATTGCTGAATTTTAGGAGTTTTTGCATTTTTCTCGATTTTCGTATTTTTAACAAAATTTACAATATTTAAATTTTGTCCATTTCTTTATTTAGGGAACTTTGCGATTTTACAGTTGTTACAGTTTTTACTATTTTAAAAAAATTTATTTTTTTTATCTGATTTCGGAAAATTTCCGAAACCTTAAATTTTTTCAATTTTTGAATTTTGAGAATTTTTGAATTTTTCTTGATATTTTTAATTGAACAAATTTTAAAATTTTCCAATGTTGTCGATTTCTATATTTAAAGAAATTAGTGATCTTGTCAATTACTCAGTTTTTACTATTTTGAAGAAATTGTCTTCTTTATTCAATTTCGGAAATTTTCCGAAATTTTAAATTTTTCCGATTTTTGAATTTCTTAAATTTTTGAATTTTTATAGATTTTTTCATTTCAACATAATTTACAATATTCCAATTTTGTAGATTTCTTTATTTAAAGAGCTTTGCGATTTTTAAGTTTTCACAGTTTTTACAATTTTGAAAAAATTTTCTTTTGTTATCAAAATTCGGAATTTTTCCGATATTTTAAATGTTGTCGATTGTTGAATTTTAGGAATATTTGCATTTTTCTCGATTTTTTTTTTTTTAATTAACAATATTAAAATTTTGTCCATTTCTTTATTTAGGGAACTTTGCGATATTACAGTTTTTACAATTTTGGAAAAATTTTCTTTTATTTCAAATTTCGGAAAATTTCCGAAATTTTTAATTTTTTTTTATTTTTTTATTTTTAGAATTTTTGCATTTTTCTCGATTTTTTCATTTCAACAAAAATTACAATTTTCAAATTTTTTAGATTTCTTAATTAAGATACATTTGTGATTTTGTCGATTTTACAGTTTTTACTATTTTGAAAAAATTTTCTTTTTTCATCAAAATTTCAAAAGTTTTGCAAAAATTTAATTTTTATCGATTTTTGAATTTTTGGAATTTTTGAATTTTTCTCGATTTTTTCATTTTAACAAAAATTACAAATTTGCAATTTTGTAGATTTCTTAATTTAGAGAACTTTGCGATTTTACAGTTTTCACAGTTTTTACTATTTTGAAAAAAATTTCTTTTGTTATCAAATTTCAAAAATTTTAAATTTTTTCGATTTTTGAATTTAGGGAATTTTAGCATTTTTCTTGATATTTTTAATTCAACAAAAATTACAATTTTCCAATTTTGGCGATTTCTTTATTTAAAGAGCTTTGCAATTTTAAAGTTTTCACAGTCTTTACTATTTTGAAAAAATTTAATTTTTGTTTATAAAATTTTGGAAATTTTCCGAAATTTTAAATTTTTTCAATTGTTGAATTTTAGGAATATTTGCATTTTTCACGATTTTTTTATTTATAACAAAAATTACAATATTCAAATTTTGTCCATTTCTTTATTTAGGGAACTTTGCGATTTTACAGTTTTCACAGTTTTTACAATTTTGGAAAAATTTTCTTTTATTTCAAATTTCGGAAAATTTCCGAAATTTTTAATTTTTTTTTATTTTTTTATTTTTAGAATTTTTGCATTTTTCTCGATTTTTTCATTTCAACAAAAATTACAATTTTCAAATTTTTTAGATTTCTTAATTAAGATACATTTGTGATTTTGTCGATTTTACAGTTTTTACTATTTTGAAAAAATTTTCTTTTTTTATCAAAATTTCAAAAGTTTTGCAAAATTTTAATTTTTATCGATTTTTGAATTTTTGGAATTTTTGAATTTTTCTCGATTTTTTCATTTTAACAAAAATTACAATTCTCCAATTTTGTAGATTTCTTAATTTAGAGAACTTTGCGATTTCACAGTTTTCTCAGTTTCTACTATTTAGAAAAAAATTTCTTTTGTTATCAAATTTCGAAAATTTTCGGAAATTTTAAATTTTTTTTGATTTTTGAATTTCGGGAGTTTTAGCATTTTTCTTGATATTTTTAATTCAACAAAAATTACAATTTTCCAATTTTGGCGATTTCTTTATTAAAAGAGCTTTGCGATTTTTAAGTTTTCACAGTCTTTACTATTTGGAAAAAATTTAATTTTTTTATCAAATTTCGGAAATTTTCCGAAATTTTAAATTTTTTTTCGATTTTTGAATTTAGGGAATTTTAGCATTTTTCTCGATTTTTTTATTTTTAAAAAAATTTACAATATTCAAATTTTGTCCATTTCTTTATTTAGGGAACTTTGCGATTTTACAGTTTTCACAGTTTTAACAATTTTGGAAAAAAATTTCTTGTTTATTCAATTTCGGAAATTTTCCGAAATTTTAAATTTTTCCGATTTTTTAATTTTTTAAAATTTTTCAATTTTTCTCGATTCTTTCATTTCAACAAAATTTACTTTATTCCAATTTTGTATATTTCTTAATTTAAAAAATTTTGCGATTTTTCAGTTTTCACAGTTTTTACTATTTTGAAAAACATTAATTTTTTTTATCTAATTTCGGAAATTTTCCGAAATTTTAAATTTTTCCGATTTTTTAATTTTTTAAAATTTTTCAATTTTTCTCGATTCTTTCATTTCATTAAAATTTACTTTATTCCAATTTTGTATATTTCTTAATTTAAAAAATTTTGCGATTTTTCAGTTTTCACAGTTTTTACTATTTTGAAAAACATTAATTTTTTTTATCTAATTTCGGAAATTTTCCGAAATCTTAAATTTATTCGATTTTTGAATTTTGGGAATTTTTGCATTTTTCTTGATATTTTTAATTCAACAAATTTAAGAATTTGTTGTCGATTTCTAAATTTAGAGAAGTTTGTGATTTTGTGGATTATACAGTTTTTACTATTTTGAAGAAAGTGTCTTCTTTATTAAATTTCGGAAATTTTCCGAAATTTAAAATTTTTCCGATTTTGTAATTTTTAAAATTTTTCAATTTTTCTCGATTTTTTGAGTTCAACAAAATTTACAATATTCCAATTTTGTATATTTCTTAATTTAAAAAACTTTGCGACTTTTCAGTTTTATTAGTTTATACTATTTTGAACAAAATTTCTTTTGTTATCAAATTTCGGAAATTTTCCGAAATGTTAAATTTGTTAGATTTTTGAATTTAGGGAATTTAAGCATTTTTCTTGATATTTTTAATTCAAGAAAAATAACAATCTTCCAACCTTGGCGAATTCTTTATTAAAAGAGCTTTGCGATTTATAAGTTTTCACAATCTTTACTATTTTAAAAAAATTTAATTTTTTTATCAAATTTCGGAAATTTTCCGAAATTTTAAATTTGGTCGATTGTTGAATTTGAGGAATTTTGGCATTTTTCTCGATTTTTATTTTTATATCAAAATTTACCATATTCAAATTTTGTCCCTTTTTTTTATTAAGGGAACTTTGAGATTTTAAAATTTTCACAGTTTTTACAATTTGGAAAAAATTTTCTTTTTTATCGAATTTCGAAAAGCTTCCGATATTTTTAATTTTTTAATTTTTGAATTTTTAGAATTTTTGCATTTTTCTCGATTTTTTCATTTCAACAAAAATTACAATTTTCCAATTTTGTAGATTTCTTAATTTAGGAAACTTTGTGATTTTGTCAATTTTACAGTCTTTACTATTTTGGAAAAATTTTCTTTTTAACCAAATTTTCGGAAATTTTGCAAAATCTTAATTTTTTTAGATTTTGGAATTTATAGAATTTTTGCATTTTTCTCGATTTTTTCATTTTATCAAAAATTACAATTTTCAAATTTTGGCGATTTTTTTATTAAAAGAGCTTTGCGATTTTTAAGTTTTCACAGTCTTTACTATTTTGAAAAAATTTAATTTTTTTATCAAATTTCGGAAATTTTCCGAAATTTTAATTTTTGTCGATTGTTGAATTTTAGGAATTTTGGCATTTTTCCTAATATTTTTAATTCAACAAATTTTAAAATTTTCAAATATTGTCGATTTCTAAATTTAGAGAAATTTGTGATTTTGTCGATTATACGGTTTTTACTATTTTGAAGAAATTGTCTTCTTTATTAAATTTCGGATATTTTCCAAAATTTAAAATTTTTTTCGATTTTTGAATTTCTTAAATTTTTGAATTTTTCTCGATTTCTTAAATTCAAGAAATCTTACAATATTCCAATGTTGTCGATTTCTTTATTGAAAGAACTTTGTGTTTTTGTCAAATTTAAAGTTTTTACTATTTTGAAAAAATTGTCTTATTTTATAAAATTTTCGAAAATTTTGCAAAATTTTAAATTTTGTCGATTTTCGGAAATTTTTGCATTTTTTTCGATTTTTTAATTTCAACAAAACTTGCAATATTCCAATTTTGTCTTTTTCTTTATTTAGAGAACTTTGCGATTTTACTGTTAAAACAGTTTTTACTATTTTGAAAAAATTGTATTTGTTTAACAATTTCGGAAATTTTCGGAAATTTTAAATTTTTTCGATTTTTGAATTTTAGGAATTTTTGCATTTTTCTCGATTTTTTTTTTTTTTTTAAATTTGCAATATTCAAATTTTGTCCATTTCTTTATTTAGGGAACTTTTCGATTTTACAGTTCTTACAGTTTTTACAATTTTGAAAAAATTTTCTTTTTTATCGAATTTCGGAAAGTTTCCGTAATTTTTAATTTTTTTTTTATTTTTGAATTTTTAGAATTTTTGCATCTTTCTCGATTTTTTCATTTCAACAAAAATTACAATTTTCTAATTTTGTAGATTTCTAAGTTAAGAGAAGTTTGTGATTTTGTCGATTATACTGTTTTTACTATTTTGGAGAAAGTGTCTTCATTATTCAATTTCGGAAATTTTCCGAAATTTTAAATTTTGTCAATTTAAAAGTTTCAGAAATTTTTGCATTTTTCTCGATTTTTTCATTTCAACAAAATTTACAATATTCCAATTTTGTAGATTTCTTTATTTAAAGAGCTTTGCAATTTTGAAATTTTTACAGTCTTTACTATTTTGAAAAAATGTAATTTTTTTTATCAAATTTCGGAAATTTTCCGAAATTTTAAATGTTGTCGATTGTTGAATTTTAGGAATTTTTGCATTTTTCCTAATATTTTTAATTCAACAAATTTTAAAATTTTCAAATATTGTCGATTTCTAAATTTAGAGAAATTTGTGATTTTGTCGATTATACGGTTTTTACTATTTTGAAGAAATTGTCTTCTTTATTAAATTTCGGATATTTTCCAAAATTTAAAATTTTTTTCGATTTTTGAATTTCTTAAATTTTTGAATTTTTCTCGATTTCTTAAATTCAAGAAATCTTACAATATTCCAATGTTGTCGATTTCTTTATTGAAAGAACTTTGTGTTTTTGTCAAATTTAAAGTTTTTACTATTTTGAAAAAATTGTCTTATTTTATAAAATTTTCGAAAATTTTGCAAAATTTTAAATTTTGTCGATTTTCGGAAATTTTTGCATTTTTTTCGATTTTTTAATTTCAACAAAACTTGCAATATTCCAATTTTGTCTTTTTCTTTATTTAGAGAACTTTGCGATTTTACTGTTAAAACAGTTTTTACTATTTTGAAAAAATTGTATTTGTTTAACAATTTCGGAAATTTTCGGAAATTTTAAATTTTTTCGATTTTTGAATTTTAGGAATTTTTGCATTTTTCTCGATTTTTTTTTTTTTTTTAAATTTGCAATATTCAAATTTTGTCCATTTCTTTATTTAGGGAACTTTTCGATTTTACAGTTCTTACAGTTTTTACAATTTTGAAAAAATTTTCTTTTTTATCGAATTTCGGAAAGTTTCCGTAATTTTTAATTTTTTTTTATTTTTGAATTTTTAGAATTTTTGCATCTTTCTCGATTTTTTCATTTCAACAAAAATTACAATTTTCTAATTTTGTAGATTTCTAAGTTAAGAGAAGTTTGTGATTTTGTCGATTATACTGTTTTTACTATTTTGGAGAAAGTGTCTTCATTATTCAATTTCGGAAATTTTCCGAAATTTTAAATTTTGTCAATTTAAAAGTTTCAGAAATTTTTGCATTTTTCTCGATTTTTTCATTTCAACAAAATTTACAATATTCCAATTTTGTAGATTTCTTTATTTAAAGAGCTTTGCAATTTTGAAATTTTTACAGTCTTTACTATTTTGAAAAAATGTAATTTTTTTATCAAATTTCGGAAATTTTCCGAAATTTTAAATGTTGTCGATTGTTGAATTTTAGGAATTTTTGCATTTTTCTCGATTTTTTTATTTTTAACAAAATTTACAATATTCAAATTTTGTCCATTTCTTTATTTAAAGAGCTTTGCAATTTTGAAATTTTCACAGTCTTTACTATTTTGAAAATATTTAATTTTTTTATCTAATCTCGGAAATTTTCCGAAATTTTTCATTTTATTTTTATTTTTGAGTTTTTAGAATTTTTTAATTTTCTTTGTATGTAAAAATCTTAAATTTTTTCGACTTTTGAATTTTGGGATTTTTTTCGGAAATTTTCCGAAATTTTAAATTTTTTCGATTTTTGAATTTAGGGCATTTTAGCATTTTTCTTGATATTTTTAATTCAACAAAAATTACAATTTTCCAATTTTGGCGATTTCTTTATTTAAAGAGCTTTGCGATTTTTAAGTTTTCACAGTTTTTATTTTGAAAAAATTTTCTTTTTTTATCAAATTTTCGGAAATTTTGCAAAATCTTAATTTTTTTAGATTTTGGAATTTTTAGAATTTTTGCATTTTTCTCGATTTTTTCATTTCATCAAAAATTACAATTTTCCAATTTTGGCGTTTTCTTTATTTAAAGAGCTTTGCGATTTTAAAGTTTTCACAGTTTTTACTATTTTGAAAAAATGTCTTTTGTTCTCAAATTTCGGAAATTTTCCGAAATCTTAAATTTTTTCGACTTTTGAATTTTGGGAATTTTTGCATTTTTCTTGATATTTTTATTCAACAAATTTTACAGTTCTCCAATTTTGTCGATTTCTTAATTTAGAGAACTTTGCGATTTTTAAGTTTTCACAGTCTTTACTATTTTGAAAAAACGTAATTTTTTTTATCAAATTTGGGAAATTTTCCGAAATTTTAAATTTTGTCGATTGTTGAATTTTAGGAATTTTTGCATTTTTCTCAATTTTTGTATTTTTAACAAAGTTTACAATATTCAAATTTTATCCATTTCTTTATTTAGGAAACTTTGCGATTTTACAGTTTTCACAGTTTTTACTATTATAAAAAAATTTATATTTTTTTATCTGATTTCGGAAATTTTCCGAAATCTTAAAGTTTTTCAATTTTTGAATTTTGGGAATTTTTGAATTTTTCTTGATGTTTTTAATTGAACAAATTTTACAATTTTCCAATGTTGTCGATTTCTATATTTAAAGAAATTTGTGATCTTGTCAATTACTCAGTTTTTACTATTTTGAAGAAATTGTCTTCTTTATTCAATTTCGGAAATTTCCCGAAATTTTAAATTTTTCCGATTTCTGAATTTCTTAAATTTTTGAATTTTTCTCGATTTTTTCATTTCAACATAATTTACAATATTCCAATTTTGTAGATTTCTTTATTTAAAGAGCTTTGCGGTTTTTAAGTTTTCACAGTTTTTACAATTTTGAAAAAATTTTCTTTTGTTATCAAAATTCGGAATTTTTCCGATATTTTAAATGTTGTCGATTGTTGAATTTTAGGAATTTTTGCATTTTTCTCGATTTTTTGATTTAAAAAAAAAATTACAATATTCAAATTTTGTCCAATTCTTTATTTAGGGAACTTTGCGATTTTACAGTTTTCACAGTTTTCACAATTTTGAAAAAAAAATTATTTTTATCGAATTTCAGAAATTTTCCGAAATGTTTAATTTTTTTCGATTTTTTAATTTTTAGAATTTTTTAATTTTTCTCGATCTTTTCATTAGAACAAAAATTATAATTTTCCAATTTTGTAGATTTCTTAATTTAGAGAACTTTGCAGTTCTCACAGTTTTTACTATTTTGAAAAAAATTTCTTTTGATATCAAATTTTCCGAAATTTTAAATTTTTTCGATTTTTCAATTTAGGGCATTTTAGCATTTTTCTTGATATTTTTAATTCAACAAAAATTACGATATTCCAATTTTGTAGATTTTTTTATTTAAAGAGCTTTGCGATTTTTAAGTTTTTACAGTTTTTACAATTTTGAAAAAATTTTCTTTTGTTATCAAAATTCGGAATTTTTCCGAAATTTTAAATTTTGTCGATTTAAAATTTTCAGAAATTTTTGCATTTTTCTCGATTTTTTCATTTCAACAAAATTTACAATATTCCAATTTTGTAGATTTCTTTATTTAAAGTGCTTTGCGATTTTTAAGTTTTCTCAGTTTTTACTGTTTTGAAAAAATTTTCTTTTTTTATCAAGTTTCGGAAATTTTGCAAAATTTTAACTTTTTTCGATTTTTGAATTTTTTGAATTTTCGCATTTTTCTTGATATTTTTAATTCAACACAAATTACAATTTTCCAATTTTGGCGATTTATTTTTTTAAAGAGCTTTGCGATTTTTAAGTTTTCACAGTCTTTACTATTTTGAAAATATTTAATTGTTTCATCTAATTTCGGAAATTTTCCGAAATCTTAAATTTTTTCGACTTTTGAGTTTTGGGAATTTTTGCATTTTTCTTGATATTTTTATTCCACAAATTTTACAGTTCTCCAATTTTGTCGATTTCTTAATTTAGAGAACTTTGTGATTTTACAGTTAAAACAGTTTTTACTATTTTGAAAAAATTTCCTTTTCTTATCAAAATTCGGAATATTAAGAAATTCTAAATTTTTTCGATTTTTGAATTTTTAGAATTTTCGCATTTTTTTCGATTTTTTCATTTTAACAAAAATTACAATTTTCCAATTTTGAAGATTTCTTAATTTAGTGAACTTTGCGATTTTACAGTTTTCACAGTTTTTACTATTTTGAAAAAATTTAATTTTTTTATCTAATTTCGAAAATTTACCGAAATCTTAAATTTATTCGACTTTTGAATTTTGAGTATTTTTGCCTTTTTCTTGATATTTTTATTCAACAAATTTTACAGCTCTCCAATTATCCGAAATTTTAAATTTTATAGATTTTTGATTTTAGGTATTTTTAGCATTTTCCTTGATATTTTTAATTCAACAAAAATTACAATTTTTAGAATTTTTAGAATTTTTGCATTTTTCTCGATTTTTTTTATTTCAACAAAAATTACAATTTTCAAATTTTCTAAAATTCTTAATTTAGAGAACTTTGTGATTTTGTCGATTTTACAGTTTTAACTATTTTGAAAAATTTTTATTTTTTTATAAATTTTGGGAAATCTTGCAAAATATAAATTTTGTTCGATTGTTGAATTTTTAGAATTTATTAATTTTTCTCGATTTTTTCATTTTAACAAAAATTACAATTTTCCAATTTTGAAGATTTCTTAATTTAGAGAACTTTGCGATTTTACAGTTTTCACAGTTTTTACTATTTTAAAAAAATTTAATTTTTTTATCTAATTTCGGAAATTTTCCGAAATCTTAAATTTTTTCGACTTTTGAAATTTGGGAATTTTTTCGGAAATTTTTCGAAATTTTAAATTTTTTCGATTTTTGAATTTAGGGAATTTTAGCATTTTTCTTGATATTTTTAATTCAACAAAAATTACAATTTTGGCGATTTCTTTATTTAAAGATCTTTGCGATTTTTAAGTCTTTACTATTTTGAAAAAATTTAATTTTTTTATCGAATTTCGGAAAGTTTCCGAAATTTTTAATTTATTTTGATTTTTGAATTTTTGCATTTTTCTCGATTTTTTCATTTCAAAAAAATTACAATTTTCCAATTTTGAAGATTTCTAAGTTAAGAGAAGTTTGTGATTTTGTCGATTATACAGTTTTTACTATTTTAAAGAAAGTGTCTTCTTTTTTAAATTTTGGAAATTTTCCGAAATTTAAAATTTTTTCGATTTTTGAATTTCTTAAATTTTCGAATTTTTCTCGATTTTTTCATTTCAACAAAATTTACAATATTCCAATTTTGTATATTTCTTATTTAAAAAACTTTGCGATTCATCAGATTTTACAGTTTTTACTAATTTGAAAAAAATTTCTTTTGTTATCAAATTTCGAAAATGTTCCGAAATTTAAAATTTTTTCGATTTTTGAATAAAGGGAATTTTAGCATTTTTTTGATATTTTTAATTCAACAAAAATTACAATTTCCAATTTTGGCGATTTCTTTATTTAAAGAGCTTTGCGATTTTTTAATTTTCACAGTTTTAACTATTTTGAAAAAATTTTTTTTTGTTATCAAATTTCGGAAATTTTCCGAAATTTTAAATTTTTTTTTTCGATTTTTGAATTTTTAAAATTTTTTAATTTTTCTCGATTTTTTCATTTCAAAAAAATTACAATTTTCAAATTTTTTAGATTTCTTAATTAAGATACATTTGTGATTTTGTCGATTTTACAGTTTTTACTATTTTGAAAAAATTTTCATTTTTTATCAAAATTTCAAAAGTTTTGCAAAATTTTAATTTTTTCGGTTTTTGAATTTTTCTCGATTTTTTCATTTTAACAAAAATTAAAATTTTCCAATTTTGTAGATTTCTTAATTTGGAGAACTTTGCGATTTTACAGTTTTCACAGTTTTTACTATTTTGAAAAAAAATCTATTTTTTATCAAGTTTCGGAAATTTTGCAAAATTTTAACTTTTTTCGATTTTTGAATTTTTTGAATTTTCGCATTTTTCTCGATTTTTTCATACCAACAAAAATTACAATTTTCCAATTTTGTAGATTTCTTAATTTAGAGAACTTTGCGATTTTATAGTTTTCACAGTTTTTACCATTTTGAAAAAAATTTCTTTTGTTATCAAATTTCGGAAATTTTCCGAAATTTTAAATTTTTTCGATTTTTGAATTTAGGGAATTTTAGCATTTTTCTTGAAATCTTTAATTTAACAAAAACTACAATTTTCCAATTTTGGCGATTTCTTTATTTAAAGAACTTTGCAATTTTTAAGTTTTCACAGTCTTTACCATTTTGAAAAAATGTAATTTTTTTTATCAAATTTGGGAAATTTTCCGAAATTTTAAATTTTGTCGATTGTTGAATTTTAGGAATTTTTGCATTTTTCTCAATTTTTGTATTTTTAACAAAATTTACAATATTCAAATTTTATCCATTTCTTTTTTTAGGGAACTTTGCGATTTTACAGTTTTTACAATTTTGGAAAAATTTTCTTTTTTATCGAATTTCGGAAAGTTACCGAAATTTTTAATTTTTCTGGATTTTTGAGTCTTTCGAATTTTTTAATTTTTCTCGATTTTTTCATTTCAACAAAAATTACAATTTTCCAATTTTTTAGATTTCTTACTTTAGAGAACTTTGCGATTTTACAGTTTTCACAGTTTTTACTATTTTGAAAAAATTTAATGGTTTTATCTAATTTCGAAAATTTTCGAAATCTTAAATTTCTTCGACTTTTGAATTTTGGGAATTTTTGCATTTTTCTTGATATTTTTATTCAACAAATTTTAAAGTTCTCAAATTTTCCGAAATTTTTTCGATTTTTAAATTCAGGGAATTTTAGCATTTTTCTTGATATTTTTAATTCAACAAAAATTACAATTTTTAGAATTTTTAGAATTTTGGCATTTTTCTCGATTTTTTTATTTCAACAAAAATTACAATTTTCCAATTTTCTAAAATTCTTAATTTAGAGAACTTTGTGATTTAGTCGATTTTACAGTTTTTACTATTTTGAAAATTTTTTCTTTTTTATCAAATTTTCGGAAATTTTGCAACATTTAAATTTTTTTCGATTTTTTAATTTTTTGAATTTTTTAATTGTTTTCGATTTTTTCATTTCAACAAAAATTACAATTTTCCAATTTTGTAGATTTCTTAATTTAGAGAACTTTGCGATTTTACAGTTTTCACAGTTTTTACTATTTTGAACAATTTTAATTTTTTTTATCTAATTTCGGAAATTTTCCGAAATCTTAAATTTGTTCGACTTTTGAATTTTGGGAATTTTTTCGGAAATTTTCCGAAATTTTAAGTTTTTTCGATTTTTAAATTCAGGGAATTTTAGCATTTTTCTTGATATTTTTAATTCAACAAAAATTACAATTTTCCAATTTTGGCGATTTCTTTATTTAAAGAGCTTTGCGATTTTAGAGTTTTTACAGTCTTTACTATTTTGAAAAAATTTAATTTTTTTATCGAATTTCGGTAAAATTCCGAAATT
This sequence comes from Drosophila immigrans, assembly GCA_963583835.1. Classification (NCBI taxonomy): domain Eukaryota; kingdom Metazoa; phylum Arthropoda; class Insecta; order Diptera; family Drosophilidae; genus Drosophila; species Drosophila immigrans. The sequence goes on along the minus strand of CAUZWO010000094.1, from coordinate 320,750 downwards.
TTTAATTTTATTTTGATTTTTGAATTTTTGCATTTTTCTCGATTTTTTCATTTCAAAAAAATTACAATTTTCCAATTTTGTAGATTTCTAAATTTAAACAGCTTTGCGATTTTTAAGTTTTCACAGTCTTTACTATTTTGAAAAAAATTTCTTTTGTTATCAAATTTCGGAAATTTTCCGAAATTTTAAATTTTGTCGATTGCTGAATTTTAGGAGTTTTTGCATTTTTCTCGATTTTCGTATTTTTAACAAAATTTACAATATTTAAATTTTGTCCATTTCTTTATTTAGGGAACTTTGCGACTTTACAGTTGTTACAGTTTTTACTATTTTAAAAATATTTATTTTTTTTATCTGATTTCGGAAATTTTCCGAAACCTTAAATTTTTTCAATTTTTGAATTTTGGGAATTTTTGAATTTTTCTTGATGTTTTTAATTGAACAAATTTTACAATTTTCCAATGTTGTCGATTTCTATATTTAAAGAAATTTGTGATCTTGTCAATTACTCAGTTTTTACTATTTTGAAGAAATTGTCTTCTTTATTCAATTTCGGAAATTTTCCGAAATTTAAAATTTTTCCGATTTTTTAATTTTTTAAATTTTTCAATTTTTCTCGATTTTTTCAGTTCAACAAAATTTACAATATTCCAATTTTGTATATTTCTTAATTTAAAAAACTTTGCAACTTTTCAGTTTTCTTAGTTTTTACTATTTTGAAAAAATTTTCTTTTGTTATAAAAATTCGGAATTTTTCCGATATTTTAAAAGATGTCGATTGTTGAATTTTAGGAATTTTGGCATTTTTCTCGATTTTTTTATTTATAACAAAATTTGCCATATTCAAATTTTGTCCCTTTTTTTATTAAGGGAACTTTGCGATTTTAAAATTTTCACAATTTTTACAATTTTGAAAAAATTTTCTTTTTATCGAATTTCGGAAAGCTTCCAATATTTTTAATTTTTTTTGATTTTTGAATTTTTAGAATTTTTGCATTTTTCTCGATTTTTTCATTTCAACAAAAATTACAATTTTCCAATTTTGTAGATTTCTTAATTTAGAGAATTTTGTGATTTTATCAATTTTACAGTCTTTACTATTTGGGAAAAATTTTCTTTTTATCAAATTTCGGAATTTTTCCGAAATTTTAAATTTTGTCGATTTAAAAGTTTCAGAAATTTTTGCATTTTTCTCGATTTTTTCATTTCAACAAAATTTACAATATTCCAATTTTGTAGATATCTTTATTTAAAGTGCTTTGCGATTTTTAAGTTTTCACAGTTTTTACTATTTTGAAAAAATTTTCTTTTTTTATCAAATTTTCGGAAATTTTGCAAAATTTTAATTTTTTTCGATTTTTGAATTTTTTTAATTTTTGAATTTTTCTCGATTGTTTCATTTCAACAAAATTTACAATTTTCCAATTTTGTAGATTTCTTAATTTAGAGAACTTTGCGATTTTACAGTTTTTACAGTTTTAATAATTTTGAAAATATTTAATTGTTTCATCTAATTTCGGAAATTTTCCGAAATCTTAAATTTTTTCTACTTATGAATTTTGGGAATTTTTGCATTTTTCTTGATATTTTTATTCCACAAATTTTACAGTTCTCCAATTTTGTCGATTTCTTAATTTAGAGAACTTTGTGATTTTACATTTTTCTCGATTTTTTCATTTCAACAAAATTTACAATATTCAATTTTTGTCCATTTCTTTATTTGGAGAACTTTGCGATTTTACAGTAATCACAGTTTTTACAATTTTGAAAAAAATTTCTTTTTTATCAAACTTCGGAAAGTTTCCGAAATTTCTAATTTTTCTTGATTTTTGAAATTTTAGAATTTTCGCATTTTTCTCGATTTTTTCATTTCAACAAAAATTACAATTTTCCAATTTTCTAAAATTCTTAATTTAGAGAGCTTTGTGATTTTGTCGATTTTACAGTTTTTACTATTTTGAAAAAATTTAATTTTTTTATCTAATTTCGGAAATTTTCCGAAATCTTAAATTTTTTCGACTTATGAATTTTGGGAATTTTTGCATTTTTCTTGATATTTTTATTCCACAAATTTTACAGTTCTCCAATTTTGTTGATTTCTTAATTTAGAGAACTTTGTGATTTTACATTTTTCTCGAATTTTTTCATTTCAACAAAATTTACAATATTCAATTTTTGTCCATTTCTTTATTTGGGGAACTTTGCGATTTTACAGTAATCACAGTTTTTACTATTTTGAAAAAATTTTCTTTTTTATCAAATTTTCGGAAATTTTGCAAAGTTTAAATTTTTTTAATTTTTCTCAATTTTTTGTATTTTGAAAAAAATTTACAATATTCAAATTTTGTCCATTTCTTTATTTGGGGAACTTTGCGATTTTACAGTAATCACAGTTTTTACTATTTTGAAAAAATTTCCTTTTTTTTATCAAGTTTCGGAATTTTAAGAAATTCTAAATTTTTTCGATTTTTGAATTTTTAGAATTTTTGCATTTTTTTCGATTTTTTCATTTCAACAAAAATTACAATTTTCCAATTTTCTAAAATTCTTAATTTAGAGAGCTTTGTGATTTTGTCGATTTTACAGTTTTTACTATTTTGAAAAAATTTAATTTTTTATCTAATTTCGGAAATTTTCCGAAATCTTAAATTTTTTCGACTTTTGAATTTTGGGAATTTTTTCGGAAATATTCCGAAATTTTAAATTTTTTCGATTTTTTAATTTGGGGAATTTTAGCATTTTTCTTGATATTTTTAATTCATCAAAAATTAAAATTTTCCAATTTTGGCGATTTCTTTATTTAAAAGGGCTTTGCGATTTTTAAGTCTTTACTATTTTGAAAAAATTAAATTTTTTTTTTTTTTTTCCGAAATTTTTAATTTATTTTGATTTTTGAATTTTTGAATTTTTCTCGATTTTTTCATTTCAAAAAAATTACAATTTTCCAATTTTGTAGATTTCTAAGTTAAGAGAAGTTTGTGATTTTGTCGATTATACAGTTTTTATTTTATTAAAGAAAGTGTCTTCTTTTTTAAATTTCATAAATTTTCCGAAATTTAAAATTTTTTCGATTTTTGAATTTTTTAAATTTTCGAATTTTTCTCGATTTTTTCATTTCAACAAAATTTACAATATTCCAATTTTGTATATTTCTTAATTTAAAAAACTTTGCGATTCTTCAGATTTTACAGTTTTTACTATTTTGAAAAAAATTTCTTTTGTTATCAAATTTCGGAATTTTTCCGATATTTTAAATGTTGTCGATTGTTGAATTTTAGGAATTTTTGCATTTTTCTCGATTTTTTTATTTAAAAAAAAATTTACAATATTCAAATTTTGTCCAATTCTTTATTTAGGGATCTTTGCGATTTTACAGTTTTCACAATTTTGAAAAAATTTTTTTTTTAATCGAATTTCAGAAATTTTCCGAAATGTTTAATTTTTTTTGATTTTTGAATTTTTAGAATTTTTTAATTTTTCTCGATCTTTTCATTATAACAAAAATTACAATTTTCCAATTTTGTAGATTTCTTAATTTAGAGAACTTTGCGGTTTTTAAGTTTTCACAGTTTTTACTATTTTGAAAAAAAATTCTTTTGTTATCAAATTTTCCGAAATTTTAAATTTTTTCGATTTTTCAATTTAGGGCATTTTAGCATTTTTCTTGATATTTTTAATTCAACAAAAATTACAATTTTCCAATTTTTGCAATTTCTTTATTTAAAGAGCTTTGCGATTTTTAAGTTTTCACACTTTTTACAATTTTGAAAAAATTTTCTTTTGTTATCAAAATTCGGAATTTTTCCGAAATTTTAAATTTTGTCGATTTAAAAGTTTCAGAAATTTTTGCATTTTTCTCGATTTTTTCATTTTAACAAAATTTACAATATTCCAATTTTGTAGATTTCTTTATTTAAAGAGCTTTGCGATTTTTAAGTTTTCACAGTTTTTACAATTTTGAAAAAATTTTCTTTTGTTATCAAAATTCGGAATTTTTCCGAAATTTTAAATTTTGTCGATTTAAAAGTTTCAGAAATTTTTGCATTTTTCTCGATTTTTTCATTTCAACAAAATTTACAATATTCCAATTTTGTAGATTTCTTTATTTAAAGTGCTTTGCGATTTTTAAGTTTTAACAGTTTTTACTATTTTGAACAAAATTTCTTTTGATATCAAATTTCGGAAATTTTCAATTTTTTCGATTTTTGAATTTAGGGAATTTTAGCATTTTTCTTGATATTTTTAATTCAACAAAAATTACAATTTTCCAATTTTGGCGATTTCTTTATTTAAAGAGCTTTGCGATTTTTAAGTTTTCACAGTTTTTACTATTTTGAAAAAATTTTCTTTTTTTATCAAATTTTCGGAAATTTTGCAAAATTTTAATTTTTTTCGATTTTTGAATTTTTTGAATTTTTGAATTTTTCTCGATTGTTTCATTTCAACAAAACTTACAATTTTCCAATTTTGTAGATTTCTTAATTTAGAGAACTTTGCGATTTTACAGTTTTTACAGTTTTAACAATTTTGAAAATATTTAATTGTTTCATCTAATTTCGGAAATTCTCCGAAATCTTAAATTTTTTCGACTTTTGAATTTTGGGAATTTCAGCATTTTTCTTGATATTTTTATTCCACAAATTTTTCAGTTCTCCAATTTTGTCGATTTCTTAATTTAGAGAACTTTGTGATTTTACATTTTTCTCGATTTTTTCATTTCAACAAAATTTACAATATTCAAATTTTGTCCATTTCTTTATTTGGGGAACTTTGCGATTTTACAGTAATCACAGTTTTTACTATTTTGAAAAAATTTCCTTTTTTTTATCAAGTTTCGGAATTTTAAGAAATTTTAAATTTTTTCGATTTTTGAATTTTTAGAATTTTCGCTTTTTTTTCGATTTTTTCATTTCAACAAAAATTACAATTTTCGATTTTTCTAAAATTCTTAATTAAGAGAGCTTTGTGATTTTGTCGATTTTACAGTTTTTACTATTTTAAAAAATTTTTCTTTTTTTATCAAATTTTGGGAAATCTTGCAAAATATAAATTTTGTTCGATTGTTGAATTTTTTGAATTTATTAATTTTTCTCGATTTTTTCATTTCAACAAAAATTACTATTTTCCAATGTTGTAGATTTCTTGATTTAGAGAACTTTGCGATTTTACAGTTTTTACAATTTTTAAAATATTTAATTTTTTTAACTAATTTCGGAAATTTTCCGAAATCTTAAATTTTTTCGACTTTTGAATTTTGGGAATTTTTGCATTTTTCTTGATATTTTTATGCAACAATTTTTACAGTTCTCCAATTTTGTCGATTTCTTAACTTTGTGATTTTACAGTTTTAACAGTTTTTACTATTTTGAAAAATTTTTTTTTTTTTTTTATCAAGTTTCGGAAATTTTAAAATTTTTTAAATATTTTCGATTTTTGAATTTTTAGAATTTTTGCATTTTTCTCGATTTTTTTCATTTCAAAAAAATTCTTATTTTCCAATTTTGTAGATTTCTTAATTTAGAGAACTTTGCGATTTTACAGTTTTCACAGTTTTAACTATTTTGAAAAAAAAATTTTTTGTTATCAAATTTCGAAAATTTTCCGAAATTTTAAATTTTTTCGATTTAAAAGTTTCAGAAATGTTTGCATTTTTCTCGATTCTTTCATTTCAACAAAATTTACAATATTAAAATTTTGTAGATTTCTTTATTTAAAGAGCTTTGCAATTTTACAGTTTAAACAGTTTCAACTATTTTGAAAAAATTTAATTTTTTTGATCAAGTTTCGGAAATTTTAAGAAATTTTAAATATTTCGATTCTTGAATTTTTTGAATTTTCGCATTTTTCTCGATTTTTTCATTTCAACAAAAATTACAATTTTCCAATTTTGGCGATTTCTTTATTTAAAGAGCTTAGCGATTTTTAAGTTTTCACAGTCTTTACTATTTTGAAAAAATTTAATTTTTTTATCGAATTTCGGAAAGTTTCCGAAATTTTTAATATTTTTGAATTTTTGAATTTTTGCTTTTTTCTCGATTTTTCATTTAAAAAAAATTACAATTTTCCAATTGTGTATATTTCTTAATTTAAAAAACTTTGCGATTCTTCAGATTTTACAGTTTTTACTATTTTGAAAAAAATTTCTTTTGTTATAAAATTTAGGAAATTTTCCGAGATCTTAAATTTTTTCGACTTTTGAATTTTGAGAATTTTTGCATTTTTCTTGATATTTTTATTCAACAAATTTTACAGTTCTCCAATTTTGTCGATTTCTTAATTTGGAGAACTTTGTGATTTTACAGTTTAAACAGTTTTTACTATTTTGAAAAAATTTCTTTTTTTTTTTATCAAGTTTCGGAAATTTTAAAAATTTTTAAATATTTTCGATTTTTGAATTTTTAGAATCTTTGCATTTTTCTCGATTTTTTCATTTCAACAAAAATTACAATTTTCCAATTTTGTAGATTTCTTAATTTAGAGAACTTCGCGATTTTACAGTTTTCACAGTTTTTAACTATTTTGAAAAAAATTTCTTTTGTTCGGAAATTTTCCGAAATTCTAAATTTTTTCGATTTTTGAATTTAGGGAATTTTAGCATTTTTCGTGATATTTTGAATTCAACAAAAATTACAATTTTCCAATTTTGTAGAGTTCTTTATTTAAAGAGCTTTGCGATTTTTAAGTTTTCACAGTCTTTACTATTTTAAAAAAAATTTCTTTTGTTATCGAATTTTGGAAATTTTCCGAAATTTAAAATTTTGTCGATTGTTGAATTTTAGGAATTTTTGAATTTTTCTCGCTTTTTTCAATTCAACAAAAATTAAAATTTTCCAATTTTGTAGATTTCTTACTTTAGAGAACTTTGCGATTTTACAGTTTTTACAATTTTGAAAATATTTAATTTTTTTTATCTAATTTCGGAAATTTTCCGAAATCTTAAATTTTTTCGACTTTTGAATTTTTTGAATTTTTGCATTTTTCTTTAAATTTTTATTCAACAAATTTTACAGTTCTCCAATTTTGCCGATTTCTTAATTTGAAGAACTTTGTGATTTTACAGTTTAAACAGTTTTTACTATTTTGAAAAAATTTCCTTTTTTTAATCAAGTTTCGGAAATTTTAAGAAATTTTAAATTTTTTTCGATTTTTGAATTTTTTGAATTATCGCATAATTCTCGATTTTTTCATTTTAACAAAAATTACAAATTTCCAATTTTGTATATTTCTTAATTTAAAAAACTTTGCGATTTTTCAGCTTTCACAGTTTTTACTTTTTTGAAAAAAATTTCTTTTGTTGTCAAATTTCGCAAATTTTCCGAAATTTTAAATTTTTTCGATTTTTGAATATAGGGAATTTTAGCATTTTTCTTGATATTTTTAATTCAACAAAAATTACAATTTCCAATTTTGGCGAATTCTTTATTTAAAGAACTTTGCGATTTTTAAGTTTTTACAGTTATTACAATTTTGAAAAAATATTCTTTTGTTATAAAAATTTGGAATTTTTCCGAAATTTTAAATTTTGTCGATTTAAAAGTTTCAGAAATTTTTTAATTTTTCTCGATTTTTTCATTTCAACAAAATTTACAATACTCCAATTTTGTAGATTTCTTTATTTAAAGAGCTTAGCAATTTTACAGTTTAAACAGTTTCTACTATTTTCAAAAAATTTCCTTTTTTTATCGAGTTTCGGAAATTTTAAGAAATTTTAAATTTTTTCGATTTTTGAATTTTTTAAATTTTCGCATTTTTCTCGATTTTTTCATTTCAACAAAAATTACAATTTTCCAATTTTGGCGATTTGTTTATTTAAAGAGCTTTGCGATTTTTAAGTTTTCACAGTCTTTACTATTTTGAAAAAATTTAATTTTTTATCAAATTTCGGAAATTTTCCGAAATTTTAAATTTTGTCGATTGTTGAATTTTAGGAATTTTTGCATTTTTCTCAATTTTTGTATATTTAACAAAATTTACAAAATTCAAATTTTGTCCATTTCTTTATTTAGGGAAATTTGCGATTTTACAGTTTTTACAATTTTGGAAAAATTTTCTTTATTATCGAATTTCGGAAAGTTTCCGAAATTTTTCATTTTTTTTGATTTTTGAGTTTTTAGAATTTTTCAATTTTTCTCGATTTTTTCATTTCAACAAAAATTACAATTTTCCAATGTTGTAGATTTCTTAATTTAGTGAACTTTGCGATTTTACAGTTTTCACAGTTTTTAATATTTTGAAAAAATTTAATTCTTTTATCTTATTTCGGAAATTTTCCGAAATCTTAAATTTTGGGAATTTTAGCATTTTTCTTGATATTTTTATTCAACAAATTTTACAGTTCTCCTCTTTTGTCTCTTTTGTCGATTTCTTAATTCGGAGAACTTTGCGATTTTACAGTTTTCACAGTTTTTACTATTTTAAAAAAAATTTCTTTTGTTGTCAAATTTCGAAAATTTTCCGAAATTTTAAATTTTTTCGATTTTTGAATATAGGGAGTTTTAGCATTTTTCTTGATATATTTTATTCAACAAAAATTACAATTTCCAATTTTGGCGATTTCTTTATTTAAAGAGCTTTGCGATTTTTAAGTTTTCACAGTTATCGGAAATATTCCGAAATTTTAAATTTTTTCTATTTTTGAATATAGGGAGTTTTAGCATTTTTCTTGATATTTTTTATTCAACAAAAATTACAATTTTCCAATTTTGGCGATTTGTTTATTTTTAAGAGCTTTGCGATTTTTAAGTTTTCATTTTTTTGATTGATTTTTGAATTTTTAGAATTTTTTTAATTTTTCTTGATTTTTTCATTTCAACAAAAATTTTCCCATTTTGTAGATTTCTTAATTTAGAGAACTTTGCGATTTTACAGTTTTTACAATTTCTTAAATATTTAATTTTTTTATCTAATTTCGGAAATTTTCCGAAATCTTAAATTTTTTCGACTTTTGAATTTTGGAAATTTTTGGATTTTTCTTGATATTTTCATTCAACAAATTTTCCAAATTTGCCGATTTCTTAATTTGGAGAACTTTGTGATTTTACAGTTTAAACAGTTTTTACTATTTTGAAAAAATTTCCTATTTTATCAAGTTTCGGAAATTTTAAGAAATTCTAAATTTTTTCGATTTTTGAATTTTTAGAATTTTCGGATTTTTTTCGATTTTTTAATTTCAACAAAAATTACAATTTTCCAATTTTGTAGGTTTCTTAATTTAGAGAACTTTGCGAATTTACAGTTTTCACAGTTGTTACTATTTTGAAAAAATTTAATTTTTTTATCTAATTTCGGAAATTTTCCGAAATCTTAAATTTTTTCGACTTTTGAATTTTGGGAATTTTCGCATTTTTCTTGATATTTTTATTCAACAAATTTTACAGTTCTCCAATTTTCCGAAATTTTAAGTTTTTTCGATTTTTGAATTTAGGGAATTTTAGCATTTTTTTTGATATTTTTAATTCAACAAAAATTACAATTTTCCAATTTTGGCGATTTCTTTATTTAAAGAGCATTGCGATTTTTAAGTTTTCATAGTCTTTACTTTTTAGAAAAAATTTAATTTTTTTATCGAATTTTGGAAAGCATCCGAAATTTTTAATTTTTTTTGATTATTGAATTTTTGAATTTTTCTCGGTTTTTTCATTTCAAAAAAATTACAATTTTTCAATTTTTTAGATTTCTAAGTTAAGAGAAATTTGTGATTTTGTCGATTATACAGTTTTTACTATTTTGAAGAAAGTGTCTTCTCTTTTAAATTTCGAAAACTTTCCGAAATTTTAAATTTTTTCGATTTTTGAATTTCTTAAATTTTCGAATTTTTCTCGATTTTTTCATTTCAACAAAATTTACAATATTCCAATTTTGCATATTTCTTAATTTAAAAAACTTTGCGATTTTTCAGTTTTCACAGTTTATACTATTTTGAAAAAAAATTCTTTTGTTATCAAATTTCGGAAATTTTCCGAAATTTTAAATTATTTCGATTTTTGAATATAGGGAATTTTAGCATTTTTCTTGATATTTTTAATTCAACAAAAATTACAATTTCCAATTTTGCCGATTTCTTTATTTAAAGAGCTTTGCGATTTTTAAGTTTTCACAGTTTTTACAATTTTGAAAAAATTTTCTTTTGTTATCAAAATTCGGAATTTTTCCGAAATTTTAAATTTTGTCGATTTAAAAGTTTCAGGAATTTTCGCATTTTTATCGATTTTTTCATTTCAACAAAAATTAAAATTTTCCAATTTTGTAGATTTCTTAATTTAGAGAACTTTGCGATTTTACAGTTTTCACAGTTTTTACTATTTTGAAAAAAATTTCTTTTGTTATCAAATTTCGGAAATTTAAAACTTTTTCGATTTTTGAATTAAGGGAATTTTAGCATTTTTCTCGATTTTTTCATTTCAACAAAAATTACAATATTCCAATTTTGTAGATTTCTTAATTTAGAGAACTTTGCGATTTTACAATTTTTACAGTTTTTACAATTTTGAAAATATTTAATTTTTTTTATCTAATTTCGCAAATTTTCCGAAATCTTAAATTTTTTCGACTTTTGAATTTTGGGAATTTTTGCATTTTCCTTGATATTTTTATTCAACAAAAATTACAATTTTCCAATTTTGGCGATTTCTTTATTTAAAGAACTTTGTGATTTTGTTGATTTTACAGTTTTTACTATTTTGAAAAAATTTTCTTTTTTTATCAAATTTTCGGAAATTTTGCAAAATTTTAATTTTTTTCGATTTTTGAATTTTAGAATTTTTTAATTTTTCTCGATTTTTTCATTTCCACAAAAATTACAATATTCCAATTTTGTAGATTTCTTTATTTAAAGAGCTTTGCGATTTTTAAGTTTTTACAGTTTTTACAATTTTGAAAAATTTTTTTTTGTTATCAAAATTCGGAATTTTTCCGAAATTTTATATTTTGTTGATTTAAAAGTTTTTGAAGAAATTTTTGCATTTTTCTCGATTTTTTCATTTCAACAAAATTTACAATATTCCAATTTTGCAGATTTCTTTATTTAAAGATTTGCGATTTTTATGTTTTCACAGTTTTTACAATTTTGAAAAATTTTTTTTTGTTATCAAAATTCTGAATTTTTCCGAAATTTTAAATTTTGTCGATTTAAAAGTTTCAGAAATTTTTGCATGTTTCTCGATTTTTTCATTTCAACAAAAATTACAATTTTTCAATTTTGTAGATTTCTTAATTTAGAGAACTTCGCGATTTTTTAGTTTTCACAGTTTTTTACTATTTTGAAAAAAATTTCTTTTGTTCGGAAATTTTCCGAAATTTTAAATTTTTTCGATTTTTGAATTTAGGGAATTTTAGCTTTTTTCTTGATATTTTTAATTCAACAAAAATTACAATTTTCCAATTTTGGCGATTTTTTTATTTAAAGAGCTTTGCGATTTTTAAGTATTCACAGTCTTTACTATTTTGAAAAAATTTAATTTTTTTATCGAATTTCGGAAAGTTTCCGAAATTTTAAATTTGTTTTGATTTTTGAATTTTTGCATTTTCTCGATTTTTCATTTCAAAAAAATTGCAATTTTCCAATTTTGTAGATTTCTAAGTTAAGAGAAGTTTGTGATTTTGTCGATTATACAGTTTTTACTATTTTGAAGAAAGTGTCTTCTTTTTTAAATTTCGGAAATTTTCCGAAACTTTAAATTTTTTCGATTTTTGAATTTCTTAAATTTTCGAATTTTTCTCGATTTTTTCATTTAAACAAAAATTACAATTTTCCAATTTTGTAGATTTCTTAATTTAGAGAACTTTGCGATTTTACAGTTTTCACAGTTTTTACTATTTTGAAAAAAAATTCTTTTGTCATCAAATTTCGGAAATTTTCCGAAATTTTAAATTTTTTTTGATTTTTGAATATAGGGAATTTTAGCATTTTTCTTGATATTTTTAATTCAACAAAAATTACAATTTCCAATTTTAGCGGTTTCTTTATTTAAAGAGCATTGCGATTTTTAAGTTTTCACAGTTTTTACAATTTTGAAAAAATTTTCTTTTGTTATCAAAATTTGGAATTTTTCCGAAATTTTAAATTTTGTCGATTTAAAAGTTTCAGAAATTTTTGCATTTTTCTCGATTTTTTCATTTCAACAAAATTTACAATATTCCAATTTTGTAGATTTCTTTATTTAAAGAGCTTTGCGATTTTTAAGTTTTTACAGTTTTTACAATTTTGAAAATATTTAATTTTTTTATTTAATTTTGGAAATTTTCCGAAATCTTAAATTTTTTCGACTTTCGAATTTTGGAAATTTTTGCATTTTTCTTGATATTTTTATTCAACAAAAATTACAATTTTCCAATTTTGGCGATTTCTTTTTTTAAAGAACTTTGTGATTTTGTCGATTTTACAGTTTTTACTATTTTGAAAATATTTTCTTTTTTTATCAAATTTTCGGAAATTTTGCAAAATTTTATTTTTTTTCGATTTTTGAATTTTTAGAATTTTTTAATTTTTCTCGATTTTTTCATTTCAATAAAAATTACAATATTCCAATTTTGTAGATTTCTTAATTAATAGAATTTTGCGATTTTACAATTTTGACAGTTTTTACAATTTTGAAAATATTTAATTTTTTTATCTAATTTCGGAAATTTTCCGAAATCTTAAATTTTTTCGACTTTTGAATTTTGGGAATTTTCGCATTTTTACTGATATTTTTATTCAACAATTTTAACAGTTCTCCAATTTTGTCGATCTCTTAATTTTTAGAACTTTGTGTTTTTTCAGTTTAAACAGTTTTTACCATTTTGAAAAAATTTCCTTTTTTTGATCAAGTTTCGGAAATTTTAAGAAATTTTAAATTTTTTTGATTTTTGAATTTTTTGCATTTTTGCATTTTTCTCGATTTTTTCATTTCAACAAAAATTAAAATTTTCCAATTTTGTAGATTTCTTAATTTAGAGAACTTTGCGATTTTACAGTTTTCACAGTTTTTACTATTTTGAAAAAAATTTCTTTTGTTATCAAATTTCGAAAATTTTCCGAAATGTTAAATTTTTTCGATTTTTGAATATAGGGAGTTTTAGCATTTTTCTTGATATTTTTAAATCAACAAAAATTACAATTTCCAATTTTGGCGATTTGTTTATTTAAAGAGCTTTGCGATTTTTAAGTTTTCACAGTTCTTACAATTTTGAAAAAATTTTCTTTTGTTATCAAAATTCGGAATTTTTCCCAAATTTTAAATTTTGTCGATTTAAAAGTTTCAGAAATTTTTGCATTTTTCTCGATTTTTTCATTTCAACAAAATTTACAATATTCCAATTTTGTAGATTTCTTTATTTAAAGAGCTTTGCGACTTTACAGTTTAAACAGTTTCTATTTTTTTGAAAATATTTAATTTTTTTATCTAATTTCGGAAATTTTCCGAAATCTTAAATTTTTTCGACTTTTGAATTTGGGGAATTTTAGCATTATTCTTGATATTTTGAATTCAACAAAAATTACAATTTTTAGAATTTTTGAATTTTTCTCGATTTTTTTTATTTCAACAAAAATTACAATTTTTCAATTTTCTAAAATTCTTAATTTAGAGATCTTTGTGATTTTGTCGATTCTACAGTTTTTACTATATTGAAAAAATTTAATTTTTTTATCTAATTTCGGAAATTTTCCGAAATCTTAAATTTTCTCGACTTTTGAATTTTGGGAATTTTTTTCGGACTTTATCTGAAATTTTAAATTTTTTCGATTTTTGAATTTAGGGAATTTTAGCATTTTTCTTGATATTTTTAATTCAACAAAAATTACAATTTTCCAATTTTGGCGATTTCTTTATTTAAAGAGCTTTGCGATTTTTAAGTTTTCACAGTCTTTACTATTTTGAAAAAATTTAATTTTGTTATCAAATTTCGGAAATTTTCCGAAATTTTAAATTTTGTCGATTGTTGAATTTTAGGAATTTTTGCATTTTTCTCAATTTTTTTATTTTTAACAAAATTTACAATATTCAAATTTTGTCCATTTCTTCATTTAGGGAACTTTGCGATTTTACAGTTTTCACAGTTTCTACAATTTTGGAAAATTTTTGTTTTTTATCGAATGTGGGAAAGTTTCCGAAATTTTTATTTTTTTTTTTGATTTTTGAATTTTTAGAATTTTCTGCATTTTTCTCGATTTTTTCATTTCAACAAAAATTACAGTTTTCCAATTTTGTTGTTTTCTAAATAAAGAGAAGTTTGTGATTTTGTCGATTATACAGTTTTTACTATTTTGAAAAAAATTTATTTTGTTATCAAATATCGGAAATATTCCGAAATTTTAAATTTTTTTCGATTTTTGAATATAGGGAATTTTAGCATTTTTCTTGATATTTTTAATTCAACAAAAATTACAATTTTCCAATTTTTGCGATTTGTTTAAGTTTTAAGTTTTCACAGTCTTTACTATTTTGAAAAAATTTAATTTTTTTATCAAATTTCGCAAATTTTCCGAAATTTTATATTTTGTCGATTGTTGAATTTTAGGAATTTTTGCATTTTTTTGATTTTTTTATTTTTAAGAAAATTTACAATATTCCAATTTTGGTGATTTGTTTATTTAAAGAGCTTTGCGATTTTTAAGTTTTCACAGTTTTTAAAATTTAGAAAAAAATTTTCTTTTTTATCGAATTTCGGAAAGTTTAAGAAATTTTCAATTTTTTTTTATTTTTGAATTTTTAGAATTTTTCTCGATTTTTTCATTTCAACAAAAATTACAATTTTCCAATTTTTTAGATTTCTTTATTTAGAGAACTTTGTGATTTTGTCAATTTTACAGTTTTTACCATTTTAAAAAAATTTTATTTTATATCAAATTTTCGGAAATTTTGCAAAATTTTAACTTTATCGATTTTTAGAATTTTTTAATTTTTCTCGATTTTTTCATTTCAACAAAAATTACAATTTTCCAATTTTGTAGATTTCTTAATTTAGAGAATTTTCCGGATTTACAGTTCTCACAGTTTTTACTATTTTGAAAAAAATTTCTTTTGTTCGGAAATTTTCCGAAATCTTAAATTTTTTCGACTTTTGAATTTTAGGAATTTTTGCATTTTTCTCAATGTTTTCATTTCAACAAAAATTACAATTTTCCAATTTTGGCGATTTCTTTATTTAAAGAACTTTGTGATTTTGTCGATTTTACATTTTATACTATTTTGAAAAAATTTTCCTTTTTTATGAAAATTTCGGAAATTTTGCAAAATTTTAATTTTGTTCGATTTATTGAAATTTTTTAATTTTTTTCGATTTTTTCATTTCAACAAAAATTACAATTTTCCAATTTTGTAGATTTCTTAATTAAGAGGACTTTGCAATTTTACAGTTTTTACAGTTTTTACTATTTTGAAAATATTTAATTTTTTTATCTAATTTTGGAAATTTTCCGAAATCTTAAATTTTTTCGACTTTTGAATTTTGGGAATTTTTGCATTTTTCTTGATATTTTTATTCAACAAATTTTACAGTTCTCGAATTTTGTCGATTTCTTAATTTGGAGAGCTTTGTGATTTTACAGTTAAAAGAGTTTTTACTATCTTGAAAAAATTTCCTTTTTTTTATCAAGTTTCGGAATTTTAAGAAATTCTAAATTTTTTCGATTTTTGAATTTTTAGAATTTTCGCATTTTTCTCGATTTTTTCATTTAAACAAAAATTACAATATTCCAATTTTGTAGATTTCTATAATTAAAGAGCGTTGCGATTTTTAAGTTTTTACAGTTTTTACAATTTTGAAAATATTTAATTTTTTTATTTAATTTCGAAAATTTTCCGAAATCTTAAATTTTTTCGACTTTTGAATTTTAGGAATTTTTGCATTTTTCTTGATATTTTTATTCAACAAATTTTACAGTTCTCGAATTTTGTCGATTTCTTAATTTGGAGAGCTTTGTGATTTTACAGTTAAAAGAGTTTTTACTATCTTGAAAAAATTTCCTTTTTTTTATCAAGTTTCGGAATTTTAAGAAATTCTAAATTTTTTCGATTTTTGAATTTTTAGAATTTTTGCATTTTTCTCGTTTTTTTCATTTCAGCAAAATTTACAATATTCCAATTTTGTAGATTTCTGTATTTTTAGAGCTTTGCGATTTTACAGTTTCAACAGTTTGTACTATTTTGAAAAAATTTCCTTTTTTTATCAAGTTTCGGAAATTTTAAGAAATTATACATTTTTTCGATTTTTGAATTTTTTAATTTTTCTCGATTTTTTTATTTCAACAAAAATTACAATTTTCCAATTTTGTAGATTTCTTAATTTAGTGAACTTTGCGATTTTACAGTTTTCACAGTTTTTACTATTTTGAAAAAATTTAATTTTGTTATCTAATTTCGAAAATTTTCCGAAATCTTAAATTTTTTCGACTTTTGAATTTTGGGAATTTTTGCATTTTTCTTGATATTTTTATTCAACAAATTTTACAGTTCTCCAATTTTCCGAAATCTTAATTTTTTTCGATTTTTGAATTTAGGGAACTTTATCATTTTTCTTGATATTTTTAATTTAACAAAAATTACAATTTTCCAATTTTGGCGATTTCTTTATTTAAAGAGCATTGCGATTTTTAAGTTTTCACAGTCTTTACTATTTAGAAAAAATTTAATTTTTTGATCGAATTTCGGAAAGTTTCCGAAATTTTTAATTTTTTTTTTATTTTTGAATTTTTGCATTTTTCTCGTTTTTTTCATTTCAAAAAAATTACAATTTTCCAATTTTGTAGATTTCTAAGTTAAGAGAAGTTTGTGATTTTGTCGGTTATACAGTTTTTACTATTTTGAAGAAAGTGTCTTCTTTTTTAAATTTTGGAAATTTTCCGAAATTTTAAATTTTTTTCGATTTTTGAATTTCTTAAATTTTCGATTTTTTCTCGATTTTTTCATTTAAACAAAAATTACAATTTTCCAATTTTGTAGATTTCTTAATTTAGAGAACTTTGCGATTTTACAGTTTTCACAGTTTTTACTATTTTGAAAAAAAATTCTTTTGTCATCAAATTTCGGAAATTTTCCGAAATTTTAAATTTTTTCGATTTTTGAATTTCTTAAATTTTCGATTTTTTCTCGATTTTTTCATTTAAACAAAAATTACAATTTTCCAATTTTGTAGATTTCTTAATTTAGAGAACTTTGCGATTTTACAGTTTTCACAGTTTTTACTATTTTGAAAAAAAATTCTTTTGTCATCAAATTTCGGAAATTTTCCGAAATTTTAAATTTTTTCGATTTTTGAATTTCTTAAATTTTCGATTTTTTCTCGATTTTTTCATTTAAACAAAAATTACAATTTTCCAATTTTGTAGATTTCTTAATTTAAAGAGCTTTGCGATTCTTAAGTTTTCACAGTTGTTACAAGTTTGAAAAATTTTTTTTTGTTATCAAAATTCGGAATTTTTCCGAAATTTTAAATTTTGTCGATTTAAAAGTTTCAGAAATTTTTGCATTTTTCTCAATTTTTTCATTTCAACAAAATTAACAATATTCCAATTTTGTAGATTTCTTTATTAAAAGAGCTTTGCGATTTTTAAGTTTTTACAGTTTTTACAATTTTGAAAATATTTAATTTTTTTATTTAATTTTGGAAATTTTCCGAAATCTTAAATTTTTTCGACTTTTGAATTTTGGGAATTTTTGCATTTTTCTTGATATTTTTATTCAACAAAAATTACAATTTTCCAATTTTGGCGATTTCTTTATTTAAAGATCTTTGCGATTTTTAAGTTTTCACAGTCTTTACTATTTTGAAAAAATTTAATTTTGTTATCAAATTTCGGAAATTTTCCGAAATTTTAATTTTTGTCGATTGTTGAATTTTAGGAATTTTTGCATTTTTCTCAATTTTTTTGTTTATAACAAAAATTACAAAATTCAGTTTTCACAGTTTCTACAATTTTGGAAAAATTTTCTTTTTCATCAAATTTCGGAAAGTTTAAAAAATTTTAAATTTTTTTGTATTTTTGAATTTTTAGAATTTTTTAATTTTTCTTTAATTTCAACAAAAATTACAATTTTTCCAATTTTGTAGATTTCTTAATTTAGAGAACTTTGCGATTTTACAGTTTTCACAGTTTTTACTATTTTGAAAAAATTTTAATTTTTTTCATCTAATTTCAATTTTGGCGATTTCTTTATTTAAAGAGCATTGCGATTTTTAAGTTTTCACAGTCTTTACTATTTAGAAAAAATTTAATTTTTTGATCGAATTTCGGAAAGTTTCCGAAATTTTAAATTTTTTTTTGATTTTTGAATTTTTGCATTTTTCTCGGTTTTTTTATTTCAAAAAAATTACAATTTTCCAATTTTGTAGATTTCTAAGTTAAGAGAAGTTTGTGATTTTGTCGGTTATACAGTTTTTACTATTTTGAAGAAAGTGTCTTCTCTTTTAAATTTCAGAAATTTTCCGAAATTTTAAATTTTTGTCGATTTAAAAGTTTCAGAAATTTTTGCATTTTTCTCGTTTTTTTCATTTCAGCAAAATTTACAATATTCCAATTTTGTAGATTTCTGTATTTTTAGAGCTTTGCGATTTTACAGTTTCAACAGTTTGTACTATTTTGAAAAAATTTCCTTTTTTTATCAAGTTTCGGAAATTTTAAGAAATTTTACATTTTTTCGATTTTTGAATTTTCTCATTTTTCTCGATTTTTTTATTTCAACAAAAATTACAATTTTCCAATTTTGTAGATTTCTTAATTTAGTGAACTTTGCGATTTTACAGTTTTCACAGTTTTTACTATTTTGAAAAAGTTTAATTTTGTTATCAAATTTCGGAAATTTTCCGAAATTTTAAATTTTGTCGATTGTTGAATTTTAGGAATTTTTGCATTTTTCTCAATTTTTTTATTTTTAACAAAATTTACAATATTCAAATTTTGTCCATTTCTACATTTAGGGAACTTTGCGATTTTACAGTTTTCACAGTTTCTACAATTTTGGAAAAATTTTCTTTTTCATCAAATTTCGGAAAGTTTAAAAAATTTTTAATTTTTTTGTATTTTTGAATTTTTAGAATTTTTTAATTTTTCTTTAATTTCAACAAAAATTACAATTTTCCAATTTTGTAGATTTCTTAATTTAGAGAACTTTGCGATTTTACAGTTTTCACAGTTTTTACTATTTTGAAAAAATTTTAATTTTTTCATCTAATTTCGAAAATTTTCCGAAATTTTAATTTTTTTCGATTTTTGAATTTTTTTAATTTTCGCATTTTTCTCGATTTTTTCATTTCAAGAAAAATTACAATTTTCCAATTTTTTAGATTTCTTAATTAAGAGAACTTTGCGATTTTACAGTTTTTACAATTTTGAAAATATTTAATTTTTTTATCAAATTTCGGTAATTTTCCAAAATCTTAAATTTTTTCGACTTTTGAATTTTGGGAATTTTTGCATTTTTCTTGATATTTTTATTCAACAAATTTTACAGTTCTCCAATTTTGTCGAATTCTTAATTTGGAGAACTTTGTGATTTTACAGTTTAAAGAGTTTTTACTATTTTGAAAAAATTTCCTTTTTTATCAAGTTTCGGAAATTTTAAAAAATTTTTAATTTTTTTGAATTTTCGCATTTTTCTCGATTTTTTCATTTCAACAAAAATTAAAATTTTCCAATTTTGTAGATTTCTTAATTTAGAAAATTTTGCGATTTTACAGTTTTCACAGTTTTTACTATTTTGAAAAAAAATTTCTTTTGTTATCAAATTTCGGAAATTTTCCGAAATTTTAAATTTTTTCGATGTTTGAATATAGGGTATTTTAGCATTTTTCTTGATATTTTTAATTCAACAAAAATTACAATTTCTAATTTTGGCGATTTCTTTATTTAAAGAGCTTTGCGATTTTTAAGTTTTCACAGTTTTTACAATTTTGAACAAAATTTCTTTTGTTATCAAATTTCGGAAATTTTCCGAAATTTTAAATTTGTTAGATTTTTGAATTTAGGGAATTTTAGCATTTTTCATGATATTTTTAATTCAAGAAAAATTACAATTTTCCAACCTTGGCGATTTCTTTATTAAAAGAGCTTTGCGATTTATAAGTTTTCACAATCTTTACTATTTTGAAAAAATTGAATTTTTGTATCAAATTTCGGAAATTTTCCGAAATTTTAAATTTTTTCGATTTTTGAATATAGGGAATTTTAGCATTTTTCTCGATTTTTTCATTTCAACAAAAATTAAAATTTTCCAATTTTTTAGATTTCTTAATTTAGAGAATTTTGCGATTTTACAGTTTTCACAGTTTTTACTATTTTGAAAAAAATTTCTTTTGTTATCAAAATTCGGAATTTTTCCGAAATTTTAAATTTTGTCGATTTAAAAGTTTCAGAAATTTTCGCATTTTTCTCGATTTTTTCATTTTAACAAAATTTACAATATTCAAATTTTGTGGATTTCTTTATTTAAAGAGCTTTGCGATTTTTAAGTTTTCACAGTTTTTACAATTTTGAAAAATATTTCTTTTGTTATCAAAATTCGGAATTTTTCCGAAATTTTAAATTTTGTCGATTTAAAAGTTTCAGAAATTTTTGCATTTTTCTCGATTTTTTCATTTTAACAAAATTTACATTATTCCAATTTTGTAGATTTCTTTATTTAAAGAGCTTTGCGATTTTTAAGTTTTCACAGTCTTTACTATTTTGAAAAAATTTAATTTTTTATCAAATTTCGCAAATTTTCCGAAATTTTATATTTTGTCGATTGTTGAATTTTAGGAATTTTTGCATTTTTCTCGATTTTTTTATTTTTAACAAAATTTAAAATATTCCAATTTTGGTGATTTGTTTATTTAAAGACCTTTGCGATTTTTAAGTTTTCACAGTTTTTTGAATTTTGAAAAAATTTTCTTTTTTATCGAATTTCGGAAAGTTTCCGAAATTTTTAATTTTTTTTTGATTTTTGAATTTTTGAATTTTTCTCGGTTTTTTCATTTCAAAAAAATAACAATTTTCAAATTTTGTAGATTTCCTTATTTGGGGAACTTTGCGATTTTACAGTTTTCACAGTTTTTACTATTTTGAAAAAATTTAATTTTTTCATCTAATTTCGGAAATTTTCTTGATTTTTTCATTTCAAGAAAAATTACAATTTTCCAATTTTTTAGATTTCTTAATTTAGAGAACTTTGCGATTTTACAGTTTTCACAGTTTTTACTATTTTGAACAAAATTTTTTTTTGTTATCAAATTTCGGAAATTTTCGGAAATTTTAATTTTTTTCGATTTTTGAATTTATGGAATTTTAGCATTTTTCTTGATATTTTTAATTCAACAAAAATTACAATTTTCCAATTTTGGCGATTTCTTTATTTAAAGAGCTTTGCGATTTTTAAGTTTTCATAGTCTTTACTATTTAGAAAAAATTTAATTTTTTTATCGAATTTCGGAAAGTTTCCGAAATTTTTAATTTTTTTTTGATTTTTGAATTTTTGCATTTTTCTCGGTTTTTTCAATTCAAAAAAATTACAACTTTCCAATTTTGTAGATTTCTAAGTTAAGAGAAGTTTGTGATTTTGTCGGTTATACAGTTTTTACTATTTTGAAGAAAGTGTCTTCTTTTTTAAATTTCGGAAATTTTCCGAAATTTTAAATTTTTGTCGATTTAAAAGTTTCAGAAATTTTTGCATTTTTCTCGTTTTTTTCATTTCAGCAAAATTTACAATATTCCAATTTTGTAGATTTCTGTATTTTTAGAGCTTTGCGATTTTACTGTTTCAACAGTTTGTACTATTTTGAAAAAATTTCCTTTTTTTATCAAGTTTCGGAAATTTTAAGAATTTTTAAATTTTTTCGATTTTTGAATTTTCTCATTTTTCTCGATTTTTTTATTTCAACAAAAATTACAATTTTCCAATTTTGTAGATTTCTTAATTTAGTGAACTTTGCGATTTTACAGTTTTTACTATTTTGAAAAAATTTAATTTTGTTATCTAATTTCGAAAATTTTCCGAAATCTTAAATTTTTTCGACTTTTGAATTTTGGGAATTTTTGCATTTTTCTTGATATTTTTATTCAACAAATTTTACAGTTCTCCAATTTTCCGAAATCTTAATTTTTTTCGATTTTTGAATTTATGGAATTTTAGCATTTTTCTTGATATTTTTAATTCAACAAAAATTACAATTTTCCAATTTAGGCGATTTCTTTATTTAAAGGCATTGCGATTTTTAAGTTTTCACAGTCTTTACTATTTAGAAAAAATTTAATTTTTTGATCGAATTTCGGAAAGTTTCCGAAATTTTTAATTTTTTTTTTATTTTTGAATTTTTGCATTTTTCTCGGTTTTTTCATTTCAAAAAAATTACAATTTTCCAATTTTGTAGATTTCTAAGTTAAGAGAAGTTTGTGATTTTGTCGGTTATACAGTTTTTACTATTTTGAAGAAAGTGTCTTCTTTTTTAAATTTCGGAAATTTTCCGAAATTTTAAATTTTTGTCGATTTAAAAGTTTCAGAAATTTTTGCATTTTTCTCGATTTTTTCATTTCAACAAAATTTACAATATTCCAATTTTGTAGATTTCTTTATTAAAAGAGCTTTGCGATTTTTAAGTTTTTACAGTTTTTACAATTTTGAAAATATTTAATTTTTTTATTTAATTTTGGAAATTTTCCGAAATCTTAAATTTTTTCGACTTTTGAATTTTGGGAATTTTTGCATTTTTCTTGATATTTTTATTCAACAAAAATTACAATTTTCCAATTTTGGCGATTTCTTTATTTAAAGAACTTTGTGATTTTGTCGATTTTAAAGTTTTTACTATTTTGAAAAAATTTTCTTTTTTATCAAATTTTCGGAAATTTTGCAAAATTTTATTTTTTTTCGATTTTTGAATTTTTAGAATTTTTCTCGATTTTTTCATTTCAATAAAAATTACAATATTCCAATTTTGTAGATTTCTTAATTAAGAGAATTTTGCGATTTTACAATTTTGACAGTTTTTACAATTTTGAAAATATTTAATTTTTTTATCTAATTTCGGAAATTTTCCGAAATCTGAAATTTTGTCGACTTTTGAATTTTGGGAATTTTCGCATTTATACTGATATTTTTATTCAACAAATTTAACAGTTCTCCAATTTTGTCGATCTCTTAATTTGGAGAACTTTGTGTTTTTTCAGTTTAAACAGTTTTTACCAATTTGAAAAAATTTCCTTTTTTTTATCAAGTTTTGGAGATTTTAAGAAATTTTAAATTTTTTTGATTTTTGAATTTTTTGAATTTTTGCATTTTTCTCGATTTTTTCATTTAAACAAAAATTACAATTTTCCAATTTTGTAGATTTCTTAATTTAGAGAACTTTGCGACTTTACAGTTTAAACAGTTTCTACTATTTTGAAAATATTTAATTTTTTTATCTAATTTCGGAAATTTTCCGAAATCTTAAATTTTTTCGACTTTTGAATTTAGGGAATTTTAGCATTATTCTTGATATTCTTAATTCAACAAAAATTACAGTTTTAGAATTTTTCTCGATTTTTTTTATTTTAACAAAAATTACAATTTTTCAATTTTCTAAAATTCTTAAATTAGAGAACTTTGTGATTTTGTAGATTTTACAGTTTTCACTATATTGAAAATATTTAATTTTTGTATCTAATTTCGGAAATTTTTCGAAATCTTAAATTTTCTCGACTTTTGAATTTTGGGAATTTTTTTCGGACTTTATCTGAAATTTTAAATTTTTTCGATTTTTGAATTTAGGGAATTTTAGCATTTTTCTTGATATTTTTTATTCAACAAAAATTACAATTTTCCAATTTTGGCGATTTCTATATTTAAAGATCTTTGCGATTTTTAAGTTTTCACAGTTTTTACTATTTTGAAAAAATTTAATTTTGTTATCAAATTTCGGAAATTTTCCGAAATTTTAAATTTTGTCGATTGTTGAATTTTAGGAATTTTTGCATTTTTCTCGATTTTTTTATTTGTAACAAAATTTACAATATTCAAATTTTGTCCATTTCTTCATTTAGGGAACTTTGCGATTTTACAGTTTTCACAGTTTCTACAATTTTTGAAAAATTTTCTTTTTCATCAAATTTCGGAAAGTTTAAAAAATTTTTAATTTTTTTTGTATTTTTGAATTTTTAGAATTTTTTAATTTTTCTTTAATTTCAACAAAAATTACAATTTTCCAATTTTGTAGATTTCTTAATTTAGAGAACTTTGCGATTTTACAGTTTTCACAGTTTTTACTATTTTGAAAAAATTTTAATTTTTTCATCTAATTTCGAAAATTTTCCGAAATTTTAATTTATTTCGATTTTTGAATTTTTTTAATTTTCGCATTTTTCTCGATTTTTTCATTACAAGAAAAATTACAATTTACCAATTTTTTAGATATCTTAATAAAGAGAACTTTGCGATTTTACAGTTTTTACAATTTTGAAAACATTTAATTTTTTTATCAAATTTCGGAAATTTTCCGAAATCTTACATTTTTTCGAGTTTTGAATTTTGGGAATTTTCGCATTTTTCTTGATATTTTTATTCAAAAAATTTTACAGTTCTCCAATTTTGTCGAATTCTTAATTTGGAGAACTTTGTGATTTTACAGTTTAAACAGTTTTTACTATTTTGAAAAAATTTCCTTTTTTATCAAGTTTCGGAAATTTTAAAAAATTTTAAATTTTTTTGAATTTTCGCATTTTTCTCGATTTTTTCATTTCAACAAAAATTAAAATTTTCCAATTTTTTAGATTTCTTAATTTAGAGAATTTTGCGATTTTACAGTTTTCACAGTTTTTACTATTTTGAAAAAAATTTCTTTTGTTATCAAAATTCGGAATTTTTCCGAAATTTTAAATTTTGTCGATTTAAAAGTTTCAGAAATTTTTGCATTTTTCTCGATTTTTTCATTTTAACAAAATTTACAATATTCAAATTTTGTAGATTTCTTTATTTAAAGAGCTTTGCGATTTTTAAGTTTTCACAGTTTTTACAATTTTGAAAAAATTTTCTTTTGTTATCAAAATTCGGAATTTTTCCGAAATTTTAAATTTTGTCGATTTAAAAGTTTCAGGAATTTTTGCATTTTTCTCGATTTTTTCATTTCAACAAAAATTACAATTTTCCAATTTTGTAGATTTCTTAACTTAGAGAACTTTGCGATTTTACAGTTTTCACTGTTTTTACTATTTTGAAAAAATTTAATTTTTTCATCTAATTTCGGAAATTTTCTTGATTTTTTCATTTCAAGAAAAATTACAATTTTCCAATTCTTTAAATTTCTTAATTTAGAGAACTTTGCGATTTTACAGTTTTCACAGTTTATACTATTTTGAACAAAATTTCTTTTGTTATCAAATTTCGGAAATTTTCGGAAATTTTAAATTTTTTCGATTTTTGAATTTATGGAATTTTAGCATTTTTCTTGATATTTTTAATTCAACAAAAATTAAAATTTTCCAATTTTGGCGATTTGTTTATTTAAAGAGCTTTGCGACTTTTAAGTTTTCACAGTCCTTACTATTTTGAAAAAATTTAATTTTTTTATCAAATTTCGGAAATTTTCCGAAATTTTAAATTTTGTCGATTGTTGAATTTTAGGAATTTTTGCATTTTTCTCAATTTTTTTTTTTTTTTATATTAACAATATTCAAATTTTGTCCATTTCTTTATTTAGGGAACTTTGCGATTTTACAGTTTTTACAGTTTTTACAATTTTGGAAAAATTTTCTTTTTTATCAAATTTCGGAAAATTTAAGAAGTTTTTAATTTTTTTTTTTTTTGAATTTTTAGAATTTTTTAATTTTTCTTTAATTTCAACAAAAATTACAATTTTCCAATTTTGTAGATTTCTTAATTTAGTGAACTTTGCGATTTTACAGTTTTCACAGTTTTTACTATTTTGAAAAAATTTAATTTTTTATCTAATTTCAGAAATGTTCCGAAATTTTAAATTTTGTCGATTGTTGAATTTTAGGAATTTTTGCATTTTTCTCGATTTTTTTATTTATAACAAAATTTGCAATATTCGAATTTTGTCCATTTCTTTATTTAGGGAACTTTGCGATTTTACAGTTTTCACAGTTTTTACAATTTCGAAAAAATTTTCTTTTTTATCGAATTTTGAAAAGCTTCCGAAATCTTTAATTTTCTTTTATTTTTGAATTTTTAGAATTTTTGCATTTTTCTCGATTTTTTCATTTCAACAAAAATTACAATTTTCCAATTTTGTAGATTTCTTAATTTAGAGAACTTTGTGATTTTGTCAATTTTACAGTCTTTACTATTTTGAAAAAATTTTCTTTTTTATCAAATATTCGGAAATTTTGCAAAATTTTAATTTTTTTCGATTTTTAAATTTTTAGAATTTTTGCATTTTTCTCGATTTTTTCATTTCAACAAAAATTACAATTTTCCAATTTTGTAGATTTCTTAATTTAGAGAACTTTGTGATTTTGTCAATTTCACAGTTTTTACTATTTTGAAAAATTTAATTTTTGTATCTAATTTCGGAAATTTTCCGACATCTTAAATTTTTTCGATTTTTGAATTTTTAGAATTTTTGCATTTTTCTCGATTTTTTCATTTCAACAAAAATTACAATTTTCCAATTTTGTAGATTTCTTAATTTAGAGAACTTTGTGATTTTGTCAATTTTACAGTCTTTACTATTTTGAAAAAATTTTCTTTTTTATCAAATATTCGGAAATTTTGCAAAATTTTAATTTTTTTCGATTTTTGAATTTTTAGAATTTTTGCATTTTTCTCGATTTTTTCATTTCAACAAAAATTACAATTTTCCAATTTTGTAGATTTCTAAATTTAGAGAAATTTGTGATTTTGTCGATTATACAGTTTTTACTATTTTGAATAAATTGTCTTCTTTATTAAATTTCGGAAATTTTCCGAAATTTTTAATTTTTTTTGATTTTGTAATTTTTGAATTTTTCTCGATTTTTTCATTTCAACAAAATTTACAATTTTCCAATTTTGTAGATTTCTTAATTTTGACAAATTTGTGATTTTGTCGATTTTTTAGTTTTTACTATTTTTAAAAATGTGTTTTTTTTTTTTTTTTTTGTCGATTTTCGGAAATTTTTTAATTTTTCTCGTTTGTTTCGTTTCAACAAAAATTACAATATTCCTATTTTGTAGATTTCTTAATTTAAAAAACTTTGCGACTTTTCAGTTTTCACAGTTTTTACTATTTTGAAAAAAATTTCTTTTGTTACCAAATTTCGGAAATTTTCCGAAATTTAAAATTTTTCGATTTTTGAATTTAGGGAATTTTAGCATTTTTCTTGATATTTTTATTCAACAAATTTTACAGTTCTCCAATTTTGTCGATTTCTTATTTTGGAGAACTTTGTGATTTTACAGTTTAAACAGTTTTTACTATTTTAAACAAATTTCCTTTTTTTTTATCAAGTTTCGGAAATTTTCCGAAATTTTAAATGTTGTCGATTGTTGAATTTTAGGAATTTTTGCATTTTACTCGATTTTTTTATTTTTAACAAAATTTACAATTTTCACATTTTGTCCATTTCTTTATTTAGGGAACTTTGCGATTTTACAGTTTTCACAGTTTTTACAATTTTGAAAAAATTTCAGTTTTTACTATATTGAAAAATTTAATTTTTTTATCTAATTTCGGAAATTTTCCGAAATCTTAAATTTTTTCGATTTTTGAATTTTGGGAATTTTTGCATTTTTCTTGATATTTTTAATTCAACAAATTTTACAATTTTCCAATTCTGTCGATTTCTAAATTTAGAGAATTTGTGATTTAACAGTTTTCACAGTTTTTACTATTTTGAAAAACATTAATTTTTTTATCTAATTTCGGAAATTTTCCGAAATCTTAAATTTTTTCGATTTTTGAACTTTGAGAATTTTTGCATTTTTCTTGATATTTTTAATTCAAGAAAAATTACAATTTTCCAACTTTGTAGATTTCTTTATTTAAAGAGCTTTGCGATTTTTAAGTTTTCACAGTTTTTACTATTTTGAAAAAATTTTAATTTTTTCATCTAATTTCGAAAATTTTCCGAAATTTTAATTTATTTCGATTTTTGAATTTTTTTAATTTTCGCATTTTTCTCGATTTTTTCATTTCAAGAAAAATTACAATTTACCAATTTTTTAGATATCTTAATAAAGAGAACTTTGCGATTTTACAGTTTTTACAATTTTGAAAACATTTAATTTTTTTATCAAATTTCGGAAACTTTCCGAAATCTTAAATTTTTTCGAGTTTTGAATTTTGGGAATTTTCGCATTTTTCTTGATATTTTTATTCAACAAATTTTACAGTTCTCCAATTTTGTCGAATTCTTAATTTGGAGAACTTTGTGATTTTACAGTTTAAACAGTTTTTACTATTTTGAAAAAATTTCCTTTTTTATCAAGTTTCGGAAATTTTAAAAAATTTTAAATTTTTTTGAATTTTCGCATTTTTCTCGATTTTTTCATTTCAACAAAAATTAAAATTTTCCAATTTTTTAGATTTCTTAATTTAGAGAATTTTGCGATTTTACAGTTTTCACAGTTTTTACTATTTTGAAAAAAATTTCTTTTGTTATCAAAATTCGGAATTTTTCCGAAATTTTAAATTTTGTCGATTTAAAAGTTTCAGAAATTTTTGCATTTTTCTCGATTTTTTCATTTTAACAAAATTTACAATATTCAAATTTTGTAGATTTCTTTATTTAAAGAGCTTTGCGATTTTTAAGTTTTCACAGTTTTTACAATTTTGAAAAAATTTTCTTTTGTTATCAAAATTCGGAATTTTTCCGAAATTTTAAATTTTGTCGATTTAAAAGTTTCAGAAATTTTTGAATTTTTCTCGATTTTTTCATTTTAACAAAATTTACAATATTCCAATTTTGTAGATTTCTTTATTTAAAGAGCTTTGCGATTTTTAAGTTTTCACAGTCTTTACTATTTTGAAAAAAATTAATTTTTTATCAAATTTCGCAAATTTTCCGGAATTTTATATTTTGTCGATTGTTGAATTTTAGGAATTTTTGCATTTTTCTCGATTTTTTTATTTTTAACAAAATTTACAATATTCCAATTTTGGTTATTTGTTTATTTAAAGAGCTTTGCGATTTTTAAGTTTTCACAGTTTTTACAATTTTGAAAAAATTTTTTTTTGTTATCAAATTTCGGAAAGTTTCCGAAATGTTTAATTTTTTTCGGTTTTTGAATTTTCGCATTTTTCTCGATTTTTTCATTTCAACAAAAATTACAATTTTCCAATTTTGTAGATTTCTTAATTTAGAGAACTTTGCGATTTTACAGTTTTCACAGTTTTTACTATTTTGAAAAAATTTAATTTTTTCATCTAATTTCGGAAATTTTCTTGATTTTTTCATTTCAAGAAAAATTACAATTTTCCAATTCTTTAAATTTCTTAATTTAGAGAACTTTGCGATTTTACAGTTTTCACAGTTTTTACTATTTTGAACAAAATTTCTTTTGTTATCAAATTTCGGAAATTTTCGGAAATTTTAAATTTTTTCGATTTTTGAATTTATGGAATTTTAGCATTTTTCTTGATATTTTTAATTCAACAAAAATTAAAATTTTCCAATTTTGGCGATTTGTTTATTTAAAGAGCTTTGCGACTTTTAAGTTTTCACAGTCCTTACTATTTTGAAAAAATTTAATTTTTTTATCAAATTTCGGAAATTTTCCGAAATTTTAAATTTTGTCGATTGTTGAATTTTAGGAATTTTTGCATTTTTCTCAATTTTTTTTTTTTTTTTATATTAACAATATTCAAATTTTGTCCATTTCTTTATTTAGGGAACTTTGCGATTTTACAGTTTTCACAGTTTTTACAATTTCGAAAAAATTTTCTTTTTTATCGAATTTTGAAAAGCTTCCGAAATCTTTAATTTTCTTTTATTTTTGAATTTTTAGAATTTTTGCATTTTTCTCGATTTTTTCATTTCAACAAAAATTACAATTTTCCAATTTTGTAGATTTCTTAATTTAGAGAACTTTGTGATTTTGTCAATTTTACAGTCTTTACTATTTTGAGAAAATTTTCTTTTTTATCAAATATTCGGAAATTTTGCAAAATTTTAATTTTTTTCGATTTTTAAATTTTTAGAATTTTTGCATTTTTCTCGATTTTTTCATTTCAACAAAAATTACAATTTTCCAATTTTGTAGATTTCTTAATTTAGAGAACTTTGTGATTTTGTCAATTTCACAGTTTTTACTATTTTGAAAAATTTAATTTTTGTATCTAATTTCGGAAATTTTCCGACATCTTAAATTTTTTCGATTTTTGAATTTTTAGAATTTTCGCATTTTTCTCGATTTTTTCATTTCAACAAAAATTACAATTTTCCAATTTTGTAGATTTCTTAATTTAGAGAACTTTGTGATTTTGTCAATTTTACAGTCTTTACTATTTTGAAAAAATTTTCTTTTTTATCAAATATTCGGAAATTTTGCAAAATTTTAATTTTTTTCGATTTTTGAATTTTTAGAATTTTTGCATTTTTCTCGATTTTTTCATTTCAACAAAAATTACAATTTTCCAATTTTGTAGATTTCTAAATTTAGAGAAATTTGTGATTTTGTCGATTATACAGTTTTTACTATTTTGAATAAATTGTCTTCTTTATTAAATTTCGGAAATTTTCCGAAATTTTTAATTTTTTTTGATTTTGTAATTTTTGAATTTTTCTCGATTTTTTCATTTCAACAAAATTTACAATTTTCCAATTTTGTAGATTTCTTAATTTTGAGAAATTTGTGATTTTGTCGATTTTACAGTTTTTACTATTTTTAAAAATGTGTTTTTTTTTTTTTTTTTTGTCGATTTTCGGAAATTTTTTAATTTTTCTCGTTTGTTTCGTTTCAACAAAAATTACAATATTCCTATTTTGTAGATTTCTTAATTTAAAAAACTTTGCGACTTTTCAGTTTTCACAGTTTTTACTATTTTGAAAAAAATTTCTTTTGTTACCAAATTTCGGAAATTTTCCGAAATTTAAAATTTTTCGATTTTTGAATTTAGGGAATTTTAGCATTTTTCTTGATATTTTTATTCAACAAATTTTACAGTTCTCCAATTTTGTCGATTTCTTATTTTGGAGAACTTTGTGATTTTACAGTTTAAACAGTTTTTACTATTTTAAACAAATTTCATTTTTTTTTATCAAGTTTCGGAAATTTTCCGAAATTTTAAATGTTGTCGATTGTTGAATTTTAGGAATTTTTGCATTTTACTCGATTTTTTTATTTCTAACAAAATTTACAATTTTCACATTTTGTCCATTTCTTTATTTAGGGAACTTTGCGATTTTACAGTTTTCACAGTTTTTACAATTTTGAAAAAATTTCAGTTTTTACTATATTGAAAAATTTAATTTTTTTATCTAATTTCGGAAATTTTCCGAAATCTTAAATTTTTTCGATTTTTGAATTTTGGGAATTTTTGCATTTTTCTTGATATTTTTAATTCAACAAATTTTACAATTTTCCAATTCTGTCGATTTCTAAATTTAGAGAATTTGTGATTTAACAGTTTTCACAGTCTTTACTTTTTTGAAAAAATTTAATTTTTTTATCAAATTTCGGAAATTTTCCGAAATTTTATATTTTGTCGATTGTTGAATTTTAAGAATTTTTGAATTTTTCTCGATTTTTTTATTTTTAACAAAATTTACAATATTCCAATTTTGGTTATTTGTTTATTTAAAGAGCTTTGCGATTTTTAAGTTTTCACAGTTTTTACAATTTTGAAAAAATTTTCTTTTGTTATCAAATTTCGGAAAGTTTCCGAAATGTTTAATTTTTTTCGGTTTTTGAATTTTCGCATTTTTCTCGATTTTTTCATTTCAACAAAAATTACAATTTTCCAATTTTGTAGATTTCTTAATTTAGAGAACTTTGCGATTTTACAGTTTTCACAGTTTTTACTATTTTGAAAAAATTTAATTTTTTCATCTAATTTCGGAAATTTTCTTGATTTTTTCATTTCAAGAAAAATTACAATTTTCCAATTCTTTAAATTTCTTAATGGAATTTTAGCATTTTTCTTGATATTTTTAATTCAACAAAAATTAAAATTTTCCAATATTGGCGATTTGTTTATTTAAAGAGCTTTGCGACTTTTAAGTTTTCACAGTCCTTACTATTTTGAAAAAATTTAATTTTCTTATTAAATTTCGGAAATTTTCCGAAATTTTAAATTTTGTCGATTGTTGAATTTTAGGAATTTTTGCATTTTTCTCAATTTTTTTATTTTTAACAAAATTTACAATATTCAAATTTAGACCATTTCTTTATTTAGGGAACTTTGCGATTTTACAGTTTTCACAGTTTTTACAATTTTGGAAAAATTTTCTTTTTCATCAAATTTCGGAAAGTTTAAGAAGTTTTTAATTTTTTTTTTTTTTTGAATTTTTAGAATTTTTTAATTTTTCTTCAATTTCAACAAAAATTACAATTTTCCAATTTTGTAGATTTCTTAATTTAGTGAACTTTGCGATTTTACAGTTTTCACAGTTTTTACTATTTTGAAAAAATTTAATTTTTTATCTAATTTCAGAAATTTTCCGAAATTTTAAATTTTGTCGATTGTTGAATTTTAGGAATTTTTGCATTTTTCTCGATTTTTTTATTTATAACAAAAATTTCAATATTCGAATTTTGTACATTTCTTTATTTAGGGAACTTTGCGATTTAACAGTTTTCACAGTTTTTACAATTTTGAAAAAATTATCTTTTTTATCGAATTTTGAAAAGCTTCCGAAATCTTTAATTTTCTTTTATTTTTGAATTTTTAGAATTTTTGCATTTTTCTCGATTTTTTCATTTCAACAAAAATTACAATTTTCCAATTTTGTAGATTTCTTAATTTAGAGAACTTTGTGATTTTGTCGATTTTACAGTTTTTACTATTTTTAAAAATGTGTTTTTTTTTATCAAATTTTTGGGAAATTTTGCGAAATTTTAATTTTTGTCGATTTTCGGAAATTTTTGTCTTTTTCTCGTTTGTTTCGTTTCAACAAAAATTACAATATTCCAATTTTGTAGATTTCTTAATTTAAAAAACTTTGCGACTTTTCAGTTTTCACAGTTTTTACTATTTTGAAAAAAATTTCTTTTGTTACCAAATTTCGGAAATTTTCCGAAATTTAAAATTTTTTCGATTTTTGAATTTAGGGAATTTTTGCATTTTTCTTGATATTTTTATTCAACAAATTTTACAGTTCTCCAATTTTGTCGATTTCTTATTTTGGAGAACTTTGTGATTTTACAGTTTAAACAGTTTTTACTATTTTAAACAAATTTCCTTTTTTTTTATCAAGTTTCGGAAATTTTCCGAAATTTTAAATGTTGTCGATTGTTGAATTTTAGGAATTTTTGCATTTTACTCGATTTTTTTATTTCTAACAAAATTTACAATTTTCACATTTTGTCCATTTTTTTATTTAGGGAACTTTGCGATTTTACAGTTTTCACAGTTTTTACAATTTTGAAAAAATTTCAGTTTTTACTATATTGAAAAATTTAATTTTTTTATCTAATTTCGGAAATTTTCCGAAATCTTAAATTTTTTCGATTTTTGAATTTTGGGAATTTTTGCATTTTTCTTGATATTTTAAATTCAACAAATTTTACAATTTTCCAATTTTGTCGATTTCTAAATTTAGAGAATTTGTGATTTAACAGTTTTCACAGTTTTTACTATTTTGAAAAACATTAATTTTTTATCTAATTTCGGAAATTTTCCGAAATCTTAAATTTTTTCGATTTTTGAATTTTGGGAATTTTTGCATTTTTCTTGATATTTTTAATTCAAGAAAAATTACAATTTTCCAACTTTGGCGATTTCCTTATTAAAGAGCTTTGCGATTTTTAAGTTTTCACAATCTTTACTATTTTGAAAAAATTTAATTTTTTTATCAAATTTCGGAAATTTTCCGAAATTTTAAATTTTGTCGATTATTGAATTTTAGGAATTTCGGCATTTTTCTCGATTGTTTTATTTATAACAAAATTTATTATATTCAAATTTTGTCCATTTCTTCATTTAGGGAATTTTGCGATTTTACAGTTTTCATAGTATTTACAATTTTGAAAAAAATTTCCTTTTGTATCAAATTTTCGAAAATTTTGCAAAAATTTTAATTTTTTCGATTTTTGAATTTTTAGAATTTTTGCATTTTTCTCGATTTTTTCATTTCAACAAAAATTACAATTTTCCAATTTTGTATATTTCTTAATTTAAAAAACTTTGCGACTTTTCAGTTTTCACAGTTTTTACTATTTTGAAAAAAATTTCTTTTGTAATCGAATTTCGGAAATTTAAAATTTTTTCATCTAATTTCGGAAATTTTCTTGATTTTTTCATTTCAAGAAAAATTACAATTTTCCAGTTCTTTAAATTTCTTAATTTAGAGAACTTTGCGATTTTACAGTTTTCACAGTTTTTACTAATTTGAACAAAATTTCGTTTGTTATCAAATTTCGGAAATTTTCGGAAATTTTAAATTTTTTCGATTTTTGAATTTATGGAATTTTAGCATTTTTCTTGATATTTTTAATTCAACAAAAATTAAAATTTTCCAATTTTGGCGATTTGTTTATTTAAAGAGCTTTTGCGACTTTTAAGTTTTCACAGTCCTTACTATTTTGAAAAAATTTAATTTTCTTATCAAATTTCGGAAATTTTCCGAAATTTTAAATTTTGTCGATTGTTGAATTTTAGGAATTTTTGCATTTTTCTCAATTTTTTTATTTTTAACAAAATTTACAATATTCAAATTTAGACCATTTCTTTATTTAGGGAACTTTGCGATTTTACAGTTTTCACAGTTTTTACAATTTTGGAAAAATTTTCTTTTTCATCAAATTTCGGAAAGTTTAAGAAGTTTTTAATTTTTTTTTATTTTTGAATTTTTAGAATTTTTTAATTTTTCTTTAATTTCAACAAAAATTACAATTTTCCAATTTTGTAGATTTCTTAATTTAGTGAACTTTGCGATTTTACAGTTTTCACAGTTTTTACTATTTTGAAAAAATTTAATTTTTTATCTAATTTCAGAAATTTTCCGAAATTTTAAATTTTGTCGATTGTTGAATTTTAGGAATTTTTGCATTTTTCTCGATTTTTTTATTTATAACAAAATTTGCAATATTCGAATTTTGTCTATTTCTTTATTTAGGGAACTTTGCGATTTAACAGTTTTCGCAGTTTTTACAATTTTGAAAAAATTTTCTTTTTATCGAATTTTGAAAAGCTTCCGAAATCTTTAATTTTCTTTTATTTTTGAATTTTTAGAATTTTTGCATTTTTCTCGATTTTTTCATTTCAACAAAAATTACAATTTTCCAATTTTGTAGATTTCTTAATTTAGAGAACTTTGTGATTTTGTCAATTTTACAGTCTTTACTATTTAGAAAAAATTTCGTTTTTTTTTAAATTTCGGAAATTTTCCGAAATTTTAAATTTTTCCGATTTTTGAATTTCTTAAATTTTTAAATTTTTCTCGAGTTTTTCAGTTCAACAAAATTTACAATATTCCAATTTTGTATATTTCTTAATTTAAAAAACTTTGCGACTTTTCAGTTTTCACAGTTTTTACTATTTTGAAAAAAATTTCTTTTGTCATCGAATTTCGGAAATTTAAAATTTTTTCATCTAATTTCGGAAATTTTCTTGATTTTTTCATTTCAAGAAAAATTACAATTTTCCAGTTTTTTTAATTTCTTAATTTAGAGAACTTTGCGATTTTACAGTTTTCACAGTTTTTACTATTTTGAACAAAATTTCTTTTGTTATCAAATTTCGGAAATTTTCGGAAATTT
Source organism: Drosophila immigrans (assembly GCA_963583835.1). Classification (NCBI taxonomy): domain Eukaryota; kingdom Metazoa; phylum Arthropoda; class Insecta; order Diptera; family Drosophilidae; genus Drosophila; species Drosophila immigrans. Next base: position 284,961 of record CAUZWO010000094.1, on the reverse strand, counting down.
TTAATTTTTTCGATTTTTGAATTTATGGAATTTAAGCATTTTTCTTGATATTTTTAATTCAACAAAAATTAAAATTTTCCAATTTTGGCGATTTGTTTATTTAAAGAGCTTTGCGACTTTTAAGTTTTCTTTACTATTTTGAAAAAATTTAATTTTCTTATCAAATTTCGGAAATTTTCCGAAATTTTTAATTTTGTCGATTGTTGAATTTTAGGAATTTTTGCATTTTTCTCAATTTTTTTATTTTTAACAAAATTTACAATATTCAAATTTAGACCATTTCTTTATTTAGGGAACTTTGCGATTTTACAGTTTTCACAGTTTTTACAATTTTGGAAAAATTTTCTTTTTCATCAAATTTCGGAAAGTTTAAGAAGTTTTTAATTTTTTTTTATTTTTGAATTTTTAGAATTTTTTAATTTTTCTTTAATTTCAACAAAAATTACAATTTTCCAATTTAGTAGATTTCTTAATTTAGTGAACTTTGCGATTTTACAGTTTTCACAGTTTTTACTATTTTGAAAAAATTTAATTTTTTATCTAATTTCAGAAATTTTCCGAAATTTTAAATTTTGTCGATTGTTGAATTTTAGGAATTTTTGCATTTTTCTCGATTTTTTTATTTATAACAAAATTTGCAATATTCGAATTTTGTCCATTTCTTTATTTAGGGAACTTTGCGATTTAACAGTTTTCACAGTTTTTACAATTTTGAAAAAATTTTCTTTTTATCGAATTTTGAAAAGCTTCCGAAATCTTTAATTTTCTTTTATTTTTGAATTTTTAGAATTTTTGCATTTTTCTCGATTTTTACATTTCAACAAAAATTACAATTTTCCAATTTTGTAGATTTCTAAATTTAGAAAACTTTGTGATTTCGTTTTTTTATCAAATTTTGGGAAATTTTCCGAAATTTTAATTTTTGTCGATTTTCGGAAATTTTTTAATTTTTCTTGTTTGCTTCATTTCAACAAAAATTACAATATTCCTATTTTAAAGATTTCTTAATTTAAAAAACTTTGCGATTCTTAAGTTTTCACAGTTTTTACTATTTTGAAAACAATTTAATTTTTTTTATCAAATTTCGGAAATTTTCTGAAATTTTAAGTTTGTTCGATTTTTGATTTTCGGGAATTTTTGCATTTTTCTCGATTTTGTAGAGTTTTTACTATTTTGAAAAAATTTAATTTTGTTATCAAATTTCGGAAATTTTCCGAAATTTTAAAATTTGTCGATTGTTGAATTTTAGGAATTTTTGCATTTTTCTAGATTTTTTTATTTGTAACAAAATTTGCAATATTCAAATTTTGTCCATTTCTTTATTTAGGGAACTTTGCGATTTTACAGTTTTCACAGTTTTTACTATTTTGAAAAACATTAATTTTTTTATCTAATTTCGGAAATTTTAAGAAATTTTAAATTTTTTCGATTTTTGAATTTCTTAAATTTTAAAATTTTTCTCGTTTGTTTCATTTCAACAAAAATTACAATTTTCCAATTTTGTAGATTTCTTAATGTAGAGAACTTTGCGATTTTACAGTTTAAACAGTTTTTACTATTTTGAAAAAAATTTCTTTTGTTATTAAATTTCGGAAATTTTCCGAAATTTTAAATTTTTTCGATTTTTGAATTTCAGGAATTTTAGCATTTTTCTCGATTTTTGTATTTTTAACAAAATTTACAATTTTCACATTTTGTCCATTTCTTCATTTAGGGAATTTTGCGATTTTACAGTTTTCATAGTATTTACAATTTTGAAAAAAATTTCCTTTTGTATCAAATTTTCGAAAATTTTGCAAAAATTTTAATTTTTTTCGATTTTTGAATTTTTAGAATTTTTGCATTTTTCTCGATTTTTTCATTTCAACAAAAATTACAATTTTCCAATTTTGTAGATTTCTTAATGTAGAGAACTTTGCGATTTTACAGTTTAAACAGTTTTTACTATTTTGAAAAAATTTCGTTTTTTTTATTAAATTTCGGAAATTTTCCGAAATTTTAAATTTTTCCGATTTTTGAATTTCTTAAATTTTTAAATTTTTCTCGAGTTTTTCAGTTCAACAAAATTTACAATATTCCAATTTTGTATATTTCTTAATTTAAAAAACTTTGCGACTTTTCAGTTTTCACAGTTTTTACTATTTTGAAAAAAATTTCTTTCGTAATCGAATTTCGGAAATTTAAAATTTTTTCATCTAATTTCGGAAATTTTCTTGATTTTTTCATTTCAAGAAAAATTACAATTTTCCAGTTCTTTAAATTTCTTAAATTAGAGAACTTTGCGATTTTACAGTTTTCACAGTTTTTACTATTTTGAACAAAATTTCTTTTGTTATCAAATTTCGGAAATTTTCGGAAATTTTAAATTTTTTCGATTTTTGAATTTATGGAATTTTAGCATTTTTCTTGATATTTTTAATTCAACAAAAATTAAAATTTTCCAATTTTGGCGATTTGTTTATTTAAAGAGCTTTGCGACTTTTAAGTTTTCACAGTCCTTACTATTTTAAAAAATTTAATTTTCTTATCAAATTTCGGAAATTTTCCGAAATTTTAAATTTTGTCGATTGTTGAATTTTAGGAATTTTTGCATTTTTCTCAATTTTTTTATTTTTAACAAAATTTACAATATTCAAATTTAGACCATTTCTTTATTTAGGGAACTTTGCGATTTTACAGTTTTCACAGTTTTTACAATTTTGGAAAAATTTTCTTTTTCATCAAATTTCGGAAAGTTTAAGAAGTTTTTAATTTTTTTTTATTTTTGAATTTTTAGAATTTTTTAATTTTTCTTTAATTTCAACAAAAATTACAATTTTCCAATTTTGTAGATTTCTTAATTTAGTGAACTTTGCGATTTTACAGTTTTCACAGTTTTTACTATTTTGAAAAAATTTAATTTATTATCTAATTTCAGAAATTTTCCGAAATTTTAATTTTTTTCGATTTTTGAATTTTTAGAATTTTTGCATTTTTCTCGATTTTTTCATTTCAACAAAAATTACAATTTTCCAATTTTGTAGATTTCTTAATTTAGAGAACTTTGTGATTTTGTCGATTTTACAGTTTTTACTATTTTTAAAAATGTGTTTTTTTTTTTTTAATCAAATTTTTGGGAAATTTTGCGAAATTTTAATTTTTGTCGATTTTCGGAAATTTTTTAATTTTTTTCGTTTGTTTCGTTTCAACAAAAATTACAATATTCCTATTTTGTAGATTTCTTAATTTAAAAAACTTTGCGACTTTTCAGTTTTCACAGTTTTTACTATTTTGAAAAAAATTTCTTTTGTTACCAAATTTCGGAAATTTGCCGAAATATTAAATTTTTTCGATTTTTGAATTTAGGGAATTTTTGCATTTTTCTTGATATTTTTATTCAACAAATTTTACAGTTCTCCAATTTTGTCGATTTCTTATTTTGGAGAACTTTGTGATTTTACAGTTTAAACAGTTTTTACTATTTTAAACAAATTTCATTTTTTTTTATCAAGTTTCGGAAATTTTCCGAAATTTTAAATGTTGTCGAGTGTTGAATTTTAGGAATTTTTGCATTTTACTCGATTTTTTTATTTTTAACAAAATTTACAATTTTCACATTTTGTCCATTTCTTTATTTAGGGAACTTTGCGATTTTACAGTTTTCACAGTTTTTACAATTTTGAAAAAATTTCAGTTTTTACTATATTGAAAAATTTAATTTTTTTATCTAATTTCGGAAATTTTCCGAAATTTTAAATTTTGTCGATTATTGAATTTTGGAATTTCGGCATTTTTCTCGATTGTTTTATTTATAACAAAATTTATTATATTCAAATTTTGTCCATTTCTTTATTTCGGGAACTTTGCGATTTTACAGTTTTCACAGTTGTTACGATTTTGAAAAATTTTCTTTTTTATCGAATTTCGCAAGTTTCCGAAATATTTAATTTTTATTTGATTTTTTAATTTTTTGATTTCTCTCGATATTTTAATTTCAACAAAATTTACAATTTTCCAATTTTGTAGATTTCTTAATTTAGAAAACTTTGTGATTTTGTCGATTTTACAGTTTTTTAATATTTTGAAAAAATTTCGTTTTTTTATCAAATTTTGGGAAATTTTCTGAAATTTTAAATTTGTTCGATTTTTGAATTTCGGGAATTTTTGCATTTTTCTCGATTTTGTAGAGTTTTTACTATTTTGAAAAAATTTAATTTTGTTATCAAATTTCGGAAATTTTCCGAAATTTTAAAATTTGTCGATTGTTGAATTTTAGGAATTTTTGCATTTTTCTAGATTTTTTTATTTGTAACAAAATTTGCAATATTCAAATTTTGTGCATTTCTTTATTTAGGGAACTTTGCGATTTTACAGTTTTCACAGTTTTTACTATTTTGAAAAACATTAATTTTTTTATCTAATTTCGGAAATTTTAAATTTTTTCGATTTTTGAATTTCTTAAATTTTAAAATTTTTCTCGTTTGTTTCATTTCAACAAAAATTACAATTTTCCAATTTTGTAGATTTCTTAATGTAGAGAACTTTGCGATTTTACAGTTTAAACAGTTTTTACTATTTTGAAAAAAATTCCTTTTGTTATTAAATTTCAGAAATTTTCCGAAATTTTAAATTTTTTCGATTTTTGAATTTGAGGAATTTTAGCATTTTTCTCGATTTTTGTATTTTTAAGAAAATTTACAATTTTGACATTTTGTCCATTTCTTCATTTAGGGAATTTTGCGATTTTACAGTTTTCAAAGTATTTACAATTTTGAAAAAAATTTCCTTTTGTATCAAATTTTCGAAAATTTTGCAAAAATTTTAATTTTTTTCGATTTTTGAATTTTTAGAATTTTTGCATTTTTCTCGATTTTTTCATTTCAACAAAAATTACAATTTTCCAATTTTGTAGATTTCTTAATGTAGAGAACTTTGCGATTTTACAGTTTAAACAGTTTTTACTATTTTGAAAAAATTTCGTTTTTTTTATTAAATTTCGGAAATTTTCCGAAATTTTAAATTTTTCCGATTTTTGAATTTCTTAAATTTTTAAATTTTTCTCGAGTTTTTCAGTTCAACAAAACTTACAATATTCCAATTTTGTATATTTCTTAATTTAAAAAACTTTGCGACTTTTCAGTTTTCACAGTTTTTACTATTTTGAAAAAAATTTCTTTTGTCATCGAATTTCGGAAATTTAAAATTTTTTCATCTAATTTCGGAAATTTTCTTGATTTTTTCATTTCAAGAAAAATTACAATTTTCCAGTTTTTTAAATTTCTTAATTTAGAGAACTTTGCGATTTTACAGTTTTCACAGTTTTTACTATTTTGAAAAAATTTCGTTTTTTTTATTAAATTTCGGAAATTTTCCGAAATTTTAAATTTTTCCGATTTTTGAATTTCTTAAATTTTTAAATTTTTCTCGAGTTTTTCAGTTCAACAAAATTTACAATATTCCAATTTTGTATATTTCTTAAATTAAAAAACTTTGCGACTTTTCAGTTTTCACAGTTTTTACTATTTTGAACAAAATTTCTTTTGTTATCAAATTTCGGAAATTTTCGGAAATTTTAAATTTTTTCTATTTTTGAATTTATGGAATTTTAGCATTTTTCTTGATATTTTTAATTCAACAAAAATTAAAATTTTCCAATTTTGGCGATTTGTTTATTTAAAGAGCTTTGCGACTATTAAGTTTTCACAGTCCTTACTATTTTGAAAAACATTAATTTTTTTATCTAATTTCGGAAATTTTCCGAAATTTAAAATTTTTTCGATTTTTGAATTTTGGGAATTTTTGCATTTTTCTTGATATTTTTAATTCAAGAAAAATTACAATTTTCCAACTTTGGCGATTTCCTTATTAAAGAGCTTTGCGATTTTTAAGTTTTCACAATCTTTACTATTTTGAAAAAATTTAATTTTTTTATCAAATTTCGGAAATTTTCCGAAATTTTAAATTTTGTCGATTGTTGAATTTTGGAATTTCGGCATTTTTCTCGATTGTTTTATTTATAACAAAATTTATTATATTCAAATTTTGTCCATTTCTTTATTTCGGGAACTTTGCGATTTTACAGTTTTCACAGTTGTTACAATTTTGAAAAAATTTTCTTTTTTATCGAATTTTGCAAAGTTTCCGAAATATTTAATTTTTATTTGATTTTTTAATTTTTGAATTTCTCTCGATATTTTAATTTCAACAAAATTTACAATTTTCCAATTTTGTAGATTTCTAAATTTAGAAAACTTTGTGATTTTGTCGATTTTACAGTTTTTTAATATTTTGAAAAAATTTCGTTTTTTTATCAAATTTTGGGAAATTTTCCGAAATTTTAATTTTTGTCGATTTTCGGAAATTTTTTAATTTTTCTCGTTTGCTTCATTTCAACAAAAATTACAATATTCCTATTTTAAAGATTTCTTAATTTAAAAAACTTTGCGATTCTTAAGTTTTCACAGTTTTTACTATTTTGAAAACAATTTAATTTTTTTTATCAAATTTTGGAAATTTTCTGAAATTATAAATTTGATCGATTTTTTAATTTTGGGGAATTTTTGCATTTTTCTCGATTTTGTAGAGTTTTTACTATTTTGAAAAAATTTAATTTTGTTATCAAATTTCGGAAATTTTCCGAAATTTTAAAATTTGTCGATTGTTGAATTTTAGGAATTTTTGCATTTTTCTAGATTTTTTTATTTGTAACAAAATTTGCAATATTCAAATTTTGTGCATTTCTTTATTTAGGGAACTTTGCGATTTTACAGTTTTCACAGTTTTTACTATTTTGAAAAACATTAATTTTTTTATCTAATTTCGGAAATTTTAAGAAATTTTAAATTTTTTCGATTTTTGAATTTCTTAAATTTTAAAATTTTTCTCGTTTGTTTCATTTCAACAAAAATTACAATTTTCCAATTTTGTAGATTTCTTAATGTAGAGAACTTTGCGATTTTACAGTTTAAACAGTTTTTACTATTTTGAAAAAAATTCCTTTTGTTATTAAATTTCAGAAATTTTCCGAAATTTTAAATTTTTTCGATTTTTGAATTTGAGGAATTTTAGCATTTTTCTCGATTTTTGTATTTTTAACAAAATTTACAATTTTGACATTTTGTCCATTTCTTCATTTAGGGAATTTTGCGATTTTACAGTTTTCATAGTATTTACAATTTTGAAAAATATTTCCTTTTGTATCAAATTTTCGAAAATTTTGCAAAAATTTTAATTTTTTTCGATTTTTGAATTTTTAGAATTTTTGCATTTTTCTCGATTTTTTCATTTCAACAAAAATTACAATTTTCCAATTTTGTAGATTTCTTAATGTAGAGAACTTTGCGATTTTACAGTTTAAACAGTTTTTACTATTTTGAAAAAATTTCGTTTTTTTTATTAAATTTCGGAAATTTTCCGAAATTTTAAATTTTTCCGATTTTTGAATTTCTTAAATTTTTAAATTTTTCTCGAGTTTTTCAGTTCAACAAAATTTACAATATTCCAATTTTGTATATTTCTTAATTTAAAAAACTTTGCGACTTTTCAGTTTTCACAGTTTTTACTATTTTGAAAAAAATTTCTTTTGTCATCGAATTTCGGAAATTTAAAATTTTTTCATCTAATTTCGGAAATTTTCTTGATTTTTTCATTTCAAGAAAAATTACAATTTTCCAGTTTTTTAAATTTCTTAATTTAGAGAACTTTGCGATTTTACAGTTTTCACAGTTTTTACTATTTTGAAAAAATTTCGTTTTTTTTATTAAATTTCGGAAATTTTCCGAAATTTTAAATTTTTCCGATTTTTGAATTTCTTAAATTTTTAAATTTTTCTCGAGTTTTTCAGTTCAACAAAATTTACAATATTCCAATTTTGTATATTTCTTAATTTAAAAAACTTTGCGACTTTTCAGTTTTCACAGTTTTTACTATTTTGAAAAAAATTTCTTTTGTCATCGAATTTCGGAAATTTTCCGAAATTATATTTTTTTTTTATTTTTGAGTTTTTAGAATTTTTGCATTTTTCTCGAATTTTTCATTTCAACAAAAATTACAATTTTCCAATTTTGGCGATTTCTTTATTGAAAGAGCTTTGGGATTTTTAAGTTTTCACAATCTTTACTATTTTGAAAATATTTAATTTTTTTATCAAATTTCGGAAATTTTCCGAAATTTTAAATTTTGTCGATTGTTGAATTTTAGGAATTTTTGCATTTTTCTAGATTTTTTTATTAATAACAAAATTTGCAATATTCAAATTTTGTCCATTTCTCTATTTAGGAAACTTTGCGATTTTACAGTTTTCACAGTTTTTACAATTTTGAAAAAATTTCCTTTTTATCAATTTTCGCAAAGTTTCCGAAATTTTTATTTTTTTTTGATTTTTGAATTTTAGGAATTTTTTCATTTTTCTCGATTTTCGTATTTTTAACAAAATTTACAATTTTCACATTTTGTCCATTTCTTCATTTAGGGAATTTTGCGATTTTACAGTTTTCATAGTATTTACAATTTTGAAAAAAATTTCTTTTTGTATAAAATTTTCGAAAATTTTGCAAAATTTTAAATTTTTTGCGATTTTTTGGTTTTTAAGAATTTTTGCATTTTTTTCGATTTTTTTAATTCAAGAAAAATTACAATTTTCCAATTTTGGCGATTTCTTTATTAAAAGAGCTCTGCGATTTTTAAGTTTTCACAATCTTTACTATTTTGAATTATTATTTTTCTTTTTTGCATTTTTCTCGATTTTTTCAATTCAACAAAATTACAATTTTCCAATTTTGGCGATTTCTTTATTAAAAGAACTTTGCGATTTTTAAGTTTTCAGAATCTTTACTATTTTGAAAAAATTTAATTTTTTTATCAAATTTCGGAAACTTTCCGATTTTTTTTTTTTTTTTTCTCGATTTTTTCATTTCAACAAAAATTACAATATTCCAATTTTGTAGATTTCTTAATTTAGGGAACATTGTGATTTTGTCGATTTTACTATTTTGAAAAAATTTTCTTTTTTTATAAAATTTTCGAAAATTTTCCGAACTCTTAAATTTTTTCGATTTTTGAATTTTGGGAATTTTTGTATTTATCTTGATATTTTTAATTTAACAAATTTTACAATATTCCAGTTTTGTAGATTTCTTAATTTAGAGAACTTTGTGATTTTGTAGATTTTACTATTTTGAAAAAATTTTCTTTTTTATCGAATTTTGTAAAGCTTCCGAAATTTTTAATTTTTGATTTTTTTAAATTTTTGAATTTTTAGAATTTTTGCATTTTTCTCGATTTTTTCATTTCAACAAAAATTACAATTTTTCAATTTTGTAAATTTTTTAATGTAGAGAACTTTGCGATTTTACAGTTTAAACAGTTTTTACTATTTTGAAAAAATTTCCTTTTTTTATTAAATTTCGAAAATTTTCCGAAATTTTAAATTTTTCCGATTTTTGAATTTCTTAAATTTTTAAATTTTTCTCGAGTTTTTCAGTTCAACAAAATTTACAATATTCCAATTTTGTATATTTCTTAATTTAAAAAACTTTGCGACTTCTCAGTTTTCACAGTTTTTACTATTTTGAAAAAAATTTCTTTGTTATCAAATTTCGGAAATTTTCCGAAATATTAAATTTTTTCGATTTTTGAATTTAGGGAATTTTAGCATTTTTTTTTATATTTTTAATTCAAGAAAAATTACAATTTTCCATTTTTGGCGATTTCTTAATTTAGAGAACTTTATGATTTTTAAGTTTTCACAATCTTAACTATTTTTAAAAAATTAAATTATTTTTATCAAATTTCGGAAATTTTCCGAAATTTTAAATTTTGTCGATTGTTGAACTTTAGGAATTTTTGCATTTTTCTCGATTTTTTCATTTCAACAAAAATTACAATATTCCAATTTTGTAGATTTCATAATATAGAGAACTTTGTGATTTTGTCGATTTTACTATTTTGAAAATATTTTCTTTTTATATCAAATTTTCGGAAATTTTGCAAAAATTTTAATTTTTTTCGATTTTTGATTTTTTAGAATTTTTGCATTTTTCTCGATTTTTTCATTTCAACAAAAATTACAATTTTCCAATTTTGTAGATTTCTTAATGTAGAGAACTTTGCGATTTTGTCAATTTCGCAGTTTTTACTATTTTGAAAAATTTAATTTTTTTATCTAATTTCGGAAATTTTCCGAAATCTTAAATTTTTTCGATTTTTGAATTTTGGGAATTTTTGCATTTTTCTCAATTTCTTAAATTCAACAAATCTTACAATATTCCAATGTTGTCGATTTCTTTATTGAAAGAATTTTGTGTTTTTGTCGAATTTAAAGTTTTTACTATATTGAAAAAATTGTCTTATTTTATCAAATTTTCGGAAATTTTGCAAAATTTTAAATTTTGTCGATTTTCGGAAATTTTTGAATTTTTCTCGATTTTTAAATTTCAACAAAACTTGCATTATTCCAATTTTGACTTTTTCTTTATTTAGACAACTTTGAGATTTTACAGTTTAAACCGTTTTTCTTTTTTGAAAAAATTGTATTTGTTTATCAAATTTCTGAAATTTTCCGAAATTTTAATTTTTTTCGATTTTGAATTTAGGGAAGTTTAGCATTTTTCATGATATTTTTAATTCAACAAAAATTACAATTTTCCATTTTTGGCGATTTCTTAATTAAGAGAACTTTATGATTTTTAAGTTTTCACAGTCTTTACTATTTTACTATTTTGAAAAAATTTTCTTTTTTATCGAATTTCGCAAAGTTTCCGAAATTTTTATTTTTTTTTGATTTTTGAATTTTTAGAATTTTTGCATTTTTCTCGATTTTTTCATTTCAACAAAAATCACAATATTCCAATTTTGTAGATTTCTTAATTAAGAGAACTTTGTGATTTTGTCGATTTTACAGTTTTTACTATTTTGAAAAAATGTTCTTTTTGTATCAAATTTTCGGAAATTTTACAAAATTTTAATTTTTTTCGATTTTTGAATTTTTTACAATTTTAGAATTTTTCTCGATTTTTTAATTTCAACAAAAATTACAATTTTTCAATTTTGGCGATTTCTTTATTTAAAGAGTTTTGCGATTTTTAAGTTTACTATTTTAAAAAAATTAGGTTTTTTTTTATCAAATTTTGGAAATTTTCCGAAATTTTAAATTTTGTCGATTGTTGAATTTTAGGAATTTTGGCATTTTTCTCGATTTTTTTATTTTTAACAAAATTTGCAATATTAAAATTTTGTCCATTTCTTTATTTATGGAACTTTGCGATTTAACAGTTTTCATAGTTTTTACAATTTTGAAAAAATTTTCTTTTTTATCGAATTTTGTAAAGCTTCCGAAATTTTTAATTTTTTTTTATTTTTGAATTTTTAGAATTTTTGCATTTTTCTCGATTTTTTCATTTCAACAAAAATTACAATTTTCCAATTTTGTAAATTTCTTAATGTAGAGAACTTTGCGATTTTACAGTTTAAACAGTTTTTACTATTTTGAAAAAATTTCCTTTTTTTTATTAAATTTCGGAAATTTTCCGAAATTTTAAATTTTTCCGATTTTTGAATTTCTTAAATTTTTAAATTTTTCTCGAGTTTTTCAGTTCAACAAAATTTACAATATTCCAATTTTGTATATTTCTTAATTTAAAAAACTTTGCGACTTTTCAGTTTTCACAGTTTTTACTATTTTGAAAAAAATTTCTTTTGTTATCCAATTTCGGAAATTTTCCGAAATATTAAATTTTTTCTATTTTTGAATTTAGGGAATTTTAGCATTTTTCTTGATATTTTTATTCAACAAATTTTACAGTTCTCCAATTTTGTCGATTTCTTAATTTGAAGAACTTTGTGATTTTACAGTTAAAACAGTTTTTACTATTTTAAAAAAATTTCCTTTTTTTTTATCAAGTTTCGGAAATTTTCCGAAATTTTAAATGTTGTCGATTGTTGAATTTTAGGAATTTTTGCATTTTTTTAGATTTTTTTATTTTTAACAAAATTTACAATTTTCACATTTTATCCATTTCTTTATTTAGGGAACTTTGCGATTTTACAGTTTTTACAGTTTTTACAATTTTGAAAAAATTTTCTTTTTCATCGAATTTCGCAAAGTTTCCGAAATTTTTATTTTTTTTTTGATTTTTGAATTTTTAGAATTTTTGCATTATTCTCGATTTTTTCATTTCAACAAAAATTACAATATTCCAATTTTGTAGATTTCCTAATTTAGAGAACTTTGTGATTTTGTTGATTTTACAATTTTTAGATATTTTCTTTTTTTATCAAATTTTCGGAAATTTTGCAAAATTTTAATTTTTTTCGATTTTTGAATTTCTTAAATTTTCGAATTTTTCTCGATTTTTTCATTTCAACAAAATTTACAATATTCCATTTTTGAATTAAGGGAATTTTAGCATTTTTCTTGATATTTTTAATTCAACAAAAATTACAATTTTCCAATTTTGGCGATTTCTTTATTTAAAGAGCTTTGCGATTCTTAAGTTTTCACAGTCTTTGCTATTTTGAAAAAATTAAATTTTTTTATCAAATTTCGGAAATTTTTCCAAATTTTAAATTTTGTCGATTGTTGAATTTTATAAATTTTTGCATTTTTCTCGATTTTTTTTTTTTTTTTAATTAACAATATTCAAATTTTGTCCATTTCTTTATTTATGGAACTTTGCAATTTTACAATTTTGGAAAAATGTTCTTTTTTATCGAATTTCGGAAAGTTTCCGAAATTTTTAATTTTTTTCGATTTTTGAATTTTTAGAATTTTTCTCGATTTTTTCATTTCAACAAAAATCACAATATTCCAATTTTGTAGATTTCTTAATTAAGAGAACTTTGTGATTTTGTCGATTTTACAGTTTTTACTATTTTGAAAAAATTTTCTTTTTGTATCAAATTTTCGGAAATTTTACAAAATTTTAATTTTTTTCGATTTTTGAATTTTTTAGAATTTTAGAATTTTTCTCGATTTTTTCATTTCAACAAAAATTACAATTTCCCAATTTTTTAGATTTCTTAATTTAGAGAATTTTGTGATTTTGTCGATTTAATAGTTTTTTACTATTTTGAAAAAATTTAATTTTTTTTATCAAATTTCGGAAATTTTCCGAAATTTTAAATGTTGTCGATTGTTGAATTTTAGGAATTTTTGCATTTGTCTCGATTTTTTTATTTTTAACAAAGTTTGCAATATTCAAATTTTGTCCATTTCTTTATTTAGGGAACTTTGCAATTTAAAAGTTTTCACAGTTTTACAATTTTGAAAAAATTTTCTTTTTTATCGAATTTTGGAAAGCTTACAAAATTTTTAATTTTTTTTGATTTTTGAATTTTTGCATTTTTCTCGATTTTTTCATTTCAACAAAATTACAATTTTCCAATTTTGTAGATTTCTTAATTTAGAGAACTTTGTGATTTTGATTACGATTTTCCAATTTTGTAGATTTCTTAATTTAGAGAACTTTGTGATTTTGTCAATTTTACAGTCTTTACTATTTTGAAAAAATTTTATTTTTTATCAAATATCCGGAAATTTTGCAAAATTTTAATTTTTTTCGATTTTTGAATTTTTGGAATTTTTGCATTTTTCTTGATATTTTTAATTCAACAAAAATTAAAATTTTCCAATTTTGTAGATTTCTTAATTTAGAGAACTTTGCGATTTTACAGTTTTCACAATTGTTACTATTTTGAAAAAATTTAATTTTTTTATCAAATTTTCGGAAATTTTGCAAAATTTTAATTTTTTTCGATTTTTGCATTTTTAGAATTTTTGCATTTTTCTCGATTTTTTTCATTTCAACAAAAATTAAAATTTTCCAATTTTGTAGATTTCTTAATTTAGAGAACTTTGCGATCTTACAGTTTTCACAGTTTTTACTATTTTGAAAAAAATTTCTTTTGTTCGGAAATTTTCCGAAATTTTAAATTTTTTCGATTTTTGAATTTTGGGAATTTTTGCATTTTTCTTGATATTTTTAATTCAAGAAAAATTACAATTTTCCAATTTTGGCGATTTCTTTTTTAAAAGAGCTTTGCGATTTTTTAGTTTTCACAATCTTTACTATATTAAAAAAATTTTTTTTTTGTATCAAATTTTCGGAAATTTTACAAAATTTTAATTTTTTTTGATTTTTGAATTTTTAGAATTTTTGCATTTTTCTCAATTTTTTCATTTCAACAAAAATTACAATTTTCCAATTTTGTAGATTTCTAAATTTAGAGAACTTTGTGATTTTACAGTTTAAACAGTTTTTACTTTTTTAAACAAATTTCCTTTTTTTTTATCAAATTTGGGAAATTTTCCGAAATTTTAAATGTTGTCGATTGTTGAATTTTATGAATTTTTGCATTTTTCTCAATTTTTTTATTTTTAACAAAATTTACAATATTCAAATTTAGACCATTTCTTTATTTAGTGAACTTTGCGATTTTACAGTTTTCACAGTTTTTACTATTTTGAAAAATTTAATTTTTTATCTAATTTCAGAAATTTTCCGAAATTTTAAATTTTGTCGATTGTTGAATTTTAGGAATTTTTGCATTTTTCTCGATTTTTTTATTTATAACAAAATTTGCAATATTCGAATTTTGTCCATTTCTTTATTTAGGGAACTTTGCGATTTAACAGATTTCACAGTTTTTAAAATTTTAAAAAAATTTTCTTTTTTATCGAATTTTGAAAAGCTTCCGAAATCTTTAATTTTCTTTTATTTTTGAATTTTTAGAATTTTTGCATTTTTCTCGATTTTTTCATTTCAACAAAAATTACAATTTTCCAATTTTGTAGATTTCTAAATTTAGAGAACTTTGTGATTTTGTCAATTTTACAGTCTTTACTATTTTGAAAAAATTTTCTTTTTTATCAAATATTCGGAAATTTTGCAAAATTTTAATTTTTTTCGATTTTTAAATTTTTAGAATTTTTGCATTTTTCTCGATTTTTTCATTTCAACAAAAACTACAATTTTCCAATTTTGTAGATTTCTTAATTTAGAGAACTTTGTGATTTTGTCGATTTTACAGTTTTTACTATTTTTAAAAATGTGTTTTTTTTTATCAAATTTTTGGGAAATTTTGCGAAATTTTAATTTTTGTCGATTTTTGGAAATTTTTTAATTTTTCTCGTTTGTTTCGTTTCAACAAAAATTAAAATATTCCTATTTTGTAGATTTCTTAATTTAAAAAACTTTGCGACTTTTCAGTTTTCACAGTTTTTATTATTTTGAAAAAAATTTCTTTTGTTACCAAATTTCGGAAATTTTCCGAAATTTAAAATTTTTTCGATTTTTGAATTTAGGGAATTTTTGCATTTTTCTTGATATTTTTAATTCAACAAATTTTACAATTTTCCAATTTTGTCGATTTCTAAATTTAGAGAATTTGTGATTAAACAGTTTTCACAGTTTTTACTATTTTGAAAAACATTAATTTTTTTATCTAATTTCGGAAATTTTCCGAAATCTTAAATTTTTTCGATTTTTGAATTTTGGGAATTTTTGCATTTTTCTTGATATTTTTAATTCAAGAAAAATTACAATTTTCCAACTTTGGCGATTTCCTTATTAAAGAGCTTTGCGATTTTTAAGTTTTCACAATCTTTACTATTTTGAAAAAATTTAATTTTTTTATCAAATTTCGGAAATTTTCCGAAATTTTAAATTTTGTCGATTGTTGAATTTTAGGAATTTCGGCATTTTTCTCGATTGTTGTATTTATAACAAAATTTATTATATTCAAATTTTGTCCATTTCTTTATTTCGGGAACTTTGCGATTTTACAGTTTTCACAGTTGTTACAATTTTGAAAAAATTTTCTTTTTTATCGAATTTCGCAAAGTTTCCGAAATATTTAATTTTTTAATTTTTGAATTTCTCTCGATATTTTATTTTCAACAAAATTTACAATTTTCCAATTTTGTAGATTTCTAAATTTAGAAAACTTTGTGATTTTGTCGATTTTACAGTTTTTTAATATTTTGAAAAAATTTCGTTTTTTTTTATCAAATTTTTGGGAAATTTTGCGAAATTTTAATTTTTGTCGATTTTCGGAAATTTTTTAATTTTTCTCGTTTGCTTCATTTCAACAAAAATTACAATATTCCTATTTTAAAGATTTCTTAATTTAAAAAACTTTGCGATTCTTAAGTTTTCACAGTTTTTACTATTTTGAAAACAATTTAATTTTTTTTATCAAATTTCGGAAATTTTCTGAAATTTTAAATTTGTTCGATTTTTGAATTTCGGGAATTTTTGCATTTTTCTCGATTTTGTAGAGTTTTTACTATTTTGAAAAAATTTAATTTTGTTATCAAATTTCGGAAATTTTCCGAAATTTTAAAATTTGTCGATTGTTGAATTTTAGGAATTTTTGCATTTTTCTAGATTTTTTTATTTGTAACAAAATTTGCAATATTCAAATTTTGTCCATTTCTTTATTTAGGGAACTTTGCGATTTTACAGTTTTCACAGTTTTTACTATTTTGAAAAACATTAATTTTTTTATCTAATTTCGGAAATTTTAAGAAATTTTAAATTTTTTCGATTTTTGAATTTCTTAAATTTTAAAATTTTTCTCGTTTGTTTCATTTCAACAAAAATTACAATTTTCCAATTTTGTAGATTTCTTAATGTAGAGAACTTTGCGATTTTACAGTTTAAACAGTTTTTACTATTTTGAAAAAAATTTCTTTTGTTATCAAATTTCGGAAATTTTCCGAAATTTTAAATTTTTTCGATTTTTGAATTTGAGGAATTTTAGCATTTTTCTCGATTTTTGTATTTTTAACAAAATTTACAATTTTGACATTTTGTCCATTTCTTCATTTAGGGAATTTTGCGATTTTACAGTTTTCATAGTATTTACAATTTTGAAAAAAATTTCCTTTTGTATCAAATTTTTAAAAATTTTGCAAAAATTTTAATTTTTTTCGATTTTTGAATTTTCAGAATTTTTGCGTTTTTCTCAATTTTCTCATTTCAACAAAAATTACAATTTTCCAATTTTGTAGATTTCTTAATGTAGAGAACTTTGCGATTTTACAGTTTAAACAGTTTTTACTATTTTGAAAAAAATTTCTTTTGTTATCAAATTTCGGAAATTTTCCGAAATTTTAAATTTTTTCGATTGTTGAATTTTAGGAATTTTGGCATTTTAATCGATTTTTTTATTTTTAACAAAATTTACAATATTTAAATTTCGTCCATTTCTTTATTAAGGGAACTTTGCGATTTTACAGTTTTCACAGTTTTTACAATTTTGAAAAAAATTTATTTTTATCGAATTTCGCAAAGTTTCCGAAATTTAAAATTTTTTTTTATTTTTGAATTTTTAGAATTTTTGTTTTTTTCTCGATTTTTTCATTTTAACAAAAATTACAATATTCAAATTTTGTAGATTTCTTAATTTAGGGAACATTGTGATTTTGTCGATTTTACTATTTTGAAAAAATTTTCTTTTTTTATAAAATTTTCGGAAATTTTCCGAACTCTTAAATTTTTTCGATTTTTGAATTTTGGGAATTTTTGTATTTATCTTGATATTTTTAATTTAACAAATTTTACAATATTCCAGTTTTGTAGATTTCTTAATTTAGAGAACTTTGTGATTTTGTCGATTTTACTATTTTGAAAAAATGTTCTTTTTATCGAATTTTGTAAAGCTTCCGAAATTTTTAATTTTTAATTTTTTTTTATTTTTGAATTTTTAGAATTTTTGCATTTTTCTCGATTTTTTCATTTCAACAAAAATTACAATTTTCCAATTTTGTAAATTTCTTAATGTAGAGAACTTTGCGATTTTACGGAAATTTTCCGAAATATTAAATTTTTTCGATTTTTGAATTTAGGGAATTTTAGCATTTTTCTTGATATTTTTAATTCAAGAAAAATTACAATTTTCCATTTTTGGCGATTTCTTAATTTAGAGAACTTTATGATTTTTAAGTTTTCACAATCTTTACTATTTTTAAAAAATTAAATTATTTTTATCAAATTTCGGAAATTTTCCGAAATTTTAAATTTTGTCGGTTGTTGAACTTTAGGAATTTTTGCATTTTTCTCGATTTTTTCATTTCAACAAAAATTACAATATTCCAATTTTGTAGATTTCTTAATTTAGAGACCTTTGTGATTTTGTCGATTTTACTATTTTGAAAATATTTTCTTTTTATATCAAATTTTCGGAAATTTTGCAAAAATTTTAATTTTTTTCGATTTTTGATTTTTTAGAATTTTTGCATTTTTTTCGATTTTTTCATTTCAACAAAAATTACAATTTTCCAATTTTGTAGATTTTTTAATGTAGAGAACTTTGCGATTTTGTCAATTTCGCAGTTTTTACTATTTTGAAAAATTTAATTTTTTTATCTAATTTCGGAAATTTTCCGAAATCTTAAATTTTTTCGATTTTTGAATTTTGGGAATTTTTGCATTTTTCTCAATTTCTTAAATTCAACAAATCTTACAATATTCCAATGTTGTCGATTTCTTTATTGAAAGAATTTTGTGTTTTTGTCGAATTTAAAGTTTTTACTATATTGAAAAAATTGTCTTATTTTATCAAATTTTAGGAAATTTTGCAAAATTTTAAATTTTGTCGATTTTCGGAAATTTTTGAATTTTTCTCGATTTTTTAATTTCAACAAAACTTGCATTATTCCAATTTTGACTTTTTCTTTATTTAGACAACTTTGAGATTTTACAGTTTAAACAGTTTTTCTTTTTTGAAAAAATTGTATTTGTTTATCAAATTTCGGAAATTTTCCGAAATTTTAATTTTTTTCGATTTTGAATTTAGGGAAGTTTAGCATTTTTCATGATATTTTCAATACAACAAAAATTACAATTTTCCATTTTTGGCGATTTCTTAATTTAGAGAACTTTATGATTTTTAAGTTTTCACAGTCTTTACTATTTTACTATTTTGAAAAAATTTTCTTTCTTATCGAATTTCGCAAAGTTTCCGAAATTTTTATTTTTTTTTGATTTTTGAATTTTTAGAATTTTTGCATTTTTCTCGATTTTTTCATTTCAACAAAAATCACAATATTCCAATTTTGTAGATTTCTTAATGTAGAGAACTTTGCGATTTTACAGTTTAAACAGTTTTTAATATTTTGAAAAAATTTCCTTTTTTTTATTAAATTTCGGAAATTTTCCGAAATTTTAAAATTTTCCGATTTTTTAATTTCTTAAATTTTCGAATTTTTCTCGATTTTTTCATTTCAACAAAATTTACAATATTCCATTTTTGAATTAAGGGAATTTTAGCATTTTTCTTGATATTTTTAATTCAACAAAAATTACAATTTTCCAATTTTGGCGATTTCTTTATTTAGAGAGCTTTGCGATTTTTAAGTTTTCACAGTCTTTGCTATTTTGAAAAAATTAAATTTTTTTATCAAATTTCGGAAATTTTTCCAAATTTTAAATTTTGTCGATTGTTGAATTTTATAAATTTTTGCATTTTTCTCGATTTTTTTTTTTTTTTTAATTAACAATATTCAAATTTTGTCCATTTATTTATTTAGGGAACTTTGCGATTTTACAATTTTGGAAAAATGTTCTTTTTTATCGAATTTCGGAAAGTTTCCGAAATTTTTAATTTTTTTCGATTTTTTGAATTTTTAGAATTTTCGCATTTTTCTCGATTTTTTCATTTCAACAAAAATTACAATTTCCCAATTTTTTAGATTTCTTAATTTAGAGAATTTTGTGATTTTGTCGATTTAATAGTTTTTTACTATTTTGAAAAAATTTTCTTTTTTTATCAAATTTCGGAAATTTTAAATTTTTTCGATTTTTGAATTTAGGGAATTTTAGCATTTTTCTTGATATTTTTAATTCAACAAAAATTAAAATTTTCCAATTTTGGCGATTTGTTTATTTGCGATTTTTAAGTTTTCACAGTCTTTACTATTTTGAAAAAATTTAATTTTTTTATCAAATTTCGGAAATTTTCCGAAATTTTAAATGTTGTCGATTGTTGAATTTTAGGAATTTTTGCATTTTTCTCGATTTTTTTATTTTTAACAAAGTTTGCAATATTCAAATTTTGTCCATTTCTTTATTTAGGAAACTTTGCGATTTAAAAGTTTTCACAGTTTTACAATTTTGAAAAAATCTTCTTTTTTATCGAATTTTGGAAAGCTTACAAAATTTTTAATTTTTTTTTATTTTTGAATTTTTGCATTTTTCTCGATTTTTTCATTTCAACAAAAATTACAATTTTCCAATTTTGTAGATTTCTTAATTTAGAGAACTTTGTGATTTTGATTACAATTTTCCAATTTTGTAGATTTCTTAATTTAGAGAACTTTGTGACTTTGTCAATTTTACAGTCTTTACTATTTTGAAAAAATTTTCTTTTTTATCAAATATCCGGAAATTTTGCAAAATTTTAATTTTTTTTCGATTTTTGAATTTTTAGAATTTTTGCATTTTTCTCGATTTTTTCATTTCAACAAAAATTACAATTTTTCAATTTTGTAGATTTCTTAATTAAGAGAAATTTGCGATCTTACAGTTTTCACAGTTTTTACTATTTTGAAAAAAATTTCTTTTGTTCGGAAATTTTCCGAAATTTTAAATTTTTTCGATTTTTGAATTTTGGAATTTTTGCATTTTTCTTGATATTTTTAATTCAAGAAAAATTACAATTTTCCAATTTTGGCGATTTCTTTATTAAAAGAGCTTTGCGATTTTTTAGTTTTAACAATCTTTACTATATTAAAAAATTTTTTTTTTTTTAACAAATTTCGGAAATTTTCCGAAATATTAAAATGCTTCGATTTTTGAATTTCGGGAATTTTTGCATTTTTCTTGATATTTTTATTCAACAATTTTTACAGTTCTCCAATTTTGTCGATTTCTTAATTTGTAGAATTTTGTGATTTTACAGTTTAAACAGTTTTAACTATTTTAAAAAAATTTCCTTTTTTTTTATCAAGATTCGGAAATATAAAGATATTTTAAATTTTTCCGATTTTTGAATTTCTTAAATTTTTTAATTTTTCTCGATTTTTTCAGTTCAACAAAAATTACAATATTCCAATTTTGTATATTTCTTTATTTAAAAAACTTTGCGACTTTTCAATTTTCACAGTTTTAACAATATTGAAAAAGTTTTCTTTTTTTATCGAATTTCAGAAAGCTTCCGAAATTTTTATTTTTTAATTTTTAGAATTTTTGCATTTTTCTCGATTTTTTCATTTTAACAAAAATTACAATTTTCCAATTTTGTAGATTTCTTAATTTAGAAAACTTTGTGATTTTGTCGATTTTACAGTTTTAACTATTTTAAAAAAATTTTCTTTTTATTATAAAATTTTCGGAAATTTTGCAAAATTTTAATTTTTTTCGATTTTTGAATTTTTAGAATTTTTGCATTTTTCTCGATTTTTTTCATTTCAACAAAAATTACAATTTTCCAATTTTGTAGATTTCTTAATTTAGAGAACTTTGCGATTTTACAGTTTTCACAGTTGTAACTATTTTGGAAAAAATTTTTTTTGTTATAAAATTTCGGAAATTTTAAATTTTTTCGATTTTTGAATTAAGGGAATTTTAGCATTTTTCTTGATATTTTTAATTCAACAAAAATTACAATTTTCCAATTTTGGCGATTTCTTTATTTAAAGAGGTTTGCGATTTTTAAGTTTTCACAGTCTTTGCTATTTTGAAAAAATTTAATTTTTTTATCAAATTTCGGAAATTTTTCCAAATTTTAAATTTTGTCGATTTTGAATGTTAGAAATTTTTGCATTTTTCTCAATTTTTTTTTTTTTTTTTAATTAACAATATTCAAATTTTGTCCATTTCTTTATTTAGGGAACTTTGCGATTTTACAATTTTGGAAAAATGTTATTTTTTATCGAATTTCGGAAAGTTTCCGAAATTTTTAATTTTTTTCGATTTTTGAATTTTTAGAATTTTCGCATTTTTCTCGATTTTTTTATTTCAACAAAAATTACAATTTCCCAATTTTTTAGATTTCTTAATTTAGAGAATTTTGTGATTTTGTCGATTTAACAGTTTTTACTATTTTGAAAAAATTTTCTTTTTTTATCAAATTTCGGAAATTTTAAATTTTTTCGATTTTTGAATTTAGGGAATTTTAGCTTTTTTCTTGATATTTTTAATTCAACAAAAATTAAAATTTTCCAATTTTGGCGATTTGTTTATTTGCGATTTTTAAGTTTTCACAGTCTTCACTATTTTGAAAAAATTTAATTTTTTTATCAAATTTCGGAAATTTTCCGAAATTTTAAATGTTGTCGATTGTTGAATTTTAGGAATTTTTGAATTTTTCGCGATTTTTTTATTTTTAACAAAGTTTGCAATATTCAAATTTTGTCCATTTCTTTATTTAGGGAACTTTGCAATTTAAAAGTTTTCACAGTCTTACAATTTTGAAAAAATTTTCTTTTTTATCGAATTTTGGAAGCTTTCCAAAATTTTTTTTTTTTTGATTTTCGAATTTTTGCATTTTTCTTGATTTTTTCATTTAAAAAAAATTACAATTTTCCAATTTTGTAGATTTCTTAATTTGGAGAACTTTGTGATTTTGTCAATTTTACAGTCTTTACTATTTTGAAAAAATTTTCTTTTTTATCAAATATTCGGAAATTTTGCAAAATTTTAACTTTTTTCGATTTTTGAATTTTTAGAATTTTTGCATTTTTCTCGATTTTTTCATTTCAACAAAAATTACAATTTTCCAATTTTATAGATTTCTTAGTTTAGAGAACTTTGCGATTTAACAGTTTTCACAGTTTTTACTATTTTTAAAAACATAAATTTTATATCTAATTTCGGAAATTTTCCGAAATCTTAAGTTTTTTCGATTTTTGAATTTTGGGAATTTTTCAATTTTTCTCGATTTTTTCAGTTCAACAAAAATTACAATATTCCAATTTTGTATATTTTTTTATTTAAAAAACTTTGCGACTTTTCAATTTTCACAGTTTTAACAATATTGAAAGTGTTTTCTTTTTTATCGAATTTCAGAAAGCTTCCGAAATTTTTATTTTTTAATTTTTAGAATTTTTGCATCTTTATCGATTTTTTCATTTCAACAAAAATTACAATTTTCCAATTTTGTAGATTTCTTAATTTAGAAAACTTTGTGATTTTGTCGTTTTTCCGGTTTATTTTTTTTAAAAAAATTTTCTTTTTATTATCAAATTTTCGGAAATTTTGCAAAATTTTAATTTTTTTCGATTTTTGAATTTTTAGAATTTTTGCATTTTTCTCGATTTTTTTCATTTCAACAAAAATTACAATTTTCCAATTTTGTAGATTTCTTAATTTAGAGAACTTTGCGATTTTACAGTTTTCACAGTTGTAACTATTTTGGAAAAAATTTTTTTTGTTATAAAATTTCGGAAATTTTAAATTTTTTCGATTTTTGAATTAAGGGAATTTTAGCATTTTTCTTGATATTTTTAATTCAACAAAAATTACAATTTTCCAATTTTGGCGATTTCTTTATTTAAAGAGGTTTGCGATTTTTAAGTTTTCACAGTCTTTGCTATTTTGAAAAAATTTAATTTTTTTATAAAATTTCGGAAATTTTTCCAAATTTTAAATTTTGTCGATTGTTGAATTTTAGAAATTTTAGCATTTTTCTCGATTTTTTTTTTTTTTTTTAATTAACAATATTCAAATTTTGTCCATTTCTTTATTTAGGGAACTTTGCGATTTTACAGTTTTTACAATTTTGGAAATATGATCTTTTTTATCGAATTTCGGAAAGTTTCCGAAATTTTTAATTTTTTTCGATTTTTGAATTTTTAGAATTTTCGCATTTTTCTCGATTTTTTCATTTCAACAAAAATTACAATTTTCCAATTTTTTACATTTCTTAATTAAGAGAATTTTGTGATTTTGTCGATTTAACAGTTTTTACTATTTTGAAAAAATTTAATTTTTTTATCAAATTTCGGAAATTTTCCGAAATTTTAAATTTTTTCGATTTTTGAATTTTGGGAATTTTTGCATTTTTCTCGATTTTTTTATTTTTAGCAAAATTTGCAATATTCAAATTTTGTCCATTTCTTTATTTAGGGAACTTTGCGATTTAAAAGTTTTCACAGTTTTTACAATTTTGAAAAAATTTTCTTTTTTATCGAATTTTGGAAAGCTTCCGAAATTTTTTTTTTTTTTGATTTTTGAATTTTGCATTTTTCTTGATTTTTTCATTTAAAAAAAAATTACAATTTTCCAATTTTGTAGATTTCTTAATTTAGAGAACTTTGTGATTTTGTCAATTTTACAGTCTTTACTATTTTGAAAAAATTTTCTTTTTATCAAATATTCGGAAATTTTGCAAAATTTTAATTTTTTTCGATTTTTGAATTTTTAGAATTTTTGCATTTTTCTCGATTTTTTCATTTCAACAAAAATTACAATTTTCCAATTTTATAGATTTATTAGTTTAGAGAACTTTGCGATTTAACAGTTTTCACAGTTTTTATTTTTTTTAAAAACATAAATTTTTTTATCTAATTTCGGAAATTTTCCGAAATCTTAAATTTTTTCGATTTTTGAATTTTGGGAATTTTGGGATTTTTTGCATTTTTCTAGATATTTTTAATTCAACAAATTTTTCAATTTGCCAATGTTGTCGATTTCTAAACTTAGAGAAGTTTGTGATTTTGTCGATTTTACAGTTTTAACTATTTTGGAAAAATTATTTTTTTTTATCAAATTTTGGGAAATTTTGCGAAATTTTTATATCTGTCGATTTTCGAAAATTTTTGAATTTTTCTCGTTTGTTTCATTTCAACAAAAATTAGAATATTCCTATTTTGTAGATTTCTTAATTTAAAGAACTTTGCGATTTTTAAGTTTTCACAGCTTTTACTATTTTGAAAACAATTTAATTTTTTTATCAAATTTCGGAAATTTTCCGAAATCTTAAATTTGTTCGATTTTTGAATTTCGGGAATTTTTGCATTTTTCTTGATATTTTTATTCAACAATTTTTACAGTTCTCCAATTTTGTCGATTTCTTAATTTGGAGAACTTTGTGATTTTACAGTTTAAACAGTTTTAACTATTTTAAAAAAATTTCCTTTTTTTTATCAAGTTTCGGAAATTTTAAGATATTTTAAATTTTTCCGATTTTTGAATTTCTTAAATTTTTAAATTTTTCTCGATTTTTTCAGTTCAACAAAAATTACAATATTCCAATTTTGTATATTTCTTTATTTAAAAAACTTTGCGACTTTTCAATTTTCACAGTTTTAACAATATTGAAAATGTTTTCTTTTTTATCGAATTTCAGAAAGCTTCCGAAATTTTTATTTTTTTTTTTGATTTTTTAATTTTTAGAATTTTTGCATTTTTCTCGATTTTTTCATTTTAACAAAAATTACAATTTTCCAATTTTGTAGATTTCTTAATATAGAAAACTTTGTGATTTTGTCGATTTTACAGTTTTACATATTTTAAAAAAAAATTTTCTTTTTTTTATCAAATTTTCGGAAATTTCGCAAAATTTTAATTTTTTTCGATTTTTGAATTTTTAGAATTTTTGCATTTTTCTCGATTTTTTTCATTTCAACAAAACTTACAATTTTCCAATTTTGTAGATTTCTTAATTAAGAGAACTTTGAGATTTTACAGTTTTCACAGTTTTTACTATTTTGGAAAAATTTTCTTTTTTTATCAAATTTTCGGAAATTTTGCAAAATTTTAATTTTTTTCGATTTTTAAATTTTTGAATTTCTTAAATTTTTAAATTTTTCTCGATTTTTTCAGTTCAACAAAAATACAATATTCCAATTTTTTGTATTTCTTTATTTAAAAAACTTTGCGACTTTTCAATTTTCACAATTTTAACAATTTTGAAAAAGTTTTCTTTTTTATCGAATTTCAGAAAGCTTCCGAAATTTTTATTTTTTTTTGATTTTAGAATTTTTGCATTTTTCTCGATTTTTTCATTTCAACAAAAATTACAATTTTCCAATTTTGTAAATTTCTTAATTTAGAAAACTTTGTGATTTTGTCGATTTTACAGTTTTAACTATTTTAAAAAAATTTCCTTTTTTTATCAAATTTTCGGAAATTTTGCAAAATTTTAATTTTTTTCGATTTTTGAATTTTTAGAATTTTTGCACTTTTCTCGATTATTTTCATTTCAACAAAAATTACAATTTTCCAATTTTGTAGATTTCTTAATTTAGAAATTTTAAATTTTTTCGATTTTTGAATTTAGGGAATTTTTGCATTTTTCTTGATATTTTTATTCAACAATTTTTACAGTTCTCCAATTTTGTCGATTTCTTAATTTGGAGAACTTTGCGATTTTACAGTTTAAACAGTTTAAACTATTTTAAAAAATTTCCTTTTTTTTATCCAGTTTCTGAAATTTTAAGAAATTTTAAATTTTTTCGATTTTTGAATTTTTAGAATTTTCGCATTTATCTCGATTTTTTCATTTCAAGAAAAATTACAATTTTCCAATTTTGTGGATTTCTTAGTTTAGAGAACTTTGCGATTTAACAGTTTTCACTGTTTTTACTATTTTGAAAACAATTACATTTTTTTATCAAATTTCGGAAATTTCCCGAAATCTTAAATTTGTTCGATTTTTGAATTAAGGGAATTTTAGCATTTTTCTTGATATTTTTAATTCAACAAAAATTAAAATTTTCCAATTTTGGCGATATGTTTATTTGCGATTTTTAAGTTTTCACAGTCTTTACTATTTTGAAAAAATTTAATTTTTTTATCAAATTTCGGAAATTTTCCGAAATTTTAAATGTTGTCGATTGTTGAATTTTAGGAATTTTTGCATTTTTCTCGATTTTTTTATTTTTAACAAAATTTGCAATATTCAAATTTTGTCCATTTCTTTATTTAGGGAACTTTGCGATTTTACAGTTTTCACAGTTTTTACAATTTTGAAAAAATTTTCTTTTTTATCGAATTTTTGAAAGCTTCCGAAATTTTTAATTTTTTTTGATTTTTTAATTTTTAGAATTTTTGCATTTTTCTCGATTTTTTCACTTCAACAAAAATTACAATTTTCCAATTTTGTAGATTTCTTAATTTAGAAAACTTTGTGATTTTGTCAATTTTACAGTTTTACATATTTTAAAAAAATTTTCTTTTTTTTTATCAAATTTTCGGAAATTTTGCAAAATTTTAATTTCTTTCGATTTTTGAATTTTGTAGAACTCTTGCATTTTTCTCGATTTTTTTCATTTCAGCAAAAATTACAATTTTTCAATTTTGTAGATTTCTTAATTTAGAGAACTTTGCGATTTTACAGTTTTCACAGTTTTTACTATTTTGAAAAAAATTTCTTTTGTTATCAAATTTCGGAAATTTCAAATTATTTCGATTTTTGAATTAAGGGAATTTTAGCATTTTTCTTGATATTTTTAATTCAACAAAAATTACAATTTTCCAATTTTGGCGATTTCTTTATTTAAAGAGCTTTGCGATTTTTAAGTTTTCACAGTCTCTACTATTTTGAAAAAATTTAATTTTTTTATCAAATTTCGGTCATTTTTCCAAATTTTAAATTTTGTCGATTGTTGAATTTTAGGAATTTTTGTATTTTTCTCAATTTTTTTTTTTTTTTTTAATTAACAATATTCAAATTTTGTCCATTTCTTTATTTAGGGAACTTTGCGATTTTACAGTTTTTACAGTTATTACAATTTTGAAAAAATTTTCTTTTTTATCGAATTTTGGAAAGCTTCCGAAATTTTTAATTTTTTTTGATTTAGAATTTTTGCATTTTTCTCGATTTTTTCATTTCAACAAAAATTACAATTTTCCAATTTTGTAGATTTCTTAGTTTAGAGAACTTTGCGATTTAACAGTTTTCACAGTTTTTACTATTTTGAAAAACATTAATTTTTTTATCTAATTTCGGAAATTTTCCGAAATCTTAAATTTTTTCGATTTTTAAATTTTGGGAATTTTGGGAATTTTTGAATTTTTCTAGATATTTTTAATTCATCAAATTTTTCAATTTGCCAATGTAGTCGATTTCTAAACTTAGAGAAGTTTGTGATTTTGTCGATTTTACAGTTTTTACTATTTTGGAAAAATTGTTTTTTTTTAACAAATTTTGGGAAATTTTGCGAAATTTTAATTTTTGTCGATTTTCGGAAATTTTTGAATTTTTCTCGTTTGTTTCATTTCAACATAAATTAAAATATTCCTATTTTGTAGATTTCTTAATTTGAAGAACTTTGCGATTTTACAGTTTTCACAGTTGTTACTATTTTGGAAAAAATTTCTTTTGTTATCAAATTTCGGAAGTTTTCCGAAATTTTAAATTTTTTCGATTTTTGAATTAAGGGATTTTTAGCATTTTTCTTGATATTTTTAATTCAACAAAAATTACAGTTTTCCAATTTTGGCAATTTCTTTATTTAAAGAGCTTTGCGATTTTTAAGTTTTCACAGTCTTTGCTTTTTTGAAAAAATTTAATTTTTTTTATCAAAATTCGGAAATTTTCCGAAATTTTAAATTTTGCCGATTGTTGAATTTTAGGAATTTTTGCATTTTTCTCGATTTTTTTTTTAATTTACAATAATCAAAATTTGTCAATTTCTTTATTTAGGGAACTTTGCGATTTTACAGTTTTCACAGTTTTTACAATTTTGGAAAAATTTTCTTTTTTATCAAATTTCGAAAAATTTCTGAAATTTTTAATTTTTTTTTTGATTTTTTAATTTTTAGAACTTTTGCATTTTTCTCGATTTTTTCATTTCAACAAAAATTACAATTTTCCAATTTTGTAGATTTCTAAATTAAGAGAAGTTTGTGATTTTGTCGATTTAATAGTTTTTACTATTTTGAAAAAATTTTCTTTTCATATCAAATTTCGGAAATGTTCGGAAATTTTTAATTTTTTCGATTTTTGAATTTAGGGAATTTTAGCATTTTTCTTGATATTTTTAATTCAACAAAAATTACAATTTTCCAATTTTGGCGATTTCTTTTTTTAAAGAGCTTTGCGATTTTGAAGTTTTCACAGTCTTTACTATTTTGAAAAAATTTAATTTTTTTATCAAATTTCGGAAATTTTCCGAAATTTTAAATGTTGTCGATTGTTGAATTTTAGGAATTTTTGCATTTTTCTCAATTTTTTTATTTCTACAAAATTTACAATATTTAAAATTTGTCCATTTCTTTATTTAGGGAACTTTGCGATTTTACAGTTTTCATAGTTTTTACAATTTTGGAAAAATTTTATTTTTTATTAATTTTCGGAAAATTTCCGAAATTTTTAATTTTTTTTGATTTTTTAATTTTTAGAATTTTTGCATTTTTCTCGATTTTTTCATTTCAACAAAAATTACAATTTTCCAATTTTGTAGATTTCTAAATTAAGAGAAGTTTGTGATTTTGTCGATTTAATAGTTTTTACTATTTTGAAAAAATTTTCTTTTCATATCAAATTTCGGAAATGTTCGGAAATTTTTAATTTTTTCGATTTTTGAATTTAGGGAATTTTAGCATTTTTCTTGATATTTTTAATTCAACAAAAATTACAATTTTCCAATTTTGGCGATTTCTTTTTTTAAAGAGCTTTGCGATTTTGAAGTTTTCACAGTCTTTACTATTTTGAAAAAATTTAATTTTTTTATCAAATTTCGGAAATTTTCCGAAATTTTAAATGTTGTCGATTGTTGAATTTTAGGAATTTTTGCATTTTTCTCGATTTTTTTATTTTTAACAAAATTTGCAATATTCAAATTTTGTCCATTTCTTTATTTAGGGAACTTTGCGATTTTACAGTTTTCACAGTTTTTACAATTTTGAAAAAATTTTCTTTTTTATCGAATTTTTGAAAGCTTCCGAAATTTTTAATTTTTTTAAATTTTTTTTTATTTTAGAATTTTTGCATTTTTCTCGATTTTTTCATTTCAACAAAAATTACAATTTTCCAATTTTTTAGATTTCTTAATTTAGAGAACTTTGCGATTTTGTCGGTTTTACACTTTTAACTATTTTAAAAAAAATTTCCTTTTTTTATCAAATTTTCGGAAATTTTGCAAAATTTTAATTTTTTTCGATTTTTGAATTTTTAGAATTTTTGCATTTTTCTCGATTTTTTTCATTTCAACAAAAATTACAATTTTCCAATTTTGTAGATTTCTAAATTAAGAGAAGTTTGTGATTTTGTCGATTTAATAGTTTTTACTATTTTGAAAAAAATTTCTTTTGTTATCAAATTTCGGAAATTTCAAATTTTTTCGATTTTTGAATTAAGGGAATTTTAGCATTTTTCTTGATATTTTTAATTCAACGAATTTTACAATTTTCCAATTTTGTCGATTTCTAAATTTAGAGAACTTTGTGATTTTGTCGATTTTACAGTTTTCACTATTTTGGAAATATTGTTTTTTTTTATCAAATTTTGCAAAATTTTAATTTTTGTCGATTTTCGGAAATTTTTGAATTTTTCTCGTTTGTTTCATTTCAACAAAAATTAGAATATTCCTATTTTGTAGATTTCTTAATTTGAAGAACTTTGCGATTTTTAAGTTTTCACAGCTTTTACTATTTTGAAAACAATTTAATTTTTTTATCTAATTTCGGAAATTTTCCGAAATCTTAAGTTTTTTCGATTTTTGAATTTTTTGGGAATTTTTGCATTTTTCTAGATATTTTTAATTCAACAAATTTTTCAATTTGCCAATGTAGTCGATTTCCAAATTTAGAGAAGTTTGTGATTTTGTCGATTATACTGTTTTTACTATATTGAAGAAAGTGTCTTCTTTATTCAATTTCGGAAATTTTCCGAAAATTTAAATTTTTCCGATTTTTGAATTTCTTAAATTTTTCAATTTTTCTCGATTTTTTTAGTTCAACAAAAATTACAATATTCCAATTCTGTATATTTCTTTATTTAAAAAACTTTGCGACTTTTCAATTTTCACAGTTTTAGCAATTTTGAAAAAGTTTTCTTTTTTATCGAATTTCAGAAAGCTTCCGAAATTTTTATTTTTTTTTGATTTTTGAATTTTTAGAATTTTTGCATTTTTCTCGATTTTTTCATTTCAACAAAAATTACAATTTTCCAATTCTGTAGATTTCTTAATTTAGAAAATTTGTGATTTTGTCGGTTTTACACTTTTAACTATTTTAAAAAAAATTTCCTTTTTTTATCAAATTTTCGGAAA
This sequence comes from Drosophila immigrans, assembly GCA_963583835.1. Classification (NCBI taxonomy): domain Eukaryota; kingdom Metazoa; phylum Arthropoda; class Insecta; order Diptera; family Drosophilidae; genus Drosophila; species Drosophila immigrans. Next base: position 253,823 of record CAUZWO010000094.1, on the reverse strand, counting down.
TTTTGCAAAATTTTAATTTTTTTCGATTTTTGAATTTTTAGAATTTTTGCATTTTTCTCGATTTTTTTCATTTCAACAAAAATTACAATTTTCCAATTTTGTAGATTTCTTAATTTAGAAATTTTAAATTTTTTCGATTTTTGAATTTAGGGAATTTTAGCATTTTTCTTGATATTTTTAATTCAACAAAAATTAAAATTTTCCAATTTTGGCGATTTGTTTATTTGCGATTTTTATGTTTTCACAGTCTTTACTATTTTGAAAAAATTTATTTTTTTTATCAAATTTCGGAAATTTTCCGAAATTTTAAATGTTGTCGATTGTTGAATTTTAGGAATTTTTGCATTTTTCTCGATTTTTTTATTTTAAACAAAATTTGCAATATTCAAATTTTGTCCATTTCTTTATTTAGGGAACTTTGCGATTTTACAGTTTTCCCAGTTTTTGCAATTTTGAAAAAATTTTCTTTTTCATCGAATTTTGGAAAGCTTCCGAAATTTTTAATTTTTTTTTATTTTTGAATTTTTGCATTTTTCTCGATTTTTTCATTTCAACAAAAATTACAATTTTCCAATTTTGTAGATTTCTTAATTTAGAGAACTTTGTGATTTTGTCAATTTTACAGTCTTTACTATTTTGAAAAAATTTTCTTTTTTATCAAAATATTCGGAAATTTTGCAAAATTTTAATTTTTTTCGATTTTTGAATTTTTAGAATTTTTGCATTTTTCTCGATTTTTTCATTTCAACAAAAATTACAATTTTCTAATTTTGTAGATTTCTAAATTAAGAGAAGTTTGTGATTTTGTCGATTTAACAGTTTTTACTATTTTGAAAAAATGATCTTTTTTTATCAAATTTTGTGAAATTTTTCGAAATTTTAATTTTTTTCGATTTTTGAATTTTTAGAATTATTGCATTTTTCTCAATTTTTTCATTTCAACAAAAATTACAATTTTCCAATTTTGTAGATTTCTTAATTAAGAGAACTTTGCGATCTCACAGTTTTCACAGATTTTACTATTTTGAAAAAAAATTTCTTTTGTTCGGAAATTTTCCGAAATTTTAAATTTTTTCGATTTTTGAATTTTGGGAATTTTTTCATTTTTCTTGACATTTTTAATTCAACAAATTTTACAAGTTTCCAATTTTGTCGATTTCTAAATTTAGAGAACTTTGTGATTTTGTCGATTTTACAGTTTTTACTATTTTGGAAAAATTGTTTTGTTTCGGAAATTTTAAGAAATTTTAAATTTTTTCGATTTTGAATTTTTAGAATTTTCGAAGTTATCTCGATTTTTTCATTTCAAGAAAAATTACAATTTTCCAATTTTGTAGATTTCTTAGTTTAGAGAACTTTGCGATTTAACAGTTTTCACAGTTTTTACTATTTTGAAAAACATTAATTTTTTTATCTAATTTCGGAAATTTTCCGAAAAAATTTTCTTTTTTATCAAATTTCGGAAATTTTCCGAAATCTTACATTTTTTCGATTTTTGAATATTAGGAATTTTTGCATGTATCTTGATATATTTAATTCAACAAATTTTACAAAATTCCAATGTTGTCGATTTCTGAATTAAAAGAAGTTTGTGATTTTGTCGATTATACAGTTTTTACTATTTTGAAAAAATTTTCTTTTTTTTATCAAATTTCGGAAATTTTAAATTTTTTCGATTTTTGAATTTAGGGAATTTTAGCATTTTTCTTGATATTTTTAATTCAACAAAAATTAAAATTTTCCAATTTTGGCGATTTGTTTATTTGCGATTTTTATGTTTTCACAGTCTTCACAATTTTGAAAAAATTTAATTTTTTTATCAAATTTCGGAAATTCTCCAAAATTTTAAATGTTGTCGATTGTTGAATTTTAGGAATTTTTGAATTTTTCTCGATTTTTTTATTTTTAACAAAGTTTGCAATATTCAAATTTTGTCCATTTCTTTATTTAGGGAACTTTGCGATTTTACAGTTTTCACAGATATTACAATTTTGGAAAAATTTTCTTTTTTATCAAATTTCGAAAAATTTCCGAAATTTTTAATTTTTTTTTGATTTTTTAATTTTTAGAATTTTTGCATTTTTCTCGATTTTTTCATTTCAACAAAAATTACAATTTTCCAATTTTGTAGATTTCAGAATTTAGAAAACTTTGTGATTTTGTCGATTTTACAGTTTTAACTATTTTGGAAAAATTTTCTTTTTATTATCAAATTTTCGGAAATTTTGCAAAATTTTCTCGATTTTTTTTCATTTCAACAAAAATTACAATTTTCCAATTTTGTAGATTTCTTAATTTAGAGAACTTTGCGATTTTACAGTTTTCACAGTTGTAACTATTTTGGAAAAAATTTTTTTTGTTATAAAATTTCGGAAATTTTAAATTTTTTCGATTTTTGAATTAAGGGAATTTTAGCATTTTTCTTGATATTTTTAATTCAACAAAAATTACAATTTTCCAATTTTGGCGATTTCTTTACTTAAAGAGGTTTGCGATTTTTAAGTTTTCACAGTCTTTGCTATTTTGAAAAAATTTAATTTTTTTATCAAATTTCGGAAATTTTTCCAAATTTTAAATTTTGTCGATTGTTGAATTTTAGAAATTTTTGCATTTTTCTCGATTTTTTTTTTTTTTTTTTAATTAACAATATTCAAATTTTGTCAATTTCTTTATTTAGGGAACTTTGCGATTTTACAGTTTTTACAATTTTGGAAAAATGTGTTTTTTTATCGAATTTCGGAAAGTTTCCGAAATTTTTAATTTTTTTCGATTTTTGAATTTTTAGAATTTTCGCATTTTTCTCGATTTTTTCATTTCAACAAAAATTACAATTTTCCAATTTTTTAGATTTCTTAATTTAGAGAATTTTGTGATTTTGTCGATTTAACAGTTTTTACTATTTTGAAAAAATTTAATTTTTTTATCAAATTTCGGAAATTTTGCAAAATTTTAATTTTTTTCGATTTTTGAATTTTTAGAATTTTTGCATTTTTCTCGATTTTTTTCATTTTAACAAAAATTACAATTTTCCAATTTTGTAGATTTCTTAATTTAGAAAACTTTGTGATTTTGTCGATTTGACAGTTTTAACTATTTTGGAAAAATTTTCTTTTTTTATCAAATTTTCGGAAATTTTGCAAAATTTTAATTTTTTTCGATTTTTAAATTTTTAGAATTTTTGCATTTTTCTCGATTTTTTTCATTTCAACAAAAATTACAATTTTCCAATTTTGTAGATTTCTTAATTTAGAGAACTTTGCGATTTTACAGTTTTCGCAGTTGTTACTATTTTGGTAAAAATTTCTTTTGTTATCAAATTTCGGAAATTTTTAATTTTTTCGATTTTTGAATTTAGGGAATTTTAGCATTTTTCTTGATATTTTTAATTCAACGAATTTTACAATTTTCCAATTTTGTCGATTTCTAAATTTAGAGAACTTTGTGATTTTGTCGATTTTACAGTTTTCACTATTTTGGAAAAATTGTTTTTTTTTATCAAATTTTGCGAAATTTTAATTTTTGTCGATTTTCGGAAATTTTTGTATTTTTCTCGTTTGTTTCATTTCAACAAAAATTAGAATATTCCTATTATGTAGATTTCTTAATTTAAAGAACTTTGCGATTTTTAAGTTTTCAAAGCTTTTACTATTTTGAAAACAATTTAATTTTTTTATCTAATTTCGGAAATTTTCCGAAATCTTAAGTTTTTTCGATTTTTGAATTTTTTGGGAATTTTGGGAATTTTTGCATTTTTCTAGATATTTTTAATTCAACAAATTTTTCAATTTGGCAATGTAGTCGATTTCCAAATTTAGAGAAGTTTGTGATTTTGTCGATTATACTGTTTTTACTATTTTGAAGAAAGTGTCTTCTTTATTCAATTTCGGAAATTTTCCGAAAATTTAAATTTTTCAGATTTTTGAATTTCTTAAATTTTTAAATTTTTCTCGATTTTTTCAGTTCAACAAAAATTACAATATTCCAATTTTATATATTTCTTTATTTAAAAAACTTTGCGACTTTTCAATTTTCACAATTTTAACAATTTTGAAAATGTTTTCTTTTTTATCGAATTTCAGAAAGCTTCCGAAATTTTTATTTTTTTTTGATTTTTGAATTTTTAGAATTTTTGCATTTTTCTCGATTTTTTCATTTCAACAAAAATTACAATTTTCCAATTTTGTAGATTTCTTAATTAAGAGAACTTTGTGATTTTGTCGATTTTTAAGTTTTAACTATTTTGAAAAAATTTTCTTTTTTATCAAAATATTCGGAAATTTTGCAAAATTTTATTTTTTTTTGATTTTTGAATTTTTAGAATTTTTGCATTTTTCTCGATTTTTTCATTTCAACAAAAATTACAATTTTCCAATTTTGTAGATTTCTTAATTTAGAGAACTTTGTGATATTGTCAATTTTACAGTCTTTACTATTTTGAAAAAATTTTCTTTTTTATCAAAATATTCGGAAATTTTGCAAAATTTTAATTTTTTTCGATTTTTGAATTTTTAGAATTTTTGCATTTTTCTCGATTTTTTTATTTCAACAAAAATTACAATTTTCCAATTTTGTAGATTTCTAAATTAAGAGAAGTTTGTGATTTTGTCGATTTAACAGTTTTTACTATTTTGAAAAAATTATCTTTTTTTATCAAATTTTGTGAAATTTTTCGAAATTTTAATTTTTTTCGATTTTTGAATTTTTAGAATTATTGCATTTTTCTCGATTTTTTCATTTCAACAAAAATTACAATTTTCCAATTTTTTAGATTTCTTAATTAAGAGAACTTTGCGATCTCACAGTTTTCACAGATTTTACTATTTTGAAAAAAAATTTCTTTTGTTCGGAAATTTTCCGAAATTTTAAATTTTTTCGATTTTTGAATTTTGGGAATTTTTTCATTTTTCTTGACATTTTTAATTCAACAAATTTTACAAGTTTCCAATTTTGTCGATTTCTAAATTTAGAGAACTTTGTGATTTTGTCGATTTTACAGTTTTTACTATTTTGGAAAAATTGTTTTGTTTCGGAAATTTTAAATTTTTTCGATTTTGAATTTTTAGAATTTTTGAATTTATCTCGATTTTTTCATTTCAAGAAAAATTACAACTTTCCAATTTTGTAGATTTCTTAGTTTAGAGAACTTTGCGATTTAACAGTTTTCACAGTTTTTACTATTTTGAAAAACATTAATTTTTTTATCTAATTTCGGAAATTTTCCGAACAAATTTTCTTTTTTATCAAATTTCGGAAATTTTCCGAAATCTTACATTTTTCGATTTTTGAATATTAGGAATTTTTGCATGTATCTTGATATATTTAATTCAACAAATTTTACAAAATTCCAATGTTGTCGATTTCTGAATTAAAAGAAGTTTGTGATTTTGTCGATTATACAGTTTTTACTATTTTGAAAAAATTTTCTTTTTTTATCAAATTTCGGAAATTTTAAATTTTTTCGATTTTTGAATTTAGGGAATTTTAGCATTTTTCTTGATATTTTTAATTCAACAAAAATTAAAATTTTCCAATTTTGGCGATTTGTTTATTTGCGATTTTTATGTTTTCACAGTCTTCACAATTTTGAAAAAATTTAATTTTTTTATCAAATTTCGGAAATTCTCCGAAATTTTAAATGTTGTCGATTGTTGAATTTTAGGAATTTTTGAATTTTTCTCGATTTTTTTATTTTTAACAAAATTTACAATTTTCACATTTTGTCCATTTCTTTATTTAGGGAACTTTGCAATTTAAAAGTTTTCACAGTTTTACAAATTTGAAAAAATTTTCTTTTTTATCGAATTTTGGAAGCTTTCCAAATTTTTTTTTTTTTTGATTTTTGAATTTTTGCATTTTTCTTGATTTTTTCATTTAAAAAAAAATTACAATTTTCCAATTTTGTAGATTTCTTAATTAAGAAAACTTTGTGATTTTGTCAATTTTACAGTCTTTACTATTTTGAAAAAATTTTCTTTTTTATCAAATATTCGGAAATTTTGCAAAATTTTAACTTTTTTCGATTTTTGAATTTTTAGAATTTTTGCATTTTTCTCGATTTTTTCATTTCAACAAAAATTACAATTTTCCAATTTTATAGATTTCTTAGTTTAGAGAACTTTGCGATTTAACAGTTTTCACATTTTTTACTATTTTTAAAAACATAAATTTTTTTATCTAATTTCGGAAATTTTCCGAAATCTTAAATTTTTTCGATTTTTGAATTTTGGGAATTTTTGCATTTTTCTAGATATTTTTAATTCAACAAATTTTTCAATTTGCCAATGTAGTCGATTTCTAAACTTAGAGAAGTTTGTGATTTTGTCGATTTTACAGTTTTTACTATTTTGCAAAAATAATTTTTTTTTTATCAAATTTTGGGAAATTTTGCGAAATTTTTATATCTGTCGATTTTCGGAAATTTTTGAATTTTTCTCGTTTGTTTCATTTCAACAAAATTTAGAATATTCCTATTTTGTAGATATCTTAATTTAAAGAACTTTGCGATTTTTAAGTTTTCACAGCTTTATCTATTTTGAAAACAATTTAATTTTTTTATCTAATTTCGGAAATTTTCCGAAATCTTAAATTTGTTCGATTTTTGAATTTCGGGAATTTTTGCATTTTTCTTGATATTTTTATTCAACAATTTTTACAGTTCTCCAATTTTGTCGATTTCTTAATTTGGAGAACTTTGTGATTTTACAGTTTAAACATTTTTAACTATTTTAAAAAAATTTCCTTTTTTTTATTAAGATTCGATTTTAAGATATTTTAAATTTTTCCGATTTTTGAATTTCTTAAATTTTTCAATTTTTCTCGATTTTTTCAGTTCAACAAAAATTACAATATTCCAATTTTGTATATTTCTTTATTTAAAAAACTTTGCGACTTTTCAATTTTCACAGTTTTAACAATATTGAAAATGTTTTCTTTTTTTTCGAATTTCAGAAAGCTTCCGAAATTTTTATTTTTTAATTTTTAGAATTTTTGCATCTTTCTCGATTTTTTCATTTTAACAAAAATTACAATTTTCCAATTTTGTAGATTTCTTAATTTAGAAAACTTTGTGATTTTGTCGATTTTACAGTTTTGACTATTTTAAAAAAATTTTCTTTTTATTATCAAATTTTCGGAAATTTTGCAAAATTTTATTTTTTTTCGATTTTTGAATTTTTAGAATTTTAGCATTTTTCTCGATTTTTTTCATTTCAACAAAAATTACAATTTTCCAATTTTGTAGATTTCTTAATTTAGAGAACTTTGCGATTTTACAGTTTTCACAGTTGTAACTATTTTGGAAAAAATTTTTTTTGTTATAAAATTTCGGAAATTTTAAATTTTTTCGATTTTTGAATTTAGGGAATTTTAGCATTTTTCTTGATATTTTTAATTCAACAAAAATTACAATTTTCCAATTTTGGCGATTTCTTTATTTAAAGAGGTTTGCGATTTTTAAGTTTTCACAGTCTTTGCTATTTTGAAAAAATTTAATTTTTTTATAAAATTTCGGAAATTTTTCCAAATTTTAAATTTTGTCGATTGTTGAATTTTAGAAATTTTTGCATTTTTCTCGATTTTTTTTTTTTTTTTTTAATTAACAATATTCAAATTTTGTCCATTTCTTTATTTAGGGAACTTTGCGATTTTACAGTTTTCACAGTTTTTACAATTTTGAAAAAATTTACTTTTTTATCGAATTTTGGAAAGCTTCCGAAATTTTTTTTTTTTTTTTATTTTTGAATTTTTGCATTTTTCTTGATTTTTTCATTTAAAAAAAAATTACAATTTTCCAATTTTGTAGATTTCTTAATTTAGAGAACTTTGCGATTTTACAGTTTTCACAGTTTTTACTATTTTGAAAAAAATTGCTTTTGTTATCTAATTTAGGAAATTTAAAATTTTTTCGATTTTTGAATTAAGGGAATTTAGGGAATTTTTGCATTTTTCTTGATATTTTTAATTCAACAAATTTTTCAATTTGCCAATGTAGTCGATTTCTAAACTTAGAGAAATTTGTGATTTTGTCGATTTTACAGTTTTTACTATTTTGGAAAAATTGTTTTTTTTTTTTCAAATTTTGGGAAATTTTGCGAAATTTTAATTTTTGTCGATTTTCGGAAATTTTTGAATTTTTCTCGTTTGTTTCATTTCAACAAAAATTAGAATATTCCTATTTTGTAGATTTCTTAATTTAAAGAACTTTACGATTTTACAGTTTTCACAGTTGTTACTATTTTGGAAAAAATTTCTTTTGTTATCAAATTTCGGAAGTTTTCCGAAATTTTAAATTTTTTCGATTTTTGAATTAAGGGAATTTTAGCATTTTTCTTGATATTTTTAATTCAACAAAAATTACAATTTTCCAATTTTGGCGATTTCTTTATTTAAAGAGCTTTGCGATTTTTAAGTTTTCACAGTCTTTACTATTTTGAAAAAATTCAATTTTTTTATCAAATTTCGGAAATTTTCCGAAATTTTAAATTTTGTCGATTGTTGAATTTTAGGAATTTTTGCATTTTTCTCAATTTTTTTATTTTAACAAAATTTACAATATTCAAAATTTGTCAATTTCTTTATTTAGGGAACTTTGCGATTTTACAGTTTTCACAGATATTACAATTTTGGAAAAATTTTCTTTTTTATCAAATTTCGAAAAATTTCCGAAATTTTTAATTTTTTTTGATTTTTTAATTTTTAGAATTTTTGCATTTTTCTCGATTTTTTCATTTCAACAAAAATTACAATTTTCCAATTTTGTAGATTTCAGAATTTAGAAAACTTTGTGATTTTGTCGATTTTACAGTTTTAACTATTTTGGAAAAATTTTCTTTTTATTATCAAATTTTCGGAAATTTTGCAAAATTTTCTCGATTTTTTTTCATTTCAACAAAAATTACAATTTTCCAATTTTGTAGATTTCTTAATTTAGAGAACTTTGCGATTTTACAGTTTTCACAGTTGTAACTATTTTGGAAAAAAATTTTTTTGTTATAAAATTTCGGAAATTTTAAATTTTTTCGATTTTTGAATTAAGGGAATTTTAGCATTTTTCTTGATATTTTTAATTCAACAAAAATTACAATTTTCCAATTTTGGCGATTTCTTTACTTAAAGAGGTTTGCGATTTTTAAGTTTTCACAGTCTTTGCTATTTTGAAAAAATTTAATTTTTTTATCAAATTTCGGAAATTTTTCCAAATTTTAAATTTTGTCGATTGTTGAATTTTAGAAATTTTTTGCATTTTTCTCGATTTTTTTTTTTTTTTTTTAATTAACAATATTCAAATTTTGTCCATTTCTTTATTTAGGGAACTTTGCGATTTTACAGTTTTTACAATTTTGGAAAAATGTGTTTTTTTATCGAATTTCGGAAAGTTTCCGAAATTTTTAATTTTTTTCGATTTTTGAATTTTTAGAATTTTCGCATTTTTCTCGATTTTTTCATTTCAACAAAAATTACAATTTTCCAATTTTTTAGATTTCTTAATTTAGAGAATTTTGTGATTTTGTCGATTTAACAGTTTTTACTATTTTGAAAAAATTTAATTTTTTTATCAAATTTCGGAAATTTTGCAAAATTTTAATTTTTTTCGATTTTTGAATTTTTAGAATTTTTGCATTTTTCTCGATTTTTTTCATTTCAACAAAAATTACAATTTTCCAATTTTGTAGATTTCTTAATTTAGAAAACTTTGTGATTTTGTCGATTTGACAGTTTTAACTATTTTGGAAAAATTTTCTTTTTTTATCAAATTTTCGGAAATTTTGCAATATTTTAATTTTTTTCGATTTTTAAATTTTTAGAATTTTTGCATTTTTCTCGATTTTTTTCATTTCAACAAAAATTACAATTTTCCAATTTTGTAGATTTCTTAATTTAGAGAACTTTGCGATTTTACAGTTTTCGCAGTTGTTACTATTTTGGTAAAAATTTCTTTTGTTATCAAATTTCGGAAATTTTTAATTTTTTCGATTTTTGAATTTAGGGAATTTTAGCATTTTTCTTGATATTTTTAATTCAACGAATTTTACAATTTTCCAATTTTGTCGATTTCTAAATTTAGAGAACTTTGTGATTTTGTCGATTTTACAGTTTTCACTATTTTGGAAAAATTGTTTTTTTTTATCAAATTTTGCGAAATTTTAATTTTTGTCGATTTTCGGAAATTTTTGTATTTTTCTCGTTTGTTTCATTTCAACAAAAATTAGAATATTCCTATTATGTAGATTTCTTAATTTAAAGAACATTGCGATTTTTAAGTTTTCACAGCTTTTACTATTTTGAAAACAATTTAATTTTTTTATCTAATTTCGGAAATTTTCCGAAATCTTAAGTTTTTTCGATTTTTGAATTTTTTGGGAATTTTGGGAATTTTTGCATTTTTCTAGATATTTTTAATTCAACAAATTTTTCAATTTGGCAATGTAGTCGATTTCCAAATTTAGAGAAGTTTGTGATTTTGTCGATTATACTGTTTTTACTATTTTGAAGAAAGTGTCTTCTTTATTCAATTTCGGAAATTTTCCGAAAATTTAAATTTTTCAGATTTTTGAATTTCTTAAATTTTTAAATTTTTCTCGATTTTTTCAGTTCAACAAAAATTACAATATTCCAATTTCATATATTTCTTTATTTAAAAAACTTTGCGACTTTTCAATTTTCACAATTTTAACAATTTTGAAAAAGTTTTCTTTTTTATCGAATTTCAGAAAGCTTCCGAAATTTTTATTTTTTTTTGATTTTTGAATTTTTAGAATTTTTGCATTTTTCTCGATTTTTTCATTTCAACAAAAATTACAATTTTCCAATTTTGTAAATTTCTTAATTTAGAAAACTTTGTGATTTTGTCGATTTTACAGTTTTAACTATTTTAAAAAAATTTCCTTTTTTTTTATCAAATTTTCGGAAATTTTGCAAAATTTTAATTTTTTTCGATTTTTGAATTTTTAGAATTTTTGCATTTTTCTCGATTTTTTTCATTTCAACAAAAATTACAATTTTCCAATTTTGTAGATTTCTTAATTTAGAAATTTTAGATTTTTTCGATTTTTGAATTTAGGGAATTTTAGCATTTTTCTTGATTTTTTTTTAATTCAAGAAAAATTACAATATTCCAACTTTGGCGATTTCTTTATTAAAAGAGCTTTGCGATTTTTAAGTTTTCACAATCTTTACTATTTTTTGATCAAATTTCGGAAATTTTTCCAAATTTTAAATTTTGTCGATTGTTGAATTTTAGGATTTTTTGCATTTTTCTCGATTTTTTTTTTTTTACAAAATTTACAATATTCAATATTTGTCAATTTCTTTATTTAGGGACTTTTGCGATTTTACAGTTTTCACAGTTTTTACAATTTTGGAAAAATTTTCTTTTTTATCAAATTTCGAAAAATTTCCGAAATTTTTAATTTTTTTTGATTTTTGAATTTTTAGAATTTTTGCATTTTTCTCGATTTTTTCATTTCAACAAAAATTACAATTTTCCAATTTTGTAGATTTCTAAATTAAGAGAAGTTTGTGATTTTGTCGACTTAACAGTTTTTACTATTTTGAAAAAATTATCTTTTTTTATCAAATTTTGTGAAATTTTTCGAAATTTTAATTTTTGTCGATTTTCGCAAATTTTTGAATTTTTCTCGTTTGTTTCATTTCAACAAAAATAAGAATATTCTTATTTTGTAGATTTCTTAATTTAAAGAACTTTGCGATTTTTAAGTTTTCACAGCTTTTACTATTTTGAAAACAATTTAATTTTTTTTATCAAATTTCGGAAATTTTCCGAAATCTTAAATTTGTTCGATTTTTGAATTTCGGGAATTTTTGCATTTTTCTTGATATTTTTATTCAACAATTTTTACAGTTCTCCAATTTTGTCGATTTCTTAATTTGGAGAACTTTGCGATTTTACAGTTTAAACAGTTTAAACTATTTTAAAAAAATTTCCTTTTTTTTATCAAGTTTCTGAAATTTTAAGAAATTTAAAATTTTTTCGATTTTTGAATTTTTAGAATTTTCGCATTTATCTCGATTTTTTCATTTCAAGAAAAATTACAATTTTCCAATTTTGTGGATTTCTTAGTTTAGAGAACTTTGCGATTTAACAGTTTTCACTGTTTTTACTATTTTGATAACAATTAAATTTTTTTATCAAATTTCGGAAATTTTCCGAAATCTTAAATTTGTTCGATTTTTGAATTTCGGGAATTTTTGCATTTTTCTTGATATTTTTATTCAACAATTTTTACAGTTCTCCAATTTTGTAGATTTCTTAATTTAGAAATTTTAAATTTGTTCGATTTTTGAATTAAGGGAATTTTAGCATTTTTCTTGATATTTTTAATTCAACAAAAATTAAAATTTTCCAATTTTGGCGATATGTTTATTTGCGATTTTTAAGTTTTCACAGTCTTTACTATTTTGAAAAAATTTAATTTTTTTATCAAATTTCGGAAATTTTCCGAAATTTTAAATGTTGTCGATTGTTGAATTTTAGGAATTTTTGCATTTTTCTCGATTTTTTTATTTATAACAAAATTTGCAATATTCAAATTTTGTCCATTTCTTTATTTAGGGAACTTTGCGATTTTACAGTTTTCACAGTTTTTACAATTTTGAAAAAATTTTCTTTTTTATCGAATTTTTGAAAGCTTCCGAAATTTTTAATTTTTTTTTATTTTTTAATTTTTAGAATTTTTGCATTTTTCTCGATTTTTTCATTTCAACAAAAATTACAATTTTCCAATTTTGTAGATTTCTTAATTTAGAAAACTTTGTGATTTTGTCGATTTTACAGTTTTACATATTTTAAAAAAATTTTCTTTTTTTTATCAAATTTTCGGAAATTTTGCAAAATTTTAATTTTTTTCGATTTTTGAATTTTGTAGAATTCTTGCATTTTTCTCGATTTTTTTCATTTCAGCAAAAAGTATAATTTTTCAATTTTGTAGATTTCTTAATTTAGAGAACTTTGCGATTTTACAGTTTTCACAGTTTTTACTATTTTGAAAAAAATTTCTTTTGTTATCAAATTTCGGAAATTTAAAATTTTTTCGATTTTTGAATTAAGGGAATTTTAGCATTTTTCTTGATATTTTTAATTCAACAAAAATTACAATTTTCCAATTTTGGCGATTTCTTTATTTAAAGAGCTTTGCGATTTTTAAGTTTTCACAGTCTCTACTATTTTGAAAAAATTTAATTTTTTTATCAAATTTCGGTAATTTTTCCAAATTTTAAATTTTGTCGATTGTTGAATTTTAGGAATTTTTGTATTTTTCTCAATTTTTTTTTTTTTTTTAATTAACAATATTCAAATTTTGTCCATTTCTTTATTTAGGGAACTTTGCGATTTTGCAGTTTTTACAGTTTTTACAATTTTGAAAAAATTTTCTTTCTTATCGAATTTTGGAAAGCTTCCGAAATTTTTAATTTTTTTTGATTTTTGAATTTTTGCATTTTTCTCAATTTTTTCATTTCAACAAAAATTACAATTTTCCAATTTTGTAGATTTCTTAGTTTAGAGAACTTTGCGATTTAACAGTTTTCACAGTTTTTACTATTTTGAAAAACATTAATTTTTTTATCTAATTTCGGAAATTTTCCGAAATCTTAAATTTTTTCGATTTTTAAATTTTTGGAATTTTGGGAATTTTTGCATTTTTCTAGATATTTTTAATTCAACAAATTTTTCAATTTGCCAATGTAGTCGATTTCTAAACTTAGAGAAGTTTGTGATTTTGTCGATTTTACAGTTTTTACTATTTTGGAAAAATTGTTTTTTTTTATCAAATATTGGGAAATTTTGCGAAATTTTAATTTTTGTCGATTTTCGGAAATTTTTGAATTTCTCTCGTTTGTTTCATTTCAACAAAAATTAAAAAATTCCTATTTTGAAGATTTCTTAATTTGAAGAACTTTGCGATTTTACAGTTTTCACAGTTGTTACTATTTTGGAAAAAATTTCTTTTGTTATCAAATTTCGGAAGTTTTCCGAAATTTTAAATTTTTTCGATTTTTGAATTAAGGGAATTTTAGCATTTTTCTTGATATTTTTAATTCAACAAAAATTACAATTTTCCAATTTTGGCGATTTCTTTATTTAAAGAGCTTTGCGATTTTTAAGTTTTCACAGTCTTTGCTTTTTTGAAAAAATTTAATTTTTTTTATCAAATTTCGGAAATTTTCCGAAATTTTAAATTTTGCCGATTGTTGAATTTTAGGAATTTTTGCATTTTTCTCGATTTTTTTTTTAAATTTACAATAATCAAAATTTGTCAATTTCTTTATTTAGGGAACTTTGCGATTTTACAGTTTTCACAGTTTTTACAATTTTGGAAAAATTTCTGAAATTTTTAATTTTTTTTTTGATTTTTGAATTTTTAGAATTTTTGCATTTTTCTCGATATTTTCATTTCAACAAAAATTACAATTTTCCAATTTTGTAGATTTCTTAATTAAGAGAAGTTTGTGATTTTGTCGATTTAATAGTTTTTACTATTTTGAAAAAATTTTCTTTTTTTATCAAATTTCGGAAATGTTCGGAAATTTTTAATTTTTTCGATTTTTGAATTTAGGGAATTTTAGCATTTTTCTTGATATTTTTAATTCAACAAAAATTACAATTTTCCAATTTTGGCGATTTCTTTTTTTAAAGAGCTTTGCGATTTTGAAGTTTTCACAGTCTTTACTATTTTGAAAAAATTTAATTTTTTATCAAATTTCGGAAATTTTCCGAAATTTTAAATTTTGTCGATTGTTGAATTTTAGGAATTTTCGCATTTTTCTCAATTTTTTTATTTTAACAAAATTTGTCAATTTCTTTATTTAGGGAACTTTGCGATTTTACAGTTTTCACAGTTATTACAATTTTGGAAAATTTTTCTTTTTTATCAAATTTCGAAAAAATTCTGAAATTTTTAATTTTTTTTGATTTTTTAAATTTTAGAATTTTTGCATTTTTCTCAATTTTTTCATTTCAACAAAATTTACAATTTTCCAATTTTGTAGATTTCTTAATTTAGAGAACTTTGCGATTTTACAGTTTTCACAGTTTTTACTATTTTGGTAAAAATTTCTTTTGTTATCAAATTTCGGAAATTTTCAATTATTTCGACTTTTGAATTTTGGGAATTTTTGCATTTTTCTCGATATTTTCATTTCAACAAAAATTACAATTTTCCAATTTTGTAGATTTCCAAATTTAGAGAAGTTTGTGATTTTGTCGATTATACTGTTTTTACTATTTTGAAGAAAGTGTCTTCTTTATTCAATTTCGGAAATTTTCCGAAAATTTAAATTTTTCCGATTTTTTAATTTCTTAAATTTTTAAATTTTTCTCGATTTTTTTAGTTCAACAAAAATTACAATATTCCAATTCTGTATATTTCTTTATTTAAAAAACTTGGCGACTTTTCAATTTTCACAGTTTTAACAATTTTGAAAAAGTTTTCTTTTTTATCGAATTTCAGAAAGCTTCCGAAATTTTTATTTTTTTTTGATTTTTGAATTTTTAGAATTTTTGCATTTTTCTCGATTTTTTCATTTCAACAAAAATTACAATTTTCCAATTTTGTAGATTTCTTAATTTAGAAAATTTGTGATTTTGTCGATTTTACAGTTTTAACTATTTTAAAAAAAATTTCCTTTTTTTATCAAATTTTCGGAAATTTTGCAAAATTTTAATTTTTTTCGATTTTTGAATTTTTAGAATTTTTGCATTTTTCTCAATTTTTTTCATTTCAACAAAAATTACAATTTTCCAATTTTGTAGATTTCTTAATTTAGAAATTTTAAATTTTTTCGATTTTTGAATTTAGGGAATTTTAGCATTTTTCTTGATATTTTTAATTCAACAAAAATTAAAATTTTCCAATATTGGCGATTTGTTTATTTGCGATTTTTAAGTTTTCACAGTCTTTACTATTTTGAAAAAATTTATTTTTTTTATCAAATTTCGGAAATTTTCCGAAATTTTAAATGTTGTCGATTGTTGAATTTTAGGAATTTTTGCATTTTTCTCGATTTTTTTATTTTAAACAAAATTTGCAATATTAAAATTTTGTCCATTTCTTTATTTAGGGAACTTTGCGATTTTACAGTTTTCCCAGTTTTTGCAATTTTGAAAAAATTTTCTTTTTTATCGAATTTTGGAAAGCTTCCGAAATTTTTAATTTTTTTTGATTTTTGAATTTTTGCATTTTTCTCGATTTTTTCATTTCAACAAAAATTACAATTTTCCAATTTTGTAGATTTCTTAATTTAGAGAACTTTGTGATTTTGTCAATTTTACAGTCTTTACTATTTTGAAAAAATTTTCTTTTTTATCAAAATATTCGGAAATTTTGCAAAATTTTAGTTTTTTTCGATTTTTGAATTTTTAGAATTTTTGCATTTTTCTCGATTTTTTCATTTCAACAAAAATTACAATTTTCCAATTTTATAGATTTCTTAGTTTAGAGAACTTTACGATTTAACAGTTTTCACAGTTTTTCCTATTTTGAAAAACATTAATTTTTTTATCTAATTTCGGAAATTTTCCGAAATCTTAAATTTTTTCGATTTTTGAATTTAGGGAATTTTGGGAATTTTTGCATTTTTCTTGATATTTTTATTCAACAAATTTTACAGTTCTCCAATTTTGTCGATTTCTTAATTTGGAGAGCTTTGTGATTTTACAGTTAAAACAATTTTTACTATTTTGAAAAAATTTCCTTTTTTTTATCAAGTTTCGGAATTTTAAGAAATTCTAAATTTTTTCGATTTTTGAATTTTTTGAATTTTTTAATTTTTTTCGATTTTTTCATTTCAACAAAAATTACAATTTTCCAATTTTGTAGATTTCTTTATTTTAAGAGCTTTGCGATTTTTAAGTTTTTACAGTTTTTACAATTTTGAAAATATTTAATTTTTTTATCTAATTTCGGAAATTTTCCGAAATCTTAAAATTTCTCGACTTTTGAATTTTGGGAATTTTTGCATTTTTCTTGATATTTTTATTCAACAAAAATTACAATTTTCCAATTTTGGCGATTTCTTTTTTTAAAGAACTTTGTGATTTTGTCGATTTTACTGTTTTTACCATTTTGGAAAAAATTTCTTTTGTTATCAAATTTCGGAAATTTTCAATTTTTCGATTTTTGAATTTAGGGAATTTTAGCATTTTTCTTGATATTTTTTTAATTTAAGAAAAATTACAATTTTCCAACTTTGGCGATTTCTTTATTAAAAGAGCTTTGCGATTTTTAAGTTTTCACAATCTTTACTATTTTTTGATCAAATTTCGGAAATTTTTCGAAATTTTAATTTTTGTCGATTTTCGGAAATTTTTGAATTTTTCTCGTTTGTTTCATTTCAACAAAAATTGGAATATTCTTATTTTGTAGATTTCTTAATTTAAAGAACGTTGCGATTTTTAAGTTTTCACAGCTTTTACTATTTTGAAAACAATTTAATTTTTTTATCAAATTTCGGAAATTTTCCGAAATCTTAAATTTGTTCGATTTTTTAATTTTGGGAATTTTTGCATTTTTCTTGATATTTTTATTCAACAAATTTTACAGCTCTCCAATTTTGTCGATTTCTTAATTTGGAGAGCTTTGTGATTTTACAGTTAAAACAATTTTTACTATTTTGAAAAAATTTCCTTTTTATTATCAAGTTTCGGAAATTTTGAGAAATTTTAAATTTTTTCGATTTTTGAATTTTTAGAATTTTCGCATTAATCTCGATTTTTTCATTTTAAGAAAAATTACAATTTTCCAATTTTGTAGATTTCTAAATTTAGAGAACTTTGTGATTTTGTCAATTTTACAGTTTTTACTATTTTGGAAAAATTGTTTTTTTTTATCAAATTTTGGGAAATTTTGCGAAATTTTAATTTTTGTCGATTTTTGGAAATTTTTGAATTTTTCTCGTTTGTTTCATTTCAACAAAAATTAAAGTATTCCTATTTTGTAGATTTTTAAATTTAAAGAACGTTGCGATTTTTAAGTTTTCACAGCTTTTACTATTTTGAAAACAATTTAATTTTTTTATCAAATTTCGGAAATTTCCCGAAATTTTAAATTTGTTCGATTTTTGAATTTTGGGAATTTTTGCATTTTTCTTGATATTTTTATTCAACAAATTTTACAGCTCTCCAATTTTGTCGATTTCTTAATTTGGAGAGCTTTGTGATTTTACAGTTTAAACAATTTTTACTATTTTGAAAAAATTTCCTTTTTTTTATCAAGTTTCGGAAATTTTAAGAAATTTTAAATTTTTTCGATTTTTGAATTTTTAGAATTTTCGCATTAATCTCGATTTTTTCATTTTAAGAAAAATTACAATTTTCCAATTTTGTAGATTTCTTAGTTTAGAGAACTTTGCGATTTAACAGTTTTCACTGTTTTTACTTTTTTGAAAAACATTAATTTTTTTATCTAATTTCGGAAATTTTCCGAAATCTTAAATTTTTTCGATTTTTGAATTTTGGGAATTTTGGGAATTTTTGCATTTTTCTAGATATTTTTAATTCAACAAATTTTTCAATTTGCCAATGTAGTCGATTTCTAAATTTAGAGAAGTTTGTGATTTTGTCGATTATACTGTTTTTTACTATTTTGAAGAAAGTATCTTCTTTATTCAATTTCGGATATTTTCCGAAAATTAAAATTTTTCCGATTTTTGAATTTCTTAAATTTTTCAATTTTTCTCGATTTTTTCAGTTCAACAAAAATTACAATTTTCCAATTTTGTAGATTTCTTAATTTAGAGAACTTTGTGATTTTGTCGATTTTACAGTTTTAACTATTTTGAAAAAATTTAATTTTTTTTATCAAATTTCGGAAAGTTTTCGAAATGTTTATTTTTTTCGGTTTTTGAATTTTTTGAATTTTCGCATTTTTTACGATTTTTTCATTTCAACAAAAATTACATTTTTCCAATTTTGTAGATTTCTTAATTTAGAGGACTTTGCGATTCTACAGTTTTTACAGTTTTTACTATTTTGAAAATATTTAATTTTTTTATCTAATTTCGGAAATTTTCCAAAATCATAAATTTTTTCGACTTTTGAATTTTGGGAATTTTTGCATTTTTCTTGATATTTTCATTCAACAAATTTTACAGTTCTCCAATTTTGTCGATTTCTTAATTTGGAGAGCTTTGTGATTTAACAGTTAAAACAATTTTTACTATTTTGAAAAAATTTCCTTTTTTTTATCAAGTTTCGGAATTTTATGAAATTCTAAATTTTTTCGATTTTTGAATTTTTAGAATTTTTTAATTTTTTTCGATTTTTTCATTTGAACAAAAATTACAATTTTCCAATTTTGTAGATTTATTTATTTTAAGAGCTTTGCGATTTTTAAGTTTTTACAGTTTTTACAATTTTGAAAATATTTAATTTTTTTATCTAATTTCGGAAATTTTCCGAAATCTTAAAATTTTTCGACATTTGAATTTTGGGAATTTTTGCATTTTTCTTGATATTTTTATTCAACAAAAATTACAATTTTCCAATTTTGGCGATTTCTTTTTTTAAAGAACGTTGTGATTTTGTCGATTTTACTGTTTTTACCATTTTGGAAAAAATTTCTTTTGTTATCAAATTTCGGAAATTTTCAATTTTTTCGATTTTTGAATTTAGGGAATTTTAGCATTTTTCTTGATATTTTTAATTCAAGAAAAATTACAATTTTCACATTTTATCCATTTCTTTATTTAGGGAACTTTGCGATTTTGAAGTTTTCACAATCTTTACTATTTTGAAAAAATTTAATTTTTTGATCAAATTTCGGAAATTTTTCCAAATTTTAAATTTTGTCGATTGTTGAATTTTAGGATTTTTTGCATTTTTCTCGATTTTTTTTTTTTAACAAAATTTACAATATTCAAAATTTGTCAATTTCTTTATTTAGGGAACTTTGCGATTTTACAGTTTTCACAGTTTTTACAATTTTGGAAAAATTTTCTTTTTTATCAAATTTCGAAAAATTTCCGAAATTTTTAATTTTTTTTGATTTTTGAATTTTTAGAATTTTTGCATTTTTCTCGATTTTTTCATTTCAACAAAAATTACAATTTTCTAATTTTCTAATTTTGTAGATTTCTAAATTAAGAGAAGTTTGTGATTTTGTCGATTTAACAGTTTTTACTATTTTCAAAAAATTATCTTTTTTTATCAAATTTCGGAAATTTTCGGAAATTTTAAATTTTTTCGATTTTTGAATTTAGGGAATTTTAGCATTTTTCTTGATATTTTTAATTCAAGAAATTTTCCAATTTTGGAATGGAAATTTTCCGAAATCTTAAATTTTTTCGATTTTTGAATTTTGGGAATTTATGCATTTTTCTTGATATTTTTAATTCAACAAATTTTAAAATTTTCCAATTTTGTCGATTTCCAAATTTAGAGAAGTTTGTGATTTTGTCGATTATACTGTTTTTACTATTTTGAAGAAAGTGTCTTCTTTATTTAATTTAGGAAATTTTCCGAAAATTTAAATTTTTCAGATTTTTGAATTTCTTAAATTTTTAAATTTTTCTCGATTTTTTTAGTTCAACAAAAATTACAATATTCCAATTTTGTATATTTCTTTATTTAAAAAACTTTGCAACTTTTCAATTTTCACAGTTTTAACAATATTGAAAAAGTTTTCTTTTTTATCGAATTTCAGAAAGCTTCCGAAATTTTAATTTTGTTTTTGATTTTTGAATTTTTAGAATTTTTGCATTTTTCTCGATTTTTTCATTTTAACAAAAATTACAATTTTCCAATTTTGGAAATTTTCCGAAATCTTAAAATTTTTCGACTTTTGAATTTTGGGAATTTTTCCATTTTTCTTGATATTTTTATTCAACAAAAATTACAATTTTCCAATTTTGGCGATTTCTTTTTTTAAAGAACTTTGTGATTTTGTCGATTTTACTGTTTTTACTATTTTGAAAAAATTGTTTTTTTTTATCAAATTTTGGGAAATTTTGCAGAATTTTTAATTTTTTTCGATTTTTGAATTTTTAGAATTTTTTAATTTTTCTCGATTTTTTTCATTTCAACAAAAATTACAATTTTCCAATTTTGGCGATTTCTTTTTTTAAAGAACTTTGTGATATTGTCGATTTTACTGTTTTTACCATTTTGGAAAAATTCCTTTTTTTATCAAGTTTCGGAAATTTTAAAAAATTTTAAATTTTTTCGATTTTTGAATATTTTGAATTTTCGCATTTTTCTCCATTTTTTCATTTAAACAATTTTCAAATTTTGTATATTTGTTAATTTAGAGAACTTTGCGACTTTACAGTTTTCACAGTTTTTAATATTTTGAAAAAAATTTCTTTTGTTTTCAAATTTTGAAAATTTTCCGAAATTTTAAATTTTTTCGATTTTTGAATATAGGGAGTTTTAGCATTTTTCTTGATAGTTTTAATTCAACAAAAATTACAATTTCCAATTTTGGCAATTTCTTTATTTAAAGAGCTTTGCGATTTTTAAGTTTTCACAGTTTTTACAATTTTGAAAAAATTTAATTTTGTTATCAAAATTTTTGAATTTTTCTCGATTTTTTCATTTCAACAAAATTTACAATTTTCCAATTTTGTAGATTTCTTAATTTAGAGAACTTTGCGATTTTACAGTTTTCACAGTTTTAAATATTATGAAAAAATTTAATTTTTTTATCTAATTTCGGATTTCTTAATTTTGTAGATTTCTTAATTTAGTGAAGTTTGCGATTTAACAGTTTTCACAGTTTTTACTATTTTGAAAAAGTGTATTTTTTTTATCCAAATTTGGAAATTTTCCGAAATCTTAAATTTTTTCGATTTTTGAATTTTGTGAATTTTTGCATTTTTCTTGATATTTTTAATTCAAGAAAAATTACAATTTTCCAACTTTGGCGATTTCTTTATTAAAAGAGCTTTGCGATTTTACAGTTTTCACAGTTTTAAATATTATGAAAAAATTTAATTTTTTTATCTAATTTCGGATTTCTTAATTTTGTAGATTTCTTAATTTAGAGAACTTTGCGATTTTACAGTTTTCACAGTTTTAAATATTATGAAAAAATTTAATTTTTTTATCTAATTTCGGATTTCTTAATTTTGTAGATTTCTTAATTTAGTGAAGTTTGCGATTTAACAGTTTTCACAGTTTTTACTATTTTGAAAAAGTGTATTTTTTTTATCCAAATTTGGAAATTTTCCGAAATCTTAAGGGAATTTTAGCATTTTTCTTGATATTTTTAATTCAACAAAAATTAAAATTTTCCAATTTTGGCGATATGTTTATTTGCGATTTTTAAGTTTTCACAGTCTTTACTATTTTGAAAAAATTTAATTTTTTTATCAAATTTCGGAAATTTTCCGAAATTTTAAATGTTGTCGATTGTTGAATTTTAGGAATTTTTGCATTTTTCTCGATTTTTTTATTTATAACAAAATTTGCAATATTCAAATTTTGTCCATTTCTTTATTTAGGGAACTTTGCGATTTTACAGTTTTCACAGTTTTTACAATTTTGAAAAAATTTTCTTTTTTATCGAATTTTTGAAAGCTTCCGAAATTTTTAATTTTTTTTTATTTTTTAATTTTTAGAATTTTTGCATTTTTCTCGATTTTTTCATTTCAACAAAAATTACAATTTTCCAATTTTGTAGATTTCTTAATTTAGAAAACTTTGTGATTTTGTCGATTTTACAGTTTTACATATTTTAAAAAAATTTTCTTTTTTTTATCAAATTTTCGGAAATTTTGCAAAATTTTAATTTTTTTCGATTTTTGAATTTTGTAGAATTCTTGCATTTTTCTCGATTTTTTTCATTTCAGCAAAAAGTATAATTTTTCAATTTTGTAGATTTCTTAATTTAGAGAACTTTGCGATTTTACAGTTTTCACAGTTTTTACTATTTTGAAAAAAATTTCTTTTGTTATCAAATTTCGGAAATTTAAAATTTTTTCGATTTTTGAATTAAGGGAATTTTAGCATTTTTCTTGATATTTTTAATTCAACAAAAATTACAATTTTCCAATTTTGGCGATTTCTTTATTTAAAGAGCTTTGCGATTTTTAAGTTTTCACAGTCTCTACTATTTTGAAAAAATTTAATTTTTTTATCAAATTTCGGTAATTTTTCCAAATTTTAAATTTTGTCGATTGTTGAATTTTAGGAATTTTTGTATTTTTCTCAATTTTTTTTTTTTTTTTAATTAACAATATTCAAATTTTGTCCATTTCTTTATTTAGGGAACTTTGCGATTTTGCAGTTTTTACAGTTTTTACAATTTTGAAAAAATTTTCTTTCTTATCGAATTTTGGAAAGCTTCCGAAATTTTTAATTTTTTTTGATTTTTGAATTTTTGCATTTTTCTCAATTTTTTCATTTCAACAAAAATTACAATTTTCCAATTTTGTAGATTTCTTAGTTTAGAGAACTTTGCGATTTAACAGTTTTCACAGTTTTTACTATTTTGAAAAACATTAATTTTTTTATCTAATTTCGGAAATTTTCCGAAATCTTAAATTTTTTCGATTTTTAAATTTTTGGAATTTTGGGAATTTTTGCATTTTTCTAGATATTTTTAATTCAACAAATTTTTCAATTTGCCAATGTAGTCGATTTCTAAACTTAGAGAAGTTTGTGATTTTGTCGATTTTACAGTTTTTACTATTTTGGAAAAATTGTTTTTTTTTATCAAATATTGGGAAATTTTGCGAAATTTTAATTTTTGTCGATTTTCGGAAATTTTTGAATTTCTCTCGTTTGTTTCATTTCAACAAAAATTAAAAAATTCCTATTTTGAAGATTTCTTAATTTGAAGAACTTTGCGATTTTACAGTTTTCACAGTTGTTACTATTTTGGAAAAAATTTCTTTTGTTATCAAATTTCGGAAGTTTTCCGAAATTTTAAATTTTTTCGATTTTTGAATTAAGGGAATTTTAGCATTTTTCTTGATATTTTTAATTCAACAAAAATTACAATTTTCCAATTTTGGCGATTTCTTTATTTAAAGAGCTTTGCGATTTTTAAGTTTTCACAGTCTTTGCTTTTTTGAAAAAATTTAATTTTTTTTATCAAATTTCGGAAATTTTCCGAAATTTTAAATTTTGCCGATTGTTGAATTTTAGGAATTTTTGCATTTTTCTCGATTTTTTTTTTAAATTTACAATAATCAAAATTTGTCAATTTCTTTATTTAGGGAACTTTGCGATTTTACAGTTTTCACAGTTTTTACAATTTTGGAAAAATTTCTGAAATTTTTAATTTTTTTTTTGATTTTTGAATTTTTAGAATTTTTGCATTTTTCTCGATATTTTCATTTCAACAAAAATTACAATTTTCCAATTTTGTAGATTTCTTAATTAAGAGAAGTTTGTGATTTTGTCGATTTAATAGTTTTTACTATTTTGAAAAAATTTTCTTTTTTTATCAAATTTCGGAAATGTTCGGAAATTTTTAATTTTTTCGATTTTTGAATTTAGGGAATTTTAGCATTTTTCTTGATATTTTTAATTCAACAAAAATTACAATTTTCCAATTTTGGCGATTTCTTTTTTTAAAGAGCTTTGCGATTTTGAAGTTTTCACAGTCTTTACTATTTTGAAAAAATTTAATTTTTTATCAAATTTCGGAAATTTTCCGAAATTTTAAATTTTGTCGATTGTTGAATTTTAGGAATTTTCGCATTTTTCTCAATTTTTTTATTTTAACAAAATTTGTCAATTTCTTTATTTAGGGAACTTTGCGATTTTACAGTTTTCACAGTTATTACAATTTTGGAAAATTTTTCTTTTTTATCAAATTTCGAAAAAATTCTGAAATTTTTAATTTTTTTTGATTTTTTAAATTTTAGAATTTTTGCATTTTTCTCAATTTTTTCATTTCAACAAAATTTACAATTTTCCAATTTTGTAGATTTCTTAATTTAGAGAACTTTGCGATTTTACAGTTTTCACAGTTTTTACTATTTTGGTAAAAATTTCTTTTGTTATCAAATTTCGGAAATTTTCAATTATTTCGACTTTTGAATTTTGGGAATTTTTGCATTTTTCTCGATATTTTCATTTCAACAAAAATTACAATTTTCCAATTTTGTAGATTTCCAAATTTAGAGAAGTTTGTGATTTTGTCGATTATACTGTTTTTACTATTTTGAAGAAAGTGTCTTCTTTATTCAATTTCGGAAATTTTCCGAAAATTTAAATTTTTCCGATTTTTTAATTTCTTAAATTTTTAAATTTTTCTCGATTTTTTTAGTTCAACAAAAATTACAATATTCCAATTCTGTATATTTCTTTATTTAAAAAACTTGGCGACTTTTCAATTTTCACAGTTTTAACAATTTTGAAAAAGTTTTCTTTTTTATCGAATTTCAGAAAGCTTCCGAAATTTTTATTTTTTTTTGATTTTTGAATTTTTAGAATTTTTGCATTTTTCTCGATTTTTTCATTTCAACAAAAATTACAATTTTCCAATTTTGTAGATTTCTTAATTTAGAAAATTTGTGATTTTGTCGATTTTACAGTTTTAACTATTTTAAAAAAAATTTCCTTTTTTTATCAAATTTTCGGAAATTTTGCAAAATTTTAATTTTTTTCGATTTTTGAATTTTTAGAATTTTTGCATTTTTCTCAATTTTTTTCATTTCAACAAAAATTACAATTTTCCAATTTTGTAGATTTCTTAATTTAGAAATTTTAAATTTTTTCGATTTTTGAATTTAGGGAATTTTAGCATTTTTCTTGATATTTTTAATTCAACAAAAATTAAAATTTTCCAATATTGGCGATTTGTTTATTTGCGATTTTTAAGTTTTCACAGTCTTTACTATTTTGAAAAAATTTATTTTTTTTATCAAATTTCGGAAATTTTCCGAAATTTTAAATGTTGTCGATTGTTGAATTTTAGGAATTTTTGCATTTTTCTCGATTTTTTTATTTTAAACAAAATTTGCAATATTAAAATTTTGTCCATTTCTTTATTTAGGGAACTTTGCGATTTTACAGTTTTCCCAGTTTTTGCAATTTTGAAAAAATTTTCTTTTTTATCGAATTTTGGAAAGCTTCCGAAATTTTTAATTTTTTTTGATTTTTGAATTTTTGCATTTTTCTCGATTTTTTCATTTCAACAAAAATTACAATTTTCCAATTTTGTAGATTTCTTAATTTAGAGAACTTTGTGATTTTGTCAATTTTACAGTCTTTACTATTTTGAAAAAATTTTCTTTTTTATCAAAATATTCGGAAATTTTGCAAAATTTTAGTTTTTTTCGATTTTTGAATTTTTAGAATTTTTGCATTTTTCTCGATTTTTTCATTTCAACAAAAATTACAATTTTCCAATTTTATAGATTTCTTAGTTTAGAGAACTTTACGATTTAACAGTTTTCACAGTTTTTCCTATTTTGAAAAACATTAATTTTTTTATCTAATTTCGGAAATTTTCCGAAATCTTAAATTTTTTCGATTTTTGAATTTAGGGAATTTTGGGAATTTTTGCATTTTTCTTGATATTTTTATTCAACAAATTTTACAGTTCTCCAATTTTGTCGATTTCTTAATTTGGAGAGCTTTGTGATTTTACAGTTAAAACAATTTTTACTATTTTGAAAAAATTTCCTTTTTTTTATCAAGTTTCGGAATTTTAAGAAATTCTAAATTTTTTCGATTTTTGAATTTTTTGAATTTTTTAATTTTTTTCGATTTTTTCATTTCAACAAAAATTACAATTTTCCAATTTTGTAGATTTCTTTATTTTAAGAGCTTTGCGATTTTTAAGTTTTTACAGTTTTTACAATTTTGAAAATATTTAATTTTTTTATCTAATTTCGGAAATTTTCCGAAATCTTAAAATTTCTCGACTTTTGAATTTTGGGAATTTTTGCATTTTTCTTGATATTTTTATTCAACAAAAATTACAATTTTCCAATTTTGGCGATTTCTTTTTTTAAAGAACTTTGTGATTTTGTCGATTTTACTGTTTTTACCATTTTGGAAAAAATTTCTTTTGTTATCAAATTTCGGAAATTTTCAATTTTTCGATTTTTGAATTTAGGGAATTTTAGCATTTTTCTTGATATTTTTTTAATTTAAGAAAAATTACAATTTTCCAACTTTGGCGATTTCTTTATTAAAAGAGCTTTGCGATTTTTAAGTTTTCACAATCTTTACTATTTTTTGATCAAATTTCGGAAATTTTTCGAAATTTTAATTTTTGTCGATTTTCGGAAATTTTTGAATTTTTCTCGTTTGTTTCATTTCAACAAAAATTGGAATATTCTTATTTTGTAGATTTCTTAATTTAAAGAACGTTGCGATTTTTAAGTTTTCACAGCTTTTACTATTTTGAAAACAATTTAATTTTTTTATCAAATTTCGGAAATTTTCCGAAATCTTAAATTTGTTCGATTTTTTAATTTTGGGAATTTTTGCATTTTTCTTGATATTTTTATTCAACAAATTTTACAGCTCTCCAATTTTGTCGATTTCTTAATTTGGAGAGCTTTGTGATTTTACAGTTAAAACAATTTTTACTATTTTGAAAAAATTTCCTTTTTATTATCAAGTTTCGGAAATTTTGAGAAATTTTAAATTTTTTCGATTTTTGAATTTTTAGAATTTTCGCATTAATCTCGATTTTTTCATTTTAAGAAAAATTACAATTTTCCAATTTTGTAGATTTCTAAATTTAGAGAACTTTGTGATTTTGTCAATTTTACAGTTTTTACTATTTTGGAAAAATTGTTTTTTTTTATCAAATTTTGGGAAATTTTGCGAAATTTTAATTTTTGTCGATTTTTGGAAATTTTTGAATTTTTCTCGTTTGTTTCATTTCAACAAAAATTAAAGTATTCCTATTTTGTAGATTTTTAAATTTAAAGAACGTTGCGATTTTTAAGTTTTCACAGCTTTTACTATTTTGAAAACAATTTAATTTTTTTATCAAATTTCGGAAATTTCCCGAAATTTTAAATTTGTTCGATTTTTGAATTTTGGGAATTTTTGCATTTTTCTTGATATTTTTATTCAACAAATTTTACAGCTCTCCAATTTTGTCGATTTCTTAATTTGGAGAGCTTTGTGATTTTACAGTTTAAACAATTTTTACTATTTTGAAAAAATTTCCTTTTTTTTATCAAGTTTCGGAAATTTTAAGAAATTTTAAATTTTTTCGATTTTTGAATTTTTAGAATTTTCGCATTAATCTCGATTTTTTCATTTTAAGAAAAATTACAATTTTCCAATTTTGTAGATTTCTTAGTTTAGAGAACTTTGCGATTTAACAGTTTTCACTGTTTTTACTTTTTTGAAAAACATTAATTTTTTTATCTAATTTCGGAAATTTTCCGAAATCTTAAATTTTTTCGATTTTTGAATTTTGGGAATTTTGGGAATTTTTGCATTTTTCTAGATATTTTTAATTCAACAAATTTTTCAATTTGCCAATGTAGTCGATTTCTAAATTTAGAGAAGTTTGTGATTTTGTCGATTATACTGTTTTTTACTATTTTGAAGAAAGTATCTTCTTTATTCAATTTCGGATATTTTCCGAAAATTAAAATTTTTCCGATTTTTGAATTTCTTAAATTTTTCAATTTTTCTCGATTTTTTCAGTTCAACAAAAATTACAATTTTCCAATTTTGTAGATTTCTTAATTTAGAGAACTTTGTGATTTTGTCGATTTTACAGTTTTAACTATTTTGAAAAAATTTAATTTTTTTTATCAAATTTCGGAAAGTTTTCGAAATGTTTATTTTTTTCGGTTTTTGAATTTTTTGAATTTTCGCATTTTTTACGATTTTTTCATTTCAACAAAAATTACATTTTTCCAATTTTGTAGATTTCTTAATTTAGAGGACTTTGCGATTCTACAGTTTTTACAGTTTTTACTATTTTGAAAATATTTAATTTTTTTATCTAATTTCGGAAATTTTCCAAAATCATAAATTTTTTCGACTTTTGAATTTTGGGAATTTTTGCATTTTTCTTGATATTTTCATTCAACAAATTTTACAGTTCTCCAATTTTGTCGATTTCTTAATTTGGAGAGCTTTGTGATTTAACAGTTAAAACAATTTTTACTATTTTGAAAAAATTTCCTTTTTTTTATCAAGTTTCGGAATTTTATGAAATTCTAAATTTTTTCGATTTTTGAATTTTTAGAATTTTTTAATTTTTTTCGATTTTTTCATTTGAACAAAAATTACAATTTTCCAATTTTGTAGATTTATTTATTTTAAGAGCTTTGCGATTTTTAAGTTTTTACAGTTTTTACAATTTTGAAAATATTTAATTTTTTTATCTAATTTCGGAAATTTTCCGAAATCTTAAAATTTTTCGACATTTGAATTTTGGGAATTTTTGCATTTTTCTTGATATTTTTATTCAACAAAAATTACAATTTTCCAATTTTGGCGATTTCTTTTTTTAAAGAACGTTGTGATTTTGTCGATTTTACTGTTTTTACCATTTTGGAAAAAATTTCTTTTGTTATCAAATTTCGGAAATTTTCAATTTTTTCGATTTTTGAATTTAGGGAATTTTAGCATTTTTCTTGATATTTTTAATTCAAGAAAAATTACAATTTTCACATTTTATCCATTTCTTTATTTAGGGAACTTTGCGATTTTGAAGTTTTCACAATCTTTACTATTTTGAAAAAATTTAATTTTTTGATCAAATTTCGGAAATTTTTCCAAATTTTAAATTTTGTCGATTGTTGAATTTTAGGATTTTTTGCATTTTTCTCGATTTTTTTTTTTTAACAAAATTTACAATATTCAAAATTTGTCAATTTCTTTATTTAGGGAACTTTGCGATTTTACAGTTTTCACAGTTTTTACAATTTTGGAAAAATTTTCTTTTTTATCAAATTTCGAAAAATTTCCGAAATTTTTAATTTTTTTTGATTTTTGAATTTTTAGAATTTTTGCATTTTTCTCGATTTTTTCATTTCAACAAAAATTACAATTTTCTAATTTTCTAATTTTGTAGATTTCTAAATTAAGAGAAGTTTGTGATTTTGTCGATTTAACAGTTTTTACTATTTTCAAAAAATTATCTTTTTTTATCAAATTTCGGAAATTTTCGGAAATTTTAAATTTTTTCGATTTTTGAATTTAGGGAATTTTAGCATTTTTCTTGATATTTTTAATTCAAGAAAAAAAACAATTTTCCAATTTTGGAATGGAAATTTTCCGAAATCTTAAATTTTTTCGATTTTTGAATTTTGGGAATTTATGCATTTTTCTTGATATTTTTAATTCAACAAATTTTAAAATTTTCCAATTTTGTCGATTTCCAAATTTAGAGAAGTTTGTGATTTTGTCGATTATACTGTTTTTACTATTTTGAAGAAAGTGTCTTCTTTATTTAATTTAGGAAATTTTCCGAAAATTTAAATTTTTCAGATTTTTGAATTTCTTAAATTTTTAAATTTTTCTCGATTTTTTTAGTTCAACAAAAATTACAATATTCCAATTTTGTATATTTCTTTATTTAAAAAACTTTGCAACTTTTCAATTTTCACAGTTTTAACAATATTGAAAAAGTTTTCTTTTTTATCGAATTTCAGAAAGCTTCCGAAATTTTAATTTTGTTTTTGATTTTTGAATTTTTAGAATTTTTGCATTTTTCTCGATTTTTTCATTTTAACAAAAATTACAATTTTCCAATTTTGGAAATTTTCCGAAATCTTAAAATTTTTCGACTTTTGAATTTTGGGAATTTTTCCATTTTTCTTGATATTTTTATTCAACAAAAATTACAATTTTCCAATTTTGGCGATTTCTTTTTTTAAAGAACTTTGTGATTTTGTCGATTTTACTGTTTTTACTATTTTGAAAAAATTGTTTTTTTTTATCAAATTTTGGGAAATTTTGCAGAATTTTTAATTTTTTTCGATTTTTGAATTTTTAGAATTTTTTAATTTTTCTCGATTTTTTTCATTTCAACAAAAATTACAATTTTCCAATTTTGGCGATTTCTTTTTTTAAAGAACTTTGTGATATTGTCGATTTTACTGTTTTTACCATTTTGGAAAAATTCCTTTTTTTATCAAGTTTCGGAAATTTTAAAAAATTTTAAATTTTTTCGATTTTTGAATATTTTGAATTTTCGCATTTTTCTCCATTTTTTCATTTAAACAATTTTCAAATTTTGTATATTTGTTAATTTAGAGAACTTTGCGACTTTACAGTTTTCACAGTTTTTAATATTTTGAAAAAAATTTCTTTTGTTTTCAAATTTTGAAAATTTTCCGAAATTTTAAATTTTTTCGATTTTTGAATATAGGGAGTTTTAGCATTTTTCTTGATAGTTTTAATTCAACAAAAATTACAATTTCCAATTTTGGCAATTTCTTTATTTAAAGAGCTTTGCGATTTTTAAGTTTTCACAGTTTTTACAATTTTGAAAAAATTTAATTTTGTTATCAAAATTTTTGAATTTTTCTCGATTTTTTCATTTCAACAAAATTTACAATTTTCCAATTTTGTAGATTTCTTAATTTAGAGAACTTTGCGATTTTACAGTTTTCACAGTTTTAAATATTATGAAAAAATTTAATTTTTTTATCTAATTTCGGATTTCTTAATTTTGTAGATTTCTTAATTTAGTGAAGTTTGCGATTTAACAGTTTTCACAGTTTTTACTATTTTGAAAAAGTGTATTTTTTTTATCCAAATTTGGAAATTTTCCGAAATCTTAAATTTTTTCGATTTTTGAATTTTGTGAATTTTTGCATTTTTCTTGATATTTTTAATTCAAGAAAAATTACAATTTTCCAACTTTGGCGATTTCTTTATTAAAAGAGCTTTGCGATTTTACAGTTTTCACAGTTTTAAATATTATGAAAAAATTTAATTTTTTTATCTAATTTCGGATTTCTTAATTTTGTAGATTTCTTAATTTAGAGAACTTTGCGATTTTACAGTTTTCACAGTTTTAAATATTATGAAAAAATTTAATTTTTTTATCTAATTTCGGATTTCTTAATTTTGTAGATTTCTTAATTTAGTGAAGTTTGCGATTTAACAGTTTTCACAGTTTTTACTATTTTGAAAAAGTGTATTTTTTTTATCCAAATTTGGAAATTTTCCGAAATCTTAAATTTTTTCGATTTTTGAATTTTGGGAATTTTTGCATTTTTCTTGATATTTTTAATTCAACAAATTTTACAATTTTCCAATTTTGTCGATTTCTAAATTTAGAGAACTTTGTGATTTTGTCGATTTTACAGTTTTCACTATTTTGGAAAAATTGTTTTTTTTTATCAAATTTTGGGAAATTTTGCGAAATTTAAATTTTTGTCGATTTTCGGAAATTTTTGAATTTTTCTCGTTTGTTTCATTTCAACAAAAATTAGAATATTCCTATTCTGTAGATTTCTTAATTTAAAGAACTTTGCGATTTTTAAGTTTTCACAGCTTTTACTATTTTGAAAACAATTTAATTTTTTTATCTAATTTCGGAAATTTTCCGAAATCTTAAATTTTTTCGATTTTTGAATTTTGGGAATTTTTGAATTTTTCTTGATATTTTAATTCAACAAATTTTACAATTTTCCAATTTTGTCGATTTCCAAATTTAGAGAAGTTTGTGATTTTGTCGATTATACTGTTTTTACTATTTTGAAGAAAGTGTCTTCTTTATTCAATTTCGGAAATTTTCCGAAAATTTAAATTTTTCAGATTTTTGAATTTCTTAAATTTTTAAATTTTTCTCGAATTTTTCAATTCAACAAAAATTACAATATTCCAATTTTGTATATTTCGTTTTTTTAAAAAACTTTGCGACTTTTCAATTTTCACAGTTTTAACAATTTTGAAAAAGTTTTCTTTTTTATCAAATTTTCTGAAATTTTGCAAAATTTTAATTTTTTTCGATTTTTTAATTTTTAGAATTTTTGCATTTTTCTCGATTTTTTTCATTTCAACAAAAATTACATTTTTTCAATTTTGTAGATTTCTTAATTTAGAAAACTTTGCGATTTTCCAGTTTTCACAGTTGTAACTATTTTGGAAAAAATTTTTGTTGTTATCAAATTTCGGAAATTTTAAATTTTTTCGATTTTTGAATTAAGGGAATTTTAGCATTTTTCTTGATATTTTTAATTCGACAAAAATTACAATTTTCCAATTTTGTAGATTTCTTAATTAAGAGAACTTTGCGATCTTTCAGTTTTCACAGTTTTTACTATTTTGAAAAAAATTTCTTTTGTTCGGAAATTTTCCGTAATTTTAAATTTTTTTTCGATTTTTGAATTTTGGGAATTTTTGCATTTTTCTTGATATTTTTAATTCAACAAATTTTACAATTTTCCAATTTTGTCGATTTCTAAATTTAGAGAACTTTGTGATTTTGTCGATTTTACAGTTTTCACTATTTTGGAAAAATTGTTTTTTTTTATCAAATTTTGGGAAATTTTGCGAAATTTTAATTTTTGTCGATTTTCGGAAATTTTTGAATTTTGCTCGTTTGTTTCATTTCAACAAAAATTAGAATATTCCTATTTTGTAGATTTCTTAATTTAAAGAACTTTGCGATTTTTAAGTTTTCACAGCTTTTACTATTTTGAAAACAATTTAATTTTTTTATCTAATTTCGGAAATTTTCCGAAATCTTAAATTTTTTCGATTTTTGAATTTTGGGAATTTTTGCATTTTTCTTGATATTTTTAATTCAACAAATTTTACAATTTTACAATTTTGTCGATTTCTAAATTTAGAGAACTTTGTGATTTTGTCGATTTTACAGTTTTTACTATTTTGAAAAAATTGTTTTTTTTCAAATTTTGGGAAATTTTGCGAAATTTTAATTTTTGTCGATTTTTGGAAATTTTTGAATTTTGCTCGTTTGTTTCATTTCAACAAAAATTACAATAGTCCTATTTTGTAGATTTATAAATTTAAAGAACTTTGCGATTTTCAAGTTTTCACAGCTTTTACTATTTTGAAAACAATTTAATTTTTTTATCAAATTTCGGAAATTTCCCGAAATCTTAAATTTCTTCGATTTTTGAATTTCGGGAATTTTTTCATTTTTCTTAATATTTTTATTCAACAATTTTTACAGTTCTCCAATTTTGTCGATTTCTTAATTTGGAGAACTTTGTGATTTTACAGTTTAAACAGTTTTTACTATTTTAAAAAAATTTCCTTTTTTTTTATCAAATTTCGGAAACTTTATAAAATTTTAAATGTTGTCGATTGTTGAATTTTAGGAATTTTTGCATTTTTCTCGATTTTTTTATTTATAAAAAAATTAATTTTTTTATCTAATTTCGGAAATTTTCCGAAATCTTAAATTTTTTCGATTTTTGAATTTTTAGAATTTTTGCATTGTTCTCAATTTTTTAATTTTAACAAAAATTACAATTTTCCAATTTTGTAGATTTCTTAATTTAGAGAACTTTGTGATTTTGTTAATTTTACAGTCTTTACTATTTTGAAAAAAATTTCTTTTTTATCAAATTTTCGGAAATTTTGCAAAATTTTAATTTTTTTCGATTTTGGAATTTTTAGAATTTTTGCATTTTTCTCGATATTTTCATTTCAACAAAATTTACAATTTTCCAATTTTGTAGATTTCTTAATTTTGAGAACTTTGTGATTTTGTCGATTTTACAGTTTTTACTATTTTTAAAAAATTGTCTTATTTTATCTAATTTCGGAAATTTTCCGAAATCTTAAATTTTTTCGATTTTTGAATTTTTAGAATTTTTGCATTGTTCTCAATTTTTTAATTTCAACAAAAATTACAATTTTCCAATTTTGTAGATTTCTTAATTTAGAGAACTTTGTGATTTTGTCAATTTTACAGTCTTTACTATTTTGAAAAAAATTTCTTTTTTATCAAATTTTCGGAAATTTTGCAAAATTTTAATTTTTTTCGATTTTGGAATTTTTAGAATTTTTGCATTTTTCTCGATTTTTTCATTTAAACAAAAATTACAATTTTCCAATTTTGTAGATTTCTTAATTAAGAGAACTTTGTGATTTTGTCGATTTTTAAGTTTTAACTATTTTGAAAAAATTTTCTTTTTTTATCAAATTTTCGGAAATTTTGCAAAATTTTAATTTTTTTTCGATTTTTGCATTTTTAGAATTTTTGCATTTTTCTCGATTTTTTCATTTCAACAAAAATTACAATTTTCCAATTTTGTAGATTTCTTAATTTAGAGAACTTTGCGATTTTACAGTTTTCACAGTTGTTACTATTTTGGAAAAAATTTCTTTTGTTATCAAATTTCGGAAATTTTTAATTTTTTCGATTTTTGAATTTAGGGAATTTTAGCATTTTTCTTGATATTTTTAATTCAACAAAAATTAAAATTTTCCAATTTTGGCGATTTACTTATTTAAAGAGCTTTGCGATTTTTAAATTTTCACAGTCCTTACTATTTTGAAAAAATTTAATTTTTTTATCAAATTTCGGAAATTTTGCAAAATTTTAATTTTTTTCGATTTTTGAATTTTTAGAATTTTTGCATTTTTCTCGATTTTTTAATTTCAACAAAAATTACAATTTTCCAATTTTGGCGATTTCTTAATTTAAAGAGCTTTGCGATTTTTAAGTTTTCACAGACTCTACTATTTTAAAAAAATTAAGTTTTTTTATCAAATTTCGGAAATTTTCCGAAATCTTAAATTTTTTCGATTTTTGAATTTTGGGAATCTTAGCATTTTTCTCGATTTTTTCATTTCAACAAAAATTACAATTTTCCAATTTTGTAGATTTCTTAATTTACAAAACTTTGTGATTTTGTCGATTTTACAGTTTTAACTATTTCAAAAAAATTTCCTTTTTTTATCAAATTTTCGGAAATTTTGCAAAATTTTAATTTTTTTCGATTTTTTAGAATTTTTGAATTTTTCTCGATTTTTTTCATTTCAACAAAAATTACAATTTTCCAATTTTGTAGATTTCTTAATTTAGAGGACTTTGCGATTTTACAGTTTTTACAGTTTTTATTTTGAAAATATTTAATTTTTTTTATCAAGTTTCGGAATTTTAAGAAATTCTAAATTTTTTCGATTTTTGAATTTTTAGAATTTTTTAATTTTTTTCGATTTTTTCATTTCAACAAAAATTACAATTTTCCAATTTTGTAGATTTCTTTATTTAAAGAGCTTTGCGATTTTTAAGTTTTTACAGTTTTTACAATTTTGAAAATATTTAATTTTTTTATCTAATTTCGGAAATTTTCCGAAATCTTAAAATTTTTCGACTTTTGAATTTTGGGAATTTTTGCATTTTTCTTGATATTTTTAATTCAACAAATTTTACAATTTTCCAATTTTGTCGATTTCTAAATTTAGAGAACTTTGTGATTTTGTCGATTTTACAGTTTTCACTATTTTGGAAAAATTGTTTTTTTTTATCAAATTTTTCGAAATTTTGCGAAATTTAAATTTTTGTCGATTTTCGGAAATTTTTGAATTTTTCTCGTTTGTTTCATTTCAACAAAAATTAGAATATTCCTATTCTGTAGATTTCTTAATTTAAAGAACTTTGCGATTATTAAGTTTTCACAGCTTTTACTATTTTGAAAACAATTTAATTTTTTTATCTAATTTCGGAAATTTTCCGAAATCTTAAATTTTTTCGATTTTTGAATTTTGGGAATTTTTGAATTTTTCTTGATATTTTAATTCAACAAATTTTACAATTTTCCAATTTTGTCGATTTCCAAATTTAGAGAAGTTTGTGATTTTGTCGATTATACTGTTTTTACTATTTTGAAGAAAGTGTCTTCTTTATTCAATTTCGGAAATTTTCCGAAAATTTAAATTTTTCAGATTTTTGAATTTCTTAAATTTTTAAATTTTTCTCGAATTTTTCAGTTCAACAAAAATTACAATATTCCAATTTTGTATATTTCGTTTTTTTAAAAAACTTTGCGACTTTTCAATTTTCACAGTTTTAACAATTTTGAAAAAGTTTTCTTTTTAATCAAATTTTCTGAAATTTTGCAAAATTTTAATTTTTTTCGATTTTTTAATTTTTAGAATTTTTGCATTTTTCTCGATTTTTTTCATTTCAACAAAAATTACATTTTTTCAATTTTGTAGATTTCTTAATTTAGAAAACTTTGCGATTTTCCAGTTTTCACAGTTGTAACTATTTTGGAAAAAATTTTTGTTGTTATCAAATTTCGGAAATTTTAAATTTTTTCGATTTTTGAATTAAGGGAATTTTAGCATTTTTCTTGATATTTTTAATTCGACAAAAATTACAATTTTCCAATTTTGTAGATTTCTTAATTAAGAGAACTTTGCGATCTTTCAGTTTTCACAGTTTTTACTATTTTGAAAAAAATTTCTTTTGTTCGGAAATTTTCCGAAATTTTAAATTTTTTTTCGATTTTTGAATTTTGGGAATTTTTGCATTTTTCTTGATATTTTTAATTCAACAAATTTTACAATTTTCCAATTTTGTCGATTTCTAAATTTAGAGAACTTTGTGATTTTGTCGATTTTACAGTTTTCACTATTTTGGAAAAATTGTTTTTTTTTATCAAATTTTTCGAAATTTTGCGAAATTTTAATTTTTGTCGATTTTCGGAAATTTTTGAATTTTGCTCGTTTGTTTCATTTCAACAAAAATTAGAATATTCCTATTTTGTAGATTTCTTAATTTAAAGAACTTTGCGATTTTTAAGTTTTCACAGCTTTTACTATTTTGAAAACAATTTAATTTTTTTATCTAATTTCGGAAATTTTCCGAAATCTTAAATTTTTTCGATTTTTGAATTTTGGGAATTTTTGCATTTTTCTTGATATTTTTAATTCAACAAATTTTACAATTTTCCAATTTTGTCGATTTCTAAATTTAGAGAACTTTGTGATTTTGTCGATTTTACAGTTTTTACTATTTTGAAAAAATTGTTTTTTTTCAAATTTTGGGAAATTTTGCGAAATTTTAATTTTTGTCGATTTTTGGAAATTTTTGAATTTTGCTCGTTTGTTTCATTTCAACAAAAATTACAATAGTCCTATTTTGTAGATTTATAAATTCAAAGAACTTTGCGATTTTCAAGTTTTCACAGCTTTTACTATTTTGAAAACAATTTAATTTTTTTATCAAATTTCGGAAATTTCCCGAAATCTTAAATTTCTTCGATTTTTGAATTTCGGGAATTTTTTCATTTTTCTTAATATTTTTAATCAACAATTTTTACAGTTCTCCAATTTTGTCGATTTCTTAATTTGGAGAACTTTGTGATTTTACAGTTTAAACAGTTTTTACTATTTTAAAAAAATTTCCTTTTTTTTTATCAAATTTCGGAAACTTTCCAAAATTTTAAATGTTGTCGATTGTTGAATTTTAGGAATTTTTGCATTTTTCTCGATTTTTTTATTTATAAAAAAATTAATTTTTTTATCTAATTTCGGAAATTTTCCGAAATCTTAAATTTTTTCGATTTTTGAATTTTTAGAATTTTTGCATTGTTCTCAATTTTTTAATTTTAACAAAAATTACAATTTTCCAATTTTGTAGATTTCTTAATTTAGAGAACTTTGTGATTTTGTTAATTTTACAGTCTTTACTATTTTGAAAAAAATTTCTTTTTTATCAAATTTTCGGAAATTTTGCAAAATTTTAATTTTTTTCGATTTTGGAATTTTTAGAATTTTTGCATTTTTCTCGATATTTTCATTTCAACAAAATTTACAATTTTCCAATTTTGTAGATTTCTTAATTTTGAGAACTTTGTGATTTTGTCGATTTTACAGTTTTTACTATTTTTAAAAAATTGTCTTATTTTATCTAATTTCGGAAATTTTCCGAAATCTTAAATTTTTTCGATTTTTGAATTTTTAGAATTTTTGCATTGTTCTCAATTTTTTAATTTCAACAAAAATTACAATTTTCCAATTTTGTAGATTTCTTAATTTAGAGAACTTTGTGATTTTGTCAATTTTACAGTCTTTACTATTTTGAAAAAAATTTCTTTTTTATCAAATTTTCGGAAATTTTGCAAAATTTTAATTTTTTTCGATTTTGGAATTTTTAGAATTTTTGCATTTTTCTCGATTTTTTCATTTAAACAAAAATTACAATTTTCCAATTTTGTAGATTTCTTAATTAAGAGAACTTTGTGATTTTGTCGATTTTTAAGTTTTAACTATTTTGAAAAAATTTTCTTTTTTTATCAAATTTTCGGAAATTTTGCAAAATTTTAATTTTTTTTCGATTTTTGCATTTTTAGAATTTTTGCATTTTTCTCGATTTTTTCATTTCAACAAAAATTACAATTTTCCAATTTTGTAGATTTCTTAATTTAGAGAACTTTGCGATTTTACAGTTTTCACAGTTGTTACTATTTTGGAAAAAATTTCTTTTGTTATCAAATTTCGGAAATTTTTAATTTTTTCGATTTTTGAATTTAGGGAATTTTAGCATTTTTCTTGATATTTTTAATTCAACAAAAATTAAAATTTTCCAATTTTGGCGATTTACTTATTTAAAGAGCTTTGCGATTTTTAAATTTTCACAGTCCTTACTATTTTGAAAAAATTTAATTTTTTTATCAAATTTCGGAAATTTTGCAAAATTTTAATTTTTTTCGATTTTTGAATTTTTAGAATTTTTGCATTTTTCTCGATTTTTTAATTTCAACAAAAATTACAATTTT
The DNA here is from genome assembly GCA_963583835.1 of Drosophila immigrans. NCBI lineage: Eukaryota > Metazoa > Arthropoda > Insecta > Diptera > Drosophilidae > Drosophila > Drosophila immigrans. The sequence continues at coordinate 214,208 of CAUZWO010000094.1, read as the reverse complement.
CCAATTTTGGCGATTTCTTAATTTAAAGAGCTTTGCGATTTTTAAGTTTTCACAGACTTTACTATTTTAAAAAAATTAAGTTTTTTTATCAAATTTCGGAAATTTTCCGAAATCTTAAATTTTTTCGATTTTTGAATTTTGGGAATCTTAGCATTTTTCTCGATTTTTTCATTTCAACAAAAATTACAATTTTCCAATTTTGTAGATTTCTTAATTTACAAAACTTTGTGATTTTGTCGATTTTACAGTTTTAACTATTTCAAAAAAATTTCCTTTTTTTATCAAATTTTCGGAAATTTTGCAAAATTTTAATTTTTTTCGATTTTTTAGAATTTTTGAATTTTTCTCGATTTTTTTCATTTCAACAAAAATTACAATTTTCCAATTTTGTAGATTTCTTAATTTAGAGGACTTTGCGATTTTACAGTTTTTACAGTTTTTATTTTGAAAATATTTAATTTTTTTTATCAAGTTTCGGAATTTTAAGAAATTCTAAATTTTTTCGATTTTTGAATTTTAAGAATTTTTTAATTTTTTTCGATTTTTTCATTTCAACAAAAATTACAATTTTCCAATTTTGTAGATTTCTTTATTTAAAGAGCTTTGCGATTTTTAAGTTTTTACAGTTTTTACAATTTTGAAAATATTTAATTTTTTTATCTAATTTCGGAAATTTTCCGAAATCTTAAAATTTTTCGACTTTTGAATTTTGGGAATTTTTGCATTTTTCTTGATATTTTTAATTCAACAAATTTTACAATTTTCCAATTTTGTCGATTTCTAAATTTAGAGAACTTTGTGATTTTGTCGATTTTACAGTTTTCACTATTTTGGAAAAATTGTTTTTTTTTATCAAATTTTTCGAAATTTTGCGAAATTTAAATTTTTGTCGATTTTCGGAAATTTTTGAATTTTTCTCGTTTGTTTCATTTCAACAAAAATTAGAATATTCCTATTTTGTAGATTTCTTAATTTAAAGAACTTTGCGATTTTTAAGTTTTCACAGCTTTTACTATTTTGAAAAAATTTAATTTTGTTATCAAAATTCGGAATTTCTCCCAAATTTTAAATTTTGTCGATTTAAAAGTTTCAGAAATTTTTGAATTTTTCTCGATTTTTTCATTTCAACAAAATTTACAATTTTCCAATTTTGGCGATTTCTTTTTTTAAAGAACTTTGTGATTTTGTCGATTTTACTGTTTTTACTATTTTGAAAAAATTGTTTTTTTTTATCAAATTTTGGGAAATTTTGCAGAATTTAAATTTTTTTCGATTTTTGAATTTTTAGAATTTTTTAATTTTTCTCGATTTTTTTCATTTCAACAAAATTTACAATTTTCCAATTTTGTAGATTTCTTAATTTAGAGAACTTTGCGATTTTACAGTTTTCACAGTTTTAAATATTATGAAAAAATTTAATTTTTTTATCTAATTTCGGATTTCTTAATTTTGTAGATTTCTTAATTAAGTGAAGTTTGCGATTTAACAGTTTTCACAGTTTTTACTATTTTGAAAAAGTGTATTTTTTTTATCTAAATTTGGAAATTTTCCGAAATCTTAAATTTTTTCGATTTTTGAATTTTGTGAATTTTTGCATTTTTCTTGATATTTTTAATTCAAGAAAAATTACAATTTTCCAACTTTGGCGATTTCTTTATTAAAAGAGCTTTGCGATTTTTAAGTTTTCACAATCTTTACTATTTTAAAAAAGTATAATTTTTTGATCAAATTTCGGAAATTTTTCCAAATTTTAAGTTTTGTCGATTGTTGAATTTTAGGATTTTTTGCATTTTTCTCGATTTTTTTATTTTACAAAATTTACAATATTCAAAAATTTTCAATTTCTTTATTAAGGGAACTTTGCGATTTTACAGTTTTCACAGTTTTTACAATTTTGGAAAAATTTTCTTTTTTATCAAATTTCGAAAAATTTCCGAAATTTTTAATTTTTTTTTTATTTTTGAATTTTTAGAATTTTTGCATTTTTCTCGATTTTTTCAATTCAACAAAAATTACAATTTTCCAATTTTGTAGATTTCTAAATTAAGAGAAGTTTGTGATTTTGTCGATTTAACAGTTTTTACTATTTTAAAAAAATTATCTTTTTCTATCAAATTTCGGAAATTTTCGGAAATTTTAAATTTTTTCGATTTTTGAATTTAGGGAATTTTAGCATTTTTCTTGATATTTTTAATTCAAGAAAAATAACAATTTTCCAATTTTGGAATGGAAATTTTCTGAAATCTTAAATTTTTTCGATTTTTGAATTTTGGGAATTTTTGCATTTTTCTTGATATTTTTAATTCAACAAATTTTACAAATTTCCAACTTTGTCGATTTCTAAATTTAGAGAACTTTGTGATTTTGTCGATTTTACAGTTTTCACTATTTTGGAAAAATTGTTTTTTTTTATCAAATTTTGGGAAATTTTGCGAAATTTTAATTTTTGTCGATTTTCGGAAATTTTTGAAATTTGCTCGTTTGTTTCATTTCAACAAAAATTACAATATTCCTATTTTGTAGATTTATAAATTAAAAGAACTTTGCGATTTTCAAGTTTTCACAGCTTTTACTATTTTGAAAACAATTTAATTTTTTTATCAAATTACGGAAATTTCCCGAAATCTTAAATTTGTTCGATTTTTGAATTTCGGGAATTTTTTCATTTTTCTTGATATTTTTATTCAACAATTTTTACAGTTCTCCAATTTTGTCGATTTCTTAATTTGGAGAACTTTGTGATTTTACAGTTTAAACAGTTTTTACTATTTTAAAAAAAATTCCTTTTTTTTATCAAGTTTCGGAAACTTTCCAAAATTTTAAATGTTGTCGATTGTTGAATTTTAGGAATTTTTGCATTTTTCTCGATTTTTTTATTTATAAAAAAATTAATTTTTTTTATCCAATTTCGGAAATTTTCCGAAATCTTAAATTTTTTCGATTTTTGAATTTTTAGAATTTTTGCATTGTTCTCAATTTTTTAATTTCAACAAAAATTACAATTTTCCAATTTTGTAGATTTCTTAATTTAGAGAACTTTGTGATTTTGTTAATTTTACAGTCTTTACTATTTTGAAAAAAATTTCTTTTTTATCAAATTTTCGGAAATTTTGCAAAATTTTAATTTTTTTTCGATTTTCGGAAATTTTTGCCTTTTTCTCGTTTGTTTCATTTCAACAAAAATTACAATATTCCTATTTTGTATATTTCTTAATTTAGAGAACTTTGCCATTTTACAGTTTTCACAGTTAATACTATTTTGGAAAAAATTTCTTGTGTTATCAAATTTCGGAAATTTTCAATTTTTTCGATTTTTGAATTTAGGGAATTTTAGCATTTTTCTTGATATTTTTAATTCAAGAAAAATAACAATTTTTCAATTTTGGCGATTTCTTTATTAAAAGAGCTTTGCGATTTTTAAGTTTTCACAATCTTTACTATTTTAAAAAAATTTAATTTTTTTATCAAATTTCGGAAATTTTCCGAAATCTTACATTTTTTCGATTTTTGAATTTTGGGAATCTTAGCATTTTTCTTGATATTTTTAATTCAACAAAAATTAAAATTTTCCAATTTTGGCGATTTACTTATTTAAAGAGCTTTGCGATTTTTAAGTTTTCACAGACTTTACTATTTTAAAAAAATTAAGTTTTTTTATCAAATTTCGGAAATTTTGCAAAATTTTAATTTTTTTCGATTTTTGAATTTTTAGAATTTTTGCATTTTTCTCGATTTTTTAATTTCAACAAAAATTACAATATTCCTATTTTGTATATTTCTTAATTTAGAGAACTTTGCCATTTTACAGTTTTCACAGTTAATACTATTTTGGAAAAAATTTCTTGTGTTATCAAATTTCGGAAATTTTCAATTTTTTCGATTTTTGAATTTAGGGAATTTTAGCATTTTTCTTGATATTTTTAATTCAAGAAAAATAACAATTTTCCAATTTTGGCGATTTCTTTTTTAAAAGAGCTTTGCGATTTTTAAGTTTTCACAATCTTTACTATTTTGAAAAAATTTAATTTTTTTATCAAATTTCGGAAATTTTCCGAAATCTTAAATTTTTTCGATTTTTGAATTTTGGGAATTTTTGCATTTTTCTTGATATTTTTAATTCAACAAATTTTACAATTTTCCAATTTTGTCGATTTCTAAATTTAGAGAACTTTGTGATTTTGTCGATTTTACAGTTTTCACTATTTTGGAAAAATTGTTTTTTTTTATCAAATTTTGGGAAATTTTGCGAAATTTTAATTTTTGTCGATTTTCGGAAATTTTTGAATTTTTCTCGTTTGTTTCATCTCAACAAAAATTAGAATATTCCTATTTTGTAGATTTCTTAATTTAAAGAACTTTGCGATTTTTAAGTTTTCACAGTTTTTACTATTTTGAAAAACATTAATTTTTTTATCTAATTTCGGAAATTTTCCGAAATCTTAAATTTTTTCGATTTTTGAATTTTGGGAAATTTGGGAATTTTTGCATTTTTCTAGATATTTTTAAATCAACAAATTTTTCAATTTGCCAATGTAGTCGATTTCTAAATTTAGAGAAGTTTGTGATTTTGTCGATTATACTGTTTTTACTATTTGAAGAAAGTGTCTTCTTTATTCAATTTCGGAAATTTTCCGAAAATTTAAATTTTTCCGATTTTTTAATTTCTTAAATTTTTCAATTTTTCTCGATTTTTTAAGTTCAACAAAAATTACAATATTCCAATTTTGTATATTTCGTTTTTTTAGAAAACTTTGCGACTTTTCAATTTTCACAGTTTTTACAATTTTGAAAAAGTTTTCTTTTTTATCGAATTTCAGAAAGCTTCCGAAATTATTATTTTTTTTTGATTTTTGAATTTTTAGAATTTTTGCATTTTTCTCGATTTTTTCATTTAAACAAAAATTACAATTTTCCAATTTTGTAGATTTCTTAATTAAGAGAACTTTGTGATTTTGTCGATTTTAAAGTTTTAACTATTTTGAAAAAATTTTCTTTTTTTTATCAAATTTTCGGAAATTTTGCAAAATTTTAATTTTTTTCGATTTTTGCATTTTTAGAATTTTTGCATTTTTCTCGATTTTTTTCATTTCAACAAATATTACAATTTTCCAATTTTGTAGATTTCTTAATTTAGAGAGCTTTGTGATTTTGTCAATTTTACAGTCTTTACTATTTTGAAAAAAATTTCTTTTTTATCAAATTTTCGGAAATTTTGCAAATTTTTAATTTTTTTTCGATTTTGGAATTTTTAGAATTTTTGCATTTTTCTCGATTTTTTCATTTCAACAAAATTTTGTCGATTTTACAGTTTTTACTATTTTGAAAAAATTGTCTTATTTTATCAAATTTCGGAAATTTTGCAAAATTTTAAATTTTGTCGATTTTCGGAAATTTTTGCCTTTTTCTCGTTTGTTTCATTTCAACAAAAATTAAAATATTCCTATTTTGTATATTTCTTAATTTAGAGAACTTTGCCATTTTACAGTTTTCGCAGCTAATACTATTTTGGAAAAAATTTCTTGTGTTATCAAATTTCGGAAATTTTCAATTTTTTCGATTTTTGAATTTAGGGAATTTTAGCATTTTTCTTGATATTTTTAATTCAAGAAAAATAACAATTTTCCAATTTTGGCGATTTCTTTATAAAAAGAGCTTTGCGATTTTTAAGTTTTCACAATCTTTACTATTTTAAAAAAATTTATTTTTTTTATCAAATTTCGGAAATTTTCCGAAATCTTAAATTTTTTCGATTTTTGAATTTTGGGAATTTTTGCATTTTTCTTGATATTTTTAATTCAACAAATTTTACAATTTTCCAATTTTGTCGATTTCTAAATTTAGAGAACTTTGTGATTTTGTCGATTTTACAGTTTTCACTATTTTGGAAAAATGTTTTTTTTTTTATCAAATTTTGGGAAATTTTGCGAAATTTTAATTTTTGTCGATTTTCGGAAATTTTTGAATTTTTCTCGTTTGTTTCATCTCAACAAAAATTAGAATATTCCTATTTTGTAGATTTCTTAATTTAAAGAACTTTGCGATTTTTAAGTTTTCACAGTTTTTACTATTTTGAAAAACATTAATTTTTTTATCTAATTTCGGAAATTTTCCGAAATCTTAAATTTTTTCGATTTTTGAATTTTGGGAAATTTGGGAATTTTTGCATTTTTCTAGATATTTTTAATTCAACAAATTTTTCAATTTGCCAATGTAGTCGATTTCTAAATTTAGAGAAGTTTGTGATTTTGTCGATTATACTGTTTTTACTATTTGAAGAAAGTGTCTTCTTTATTCAATTTCGGAAATTTTCCGAAAATTTAAATTTTTCCGATTTTTTAATTTCTTAAATTTTTCAATTTTTCTCGATTTTTTAAGTTCAACAAAAATTACAATATTCCAATTTTGTATATTTCGTTTTTTTAAAAAACTTTGCGACTTTTCAATTTTCACAGTTTTTACAATTTTGAAAAAGTTTTCTTTTTTATCGAATTTCAGAAAGCTTCCGAAATTATTATTTTTTTTTGATTTTTGAATTTTTAGAATTTTTGCATTTTTCTCGATTTTTTCATTTAAACAAAAATTACAATTTTCCAATTTTGTAGATTTCTTAATTAAGAGAACTTTGTGATTTTGTCGATTTTTAAGTTTTAACTATTTTGAAAAAATTTTCTTTTTTTATCAAATTTTCGGAAATTTTGCAAAATTTTAATTTTTTTCGATTTTTGCATTTTTTGAATTTTTGCATCTTTCTCGATTTTTTTCATTCCAACAAAAATTACAATTTTCCAATTTTGTAGATTTCTTTATTTAGAGAACTTTGCGATTTTACAGTTTTCATAGTTGTTACTATTTTGAAAAAATTTAATTTTTTTATCAAATTTTCGGAAATTTTGCAAAATTTTAATTTTTTTCGATTTTTGCATTTTTAGAATTTTTGAATTTTTCTCGATTTTTTTCATTTCAACAAAAATTAAAATTTTCCAATTTTGTAGATTTCTTAATTTAGAGAACTTTGCGATTATACAGTTTTCACAGTTGTTACTATTTTGGAAAAAATTTCTTTTGTTATCAAATTTCGGAAATTTTTAATTTTTTCGATTTTTGAATTTAGGGAATTTTAGCATTTTTCTTGATATATTTAATTCAACAAAAATTAAAATTTTCCAATTTTGGCGATTTACTTATTTAAAGAGCTTTGCGATTTTTAAATTTTCACAGTCCTTACTATTTTGAAAAAATTTAATTTTTTTATCAAATTTCGGAAATTTTCCGAAATTTTAAATTTTGTCGATTGTTGAATTTTAGGAATTTTTGCATTTTTCTCAATTTTTTTATTTTAACAAAATTTACAATATTCAAAATTTGTCAATTTCTTTATTTAGGGAACTTTGCGATTTTACAGTTTTCACAGTTTTTACAATTTTGGAGAAATTTTCTTTTATATCAAATTTCGGAAAATTTCCGAAATATTTTTTTTTTTTGACTTTTTAATTTTTAGAATTTTTGAATTTTTCTCGATTTTTTCATTTCAACAAAAATTACAATTTTCCAATTTTGGCGATTTCATTATTATAAGAGCTTTGTGATTTTTAAGTTTTCACAATATTAACTATTTTGAAAACAATTTCTTTTTGTATCAAATTTTTGGAAATTTTGCAAAATTTTAAATTTTGTCGATTGTTGAATTTTAGGAATTTTTGCATTTTTCTCGATTTTTTTATTTTTTAACAAAATTTCCAATTTTCCAATTTTGTATATTTCTTAATGTAGAGAACTTTGCGATTTTACAGTTTAAACAGTTTTTACTATTTTTAAAAAAATTTATTTTCTTATCAAATTTTGGAAACTTTCCGAAATTTTAAATTTTGTCGATTGTTGAATTTTAGGAATTTTTGCATTTTTCTCGATTTTTTTATTTAGAACAAAATTTGCAATATTCAAATTTTGTCCATTTCTTTATTAAGGGAACTTAGCGATTTTACAGTTTTTACAGTTTTTACAATTTTGAAAAAAATTTTTTTTTATCGAATTTTGCAAAGTTTCCGAAATTTTAAATTTTTTTTTATTTTTGAATTTTTAGAATTTTTGCATTTTTCTCGATTTTTTAATTTCAACAAAAATTACAATTTTCCAATTTTGGCGATTTCTTAATTTATAGAGCTTTGCGATTTTTAAGTTTTCACAGACTTTACTATTTTAAAAAAATTAAGTTTTTTTATCAAATTTCGGAAATTTTCCGAAATCTTACATTTTTTCGATTTTTGAATTTTGGGAATCTTAGCATTTTTCTTGATATTTTTAATTCAACAAATTTTAAAATTTTCCAATTTTGTCGATTTCTTAATTTTGAGAACTTTGTGATTTTGTCGATTATACAGTTTTTACTATTTTGAAAAAATTGTCTTTTTCTATCAAATTTCGGAAATTTTCCGAAATTTTTAATTTTTTTTGATTTTTTAATTTTTCTCGATTTTTTCATTTCAACAAAATTTACAATTTTCCAATTTTGTAGATTTCTTAATTTAGAGAACTTTGCGATTTTACAGTTTTCACAGTTGTTACTATTTTGAAAAAATTTAATTTTTTTATCAAATTTTCGGAAATTTTGCAAAATTTTAATTTTTTTCGATTTTTGCATTTTTAGAATTTTTGAATTTTTCTCGATTTTTTTCATTTCAACAAAAATTACAATTTTCCAATTTTGTAGATTTCTTAATTTAGAGAACTTTGCGATTTTACAGTTTTCACAGTTGTTACTATTTTTGGAAAAAATTTCTTTTGTTATCAAATTTCGGAAATTTTTAATTTTTTCGATTTTTGAATTTAGGGAATTTTAGCATTTTTCTTGATTTATTTAATTCAACAAAAATTAAAATTTTCCAATTTTGGCGATTTACTTATTTAAAGAGCTTTGCGATTTTTAAATTTTCACAGTCCTTACTATTTTGAAAAAATTTAATTTTTTTATCAAATTTCGGAAATTTTCCGAAATTTTAAATTTTGTCGATTGTTGAATTTTAGGAATTTTTGCATTTTTCTCAATTTTTTTATTTTAACAAAATTTACAATATTCAAATTTTGTCCATTTCTTTATTTAGGGAACTTTGCGATTTTACAGTTTTCACAGTTTTTACCAATTTGGAAAAATTTTCTTTTATATCAAATTTCGGAAATTTTCCGAAATATTTATTTATTTTTGATTTTTTAATTTTTAGAATTTTTGAATTTTTCTCGATTTTTTCATTTCAACAAAAATTACAATTTTCCAATTTTGGCGATTTCATTATTATAAGAGCTTTGTGATTTTTAAGTTTTCACAATATTTACTATTTTGAAAAAAATTTCTTTTTGTATCAAATTTTCGAAAATTTTGCAAAATTTTAAATTTTGTCGATTGTTGAATTTTAGGAATTTTTGCATTTTTCTCGATTTTTTTATTTTTTAACAAAATTTCCAATTTTCCAATTTTGTATATTTCTTAATATAGAGAACTTTGCGATTTTACAGTTTAAACAGTTTTTACTATTTTTAAAAAAATTTATTTTTTTATCAAATTTTGGAAACTTTCCGAAATTTTAAATTTTGTCGATTGTTGAATTTTAGGAATTTTTGCATTTTTCTCGATTTTTTTATTTTAACAAAATTTACAATATTCCAATTTTGTATATTTCTTTATTTAAAAAACTTTGCGACTTTTCAATTTTCACAGTCTTAACAATTTTGAAAAAGTTTTCTTTTTTATCGAATTTCAGAAAGCTTTCGAAATTTTTATTTTTTATTTTATTTTTTGAATTTTTAGAATTTTTGCATTTTTCTCGATTTTTTAATTTCAACAAAAATTACAATTTTCCAATTTTGGCGATTTCTTAATTTAAAGAGCTTTGCGATTTTTAAGTTTTCACAGACTTTACTATTTTTAAAAAATTAAGTTTTTTTATCAAATTTCGGAAATTTTCCGAAATCTTAAATTTTTTCGATTTTTGAATTTTGGGAATCTTAGCATTTTTCTTGATATTTTTAATTCAACAAATTTTAAAATTTTCCAATTTTGTCGATTTCTTAATTTTGAGAACTTTGTGATTTTGTCGATTATACAGTTTTTACTATTTTGAAAAAATTGTCTTTTTCTATCAAATTTCGGAAATTTTCCGAAATTTTTAATTTTTTTTTATTTTTTAATTTTTCTCGATTTTTTCATTTCAACAAAATTTACAATTTTCCAATTTTGTAGATTTCTTAATTTTGAGAACTTTGTGATTTTGTCGATTTTACAGTTTTTACTATTTTGAAAAAATTGTCTTACTTTATCAAATTTCGGAAATTTTGCAAAATTTTAAATTTTGTCGATTTTCGGAAATTTTTGCATTTTTCTCGTTAGTTTCATTTCAACAAAAATTACAATATTCCTATTTTGTATATTTCTTAATTTAGAGAACTTTGCCATTTTACAGTTTTCACAGTTAATACCATTTTGGAAAAAATTTCTTTTGTTATCAAATTTCGGAAATTTTCAATTTTTTCGATTTTTGAATTTAGGGAATTTTAGCATTTTTCTTGATATTTTTAATTCAACAAAAATTAAAATTTTCCAATTTTGTAGATTTCTTAATTTAGAAAACTTTGCGATTTTACAGTTTTCACAATTGTTACTATTTTGAAAAAATTTAATTTTTTTATCAAATTTTCGGAAATTTTGCAAAATTTTAATTTTTTTCGATTTTTGCATTTATAGAATTTTTGCATTTTTCTCGATTTTTTTCATTTCAACAAAAATTACTGTTCTCCAATTTTGTAGATTTCTTAATTTAGAGAACTTTGCGATTTAACAGTTTTCACAGTTGTTACTATTTTGGAAAAAATTTCTTTTGTTATCAAATTTCGGAAATTTTTAATTTTTTCGATTTTTGAATTTAGGGAATTTTAGCATTTTTCTTGATATATTTAATTCAACAAAAATTAAAATTTTCCAATTTTGGCGATTTACTTATTTAAAGAGCTTTGCGATTTTTAAATTTTCACAGTCCTTACTATTTTGAAAAAATTTAATTTTTTATCAAATTTCGGAAATTTTCCGAAATTTTAAATTTTGTCGATTGTTGAATTTTAGGAATTTTTGCATTTTTCTCAATTTTTTTATTTTAACAAAATTTACAATATTCAAATTTTGTCCATTTCTTTATTTAGGGAACTTTGCGATTTTACAGTTTTCACAGTTTTTACAATTTTGGAAAAATTTTCTTTTATATCAAATTTCGGAAAATTTCCGAAATATTTATTTTTTTTTGATTTTTTAATTTTTAGAATTTTTGAATTTTTCTCGATTTTTTCATTTCAACAAAAATTACAATTTTCCAATTTTGGCGATTTCATTATTATAAGAGCTTTGTGATTTTTAAGTTTTCACAATATTTACTATTTTGAAAAAAATTTCTTTTTGTATCAAATTTTCGGAAATTTTGCAAAATTTTAAATTTTGTCGATTGTTGAATTTTAGGAATTTTTGCATTTTTCTCGATTTTTTTATTTTTTAACAAAATTTCCAATTTTCCAATTTTGTATATTTCTTAATGTAGAGAACTTTGCAATTTTACAGTTTAAACAGTTTTTACTATTTTGAAAAAAATTTATTTTTTTATCAAATTTTGGAAACTTTCCGAAATTTTAAATTTTGTCGATTGTTGAATTTTAGGAATTTTTGCATTTTTCTCGATTTTTTTATTTATAACAAAATTTGCAATATTCAAATTTTGTCCATTTCTTTATTAAGGGAACTTTGCGATTTTACAGTTTTCACAGTTTTTACAATTTTGAAAAAAATTTCTTTTTTATCGAATTTTGCAAAGCTTCTGAAATTTTAAATTTTTTTTTATTTTTGAATTTTTGGAATTTTTGCTTTTTCTCGATTTTTTAATTTCAACAAAAATTACAATATTCCAATTTTGTAGATTTCTTAATTTAGGGAACATTGTGATTTTGTCGATGTCCATTTCTTTATTTATGGAACTTTGCGATTTAACAGTTTTCATAGTTTTTACAATTTTGAAAAAATTTTCTTTTTTATCGATTTTCGCAAAGTTTCTGAAATTTTTATTTTTTTTGATTTTTGAATTTTTAGAAGTTTTGCATTTTTCTCGATTTTTTCATTTCAACAAAAATTAAAACTTTCCAATTTTGTAGATTTCTTAATTTAGAGAACTTTGTGATTTTGTCAATTTTACAGTCTTTACTATTTTGAAAAAATTTTCTTTTTTATCAAATATTCGGAAATTTTTAATTTTTTCGATTTTTGAATTTAGGGAATTTTAGCATTTTTCTTGATATATTTAATTCAACAAAAATTAAAATTTTCCAATTTTGGCGATTTACTTATTTAAAGAGCTTTGCGATTTTTAAATTTTCACAGTCCTTACTATTTTGAAAAAATTTAATTTTTTTATCAAATTTTGGAAACTTTCCGAAATTTTAAATTTTGTCGATTGTTGAATTTTAGGAATTTTTGCATTTTTCTCGATTTTTTTATTTATAACAAAATTTGCAATATTCAAATTTTGTCCATTTCTTTATTAAGGGAACTTTGCGATTTTACAGTTTTCACAGTTTTTACAATTTTGAAAAAAATTTCTTTTTTATCGAATTTTGCAAAGTTTCCGAAATTTTAAATTTTTTTTTATTTTTGAATTTTTGGAATTTTTGCTTTTTCTCGATTTTTTAATTTCAACAAAAATTACAATATTCCAATTTTGTAGATTTCTTAATTTAGGGAACATTGTGATTTTGTCGATGTCCATTTCTTTATTTATGGAACTTTGCGATTTAACAGTTTTCATAGTTTTTACAATTTTGAAAAAATTTTCTTTTTTATCGATTTTCGCAAAGTTTCTGAAATTTTTATTTTTTTTGATTTTTGAATTTTTAGAAGTTTTGCATTTTTCTCGATTTTTTCATTTCAACAAAAATTAAAATTTTCCAATTTTGTAGATTTCTTAATTTAGAGAACTTTGTGATTTTGTCAATTTTACAGTCTTTACTATTTTGAAAAAATTTTCTTTTTTATCAAATATTCGGAAATTTTGCAAAATTTTAATTTTTTTCGATTTTTGAATTTTTAGAATTTTTACATTTTTCTCGATTTTTTTCATTTCAACAAAAATTACAATTTTCCAATTTTGTAGATTTCTTAATTTAGAGAACTTTGCGATTTTACAGTTTTCACAGTTGTTAATATTTTGGAAAAAAATTTCTTTTGTTATCAAATTTCGGAAATTTTTAATTTTTTCGATTTTTGAATTCAGGGAATTTTAGCATTTTTCTTGATATTTTTAATTCAACAAAAATTAAAATTTTCCAATTTTGGCGATTTACTTATTTAAAGAGCTTTGCGATTTTTAAGTTTTCACAGACTTTACTATTTTAAAAAAATTAAGTTTTTTTATCAAATTTCGGAAATTTTCCGAAATCTTAAATTTTTTCGATTTTTGAATTTTGGGAATCTTAGCATTTTTCTTGATATTTTTAATTCAACAAATTTTAAAATTTTGGCGATTTCTTAATTTAAAGAGCTTTGCGATTTTTAAGTTTTCACAGACTTTACTATTTTAAAAAAATTAAGTTTTTTTATCAAATTTCGGAAATTTTCCGAAATCTTAAATTTTTTCGATTTTTGAATTTTGGGAATCTTAGCATTTTTCTTGATATTTTTAATTCAACAAATTTTAAAATTTTCCAATTTTGTCGATTTCTTAATTTTGAGAACTTTGTGATTTTGTCGATTATACAGTTTTTACTATTTTGAAAAAATTGTCTTTTTCTATCAAATTTCGGAAATTTTCAGAAATTTTTAATTTTTTTTGATTTTTTAATTTTTCTCGATTTTTTCATTTCAACAAAATTTACAATTTTCCAATTTTGTAGATTTCTTAATTTTGAGAACTTTGTGATTTTGTCGATTTTACAGTTTTTACTATTTTGAAAAAATTGTCTTATTTTATCAAATTTCGGAAATTTTGCAAAATTTTAAATTTTGTCGATTTTCGGAAATTTTTGCATTTTTCTCGTTTGTTTCATTTCAACAAAAATTACAATATTCCTATTTTGTATATTTCTTAATTTAGAGAACTTTGCCATTTTACAGTTTTCACAGTTAATACCATTTTGGAAAAAATTTCTTTTGTTATCAAATTTCGGAAATTTTCAATTTTTTCGATTTTTGAATTTAGGGAATTTTAGCATTTTTCTTGATATTTTTAATTCAACAAAAATTAAAATTTTCCAATTTTGTAGATTTCTTAATTTAGAGAACTTTGCGATTTTACAGTTTTCACAATTGTTACTATTTTGAAAAAATTTAATTTTTTTATCAAATTTTCGGAAATTTTGCAAAATTTTAATTTTTTTCGATTTTTGCATTTTTAGAATTTTTGCATTTTTCTCGATTTTTTTCATTTCAACAAAAATTAAAATTTTCCAATTTTGTAGATTTCTTAATTTAGAGAACTTGCGATTTTACAGTTTTCACAGTTGTTACTATTTTGGAAAAAATTTCTTTTGTTATCAAATTTCGGAAATTTTTAATTTTTTCGATTTTTGAATTTAGGGAATTTTAGCATTTTTCTTGATATATTTAATTCAACAAAAATTAAAATTTTCCAATTTTGGCGATTTACTTATTTAAAGAGCTTTGCGATTTTTAAATTTTCACAGTCCTTACTATTTTGAAAAAATTTAATTTTTTTATCAAATTTCGGAAATTTTCCGAAATTTTAAATTTTGGCGATTGTTGAATTTTAGGAATTTTTGCATTTTTCTCAATTTTTTTATTTTAACAAAATTTACAATATTCAAATTTTGTCCATTTCTTTATTTAGGGAACTTTGCGATTTTACAGTTTAAACAGTTTTTACTATTTTGAAAAAAATTTATTTTTTTATCAAATTTTGGAAACTTTCCGAAATTTTAAATTTTGTCGATTGTTGAATTTTAGGAATTTTTGCATTTTTCTCGATTTTTTTATTTATAACAAAATTTGCAATATTCAAATTTTGTCCATTTCTTTATTAAGGGAACTTTGCGATTTTACAGTTTTCACAGTTTTTACAATTTTGAAAAAAATTTCTTTTTTATCGAATTTTGCAAAGTTTCTGAAATTTTAAATTTTTTTTTATTTTTGAATTTTTGGAATTTTTGCTTTTTCTCGATTTTTTAATTTCAACAAAAATTACAATATTCCAATTTTGTAGATTTCTTAATTTAGGGAACATTGTGATTTTGTCGATGTCCATTTCTTTATTTATGGAACTTTGCGATTTAACAGTTTTCATAGTTTTTACAATTTTGAAAAAATTTTCTTTTTTATCGATTTTCGCAAAGTTTCTGAAATTTTTATTTTTTTTGATTTTTGAATTTTTAGAAGTTTTGCATTTTTCTCGATTTTTTCATTTCAACAAAAATTAAAATTTTCCAATTTTGTAGATTTCTTAATTTAGAGAACTTTGTGATTTTGTCAATTTTACAGTCTTTACTATTTTGAAAAAATTTTCTTTTTTATCAAATATTCGGAAATTTTGCAAAATTTTAATTTTTTTCGATTTTTGAATTTTTAGAATTTTTACATTTTTCTCGATTTTTTTCATTTCAACAAAAATTACAATTTTCCAATTTTGTAGATTTCTTAATTTAGAGAACTTTGCGATTTTACAGTTTTCACAGTTGTTAATATTTTGGAAAAAAATTTCTTTTGTTATCAAATTTCGGAAATTTTTAATTTTTTCGATTTTTGAATTCAGGGAATTTTAGCATTTTTCTTGATATTTTTAATTCAACAAAAATTAAAATTTTCCAATTTTGGCGATTTACTTATTTAAAGAGCTCTGCGATTTTTAAGTTTTCACAGACTTTACTATTTTAAAAAAATTAAGTTTTTTTTTATCAAATTTCGGAAATTTTCCGAAATCTTAAATTTTTTCGATTTTTGAATTTTGGGAATCTTAGCATTTTTCTTGATATTTTTAATTCAACAAATTTTAAAATTTTAAAATTTTGGCGATTTCTTAATTTAAAGAGCTTTGCGATTTTTAAGTTTTCACAGACTTTACTATTTTAAAAAAATTAAGTTTTTTTATCAAATTTCGGAAATTTTCCGAAATCTTAAATTTTTTCGATTTTTGAATTTTGGGAATCTTAGCATTTTTCTTGATATTTTTAATTCAACAAATTTTAAAATTTTCCAATTTTGTCGATTTCTTAATTTTGAGAACTTTGTGATTTTGTCGATTATACAGTTTTTACTATTTTGAAAAAATTGTCTTTTTCCATCAAATTTCGGAAATTTTCCGAAATTTTTAATTTTTTTTGATTTTTTAATTTTTCTCGATTTTTTCATTTCAACAAAATTTACAATTTTCCAATTTTGTAGATTTCTTAATTTTGAGAACTTTGTGATTTTGTCGATTTTACAGTTTTTACTATTTTGAAAAAATTGTCTTATTTTATCAAAATTAGAAAATTTTGCAAAATTTTAAATTTTGTCGATTTTCGGAAATTTTTGCATTTTTCTCGTTTGTTTCATTTCAACAAAAATTACAATATTCCTATTTTGTATATTTCTTAATTTAGAGAACTTTGCCATTTTACAGTTTTCACAGTTAATACTATTTTGGAAAAAATTTCTTTTGTTATCAAATTTCGGAAATTTTAAATTTTTTCGATTTTTGAATTTAGGGAATTTTAGCATTTTTCTTGATATTTTTAATTCAAGAAAAATAACAATTTTCCAATTTTGGCGATTTCTTTATTAAAAGAGCTTTGCGATTTTTAAGTTTTCACAATCTTTACTATTTTAAAAAAATTTAATTTTTTTATCAAATTTCGGAAATTTTCCGAAATCTTAAATTTTTTCGATTTTTGAATTTTGGGAATCTTAGCATTTTTCTTGATATTTTTAATTCAACAAAAATTAAAATTTTCCAATTTTGGCGATTTACTTATTTAAAGAGCTTTGCGATTTTTAAGTTTTCACAGACTTTACTATTTTAAAAAAATTAAGTTTTTTTATCAAATTTCGGAAATTTTGCAAAATTTTAATTTTTTTCGATTTTTGAATTTTTAGAATTTTTGCATTTTTCTCGATTTTTTAATTTCAACAAAAATTACAATTTTAAAATTTTGGCGATTTCTTAATTTAAAGAGCTTTGCGATTTTTAAGTTTTTACAGACTTTACTATTTTATAAAAATTAAGTTTTTTTATCAAATTTCGGAAATTTTCCGAAATCTTAAATTTTTTCGATTTTAGAATTTTTGGAATCTTAGCATTTTTCTTGATATTTTTAATTCAACAAATTTTAAAATTTTCCAATTTTGTCGATTTCTAAATTTAGAGAACTTTGTGATTTTGTCGATTTTACAGTTTTCACTATTTTGGAAAAATTGTTTTTTTTATCAAATTTTGGGAAATTTTGCAAAATTTTAATTTTTGTCGATTTTCGGAAATTTTTGAATTTTTCTCGTTTGTTTCATCTCAGCAAAAATTAGAATATTCCTATTTTGTAGATTTCTTAATTTAGAGAACTTTGTGATTTTGTCAATTTTACTGTCTTTACTATTTTGGAAAAAATTTCTTTTTTATCAAATTTTCGGAAATTTTGCAAAATTTTAATTTTTTTTCGATTTTGGAATTTTTAGAATTTTTGCATTTTTCTCGATTTTTTCATTTCAACAAAATTTACAATTTTCCAATTTTGTAGATTTCTTAATTTTGAGAACTTTGTGATTTTGTCGATTTTACAGTTTTTACTATTTTGAAAAAATTGTCTTATTTTATCAAATTTCGGAAATTTTGCAAAATTTTAAATTTTGTCGATTTTCGGAAATTTTTGCCTTTTTCTCGTTTGTTTCATTTCAACAAAAATTACAATATTCCTATTTTGTATATTTCTTAATTTAGAGAACTTTGCCATTTTACAGTTTTCACAGTTAATACTATTTTGGAAAAAATTTCTTGTGTTATCAAATTTCGGAAATTTTCAATTTTTTCGATTTTTGAATTTAGGGAATTTTAGCATTTTTCTTGATATTTTTAATTCAAGAAAAATAACAATTTTCCAATTTTGGCGATTTCTTTATTAAAAGAGCTTTGCGATTTTTAAGTTTTCACAATCTTTACTATTTTAAAAAAATTTAATTTTTTTATCAAATTTTCGGAAATTTTGCAAAATTTTAATTTTTTTCGATTTTTGCATTTTTTAAAATTTTTGCATTTTTCTCGATTTTCTTCATTTCAACAAAAATTACAATTTTCCAATTTTGTAGATTTCTTAATTTAGAGAACTTTGCGATTTTACAGTTTTCACAGTTGTTAATATTTTGGAAAAAATTTCTTTTGTTATCAAATTTCGGAAATTTTTAATTTTTTCGTTTTTTAAATTTAGGGAATTTTAGCATTTTTCTTGATATTTTTAATTCAACAAAAATTAAAATTTTCAAATTTTGGCGATTTACTTATTTAAAGAGCTTTGCGATTTTTAAATTTTCACAGTCCTTACTATTTTGAAAAAATTTAATTTTTTTATCAAATTTCGGAAATTTTGCAAAATTTTAATTTTTTTTCGATTTTTGAATTTTTAGAATTTTTGCATTTTTCTCGATTTTTTAATTTCAACAAAAATTACAATTTTCCAATTTTGGCGATTTCTTAATTTAAAGAGCTTTGCGATTTTTAAGTTTTCACAGACTTTACTATTTCGATTTTTGAATTTTTAGAATTTTTGAATTTTTCTCGATTTTTTAATTTCAACAAAAATTACAATTTTAAAATTTTGGCGATTTCTTAATTTAAAGAGCTTTGCGATTTTTAAGTTTTTACAGACTTTACTATTTTAAAAAAATTAAGTTTTTTTATCAAATTTCGGAAATTTTCCGAAATCTTAAATTTTTTCGATTTTAGAATTTTGGGAATCTTAGCATTTTTCTTGATATTTTTAATTCAACAAATTTTAAAATTTTCCAATTTTGTCGATTTCTAAATTTAGAGAACTTTGTGATTTTGTCGATTTTACAGTTTTCACTATTTTGGAAAAATTGTTTTTTTTTATCAAATTTTGGGAAATTTTGCAAAATTTTAATTTTTGTCGATTTTCGGAAATTTTTGAATTTTTCTCGTTTGTTTCATCTCAGCAAAAATTAGAATATTCCTATTTTGTAGATTTCTTAATTTAGAGAACTTTGTGATTTTGTCAATTTTACTGTCTTTACTATTTTGAAAAAAATTTCTTTTTTATCAAATTTTCGGAAATTTTGCAAAATTTTAATTTTTTTTCGATTTTGGAATTTTTAGAATTTTTGCATTTTTCTCGATTTTTTCATTTCAACAAAATTTACAATTTTCCAATTTTGTAGATTTCTTAATTTTGAGAACTTTGTGATTTTGTCGATTTTACAGTTTTTACTATTTTGAAAAAATTGTCTTATTTTATCAAATTTCGGAAATTTTGCAAAATTTTAAATTTTGTCGATTTTCGGAAATTTTTGCCTTTTTCTCGTTTGTTTCATTTCAACAAAAATTACAATATTCCTATTTTGTATATTTCTTAATTTAGAGAACTTTGCCATTTTACAGTTTTCACAGTTAATACTATTTTGGAAAAAATTTCTTGTGTTATCAAATTTCGGAAATTTTAAATTTTTTCGATTTTTGAATTTAGGGAATTTTAGCATTTTTCTTGATATTTTTAATTCAAGAAAAATAACAATTTTCCAATTTTGGCGATTTCTTTATTAAAAGAGCTTTGCGATTTTTAAGTTTTCACAATCTTTACTATTTTAAAAAAATTTAATTTTTTTATCAAATTTTCGGAAATTTTGCAAAATTTTAATTTTTTTCGATTTTTGCATTTTTTAAAATTTTTGCATTTTTCTCGATTTTTTTCATTTCAACAAAAATTACAATTTTCCAATTTTGTAGATTTCTTAATTTAGAGAACTTTGCGATTTTACAGTTTTCACAGTTGTTAATATTTTGGAAAAAATTTCTTTTGTTATCAAATTTCGGAAATTTTTAATTTTTTCGATTTTTAAATTTAGGGAATTTTAGCATTTTTCTTGATATTTTTAATTCAACAAAAATTAAAATTTTCAAATTTTGGCGATTTACTTATTTAAAGAGCTTTGCGATTTTTAAATTTTCACAGTCCTTACTATTTTGAAAAAATTTAATTTTTTTATCAAATTTCGGAAATTTTGCAAAATTTTAATTTTTTTTCGATTTTTGAATTTTTAGAATTTTTGCATTTTTCTCGATTTTTTAATTTCAACAAAAATTACAATTTTCCAATTTTGGCGATTTCTTAATTTAAAGAGCTTTGCGATTTTTAAGTTTTCACAGACTTTACTATTTTAAAAAAATTAAGTTTTTTTATCAAATTTCGGAAATTTTCCGAAATCTTAAATTTTTTCGATTTTTGAATTTTGGGAATCTTAGCATTTTTCTTGATATTTTTAATTCAACAAATTTTAAAATTTTCCAATTTTGTCGATTTCTTAATTTTGAGAACTTTGTGATTTTGTCGATTATACAGTTTTTACTATTTTGAAAAAATTGTCTTTTTCTATCAAATTTCGGAAATTTTCCGAAATTTTTAATTTTTTTTGATTTTTTAATTTTTCTCGATTTTTTCATTTCAACAAAATTTAAAATTTTCCAATTTTGTAGATTTCTTAATTTTGAGAACTTTGTGATTTTGTCCATTTTACAGTTTTTACTATTTTGAAAAAATTGTCTTATTTTATCAAATTTAGGAAATTTTGCAAAATTTTAAATTTTGTCGATTTTTGGAAATTTTTGCATTTTTCTCGTTTGTTTCATTTCAACAAAAATTACAATATTCCTATTTTGTATATTTCTTAATTTAGAGAACTTTGCCATTTTACAGTTTTCACAGTTAATACTATTTTGGAAAAAATTTCTTTTGTTATCAAATTTCGGAAATTTTCAATTTTTTCGATTTTTGAATTTAAGGAATTTTAGCATTTTTCTTGATATTTTTAATTCAAGAAAAATAACAATTTTCCAATTTTGGCGATTTCTTTATTAAAAGAGCTTTGCGATTTTTAAGTTTTCACAATCTTTACTATTTTAAAAAAATTTAATTTTTTTATCAAATTTCGGAAATTTTCCGAAATCTTAAATTTTTTCGATTTTTGAATTTTGAGAATTTTTGCATTTTTCTTGATATTTTTAATTCAACAAATTTTACAATTTTCCAATTTTGTCGATTTCTAAATTTAGAGAACTTTGTGATTTTGTCGATTTTACAGTTTTCACTATTTTGGAAAAATTGTTTTTTTTTATCAAATTTTGGGAAATTTTGCGAAATTTTAATTTTTGTCGATTTTCGGAAATTTTTGAATTTTTCTCGTTTGTTTCATCTCAACAAAAATTAGAATATTCCTATTTTGTAGATTTCTTAATTTAAAGAACTTTGCGATTTTTAAGTTTTCACAGTTTTTACTATTTTGAAAAACATTAATTTTTTTTATCTAATTTCGGAAATTTTCCGAAATCTTAAATTTTTTCGATTTTTGAATTTTGGGAAATTTGGGAATTTTTTGCATTTTTCTAGATATTTTTAATTCAACAAATTTTTCAATTTGCCAATGTAGTCGATTTCTAAATTTAGACAAGTTTGTGATTTTGTCGATTATACTGTTTTTACTGTTTGAGGAAAGTGTCTTCTTTATTCAATTTCGGAAATTTTCCGAAAATTTAAATTTTTCCGATTTTTTAATTTCTTAAATTTTTCAATTTTTCTCGATTTTTTAAGTATAACAAAAATTACAATATTCCAAATTTGTATATTTCGTTTTTTTAAAAAACTTTGCGACTTTTCAATTTTCACAGTTTTTACAATTTTGAAAAAGTTTTCTTTTTTATCGAATTTCAGAAAGCTTCCGAAATTTTTATTTTTTTTTTATTTTTTAATTTTTAGAATTTTTGAATTTTTATCGATTTTTTCATTTTAACAAAAATTACAATTTTCTAATTTTGTAGATTTCTTAATTTAGAGAGCTTTGTGATTTTGTCGATTTTTAAGTTTTAACTATTTTGAAAATTTTTTTTTTTTTTTTCAAATTTTCGGAAATTTTGCAAAATTTTAATTTTTTTCGATTTTTGCATTTTAAGAATTTTTGCATTTTTCTCGATTTTTTTATTTTAACAAAATTTACAATATTTAAATTTTGTCCATTTCTTTATTTAGGGAACTTTGCGATTTTACAGTTTTCACAGTTTTTACAATTTTGGAAAAATTTTCTTTTATATCAAATTTCGGAAAATTTCCGAAATTTTTATTTTTTTTTGATTTTTTAATTTTTAGAATTTTTGAATTTTTCTCGATTTTTTCATTTCAACAAAAATTACAATTTTCCAATTTTGGCGATTTCATTATTATAAGAGCTTTGTGATTTTTAAGTTTTCACAATATTTACTATTTTGAAAAAAATTTCTTTTTGTATCAAATTTTCGGAAATTTTGCAAAATTTTAAATTTTGTCGATTGTTGAATTTTAGGAATTTTTGCATTTTTCTCGATTTTTTTATTTTTTAACAAAATTTCCAATTTTTCAATTTTGTATATTTCTTAATGTAGAGAACTTTGCGATTTTACAGTTTAAACAGTTTTTACTATTTTGAAAAAAATTTATTTTTTTATCAAATTTTGGAAACTTTCCGAAATTTTAAATTTTGTCGATTGTTGAATTTTAGGAATTTTTGCATTTTTCTCGATTTTTTTATTTATAACAAAATTTGCAATATTCATATTTTGTCCATTTCTTTATTAAGGGAAATTTGCGATTTTACAGTTTTCACAGTTTTTACAATTTTGAAAAAAATTTCTTTTTTATCGAATTTTGCAAAGTTTCCGAAATTTAAAATTTTTTTTTATTTTTGAAATATTGGAATTTTTGCTTTTTCTCGATTTTTTCATTTCAACAAAAATTACAATATTCCAATTTTGTAGATTTCTTAATTTAAGGAACATTGTGATTTTGTCGATGTCCATTTCTTTATTTATGGAAATTTGCGATTTAACAGTTTTCATAGTTTTTACAATTTTTAAAAAATTTTCTTTTTTATCGATTTTTGCAAATTTTCTGAAATTTTTATTTTTTTGATTTTTGAATTCTTAGAAGTTTTGCATTTTTCTCGATTTTTTCATTTCAACAAAAATTAAAATTTTCCAATTTTGTAGATTTCTTAATTTAAAGAACTTTGTGATTTTGTCAATTTTACAGTCTTTACTATTTTGAAAAAATTTTGTTTTTTATCAAATATTCGGAAAATTTGCAAAATTTTAATTTTTTTATCGATTTTTGAATTTTTAGAATTTTTACATTTTTCTCGATTTTTTCATTTCAACAAAAATTAAAATTTTCCAATTTTGTAGATTTCTTAAATTCAACAAATCTTACAATATTCCAATGTTGTCGATTTCTTTATTGAAAGAATTTTGTGTTTTTGTCGAATTTAATGTTTTTATTATTTTGAAAAATTTGTCTTATTTTATCAAATTTTCGGAAATTTTGCAAAATTTAAAATTTTGTCGATTTTCGGAAATTTTTGCATTTTTCTCGATTTTTTAATTTCAACAAAACTTGCAATATTCCAATTTTGTAGATTTCTTAATTTAGAGAACTTTGTGATTTTGTCAATTTTACAGTCTTTACTATTTTTAATAAATTTTTTTTTTTTTATGAAATTTTCGGAAATTTTGCAAAATTTAAATTTTTTTCGATTTTTGAATTTAGGGAATTTTAGCATTTTTCTTGATATTTTAATTCAACAAAAATTACAATATTCCAATTTTGTATATTTTTTAATTTAAAAAACTTTGCGACTTTTCAGTTTTCACAGTTCTTACTATTTTGAAAAAAATTACTTTTGTTATCGAATTTCGGAAATTTTCCGAAATTTTAATTTTTTTTTGATTTTTGAATTTTTAGAGTTTTTGCATTTTTCTCGATTTTTTCATATCAACAAAAATTACAATTTTCCAATTTTGGCGATTTCTTTATTAAAAGAGCTTTGCGATTTTTAAGTTTTCACAATCTTTACTATTTTGAAAAAATTTAATTTTTTTATCAAATTTCGGAAATTTTCCGATAATTTTAATGTTGTCGATTGTTGAATTTTAGGAATTTTCACATTTTTCTCGATTTTTTTATTTTTAACAAAATATGTAATTTTCACATTTTGTCCATTTCTTTATTTAGGGAACTTTGCGATTTTACAGTTTTCACAGTTTTTACAATTTTGAAAAATTTTTAGTTTTTACTGTTTTGAAAAATTTAATTTTTTTATCTAATTTCGGAAATTTTCCGAAATCTCAAATTTTTTCGATTTTTGAATTTTTAGAATTTTCGCATTTACCTCGATTTTTTCATTTTAACAAATTTTACAGTTCTCCAATTTTGTCGATTTCTTAATTTAGAGAACTTTGAGACTTTTCAGTTTTCACAGTTTTTACTATTTTAAAACAATTTAATTTTTTTATCTAATTTCGGAAATTTTCCGAATTCTTAAATTTTTTCGATTTTTGAATTTTGGGAATTTATGCATTTATCTTGATATTTTTAATTCAACGAATTTTACAATTTTTCAATGTTGTCGATTTCTGAATTGAAAGAACTTTGTGTTTTTGTCGATTTTACAGTTCTTACTATATTGAAAAAATAGTCTTATTTTATCAAATTTTCGGAAATTTTGCAAAATTTTAAATTTTGTCGATTTTCGGAAATTTTTGCATTTATCTCGATTTTTTAATTTCAACAAAAATTACAATATTCCAATTTTGTAGATTTCTTAATTTAGAGAACTTTGTGATTTTGTCAATTTTACAGTCTTTACTATTTTTAATAAATTTTTTTTTTTTATGAAATTTTCGGAAATTTTGCAAAATTTAAATTTTTTTCGATTTTTGAATTTAGGGAATTTTAGCATTTTTCTTGATATTTTAATTCAACAAAAATTACAATATTCCAATTTTGTATATTTTTTAATTTAAAAAACTTTGCGACTTTTCAGTTTTCACAGTTCTTACTATTTTGAAAAAAATTACTTTTGTTATCGAATTTCGGAAATTTCCCGAAATTTTAATTTTTTTTTGATTTTTGAATTTTTAGAGTTTTTGCATTTTTCTCGATTTTTTCATATCAACAAAAATTACAATTTTCCAATTTTGGCGATTTCTTTATTAAAAGAGCTTTGCGATTTTTAAGTTTTCACAATCTTTACTATTTTGAAAAAATTTAATTTTTTTATCAAATTTCGGAAATTTTCCGATAATTTTAATGTTGTCGATTGTTGAATTTTAGGAATTTTCACATTTTTCTCGATTTTTTTATTTTTAACAAAATATGTAATTTTCACATTTTGTCCATTTCTTTATTTAGGGAACTTTGCGATTTTACAGTTTTCACAGTTTTTACAATTTTGAAAAATTTTTAGTTTTTACTGTTTTGAAAATTTTAATTTTTTTATCTAATTTCGGAAATTTTCCGAAATCTCAAATTTTTTCGATTTTTGAATTTTTAGAATTTTCGCATTTACCTCGATTTTTTCATTTTAACAAATTTTACAGTTCTCCAATTTTGTCGATTTCTTAATTTAGAGAACTTTGAGACTTTTCAGTTTTCACAGTTTTTACTATTTTAAAACAATTTAATTTTTTTATCTAATTTCGGAAATTTTCCGAATTCTTAAATTTTTTCGATTTTTGAATTTTGGGAATTTATGCATTTATTTTGATATTTTTAATTCAACGAATTTTACAATATTTCAATGTTGTCGATTTCTGAATTGAAAGAACTTTGTGTTTTTGTCGATTTTACAGTTCTTACTATATTGAAAAAATAGTCTTATTTTATCAAATTTTCGGAAATTTTGCAAAATTTTAAATTTTGTCGATTTTCGGAAATTTTTGCATTTATCTCGATTTTTTAATTTCAACAAAAATTACAATATTCCAATTTTGTAGATTTCTTAATTTAGAGAACTTTGTGATTTTGTCAATTTTACAGTCTTTACTATTTTTAATAAATTTTTTTTTTTTTATGAAATTTTCGGAAATTTTGCAAAATTTAAATTTTTTTCGATTTTTGAATTTAGGGAATTTTAGCATTTTTCTTGATATTTTAATTCAACAAAAATTACAATATTCCAATTTTGTATATTTTTTAATTTAAAAAACTTTGCGACTTTTCAGTTTTCACAGTTCTTACCATTTTGAAAAAAATTACTTTTGTTATCGAATTTCGGAAATTTCCCGAAATTTTAATTTTTTTTTGATTTTTGAATTTTTAGAGTTTTTGCATTTTTCTCGATTTTTTCATATCAACAAAAATTACAATTTTCCAATTTTGGCGATTTCTTTATTAAAAGAGCTTTGCGATTTTTAAATTTTCACAATCTTTACTATTTTGAAAAAATTTAATTTTTTTATCAAATTTCGGAAATTTTCCGAAATTTTAAATTTTGTCGATTGTTGAATTTTAGGAATTTTGGCATTTTAATCGATTTTTTTATTTTTAACAGAAATAACAATATTTAAATTTTGTCCATTTCTTTATTTAGGGAGCTTTGCGATTTTACAGTTTTTACAATTTTGAAAAAATTTTCTTTTTTATCGAATTTCGGAAAGTTTCCGAAATTTTTAATTTTTTTTGATTTTTGAATTTTTAGAATTTTTGCATATTTCTCGATTTTTTCATTTCAATAAAAATTACAATATTCCAATTTTGTAGATTTCTTAATTTAGAGAACATTGTGATTTTGTCGATTCTACTATTTTGAAAAATTTTTTTTTTTTTTTTTCAAATTTTCGGAATTTTTCCTAAATCTTAAATTTTTTCGATTTTTGAATTTTGGGAATTTTTGCATTTATCTTGATATTTTTAATTCAACAAATTTAACAATATTCCAATGTTGTCGATTTCTTAATTGAAAGAACTTTCAATTTTTCTCGATTTTTTCAGCTCATCAAAATTTACAATATTCCAATTTTGTATATTTCTTAATTTAAAAAACTTTGCGACTTTTCAGTTTTCACAATTTTTACTATTTTGAAAAAAATTTCTTTTGTTATCAAATTTTGGAAATTTTCCGAAATATTAAATTTTTTCGATTTTTGAATTTAGGGAATTTTAGCATTTTTCTTGATATTTTTAATTCAAGAAAAATTTCAATTTTCCAATTTTGTAGATTTCTTTATTAAAAGAGCTTTGCGATTTTTAAGTTTTCACAATCTTTACTATTTTACAAAAAATTAATTTTTTTATCAAATTTCGGAAATTTTCCGAAATTTTAAATTTTGTCGATTGTTGAATTTTAGGAATTTTTGCATTTTTCTCGATTTTTTTTATTTATAACAAAATTTACAATATTCAAATTTTGTCCATTACTTTATTTAGGAAACTTTGCGATTTTACAGTTTTCACAGTTTTTACAATTTTGAAAAAATTTTCTTTTTTATCGAATTTTGGAAAGCTTCCATTTTTTTCGATTTTTTCATTTCAACAAAAATTACAATTTTCCAAATTTGTAGAT
Organism: Drosophila immigrans; assembly: GCA_963583835.1. Taxonomy (NCBI): domain Eukaryota; kingdom Metazoa; phylum Arthropoda; class Insecta; order Diptera; family Drosophilidae; genus Drosophila; species Drosophila immigrans. The sequence continues at coordinate 186,616 of CAUZWO010000094.1, read as the reverse complement.
TTCTTAATTTAGAGAACTTTGTGATTTTGTCAATTTCACAGTTTTTACTATTTTGAAAAATTAAATTTTTTTATCTAATTTCGGAAATTTTCCGAAATCTTGAATTTTTTCGATTTTAGAATTTTGGGAATCGTAGCATTTTTCTTGATATTTTTAATTCAACAAATTTTAAAATTTTCCAATTTTGTCGATTTCTTAATTTGGAGAACTTTGTAATTTTGTCAATTTTACAGTCTTTACTATTTTGAAAAAATTTTCTTTTTTATCAAATATTCGAAAATATTGCAAAATTTGAATTTTTTTCGATTTTTGAATTTTTAGAATTCTCGCATTTTTCTCGATTTTTTCATTTCAACAAAAATTACAATTTTCCAATTTTGTAGATTTCTTAATTTAGAGAACTTTGTGATTTTGTCAATTTTACAGTCTTCACTATTTTTAAAAAATTTTCTTTTTTATCAAATATTCGGAAATTTTGCAAAATTTAATTTTTTTCGATTTCTGAATTTTTAGAATTTTTGCATTTTTCTCGATTTTTTCATTTCAACAAAAATTACAATTTTCCAATTTTGTAGATTTCTTAATTAAGAGAACTTTGCGATCTCACAGTTTTCACAGATTTTACTATTTTGAAAAAAAATTTCTTTTGTTCGGAAATTTTCCGAAATTTTAAGTTTTTTCGATTTTTGAATTTTGGGAATTTTTTCATTTTTCTTGGCATTTTTAATTCAACAAATTTTACAAGTTTCCAATTTTGTCGATTTCTAAATTTAGAGAACTTTGTGATTTTGTCGATTTTACAGTTTTTACTATTTTGGAAAAATTGTATTGTTTCGGAAATTTTAAGAAATTTTAAATTTTTTCGATTTTGAATTTTTAGAATTTTCGAATTTATCTCGATTTTTTCATTTCAAGAAAAATTACAATTTTCCAATTTTGTAGATTTCTTAGTTTAGAGAACTTTGCGATTTAACAGTTTTCACAGTTTTTACTATTTTGAAAAACATTAATTTTTTTATCAAATTTCGGAAATTTTCCGAAAAAATTTTCTTTTTTATCAAATTTCGGAAAATTTCCGCAATTTTTTATTTTTTTTTGTTTTTTTTTATTTTTAGAATTTTTGCTTTTTTCTCGATTTTTTCATTTCAACAAAAATTACAATTTTCCAATTTTGTAGATTTCTAAATTAAGAGAAGTTTGTGATTTTGTCGATTTAACAGTTTTTACTATTTTGAAAAAATGTTCTTTCTTTATCAAATTTTCGGAAATTTTGCAAAATTTTAATTTTTTTCGATTTTTGAATTTTTAGAATTTTTGCATTTTTCTCGATTTTTTCATTTCAACAAAAATTAAAATTTTCCAATTTTGTAGATTTCTTAATTTAGAGAAGTTTGTGATTTTGTCGATTTAACAGTTTTTACTATTTTGAAAAAATTTTCTTTTTGTATCAAATTTTCGGAAATTTTTCAAAATTTTAATTTTTTTCGATTTTTGAATTTTTAGAATTTTTACATTTTTCTAGATTTTTTAATTTAAAAAAAAATTACAATTTTCCAATTTTGGCGATTTCTTAATTTAAAGAGCTTTGCGATTTATAAGTTTTCACAGTCTTTACTATTTTAAAAAAATTAAGTTTTTTTATCAAATTTCGGAAATGTTCCGAAATTTTAAATTTTGTCGATTGTTGAATTTTAGAAATTTTGGCATTTTTTCGATTTTTTATTTTTAACAAAATTTGCAATATTCAAATTTTGTCCATTTCTTTATTTAGGGAACTTTGCGATTTTACAGTTTTCACAGTTTTTACAATTTTGAAAAAATTTTCTTTTTTATCGAATTTTGGAAAGCTTCCGAAATTTTTATTTTTTTTTAATTTTTGAATTTTTGCATTTTTCTCGATTTTTTCATTTCAACAAAAATTAAAATTTTCCAATTTTGTAGATTTCTTAATTTAGAGAAGTTTGTGATTTTGTCGATTTAACAGTTTTTACTATTTTGAAAAAATTTTCTTTTTGTATCAAATTTTCGGAAATTTTTCAAAATTTTAATTTTTTTCGATTTTTGAATTTTTAGAATTTTTACATTTTTCTAGATTTTTTAATTTCAAAAAAAATTACAATTTTCCAATTTTGGCGATTTCTTAATTTAAAGAGCTTTGCGATTTATAAGTTTTCACAGTCTTTACTATTTTAAAAAAATTAAGTTTTTTTATCAAATTTCGGAAATTTTCCGAAATCTTGAATTTTTTCGATTTTTGAATTTTGGGAATCTTAGCATTTTTCTTGATATTTTTAATTCAACAAATTTTAAAATTTTCCATTTTTGTCGATTTCTTAATTTTGAGAACTTTGTGATTTTTTCGATTTTACAGTTTTTACTATTTTTAAAAAATTTTCTTTTTTATCAAATATTCGGAAATTTTGCAAAATTTAATTTTTTTCGATTTTTGAATTTTTAGAATTTTTGCATTTTTCTCGATTTTTTCATTTCAACAAAAATTACAATTTTCCAATTTTGTAGATTTCTTAATTAAGAGAACTTTGCGATCTCACAGTTTTCACAGATTTTACTATTTTGAAAAAAAATTTCTTTTGTTCGGAAATTTTCCGAAATTTTAAGTTTTTTCGATTTTTGAATTTTGGGAATTTTTTCATTTTTCTTGGCATTTTTAATTCAACAAATTTTACAAGTTTCCAATTTTGTCGATTTCTAAATTTAGAGAACTTTGTGATTTTGTCGATTTTACAGTTTTTACTATTTTGGAAAAATTGTATTGTTTCGGAAATTTTAAGAAATTTTAAATTTTTTCGATTTTGAATTTTTAGAATTTTCGAATTTATCTCGATTTTTTCATTTCAAGAAAAATTACAATTTTCCAATTTTGTAGATTTCTTAGTTTAGAGAACTTTGCGATTTAACAGTTTTCACAGTTTTTACTATTTTGAAAAACATTAATTTTTTTATCAAATTTCGGAAATTTTCCGAAAAAATTTTCTTTTTTATCAAATTTCGGAAAATTTCCGCAATTTTTTATTTTTTTTTTGTTTTTTTTTTATTTTTAGAATTTTTGCTTTTTTCTCGATTTTTTCATTTCAACAAAAATTACAATTTTCCAATTTTGTAGATTTCTAAATTAAGAGAAGTTTGTGATTTTGTCGATTTAACAGTTTTTACTATTTTGAAAAAATGTTCTTTCTTTATCAAATTTTCGGAAATTTTGCAAAATTTTAATTTTTTTCGATTTTTGAATTTTTAGAATTTTTGCATTTTTCTCGATTTTTTCATTTCAACAAAAATTAAAATTTTCCAATTTTGTAGATTTCTTAATTTAGAGAAGTTTGTGATTTTGTCGATTTAACAGTTTTTACTATTTTGAAAAAATTTTCTTTTTGTATCAAATTTTCGGAAATTTTTCAAAATTTTAATTTTTTTCGATTTTTGAATTTTTAGAATTTTTACATTTTTCTAGATTTTTTAATTTAAAAAAAAATTACAATTTTCCAATTTTGGCGATTTCTTAATTTAAAGAGCTTTGCGATTTATAAGTTTTCACAGTCTTTACTATTTTAAAAAAATTAAGTTTTTTTATCAAATTTCGGAAATTTTCCGAAATCTTGAATTTTTTCGATTTTTGAATTTTGGGAATCTTAGCATTTTTCTTGATATTTTTAATTCAACAAATTTTAAAATTTTCCATTTTTGTCGATTTCTTAATTTTGAGAACTTTGTGATTTTTTCGATTTTACAGTTTTTACTATTTTGAAAAAATTGTCTTTTTCTATCAAATTTCGGAAATTTTCCGAAATTTTGAATTGTTTTTTGTTTTTTAATTTTTGAATTTTTCTCGATTTTTTCATTTCAACAAAATTTACAATTTTCCAATTTTGTAGATTTCTTAATTTTGAGAACTTTGTGATTTTGTCGATTTTACAGTTTTTACTATTTTGAAAAAATTGTCTTATTTTATCAAATTTCGGAAATTTTGAAAAATTTTAAATTTTGTCGATTTTCGGAAATTTTTGAATTTTTCTCGTTTGTTTCATTTCAACAAAAATTACAATATTCCTATTTTGTATATTTCTTAATTTAAAAAACTTTGCGTCTTTTCAGTTTTCACAGTTTTTACTATTTTGAAAAAAATTTCTTTTGTTACCAAATTTCGGAAATTTTCCGAAATCTTAAATTTTTTCGATTTTTGAATTTTTAGAATTTTTGCATTTTTCTCGATTTTTTCATTTCAACAAAATTTACAATTTTCCAATTTTGTAGATTTCTTAATTTTGAGAACTTTGTGATTTTGTCTATTTTACAGTTTTTACTATTTTGAAAAAATTTTCTTATTTTATCAAATTTCGGATATTTTGCAAAATTTTAAATTTCGTCGATTTTCGGAAATTTTTGCATTTTTCTCGATTTTTTAATTTTAACAAAACTTGCAATATTCCAATTTTGTCTTTTTTTTTATTTAGAGAACTTTGCGATTTTACAGTTTAAACAGTTTTTACTATTTTGAAAAAATTGTATTTGTTTATCAAATTTCGGAAATTTTCAGAAATTTTAATTTTTTTCGATTTTGAATTTAGGGAATTTCATCATTTTTCTTGATATTTTTAACTCAACAAAAATTATAATTTTCCATTTTTGGCGATTTCTTATTTTAGAAAACTTTATGATTTTATAGTTTTCACAGTTTTTACAATTTTGAAAAAATTTTCTTTGGTAATCGAAATTCGGAATTTTTCCGAAATTTTAAATTTTGTCGATTTAAAAGCTTCAGAAATTTTTGAATTTTTCTCGATTTTCTCATTTCAACAAAATTTAAAATTTTTTTTCAATTTGCCAATGTAGTCGATTTCTAAATTTAGAGAAGTTTGTGATTTTGTCGATTATTTTGTTTTTACTATTTGAAGATAGTGTCTTCTTTATTCAATTTCGAAATTTTTCCGAAATTTTAAATTTTTCCGATTTTTGAATTTCTTAAATTTTTTAATTTTTCTCGATTTTTTCATTTCAACAAAATTTACAATATTCCAATTTTGTATATTTCTTAATTTAAAAAGCTTTTCGATTTTTAAGTTTTCACAGTTTTTACTATTTTGAAAAAATTTAATTTTTTTATCAAATTTCGGAAATTTTCCGAAATTTTAAATTTTTTCGATTTTTGAATTAAGGGAATTTTAGCATTTTTCTTGATATTTTTAATTCAACAAAAATTACAATTTTCCAATTTTGGCGATTTCTTTATTTAAAGAGCTCTGCGATTTTTAAGTTTTCACAGTCTTTACTATTTTGAAAAAATTTAATTTTTTTATCAAATTTCGGAAATTTTCCGAAATTTTAAATTTTGTCGATTGTTGAATTTTAGGAACTTTTGCATTTTTCTCGATTTTTTTATTTTTTTTTTAATTAACAATATTCAAATTTTGTCCATTTCTTTATTTAGGGAACTTTGCGATTTTACAGTTTTCACAGTTTTTACAATTTTGGAAAAATTTTCTTTTTTATCGAATTTCGGAAAGTTTCCGAAATTTTGATTTTTTTGATTTTTGATCTTTTAGAATTTTTCCATTTTTGTCGATTTTTTCATTTCAACAAAAATTACAATTTTCCAATTTTGTAGATTTTTTAATTTAGAGAACTTTGCGATTTTACAGTTCTTACAGTTTTAAAAATTTTGAAAATATTTAATTTTTTTATCGAATTTCGGAAAGTTTCCGAAATTCTTAATTTTTTTTTATTTTTGAATTTTTAGAATTTTTGCATTTTTCTCGATTTTTTCATTTCAACAAAAATTACAATTTTCCAATTTTGTAGATTTCTTAATATAGAGAACTTTGCGATTTTACAGTTTTCACAGTTTTTACTATTTTGAAAAAATTTTCTTTTGTTATCAAATTTCGGAAATTTTAAATTTTTTCGATTTTTAAATTTAGAGAATTTTTGCATTTTTCTCGATTTTTTTTTTTTTTTAAATTAACAATATTCAAATTTTGTCCATTTCTTGATTTAGGGAACTTTGCGATTTTACAGTTTTTACAGTTTTAACAATTTTGGAAAAATTTTCTTTTTTATCAAATTTCGGAAAATTTCCGAAATTTTTAATTATTTTTTATTTTTTAATTTTAGAATTTTTGCATTTTTCTCGATTTTTTCATTTCAACAAAAATTAAAATTTTCCAATTTTGTAGATTTCTAAGTTAAGAGAGGTTTGTGATTTTGTCGATTATACAGATTTTATTATTTTGAAGAAAGCGTCTTCTTTATTCAATTTCGGAAATTTTCCGAAATTTTAAATTTTTCCGATTTTTGAATTTCTTAAATTTTTGAATTTTTCTCGATATTTTCATTTCAACAAAACTTACAATATTCCAATTTTGTATATTTCTTAATTTAAAAAACTTTGCGATTTTTAAGTTTTCACAGTTTTTACTATTTTGAACAAAATTTTATTTGTTATTAAATTTCCGAAATTTTCCGAAATTTTAAATCTTTTCGATTTTTGAATTTAGGGAATTTTTGCATTTTTCTTGATATTTTTAATTCAACAAAAATTACAATTTTCCAATTTTGGCGTTTTTTTTATTAAAAGAGCTTTGCGATTTTTAAGTTTTCACAGTCTTTACTATTTGGAAAAAATTAAATTTTTTTATCAAATTTCGGAAATGTTCTGAAATTTTAAATTTTGTCGATTGTTGAATTTTAGGAATTTTTGCATTTTTCTCAATTTTTTCATTTTTAACAAAATTTACAATATTCAGATTTTGTCCATTTCTTTATTTAGGGAACTTTGCGATTTTACAGTTTTCACAGTCTTAACAATTTTGAAAAAAATGTTCTTTTTTATCGAATTTCGGAAAGTTTCCGAAATTTTTAATTTTTTTTTATTTTTGAATTTTTAGAATTTTTGCATTTTTCTCGATTTTTTCATTTCAACAAAAATTACAATTTTCCAATTTTGTACATTTCTTAATTTAAAAAACTTTGCGATTTTTCAGTTTTCATAGTTTTTACTATTTTGAAAAAAATTTCTTTTGTTTTCAAATTTCGGAAATTTTCCGAAATTTTAAATTTCTTTGATTTTTGGTTTTTTGGGAGTTTTAGCATTTTTCTTGATATTTTTAATTCAACAAAAATTACAATTTTCAAATTTTGTAGATTTCTTAATTTAGAGAACTTTGTGATTTAACAGTTTTCACAGTTTTTACTATTTTGAAAAAATTTTCTTTTTTTATCTAATTTCGGAAATTTTCCGAAATCTTAAATTTTTTCGATTTTTGAATTTTGGGAATTTTTGCATTTTTCTTGATTTTTTTAATTCAACAAATTTTACAATTTGCCAATGTTGTCGATTTCTAAATTTAGAGAAATTTGTGATTTTGCCGATTATACGGTTTTTGCTATTTTGAAGAAAGTGTCTTCTTTATTAAATTTCGGAAATTTTCTGAAATTTTAAATTTGTTCGATTTTTGAATTTCGGAAATTTTTGCATTTTTCTCGATTTTGTAGATTTCTTATTGTAGAGAACTTTGCGATTTAAGAGTTTTCACAGTTTTAACTTTTTTGAAAACATTAATTTTTTTATCCAATTTCGGAAATTTCGAAATCTTAAATTTTTTCGATTTTTGAATTTTGGGAATTGTTGCATTTTTCTTGATATTTTTAATTCGACAAATTTTACAATATTCCAATGTTGTCGATTTCTAAATTTAGAGAAATTTGTGATTTTGCCGATTATACGGTTTTTGCTATTTTGAAGAAATTGTCTTCTTTATTAAATTTCGGAAATTTTCCGAAATTTAAAATTTTTTCGATTTTTGAATTTCTTAAATTTTTTAATTTTTCTCGATTTTTTAAATTCAATAAATCTTACATTATTCCAAATTGTCGATTTCTTAATTGACAGAACTTTTTGTTTTTGTCGATTTTACAGTTCCTACTGTTTTGAAAAAATAGTCTTATTTTATCAAATTTTCGAAAATTTTGCAAAATTTTAAATTTTGTCGATTTTAGGAAATTTTTGCATTTATCTCGATTTTTTAATTTCACCAAAACTTGCAATATTCCAATTTTGTCAATTTCTCTATTTAAAGAACTTTGCGATTTAACAGTTTTCACAATTTTAACTTTTTTGAAAACATTAATTTTTTTATCTAATTTCGTAAATTTTCCGAAATCTTAAATTTTTTCGATTTTTGAATTTTGGGAATTTTTGCATTTTTCTTGATATTTTTTATTCAACAAATTTTACAGTTCGCCAATTTTGTCGATTTCTTAATTTGGAGAACTTTGTGATTTTACGGCTTAAACAGTTTTTACTATTTTAAAACAATTTAATTTTTTTATCAAATTTCGGAAATTTTCCGAAATCTTAAATTTTTTCGATTTTTGAATATTGGGAATTTTTGCATGTATCTTGATATTTTTAATTCAACAAATTTTACAATATTCCAATGTTGTCGATTTCTTAATTGAAAAAACTTTGTGTTTTTGTCGATTTTACAGTTCTTACTGTTTTGAAAAAATAGTCTTATTTTATCAAATTTTCGGAAATTTTGCAAAATTTTAAATTTTGTCGATTTTCGGAAATTTTTGCATTTATCTCGATTTTTTAATTTCAACAAAAATTACAATATTCCAATTTTGTAGATTTCTTAATTTAGATAACTTTGTGATTTTGTGAATTTTACTGTTTTACTATTTTGAACAAATTTTCTTTTTTTTTATCAAATTTTCGGAAATTTTGCAAAATTTTAATTTTTTTCGATTATTGAATTTAGTGAATTTTAGCATTTTTCTTGATATTTTTAATTCAACAAAAATTACAAATTTCAGATTTTGGCTTTTTTTTTATTTAAAGAGCTTTGCGATTTTTAAGTTTTCACAGTCTTTACTATTTTGAAAAAAATTTCTTTTGTTATCGAATTTCGGAAATTTTAAATTTTTTCGATTTTTGGATTTTGAGAATTTTTGCATTTTTCTCGATTTTTTTATTCAACAATTTTTACAGTTCTCCAATTATGTCGATTTCTTAATTTGTAGATTTTTGTGATTTTACAGTTTAAACAGTTTTAACTATTTTAAAAAAATTTCCTTTTTTTTATCAAGTTTCGGAAACTTTAAGATATTTTAAATTTTTCCGATTTTTGAATATCTTAAATTTTACAATATTCCAATTTTGTATATTTCTTTATTTAAAAAACTTTGCGACTTTTCAATTTTCACAGTTTTAACAATATTGAAAAAGTTTTGTTTTTTATCGAATTTCAGAAAGCATCAGAAATTTTTATTTTTTAATTTTTAAAATTTTTTTTTCTTAATTTAGAAAACTTTGTGATTTTGTCGATTTTACAGTTTTAACTATTTTAAAAAAATTTTCTTTTTATTATCAAATTTTCGGAAATTTTGCAAAATCTTAATTTTTTTCGATTTTTGAATTTTTAGAATTTTTGCATTTTTCTCGATTTTTTTCATTTCAACAAAAATTACAATTTTCCAATTTTGTAGATTTTTTAATTTAGAGAACTTTGCGATTTTACAGTTTTCACAGTTGTAACTATTTTGGAAAAAATTTTTTTTGTTATAAAATTTCGGAAATTTTAAATTTTTTCGATTTTTGAATTAAGGGAATTTTAGCATTTTTCTTGATATTTTTAATTCAACAAAAATTACAATTTTCCAATTTTGGCGATTTCTTTTCTTAAAGAGGTTTGCGATTTTTAAGTTTTCACAGTCTTTGCTATTTTGAAAAAATTTAATTTTTTTATCAAATTTCGGAAATTTTTCCAAATTTTAAATTTTGTCGATTGTTGAATTTTAGAAATTTTTGCATTTTTCTCGATTTTTTTTTTTTTTTCTTAATTAACAATATTCAAATTTTGTCCATTTCTTTATTTAGGGAACTTTGCGATTTTACAGTTTTTACAATTTTGGAAAAAAGATCTTTTTTATCGAATTTCGGAAAGTTTCCGAAATTTTTAATTTTTTTTGGATTTTTGAATTTTTAGAATTTACGCATTTTTCTTGATTTTTTCATTTCAACAAAAATTACAATTTTCCAATTTTTAAGATTTCTTAATTTAGAGAATTTTGTGATTTTGTCGATTTAACAGTTTTTACTATTTTGAAAAAATTTAATTTTTTTATCAAATTTCGGAAAATTTGCAAAATTTTAATTTTTTTCGATATTTGAATTTTTAGAATTTTTGCATTTTTCTCGATTTTTTTCATTTCAACAAAAATTACAATTTTCTAATTTTGTCCATTTCTTTATTTAGGGAACTTTGCGATTTAAAAGTTTTCACAATTTTTTACAATTTTGAAAAAATTTTCTTTTTTATCGAATTTAGGAAATTTAAAATTTTTTCGATTTTTGAATTAAGGGAATTTTAGCATTTTTCTTGATATTTTTAATTCAAGAAAAATAACAATTTTCCAATGTTGGAATGGACATTTTCCGAAATCTTAAATTTTTAGATTTTTGAATTTTGGGAATTTTTGCTTTTTTCTTGATATTTTTAATTCAACAAATTTTACAATTTTCCAATTTTGTCGATTTCTAAATTTAGAGAACTTTGTGATTTGTCGATTTTACAGTTTTCACTATTTTGGAAAAATTTTCTTTTTTTTATCAAATTTTGGGAAATTTTGCAAAATTTTAATTTTTTTCGATTTTAAAATTTTTAGAATTTTTGCATTTTTCTCGATTTTTTTCATTTCAACAAAAATTACAATTTTCCAATTTTGTAGATTTCTTAATTTAGAGAGCTTTGCGAATTTACAGTTTTCACAGTTGTTACTATTTTGGAAAAAATTTCTTTTGTTATCAAATTTCGGAAATTTTCAATTTTTTCGATTTTTGAATTTAGGGAATTTTAGCATTTTTCTTGATATTTTTAATTCAAGAAAAATAACAATTTTCCAATGTTGGAAAGGACATTTTCCGAAATCTTAAATTTTTCGATTTTTGAATTTTGGGAATTTTTGCTTTTTTCTTGATATTTTTAATTCAACAAATTTTACAATTTTCCAATTTTGTCGATTTCTAAATTTAGAGAACTTTGTGATTTGTCGATTTTACAGTTTTCACTTTTTTGGAAAAATTGTTTTTGTAGATTTCTTAATTAAGAGTACTTTGCGATCTTACAGTTTTCACAGTTTTTACTATTTTGAAAAAAATTTCTTTTGTTCGGAAATTTTACGAAATTTTAAATTTTTTCGATTTTTGAATTTTGGGAATATTTTCATTTTTCTTGATATTCTTAATTCAACAAATTTTACAATTTTCCAATTTTGTCGATTTCTAAATTTAGAGAACTTTGTGATTTTGTCGATTTTACAGTTTTTACTATTTTGGAAAAATTGTTTTTTTTTATCGAATTTTGGGAAATTTTGCGAAATTTTAATTTTTGTCGATTTTTGGAAATTTTTGAATTTTTTTCGTTTGTTTCATTTCAACAAAAATTACAATATTCCTATTTTGTAGATTTCTAAATTTAAAGAACTTTGCGATTTTTAAGTTTTCACAGCTTTTACTATTTTGAAAACAATTTAATTTTTTTATCTAATTTCGGAAATTTTCCGAAATCTTAAATTTGTTCGATTTTTGAATTTCGAGAATTTTTGCATTTTTCTTGATATTTTTATTCAACAATTTTTACAGTTCTCCAATTTTGTTGATTTCTTAATTTGGAGAACTTTGTGATTTTACAGTTTAAACAGTTTTAACTATTTTAAAAAAATTTCTTTATCTAATTTCGGAAATTTTCCGAAATCTTAAATTTTTTCGATTTTTGAATTTTGGGAATTTTTGCATTTTTCTAGATATTTTTAATTCAACAAATTTTTCAATTTGCCAATGTAGTCGATTTCTAAATTTAGAGAAGTTTGTGATTTTGTCGATTGTACAGTTTTAACTATTTTGAAGAAAGTGTCTTCTTTATTAAATTTCGGAAATTTTCCGAAATCTTAAATTTTTTCGATTTTTTAATTTTGGGAATTTTGGGAATTTTTGCATTTTTCTTGATATTTTTAATTCAAGAAAAATTACAATTTTCCAATTTTGTCGATTTCTTAATTAAAAGAGCTTTGCGATTTTTTAGTTTTCACAATCTTTACTATATTAAAAAAATTTAATTTTTTTAACAAATTTCGGAAATTTTCCGAAATCTTAAAGTTTTTCGATTTTTGAATTTTGGGAATTTTTGCATTTTTCTAGATATTTTTAATTCAACAAATTTTTCAATTTGCCAATGTAGTCGATTTCTAAATTTAGAGAACTTTGTGATTTTGTCGATTTTACAGTTTTCACTATTTTGGAAAAATTGTTTTTTTTTTATCAAATTTTGGGAAATTTTGCGAAATTTTAATTTAGTCGATTTTCGGAAATTTTTGAATTTTTCTCGTTTGTTTCATTTCAACAAAAATTACAATTTTCCAATTTTGTAGATTTCTTAATTTAGAGAGCTTTGCGGTTTTACAGTTTTCACAGTTGTTACTATTTTGGTAAAAATTTCTTTTGTTATCAAATTTCGGAAATTTTCAATTTTTTCGATTTTTGAATTTAGGGAATTTTAGCATTTTTCTTGATATTTTTAATTCAAGAAAAATAACAATTTTCCAATGTTGGAATGGACATTTTCCGAAATCTTAAATTTTTAGATTTTTGAATTTTGGGAATTTTTGCTTTTTTCTTGATATTTTTAATTCAACAAATTTTACAATTTTCCAATTTTGTCGATTTCTAAATTTAGAGAACTTTGTGATTTGTCGATTTTACAGTTTTCACTATTTTGGAAAAATTGTTTTTGTAGATTTCTTAATTAAGAGAACTTTGCGATCTTACAGTTTTCACAGTTTTTACTATTTTGAAAAAAATTTCTTTTGTTCGGAAATTTTACGAAATTTTAAATTTTTTCGATTTTTGAATTTTGGGAAAATTTTTTCATTTTTCTTGATATTCTTAATTCATCAAATTTTACAATTTTCCAATTTTATCGATTTCTAAATTTAGAGAACTTTGTTCGCTGTCACTCTTTGTAGCAAACAGACGTGTTTTTTTGTGCGCCCCGCAATTTTTCGCTTTTTTGAATCTAACAACCGGTGTTAAATACATTTTCTTTAAAGTTATTACTTTAATTGTTTGCTACATCGCGTCTCTATCCTGTGATAGTGCATGTTATTAGTGTTTTATCACATAATTGTGAATTTTATTTGTGCTTAGTTTGAGCTCTGTTTATTTCTACATAAACTGAGTTCAAAGTTTTGTTGTTGTGGTAAGCATTAGATTTTGCGTGTTTATTCTTTGTGCTTTCCTTTCCGCTCGCAGTGTGACGGTTTCTCTCTCAACAACTCTCAGTTGACAGTATTCCGTTAGTGGCGCTCTCTGCTCTCACTGCTTGCTCTACTGTTTTGTTGTTGCTAACATATTTTTGTTTTGAATCTGTACAGTGGGCATAGTTCCTACTATTTCAAAATACATTTTTTTTTAATTTTGTAAATTTTTTAATTTGCTTTTCTTTATTTTAATTTATAATGGAAGGCAAAATTGTGTGTTGTCTGAAAAGTTGCCAGAAGCAGATCACGGCTTCGCAACCCAGTATGGCCTGCTGGCTCTGCGATAACGTAGTACACGTGAAGTGTGTAGGCTATTCAGGGCTAGTTGCAGATGCCATTGCCAAAAGAACTGGGCTTAACTGGTGTTGTGAGTCATGTCGAGAAGTTGAGTGCGAAATGCGGATGTTTATGAGGCAGACAAGAGTCGGTTTTACTAATCTGATTGGTGGCTTTCATAAGTTAAACGATCAGTTTAGTGCTTTGAATTCTCAGTTCAATAGTTTGAAACTTATGGCTGAGTCTCCAAAGCGAAAAAAATCAACTTCTTGTGACTTACAATTATCCAAATTTTTACCTCTACCATCGACTGACCCACCCACTACTCCGTTGGTTCCACAGTTAATCTCGTTTGCTACCCCAGTAGCAACAACAGCTGCGGAAAGCATTCCCATTAGGGAACCTGCTCCACCGACATTAGTTAATGCCGAAGTTGTGTCTGAAGTGTCCACGGTTGTCACTAGAAGTAGAGGCAAGCCGAATCCTAATAAAAAAATTTCTTCCGCACCTCCTCCAACTGTCGGATCACCGACTTTATTAGGTTCCAAAGATAATATACCAAATATTACTCCTTTGGCTCCTAAACCACTTGTGGGGGTTCCACCAATGAAACAGATTTTTGTTTCAAGGCTTGCCCCTGATCTCACGTCAGATGACGTAAAGGCTTTCATTATAGCCAAAATTAAAAATGCCAATCCAAAAGTGGAAAAATTTAAATTTGCTTATGATAGACAAATTGCATCTTTCAAGATCAATGTCCCACCTTCACTTTTTGAAACCATATGCTCACCAAGTTTTTGGCCAGAGCATTTGGTGGTAAAAGAGTTCAAAGCCAAAGTTAAAAATCGGACTCCGATTGGGCTCTTACCAAATGGACCTGTACAGTCTCAATCTCAATCTTCTTCTTCATCTTCAAAAAACTAATCTCATCTTTTCTTATAACCTATCAAAATGTGCGTGGTTTGCGTAGTAAAATAAGTAAGCTATACGTCGACAGTTTCACTTTTTCTACTGATGTAGTTGCGTTTTCGGAAACCTGGTTAAATTCGGATATTTCTGATTCCGAACTTTTTCCGTCAAAGTACACTATTTACAGGCAAGATCGTTCTTCCCGAAGAGGAGGTGGTGTTCTATTTGCAGTAGACTCCAACTTCTCATCGGAGCCATTACATTATAATAATCCTAATAATATAGAGTTTCTATCAATAAAAGTAAATGTTCATGGTGTAAGTTTATTTCTTACTTGCTCATATATACCTCCGTCGTCCGATTTATCTGTTTACCAGGATCACCTGGAAGCAATAAAATCTATTTTTGCCTTGTTATCCGACAAAGACCATGTTGTTGTTCTAGGAGATTTTAACCTTCCTGGAACAGCTTGGTATCCTTGTGATAACTTCTGTTTTCTTATTCCATCGAACCGACATGACTTTATTGATGGTTTACATGAATTATCTTTGGGTCAAATTAACAATATACGAAATTCTCTTTGCCGGCAATTAGATCTATGCTTTGTCTCTGAACCTACCAGCGTAGTTCTATCTAGATCGGAACCCCTTACATCTCCTGAAGACCCTTATCATCCAACTCTGGAGTTAAGGATCGAACTCAGCAGATCTGTACTCGCTAATTCTGATATACCTGCCGATCGAGTTCGTTGCTTTCGAAAGGCAAACTTTCCCAAATTAATCCAACTTCTTAATGGAATTGATTGGTCTAATTTGTATTCCTGCAGTGACATAAGTGCCGCCGTCAACTTATTCTATAATAAATTAAATCTTTGCTTTGATGCCTGTATTCCTTCTTATATTCCGCATAGGTCTAATAAGCCTCCTTGGTTTTGTAAGCAACTTTCTAACCTTAAGAACCTGAAGTCTAGACTTTACAAAAAGTTTAAAATTTCAGGCTCTACCTTAACTTTTTCGCAATATATAATTGCTCGGTCCAATTTTATCGAGCTTAACGCTGTGTGTTATAAAAATTACTTAGCTCGCTGTCGGGTTAGCTTTTCTGAAAACCCAAGAAAGTTTTTTAATTTTGTAAACACTAAGCGTAAGTCTTCCTCTTATCCTCCTTGTCTATCTTACGAAAATTCGAAAGCAAATTCAGGTCAGGCGATCGCTGATCTATTTGCTTCTTTTTTTCAAACTACTTATTCTTCTTCCTCCTACTCTAACGCGCCCTATCCTTACAGTCTGTCTCGGTCGAATTATATCTTCAGTCCCTTAATGAGTGAGGAGTCTCTGACTCGATATCTTCAAATGGTTAAGCCGGTGTTTTCGCCCGGTCCGGATGGAGTTCCTGGCTGTGTACTTCGGTACGGAGCCGAGGCTTTATGCAGACCGTTGCTGAAATTATTTGATTTATCACTTGAGTCATCGACTTTTCCCTCTTTATGGAAGGAATCATTCATTATTCCTCTCCATAAGAAGGGAAGTAAGTCTGACGCCAAAAACTATAGAGGGATATGTAAATTGTCTGCTATACCAAAAGTTTTTGAGAAGATGTTAACAAGTCATTTACAACATTTATGTAGTTCCATTATTTCCCCCTACCAGCATGGGTTTGTGAAACATAGATCCACTGTTACTAATCTTCTTGAGCTTTCTTCGTTCGTTAACCAGGGTTTCCTTAAAAACGAACAAACTGACGTCATCTATACTGATTTTAGTAAAGCCTTTGACTCAGTAAATCATTCTCTTTTGTTATATAAGCTTGACTTAATTGGATTTCCCAATAATTTGATTTGCTGGATTTCAAGCTATCTCTGCCAAAGAACGCAAAAAGTTTCTTTTAATAATTTCCTTTCTAATACATTCCGAGTTACCTCTGGAGTTCCCCAAGGTAGCCATCTCGGTCCCTTACTTTTCACATTGTTCATAAATGATCTACCTACTGTTTTGACACAATCTCGCGTACTAATGTATGCAGATGATGTTAAAATATGCCTGCAGTACAGGGATTGGCCATGCCATATCAAGTTGCAGAGAGATCTTGACTCTTTCCAGTCATGGTGCAAAGTGAACTTGTTAAATTTAAACTTTGCTAAATGTGTTGTCATGTCCTTCTATAGAGTTAATCCACATTTGGCCTCTTACTTACTGAACGGTAACGATCTAAAACGAATTACTGCTGTTGATGATCTTGGTATTCTCTTAGATCATAAACTTAAATTTTCAGACCACATTTCTAGAACGGTCAATAAAGCTATGTTTGTACTCGGTTTCATTAAGAGGTGGTCAAAGGAATTTGATGACCCTTATATTACTAAGACCCTTTATACATCACTTGTTCGTCCGATTCTGGAATATGGTTCGTGCGTATGGTCTCCACAGTATTCTGTGCACCAAGATCGCATTGAATCTGTTCAAAAACAATTTCTCTTATTTGCTTTGCGTGGCTTGAACTGGAATGCTGAAGTGAGATTGCCGTCATATAGTAGTAGACTTCTTTTAATTAACCTACCTTCTTTAGCTAACCGTAGAATAATGCTTGGCATTTTATTTATTTTTAATCTTATTAATGGTGATATTGACTCTTCAGAGTTAATATCGCGACTAAACTTTTCCGTTCCATCTAGACTAACCCGTAGTTACATCCCGCTTGCTCTCCCCCTATGTAGATCTAATTTTGCATTGCATGACCCTTTTAGAGTTTTATGTTATAACTATAATAGATTTTATCATGTATTTTCTAGCGCTAACACTGCTTTTAATCTTAAAACTTTACTACTAACCTATTTAATTAATAATTAGACCGAATTTAGCTTATAGTAATAAATTAAAAAATTTTCATTCCACCCGTTTATTTCTTATGTCCGATCCTGAATTTCTATTTTATGCTATCCGCGTTTTTTTTTTGCATGCCCGAATCTATCCTGTCCGAACGCGAATCGTGTCGTTCGTCCTGCGACAGCGCCTCTCGGTCGGTTGGGCGGGAGGAGGGTTTATTGGGATCCGCGCGTAACAAGCATTGGCTTGGTATCGCTTGGGCCACTTGAATGTGCATACAATGTACGTCAACGTCCATAATTTTGTCGATTTTACAGTTTTTACTATTTTGGAAAAATTGTTTTTTTTTATAAAATTTTGGGAAATTTTGCGAAATTTTAATTTTTGTCGATTTTTGGAAATTTTTGAATTTTTCTCGTTTGTTTCATTACAACAAAAATTACAATATTCCTATTTTGTAGATTTTTAAATTTAAAGAACTTTGCGATTTTTAAGTTTTCACAGCTTTTACTATTTTGAAAACAATTAAATTTTTTTATCAAATTTCGGAAATTTCCCGAAGTCTTAAATTTGTTCGATTTTTTAATTTCGGGAATTTTTGCATTTTTCTTGATATTTTTATTCAACAATTTTTACAGTTCTCCAATTTTGTCGATTTCTTAATTTGGAGAACTTTGTGATTTTGTCAATTTTACAGTCTTTACTATTTTGAAAAAATTTTCTTTCTTATCAAATATTCGGAAATTTTGCAAAATCTTAATTTTTTTTCGATTTTTGAATTCTTAGAATTTTCGCATTTTTCTCGATTTTTTCATTTCAACAAAAATTACAATTTTCCAAATTTGTAGATTTCTTAATTAAGAGAACTTTGCGATCTTACAGTTTTCACAGTTTTTACTATTTTAAAAAAATTTCTTTTGTTCGGAAATATTAAGAAATTTTAAATTTTTTCGATTTTTGAATTTTTGGAATATTTTCATTTTTCTTGATATTTTTAATTCAACAAATTTTACAATTTTCCAATTTTGTCGATTTCTAAATTTAGAGAACTTTGTGATTTTGTCGATTTTACAGTTTTTACTATTTTGGAAAAATTGTTTTTTTTTTATCAAATTTTGGGAAATTTTGCGAAATTTTAATTTTTGTCGATTTTTGGAAATTTTTGAATTTTTCTCGTTTGTTTCATTTCAACAAAAATTACAATATTCCTATTTTTTAGATTTTTAAATTTAAAGAACTTTGCGATTTTTAAGTTTTCACAGCTTTTACTATTTTGAAAACAATTAAATTTTTTTATCAAATTTCGGAAATTTCCCGAAGTCTTAAATTTGTTCGATTTTTGAATTTCGGGAATTTTAGCATTTTTTTTGATATTTTTAATTCAACAAAAATTAAAATTTTCCAATTTTGGCGATATGTTTATTTGCGATTTTTAAGTTTTCACAGTCATTACTATTTTGAAAAAATTTAATTTTTTTATCAAATTTCGGAAATTTTCCGAAATTTTAAATGTTGTCGATTGTTGAATTTTAGGAATTTTTGCATTTTTCTCGATTTTTTTATTTATAACAAAATTTGCAATATTCAAATTTTGTCCATTTCTTTATTTAGGGAACTTTGCGATTTTACAGTTTTCACAGTTTTTACAATTTTGAAAAAATTTTCTTTTTTATCAAATTTTGGAAAGCTTCCGAAATTTTTAATTTTTTTTTTATTTTTTAATTTTTAGAATTTTTGCATTTTTCTCGATTTTTTCATTTCAACAAAAATTACAATTTTCCAATTTTGTAGATTTCTTAATTTAGAAAACTTTGTGATTTTGTCGATTTAACAGTTTTACATATTTTAAAAAAATTTTCTTTTTTTTATCAAATTTTCGGAAATTTTGCAAAATTTTAATTTTTTTCGATTTTTGAATTTTTAGAATTTTTGCATTTTTCTCGATTTTTTTCATTTCAGCAAAAATTACAATTTTTCAATTTTGTAGATTTCTTAATTTAGAGAACATTGCGATTTTACAGTTTTCACAGTTTTTACTATTTTGAAAAAAATTTCTTTTGTTATCAAATTTCGGAAATTTAAAATTTTTTCGATTTTTGAATTAAGGGAATTTAGCATTTTTCTTGATATTTTTAATTCAACAAAAATTACAATTTTCCAATTTTGGCGATTTCTTTATTTAAAGAGCTTTGCGATTTTTAAGTTTTCACAGTCTTTGCTATTTTGAAAAAATTTAATTTTTTTATCAAATTTCGGTAATTTTTCCAAATTTAAAATTTTGTCGATTGTTGAATTTTAGGAATTTTTGCATTTTTCTCGATTTTTTTTTTTTTTTAATTAACAATTTTCAAATTTTGTCCATTTCTTTATTTAGGGAACTTTGCGATTTTACAGTTTTTACAGTTTTTACAATTTTGAAAAAATTTTCTTTTTTATCGAATTTTGGAAAGCTTCCGAAATTTTTAATTTTTTTTGATTTTTGAATTTTTGCATTTTTCTCGATTTTTTCATTTCAACAAAAATTACAATTTTCCAATTTTGTAGATTTCTTAGTTTAGAGAACTTTGCGATTTCTCAGTTTTCACAGTTTTTACGATTTTGAAAAACATTAATTTTTGTATCTAATTTCGGAAATTTTCCGAAATCTTATATTTTTCGATTTTTAAATTTTGGCAATTTTGGGAATTTTTGCATTTTTCTAGATATTTTTAATTCAAAAAATTTTTCAATTTGCCAATGTAGTCGATTTCTAAACTTAGAGAAGTTTGTGATTTTGTCGATTTTACAGTTTTTACTATTTTGGGAAATTTTTTTTTTTTTTTTTCAAATTTTGGGAAATTTTGCGAAATTTTAATTTTTGTCGATTTTCGGAAATTTTTGAATTTTTCTCGTTTGTTTCATTTCAACAAAAATTAAAATATTCCTATTTTGTGGATTTCTTATTATTATTATTTGGCCATCACAACCCTATCGGGTCACGGCCTGAAATAGTTGCCTCCACGCGCTTCTGTCCTGAGCACGTCTCCTCCAGTTGGTAACACCAAGTGAGGACAGAGCTTCCATCACCTGGTCCTGCCAACGCATCCGGGGTCTTCCTCTCCTCCGATTGCCGACCACAACCGCATCAAATACCTTTCGAGCTGGAGCGTCTTCCTCCATACGAGCAATATGACCCAGCCAGCGAAGTCTATGGCTCCTAACTCTGCTGACTACATCCATATCGCCGTAAAGCTCATACAGCTCATGGTTCCATCTGATGCGATATGTATCCCCGATGCAAATCGGACCAAAGATCTTGCGGAGAATCTTTCTCTCGAACACACCAAGAGCGGCTGCATCTGCCTGTGTCAAGGTCCAACACTCTGCACCATATAATAGTACCGGCACGATGAGCGTCTTGTAAAGTGTAAGTTTTGTGTGTCGAGAGAGGTGTCTACTACTCATTTGCCTACTGAGCCCATAGTAACACCTGTTGGCAAGAGTGATTCTCCGCTTGATCTCTAGACTGACATCATTCGAGCTGGTCATAGCAGTGCCAAGATAGATAAACTCCTTGACGGACTCGAAGTTATAGCTGCCCGCTACTAGCTGAGAATCTTGTCGCCGCGATTCCCTGCTCGAGCATACCATAAACTTTGTCTTACTCATGTTCACTGCCAGACCAGCTTTAGCCGATTCTTTTTCAATAGCCCCAAAGGCTGCTGTAACGTCACGCTTGGTACGCCCAATGATATCAATATCATCGGCATACCCAAGCATCTGGACACATCTATTTGTCAATATTGTGCCCGTCCGATGCACACCAGCCTTCCTTATAATACTCTCCATTAGGATATTGAAGAGCATACAAGACAACGAGTCACCTTGTCTGAGACCACACTTGGTACTAAATGTTTCGGAATGGTCATTTCCTACTTTGACGGAGCTGATGGTGTTGCTCAACGTCATTCTGCAAAGCCGCGTAAGCTTTGCTGGAATACCAAGCTCAGACATGGCGGCATATAGGTGATCTCGTCGGGGGCTATCAAAAGCTGCCTTGTAGTCGACGAAAAGATGAAAGGTGTCTATCTGACTTTCGTACGACTTCTCCAGGATTTGGCGCAATGTGAATATCTGGTCAATCGTAGATTTTCCAGGCCTGAAACCGCACTGATAAGGTCCAATCAGTGCTTCGGCGTGAGGTTTCAGTTTTTCACATAATACGCTCGTTAGGACCTTATATGCGACCGAAAGAAGACTAATGCCACGGTAATTGGAGCGCACTGTGGCATCACCCTTCTTCAGGATAGGACAGATCATGCTGAGGTTCCAATCTTCGGGCATGCTCTCTGTGAGCCATATCTTGCTGATTAGTTGGTGCATGCACCCTACCAACAAATCACCACCAGCCTTAAAAAGCTCAGCTGGTAAGCCATCAGCTCCAGCAGCCTTTTTGTTCTTAAGGCGCTGTATCGCCGCACTGACTTCGATATGGCTCGGGATTGGTACTTCTGTGTCAGTACCAAAGATTGGGGTTCGTGGATCGCCATCGTCAAGGTCGTCGTTGTCTCCATCCAAAAGCCTTGAGAAGTGATCCCTCCATAACCTCAGCACAACCTCCGCGTCTGTGACCAAGTTTCCGTGGATTTCTTAATTTAAAGAACTTTGCGATTTTACAGTTTTCATAGTTGTTACTATTTTGGAAAAAATTTCGTTTGTTATCAAATTTCGGAAGTTTTCCGAAATTTTAAATTTTTTCGATTTTTGAATTAAGGGAATTTTAGCATTTTTCTTGATATTTTTAATTCAACAAAAATTACAATTTTCCAATTTTGGCGATTTCTTTATTTAAAGAGCTTTGCGATTTTTATGTTTTCACAGTCTTTGCTTTTTTGAAAAAATTTAATTTTTTTTATCAAATTTCGGAAATTTTCCGAAATTTTAAATTTTGCCGTTTGTTGAATTTTAGGAATTTTTGCATTTTTCTCGATTTTTTTTTAAATTTACAATAATCAAAATTTGTCAATTTCTTTATTTAGGGAACTTTGCGATTTTACAGTTTTCACAGTTTTAACAATTTTGGAAAAATTTTCTTTTATATCAAATTTCGAAAAAATTCTGAAATTTTTAATTTTTTTTGATTTTTTAAATTTTAGAATTTTTGCATTTTTCTCGATTTTTTCATTTCAACAAAAATTACAATTTTCCAATTTTGTAGATTTCTAAATTAAGAGAAGTTTGTGATTTTGTCGATTTAACAGTTTTTACTATTTTGAAAAAATTTTCTTTTTTTATCAAATTTCGGAAATTTTCGGAAATTTTAAATTTTTTCGATTTTTGAATTTAGGGAATTTTAGCATTTTTCTTGATATTTTTAATTCAACAACAATTACAATTTTCCAATTTTGGCGATTTCTTTTTTTAAAGAGCTTTGCGATTTTGAAGTTTTCACAGTCTTTACTATTTTGAAAAAATTTAATTTTTTTATCAAATTTCGGAAATTTTCCGAAATTGTAAATTTTGTCGATTGTTGAATTTTAGGAATTTTTGCATTTTTCTCAATTTTTTTATTTTAACAAAATTTATAATATTCAAAATTTGTCAATTTCTTTATTTAGGGAACTTTGCGATTTTACAGTTTTCACAGTTATTACAATTTTGGAAAAATTTTCTTTTTTATCAAATTTCGAAAAAATTCTGAAATTTTAAATTTTTTCGATTTTTGAATTTAGGGAATTTTAGCATTTTTCTTGATATTTTTAATTCAACAAAAATTACAATTTTCCAATTTTGGCGATTTCTTTTTTTAAAGAGCTTTGCGATTTTGAAGTCTTCACAGTCTTTACTATTTTGAAAAAATTTAATTTTTTTATCAAATTTCGGAAATTTTCCGAAATTTTAAATTTTGTCGATTGTTGAATTTTAGGAATTTTTGCATTTTTCTCAATTTTTTTATTTTAACAAAATTTATAATATTCAAAATTTGTCAATTTCTTTATTTAGGGAACTTTGCGATTTTACAGTTTTCACAGTTATTACAATTTTGGAAAAATTTTCTTTTTTATCAAATTTCGAAAAAATTCTGAAATTTTTAATTTTTTTTGATTTTTTAAATTTTAGAATTTTTGCATTTTTCTCGATTTTTTCATTTCAACAAAAATTACAATTTTCCAATTTTGTAGATTTCTTAATTTAGAGAACTTTGCGATTTTACAGTTTTCACAGTTGTTACTATTTTGGTAAAAATTTCTTTTGTTATCAAATTTCGGAAATTTTCAATTTTTTCGACTTTTGAATTTAGGGAATTTTTGCATTTTTCTTGATATTTTAAATTCAACGAATTTTACAATTTTCCAATTTTGTCGATTTCTAAATTTAGAGAACTTTGTGAGTTTGTCGATTTTACAGTTTTCACTATTTTGGAAAAATTGTTTTTTTTTTATCAAATTTTGCGAAATTTTAATTTTTGTCGATTTTCGGAAATTTTTGAATTTTTCTCGTTTGTTTCATTTCAACAAAAATTAGAATATTCCTATTTTGTAGATTTCTTAATTTAAAGAACTTTGCGATTTTTAAGTTTTCAAAGCTTTTACTATTTTGAAAACAATTTAATTTTTTTATTAAATTTCGGAAATTTTCCGAAATCTTAAATTTGTTCGATTTTTGAATTTCGGGAATTTTTGCATTTTTCTTGATATTTTTATTCAACAATTTTTACAGTTCTCCAATTTTGTCGATTTCTTAATTTGGAGAACTTTGTGATTTTTTCAATTTTACAGTCTTTACTATTTTGAAAATATTTTCTTTTTTATCAAATATTCGGAAAATTTGCAAATTTTTAATTTTTTTCGATTTTTGAATTTTTAGAATTTTTGCAATTTTCTCGATTTTTTCATTTCAACAAAAATTACAATTTTCCAATTTTGTAGATTTCTTAATTTAGAGAACTTTGTGATTTTGTCAATTTTACAGTCTTTTCTATTTTGAAAAAATTTTCTTTCTTATCAAATATTCGGAAATTTTGCAAAATTTTAATTTTTTTTCGATTTTTGAATTTTTAGAATTTTCGCATTTTTCTCGATTTTTTCATTTCAACAAAAATTTCAATGTTCCAATTTTGTAGATTTCTCAATAAAGAGAACTTTGCGATCTTACAGTTTTCACAGTTTTTACTATTTTGAAAAAAATTTCTTTTGTTCGGAAATTTTCCGAAATTTTAAATTTTTTCGATTTTTGAATTTTGGAAATTTTTTCATTTTTCTTGATATTTTTAATTCAACAAATTTTACAATTTTCCAATTTTGTCGATTTCTAAATTTAGAGAACTTTGTGATTTTGTCGATTTTATAGTTTTTACTATTTTGGAAAAATTGTTTTTTTTTATCAAATTTTGCGAAATTTTGCGAAATTTTAATTTTTGTCGATTTTTGGAAATTTTTGAATTTTTCTCGTTTGTTTCATTTCAACAAAAATTTCAATATTCCTATTTTGTAGATTTTTAAATTTAAAGAACGTTGCGATTTTTAAGTTTTCACAGCTTTTACTATTTTGAAAACAATTTAATTTTTTTATCAAATTTCGGAAATTTCCCGAAATCTTAAATTTGTTCGATTTTTGAATTTCGGGAATTTTTGCATTTTTCTTGATATTTTTATTCAACAATTTTTACAGTTCTCCAATTTTGTCGATTTCTTAATTTGGAGAGCTTTGTGATTTTACAGTTTAAACAGTTTAAACTATTTTAAACAAATTTCCTTTTTTTATCAAGTTTCGGAAATTTTAAGAAATTTTAAATTTTTTCGATTTTTGAATTTTAGGAATTTTTGCATTTTTATCGATTTTTTTATTTTTAACAAAATTTTCAATATTCCAATTTTGGCGATTTGTTTATTTAAAGAGCTTTGCGATTTTTAAGTTTTCACAGTTTTTACAATTTTGAAAAAACTTTTTTTTTTTTATCGAATTTCGGAAAGTTTCCGAAATGTTTATTTTTTTTCGGTTTTTGAATTTTTGCATTTTTCACGATTTTTTCATTTCAACAAAAATTACATTTTTCCAATTTTGTAGATTTCTTAATTTAGAGGACTTTGCGATTCTACAGTTTTTACAGTTTTTACTATTTTGAAAATATTTAATTTTTTTATCTAATTTCGGAAATTTTCCAAAATCATACATTTTTTCGACTTTTGAATTTTGGGAATTTTTGCATTTTTCTTGATATTTTTATTCAACAAATTTTACAGTTCTCCAATTTTGTCGATTTCTTTATTTGGAGAGCTTTGTGATTTTACAGTTAAAACAATTTTTACTATTTTGAAAAAATTTCCTTTTTTTTATCAAGTTTCGGAATTTTAAGAAATTCTAAATTTTTTCGATTTTTGAATTTTTAGAATTTTTTAATTTTTTTCGATTTTTTCATTTCAACAAAAATTACAATTTTCCAATTTTTTAGATTTCTTTATTTTAAGAGCTTTGCGATTTTTAAGTTTTTACAGTTTTTACAATTTTGAAAATATTTAATTTTTTTATCTAATTTCGGAAATTTTCCGAAATCTTAAAATTTTTCGACTTTTGAATTTTGGGAATTTTTGCATTTTTCTTGATATTTTTATTCAACAAAAATTACAATTTTCCAATTTTGGCGATTTCTTTTTTTAAAGAACTTTGTGATTTTGTCGATTTTACTGTTTTTACCATTTTGGAAAAAATTTCTTTTGTTATCAAATTTCGGAAATTTTCAATTTTTTCGATTTTTGAATTTAGGGAATTTTAGCATTTTTCTTGATATTTTTAATTCAAGAAAAATTACAATTTTCCAACTTTGGCGATTTCTTTATTAAAAGAGCTTTGCGATTTTTAAGTTTTCACAATCTTAACTATTTTGAAAAAATTTAATTTTTTGATCAAATTTCGGAAATTTTTCCAAATTTTAAATTTTGTCGATTGTTGAATTTTAGGATTTTTTGCATTTTTCTCGATTTTTTTTTTTTAACAAAATTTACAATATTCAAAATTTGTCAATTTCTTTATTTAGGGAACTTTGCGATTTTACAGTTTTCACAGTTTTTACAATTTTGGAAAAATTTTCTTTTTTATCAAATTTCGAAAAATTTCCGAAATTTTTAATTTTTTTTTATTTTTGAATTTTTTCTCGATTTTTTTTCATTTCAACAAAAATTGCAATTTTCCAATTTTGTAGATTTCTAAATTAAGAGAAGTTTGTGATTTTGTCGATTTAACAGTTTTTACTATTTTGAAAAAATTATCTTTTTTTATCAAATTTCGGAGGCTGGCGAAAATCCTCTGACTGAACCCTCCACGAGGGTGCCGGCTGGGCAATGGATACTGCATCGTCTCGGGCGACCGAGAGATGTCAGCATCACTTGCTCGCTCATGAGACCTTGCCTGCTCACAGGCTCATCGATAACGGAGTCCGAGCTAGCGCTTGCGCTAGCGAGGATGCCGTTGGATGAGTCATCGAGCACTGATGAAGACGAAGTGACAGTAGTCCAGGGACCATCCAGTAAGAAAGGCGCAAAACTCAAGCGCAAACAACGCTCAGGGTATAAGAGCTCTCTCAAGTTCCTCAAGGGACTGGAAGGCCGCAACCCAGAGTCGTTGGACGAGCGTGAGAGGAAATTGCGCAAAAAGCACGAATACAACGTGCGGCGGTATTTGAGGCTCGCTGGCGTGACCGGCAACACTCAGTCCGCTGAACCGAGTATGAGTGCACGGTGCCAGGGTGACAAGGGGTTTCAGGCAGTAGCCGTAGCCAACCCGACGGAGGAAGTCAAACCTTCCACGTCGAAGTTGGTGGAACCAAAGAAACCCAAGTCACCCTTAGTAGGAAAAAAGCGTGCACCAGGTATGCTTGCAACAACCACACCTCCTGGAAAGGAGAGAACGGTGAGCAAGCTACCGAAAAAGGCCAACCCACCTGTCAGTAAGAGGCAGAGGTCAAACGACTCGGCAAAGGCTTCGGAGAGCAAGCGGGTGTGTCCAGGGGACATCCTGGCCAGCTTGAGCACGAAGCCGGAGCTACAGGTAGCCATCATCGACAGAAGCAACCCGGATGGGAAGCTTTCTATTGATAACTGGCTTATCCTGGAAGGGTTAATTGACCAGGGGATTGCTGATGCCATCACTCGACCGCTGAATCCGTTCGTGGCAGAGTTTGATGGCATCAACTGGTACAAAGGTGTTAAAGTGGTGGCATGTGCCAACGAGGAATCCCTGCGATTCCTCAAAGACACACTGCTGAAACTGGAAGCGCCGTGGCCAGGAGCAAGAATTGACGTCGTCCCTGTAGACCAAATTCCTGAGCGGACGATCATTAAGGTCTGGATCCCACCTCCCATCAGGGAGGATCGAACCACCCTTATATTGATCAAAAGCCAGAATGCGGACTGTCACACAGCGGACTGGACGATCAATAGAGGTCTCGCCCGAGACAAAGGAAACGGCAAGGATCTATGGATCAGCATTGGTCCAGAGTCCAAGAGCCAACTCCTAAGTAAGCAAGGCCGGCTGAAGATGGGAATGGGTTGCGTTCGGGCAATCATTCCTGGAGGCGCTGGGCGCGTAGATGTTAGGTCGACCGGAAAGAATTCGGGTAGTGCAGATTAATCTGCACCACTCGAGGGTTCCTTCCACAGACCTACTACGGTGGATGGACAAGGAGAGGGTGGATGTGGCTCTCATCCAAGAACCCTGGATCGTAGGTGAAAGGGTTTGCGGTTTGGGAGCCCGCGGATACCATCTCCTTGTCCCGAAAACTGTGAGTAAGTCCAGAACCTGTATCGTGGTAAGAACCGGACTTAATGTGCTCTTCTCTTCCAGTTACAGCAACAGGGACTTGACGGTAGCGCTATGCGAGCGTAGGAACGGACCCAGTCTTTACCTAGCCTCAGCATACCTCCCGTACGAAGAAAAGGATCCACCGTCGGAAAGTATTCGAGCCCTCATTCAGCATGCGCAGAAAGAGGGCACGGATCTAATCCTTGGGTGTGATGCTAATGCCCACAATACCTTTTGGGGGAGCAAAGACACCAACGAGAGAGGGGAGTCGCTGCTTGAATTCGTGATGCTCACTAATCTTAATGTGTGTAATCGGGGTAGCCACCCCACCTTCCGCAATAAGAACCGAGCCGAGGTTATAGATTTAACTCTAGCGACCAACAGCGACTCCCTCTCCGTAGAAGACTGGCACGTATCCACGGAATGCTCCTTTTCGGATCATTACAGGATAGTGTTCGAAATTGGATGGTCCAGAGAGGCAAAGGCGCCCTTCAGGAACCCACGAAAGGCAAACTGGGTCAAATACTCAAAGCTTGTTATGGAATCTATTCCCAACCACCCAGTGGGAAGGCTAGACAACCCAGACAAGTTGGAGGAATCGACCCAGAATGTCACAGATACTCTATGTAAGGCCTTCATCAAATCCTGTCCAATCAGCCGTCCACCGAAGTCAAACCGCAACAAGTGGTGGACTCCGGAACTCGGCCAGATACGAAAGGAAACGAGAAAGCTTTACAATAGAGCAAAAGACGGAAACTGCCAGGTAGACTGGGATGCCTACCATAACAGTTTCAAGACCTTCAAGAAGGAAATCAGAAGGGCAAAAAGAGACTCATGGTCTAAATTTTGCGAGGAACTAACCAACACCACTGAAGCGTCCAGACTTCGAAGGTTGTTGGCGAAAGATCCAGCCACACCGGGGCTGCTTTGCAACCTGGATGGCACATTCGCTAAAAATAGTCAGGAGTCTCTGCAACTCCTCATGAACGCACACTTTCCAGGCTGCACACAAGCTGAAGACGAGAATGAGATCCCCTCCTCTCACATCAGCGGCGAGCCGGAGGAAAACCCGCTACATGAGAGTCAAGTCCTAATCGACGAAATTGTCAACACTGAGAAGATAATCTGGGCTATCAAGTCGTTCCACCCCTACAAATCAGCAGGACCGGATGACATCAGACCAGTCATGTTACAGATGGTATGCGTACATCTGTCGCAATGGCTACTAGAAATCTTCAGGGGATGTCTCCTTACAGGATACATTCCAAAAACCTGGAGAGAAGTGAGGGTGGCATTCATTCCCAAAGCAGGAAAGATAAACCACTGCTCAGCAAAAGATTGTAGGCCCATAAGTCTCTCATCGTTTTTATTGAAAACACTAGAGAGACTTCTGGACCTTCATCTCAGAAGTAAGCTAACACCTCACACTTTTAGCAAGTCCCAACACGCCTACCTCAAAGGTAGATCAGTAGAGACTGCTCTGCACGAGGTGGTTAGCACAATTGAAGGCACACTGCAAAGGAAGGAGTTTACGTTAGCGGCATTTCTCGACATAGAGGGTGCCTTTAACAATGTCAGGATCGAGTCTATAACGGCAGCACTTGTCAACATAGGCTCACACCCGACAATCACTCGATGGCTTAGCAACATGCTTCGCCAAAGAATGATAAACGCCCAACTCTGCGCCTCAACTATCAGGAGAAGGGCAACCAGGGGCACCCCGCAAGGGGGTGTGATATCCCCCTTGTTGTGGAACATTGTCCTTAATGACCTTCTTCTCAAACTGAAGTATAAGGGATGCAGAGTGACTGCTTATGCGGACGACTTGGTTCTAATGGTAACTGGCAGATTCCTGCCAACAGTCAGTGAGCTAATGAACGCCGCACTGAGTGAAACTCTGCGATGGGCAGAACACAACGGTCTTGGGGCCAACCCACAAAAGACCGAACTTGTTCTGTTCACTCGAAAATATAAGATACCGAGCTTCAAGCTTCCGTCACTGGGAGGGACAGAGCTCAAGTTATCAAAGGAGGCTAAGTACCTTGGAGTAATCCTGGACTCCAAACTCTCCTGGAGGAGAAACTCGGAGGAAAGGATGAAGAAAGCGTTACAAGCCTTCTTTGTGTGCAAAAAGACCTTTGGTAAAGGATGGGGATTGCAACCGTAGATCCTTCACTGGTTCTACACTGCAATTGTCAGACCTATACTGACGTACGGGGCTCTTGTATGGTGGGAGGCGGGGCACACCGACTCCTATCTAAACAATCTCCGCAAAGTCCAGAGACTAGCTTGTTTGGGAATAACAGGATGTATTCGTTCTACCCCCCAAGCAGCGCTGGATGTAATGTTAAATCTGGAGCCCATCGGAGTCTTCCTCAAGCACGCGGCAGCAAGGAGTGCGGTCAGGCTTCACGCCCAATGCCTCCTTAAGCCTGGTGCAGGTCACAACTCCATTCTACGTACAGTAGAATTGACTGTGGCTGAGAACGACTACTGGGTACCAGAACATAAGTGGGATGACAGGTTTACAGCTGAATTCCCTGACAGATCCGATTGGCAACAGGAATCTCCTTTGAGGCAGAATGAGTTGTCAATCTACACAGACGGATCAAAGACGATAGAAGGCACTGGATCGGGGGTCTTCTCCGAAGACCTTGCAACCAAGCTTTCCTTTCGTCTTCCTGACTGGTGT
This sequence comes from Drosophila immigrans, assembly GCA_963583835.1. NCBI lineage: Eukaryota > Metazoa > Arthropoda > Insecta > Diptera > Drosophilidae > Drosophila > Drosophila immigrans. The sequence continues at coordinate 155,809 of CAUZWO010000094.1, read as the reverse complement.
AGTGTGTTTCAAGCGGAGATTTACGCTGTTTGGCAAGCGACCAAGTTGGTACGGACACTGGGCGGGAGCCCGAGGGACGTTTCCATCTATGTCGACAGCCAATCAGCGATAAAAGCGCTCGCATCGAACACCATTAAGAGTAAACTAACCCGAGACACAGTGATGTCACTAAACCTATGCCAACCACACTCTATCAGACTTGTCTGGGTACCTGGGCACATGGGAGTGCCAGGTAACGAGGCGGCTGATGAATGTGCTCGGCTGGGATCAGCGTCATCAGAAACTCTCGCGGTGAACGATATAAAGAGACCTATTCAGCACGTGCTATCGGAACTTAATTGTTCCATGAGAACGGCGGCTGAGAGACACTGGGCAGCATCATCGGGCTGCGAGGTGTCAAAAGCACTCTGGCCAAGATACCGTCCCAAGCGAACAACCGAGCTCTTAAACTTTAAAAGGAACAAGATAAGGTTACTGACAGGAGTCTTAACGGGACACTGCTACATCGGCCGTATGGCTCAACGGTACGGTGGACCCCAACAGGACTTCTGTCGCAGCTGTGGGGACGAAGAGGAAACCGAGAGTATCCAGCATCTTCTCTGCGACTGCCCTGCACTTCTTAGAAAGCGGACCCAATTTCTGGGCCAGCCTTTCTTTGCGGAACTGGGCAGTCTTGGGAATATTCGGCTGGAGAACATGGCGCTTTTCCTCGACTCTACTGGCTGGTTCCATAGGCTACCGCAGCCCAACAGAACTGGCCAGTAGCACGTAGACCATTAGAGCCTTTTCCTCCAATATCCCAACAATCCCTCCCAATCCCTTCTACTCCTACAGTTCATTCAGATCAGGCATCACAATGGACCATATGGTCTCCGGGTGCTCTCGACTCCGGTCGAGCTGCCTGCTCAACCTAACCTAACCTAACCTATCAAATTTCGGAAATTTTCGGAAATTTTAAATTTTTTCGATTTTTGAATTTAGGGAATTTTAGCATTTTTCTTGATATTTTTAATTCAAGAAAAATAACAATTTTCCAATTTTGGAATGGAAATTTTCCGAAATCTTAAATTTTTTCGATTTTTGATTTTTGGGAATTTTTGCATTTTTCTTGATATTTTTAATTCAACAAATTTTACAATTTTCCAATTTTGTCGATTTCCAAATTTAGAGAAGTTTGTGATTTTGTCGATTATACTGTTTTTACTATTTTGAAGAAAGTGTCTTCTTTATTCAATTTAGGAAATTTTCCGAAAATTTGAATTTTTCAGATTTTTGAATTTCTTAAATTTTTCTCGATTTTTTCAGTTCAAAAAAAATTACAATATTCAAATTTTGTATATTTCTTTATTTAAAAAACTTTGCGACTTTTCAATTTTCACAGTTTTAACAATATTGAAAAAGTTTTCTTTTTTATCGAACTTCAGAAAGCTTCCGAAAATTTTATTTTTTTTTTTTATTTTTGAATTTTTAGAATTTTTGCATTTTTCTCGATTTTTTCATTTCAACAAAAATTAAAATTTTCCAATTTTGTAGATTTCTTAATTTAGAAAATTTGTGATTTTGTCGATTTTACAGTTTTAACTATTTTAAAAAAAAATTCCTTTTTTTATCAAATTTTCGGAAATTTTGCAAAATTTCAATTTTTTTCGATTTTTGAATTTTTAGAATTTTCGCATTTTTCTCGATTTTTTTCATTTCAACAAAAATTACAATTTTCCAATTTTGTAGATTTCTTAATTTAGAAATTTTAAATTTTTTCGATTTTTGAATTTAGGGAATTTTAGCATTTTTCTTGATATTTTTAATTCAACAAAAATTAAAATTTTCCAATTTTGGCGATTTGTTTATTTGCGATTTTTAAGTTTTCACAGTCTTTACTATTTTGAAAAAATTTAATTTTTTTATCAAATTTCGGAAATTTTCCGAAATTTTAAATGTTGTCGATTGTTGAATTTTAGGAATTTTTGCATTTTTCTCGATTTTTTTATTTATAACAAAATTTGCAATATTCAAATTTTGTCCATTTCTTTATTTAGGGAACTTTGCGATTTTACAGTTTTCCCAGTTTTTGCAATTTTGAAAAAATTTTCTTTTTCATCGAATTTTGGAAAGCTTCCGAAATTTTTAATTTTTTTTGATTTTTGAATTTTTGCATTTTTCTCGATTTTTTCATTTCAACAAAAATTACAATTTTCCAATTTTGTAGATTTCTTAATTTAGAAAATTTGTGATTTTGTCGATTTTACAGTTTTAACTATTTTAAAAAAAATTTCCTTTTTTTATCAAATTTTCGGAAATTTTGAAAAATTTTAATTTTTTTCGATTTTTGAATTTTTAGAATTTTTGCATTTTTCTCGATTTTTTTCATTTCAGCAAAAATTACAATTTTTCAATTTTGTAGATTTCTTAATTTAGAGAACATTGCGATTTTACAGTTTTCACAGTTTTTACTATTTTGAAAAAAATTTCTTTTGTTATCAAATTTCGGAAATTTAAAATTTTTTCGATTTTTGAATTAAGGGAATTTTAGCATTTTTCTTGATATTTTTAATTCAACAAAAATTACAATTTTCCAATTTTGGCGATTTCTTTATTTAAAGAGCTTTGCGATTTTTAAGTTTTCACAGTCTTTGCTTTTTTGAAAAAATTTAATTTTTTTTATCAAATTTCGGAAATTTTCCGAAATTTTAAATTTTGCCGATTGTTAAATTTTAGGAATTTTTGCATTTTTCTCGATTTTTTTTTAAATTTACAATAATCAAAATTTGTCAATTTCTTTATTTAGGGAACTTTGCGATTTTACAGTTTTCACAGTTTTTACAATTTTGGAAAAATTTTCTTTTTATCAAATTTCGAAAAAATTCTGAAATTTTTAATTTTTTCGATTTTTGAATTTAGGGAATTTTAGCATTTTTCTTGATATTTTTAATTCAACAAAAATTAAAATTTTCCAATTTTGGCGATTTGTTTATTTGCGATTTTTAAGTTTTCACAGTCTTTACTATTTTGAAAAAATTTAATTTTTTTATCAAATTTCGGAAATTTTCCGAAATTTTAAATGTTGTCGATTGTTGAATTTTAGGAATTTTTGCATTTTTCTCGATTTTTTTATTTATAACAAAATTTGCAATATTCAAATTTTGTCCATTTCTTTATTTAGGGAACTTTGCGATTTTACAGTTTTCCCAGTTTTTGCAATTTTGAAAAAATTTTCTTTTTCATCGAATTTTGGAAAGCTTCCGAAATTTTTAATTTTTTATATTTTTGAATTTTTTGAATTTTTGCATTTTTCTCGATTTTTTCATCTCAACAAAAATTACAATTTTCCAATTTTGTAGATTTCTTAGTTTAGAGAACTTTGCGATTTAACAGTTTTCACAGTTTTTACTATTTTGAAAAACATTAATTTTTTTTATCTAATTTCGGAAATTTTCCGAAATCTTAAATTTTTTCGATTTTTGAATTTTGGGAACTTTGGGAATTTTTGCATTTTTCTAGATATTTTTAATTCAACAAATTTTTCAATATGCCAATGTAGTCGATTTCTAAACTTAGAGAAGTTTGTGATTTTGTCGATTTTACAGTTTTTACTATTTTGGAAAAATTGTTTTTTTTTATCAAATTTTGGGAAATTTTTCGAAATTTTAATTTTTGTCGATTTTCGTAAATTTTTTAATTTTTCTCGTTTGTTTCATTTCAACAAAAATTAGAATATTCCTATTTTGTAGATTTCTTAATTTAAAGAACTTTGCGATTTTTAAGTTTTCACAGCTTTTACTATTTTGAAAACAATTTAATTTTTTTATCAAATTTCGGAAATTTTCCGAAATCTTAAATTTGTTCGATTTTTGAATTTCGGGAATTTTTGCATTTTTCTTGATATTTTTATTCAACAATTTTTACAGTTCTCCAATTTTGTCGATTTCTTAATTTAGAGAACTTTGTGATTTTGTCAATTTTACAGTCTTTACTATTTTGAAAAAATTTTCTTTCTTATCAAATATTCGGAAATTTTGCAAAATTTTAATTTTTTTTCGATTTTTGAATTTTTAGAATTTTCGCATTTTTCTCGATTTTTTCATTTCAACAAAAATTTCAATGTTCCAATTTTGTAGATTTCTTAATTAAGAGAACTTTGCGATCTTACAGTTTTCACAGTTTTTACTATTTTGAAAAAAATTTCTTTTGTTCGGAAATTTTCCGAATTTTTAAATTTTTTCGATTTTTGAATTTTGGGAATTTTTTCATTTTTCTTGATATTTTTAATTCAACAAATTTTACAATTTTCCAATTTTGTCGATTTCTAAATTTAGAGAACTTTGTGATTTTGTCGATTTTTTCAGTTTTTACTATTTTGGAAAAATTGTTTTTTTTTTATCAAATTTTGGGAAATTTTGCGAAATTTTAATTTTTGTCGATATTTGGAAATTTTTGAATTTTTCTCGTTTGTTTCATTTCAACAAAAATTACAATATTCCTATTTTATAGATTTTTAAATTAAAAGAACGTTGCGATTTTTAAGTTTTCACAGCTTTTACTATTTTGAAAACAATTTAATTTTTTTTATCAAATTTCGGAAATTTTCCGAAATCTTAAATTTGTTCGATTTTTGAATTTCGGGAATTTTTGCATTTTTCTTGATATTTTTATTCAACAATTTTTACAGTTCTCCAATTTTGTCGATTTCTTAATTTGGAGAGCTTTGTGATTTTACAGTTTAAACAGTTTAAACTATTTTAAAAAAATTTCCTTTTTTCTATCAAGTTTCGGAAATTTTAAGAAATTTTAAATTTTTTCGATTTTTGAATTTTTAGAATTTTCGCATTTATCTCGATTTTTTCATTTCAAGAAAAATTACAATTTTCCAATTTTGTAGATTTCTTAGTTTAGAGAACTTTGCGATTTAACAGTTTTCACTGTTTTTACTATTTTGAAAAACATTAATTTTTTTATCTAATTTCGGAAATTTTCCGAAATCTTAAATTTTTTCGATTTTTGAATTTAGGGAATTTTGGGAATTTTTGCATTTTTCTTGATATTTTTATTCAACAAATTTTACAGTTCTCCAATTTTGTCGATTTCTTAATTTGGAGAGCTTTGTGATTTTACAGTTAAAACAATTTTTACTATTTTGAAAAAATTTCCTTTTTTTTATCAAGTTTCGGAATTTTAAGAAATTCTAAATTTTTTCGATTTTTGAATTTTTAGAATTTTTTAATTTTTTTCGATTTTTTCATTTCAACAAAAATTACAATTTTCCAATTTTGTAGATTTCTTTATTTAAAGAGCTTTGCGATTTTTAAGTTTTTACAGTTTTTACAATTTTGAAAATATTTAATTTTTTTATCTAATTTCGGAAATTTTCCGAAATCTTAAAATTTTTCGACTTTTGAATTTTGGGAATTTTTGCATTTTTCTTGATATCTTTATTCAACAAAAATTACAATTTTCCAATTTTGGCGATTTCTTTTTTTAAAGAACTTTGGGATTTTGTCGATTTTACTGTTTTTACCATTTTGGAAAAAATTTCTTTTGTTATCAAATTTCGGAAATTTTCAATTTTTTCGATTTTTGAATTTAGGGAATTTTAGCATTTTTCTTGATATTTTTTTAATTCAAGAAAAATTACAATTTTCCAACTTTGGCGATTTCTATATTTAAAGGGCTTTGCGATTTTTAAGTTTTCACAGTCTTTGCTATTTTTAAAAAATTTAATTTTTTTATCAAATTTCGGAAATTTTCCGAAATTTTAAATTTTGTCGATTGTTGAATTTTAGGAATTTTTAAATTTTTTCTCGATTTTTTTATTTTTAAAAAAATTTAAAATATTCAAATTTTGTTCATTTCTTTATTTAGGGAACTTTGCGATTTTACAGTTTTCACAGTTTTTAAAATTTTGGAAAAATTTTCTTTTTTATCGAATTTCGGAAAGTTTCCGAAATTTTGAATTTTTTTGATTTTTGATCTTTTAGAATTTTTGCATTTTTCTCGATATTTTCATTTCAACAAAAATTAAAATTTTCCAATTTTTTAGATTTATTAATTTAGAGAACTTTGTGATTTTGTCGATTTTACAGTTTTTACTGTTTTGAAAAAATTTTATTTGTTTTTATGAAATTTTCGGAAATTTTGAAAAATTTGAATTTTTTTAGATCTTTTGAATTTTTAGAATTTTCGCATTTTTTTCGATTTTTTCATTTCAACAAAAATTAAAATTTTCCAATTTTGTAGATTTCTTAATTTAGAGAACTTTGCGATTTTACAGTTTTTAGAGTTTTTAAAATTTTAAAAATATTTAATTTTTTTTATCGAATTTCGGAAAGTTTCCGTAATTTTTAAATTTTTTTTATTTTTGAATTTTTAGAATTATTGCATTTTGGTCGATTTTTTCATTTCAACAAAAATTACAATTTTCCAATTTTGTAGATTTCTTAATTTAGAGAACTTTGCGATTTTACAGTTTTTACTATTTTGAAAAAATTTTCTTTTGTTATCAAATTTCGGAAATTTTAAATTTTTTCGATTTTTGAATTAATTTAATTTTAATTTAATTCAACAAAAATTACATTTTTCCAATTTTGGCGATATCTTTATTTAAAGAGCTTTGCGATTTTTAAGTTTTCACAGTCTTTACTATTTTAAAAAAAATTTAATTTTTTTTATCAAATTTCCGAAATTTTCCGAAATTTTAAATTTTGTCGATTGTTGAATTTTAGGAATTTTTGCATTTTTCTCGATTTTTTTTTTTTTTTTAAATTAATATTCAAATTTTGTCAATTTCTTTATTTAGGGAACTTTGCGATTTTACAGTTTTTACAATTTTTACAATTTTGGAAAAATTTTCTTTTTTATCAAATTTCGGAAAATTCCCGAAATTTTTAATTTTTTTTGATTTTTGAATTTTTAGAATTTTTGCACTTTTTTCGATTTTTTCATTTCAACAAAAATTACAATTTTCCAATTTTGTAGATTTCTAAATTAAGAGAAGTTTGTGATTTTGTCGATCATACAGATTTTACTATTTTGAAGAAAGTGTCTTCTTTATTCAATTTCCAAAATTTTCCGAAATTTTAAATTTTTCCGATTTTTGAATTTCTTAAATTTTTGAATTTTTCTCGATATTTTCATTTCAACAAAATTTACAATATTTCAATTTTGTATATTTCTTAATTTAAAAAGCTTTGCGATTTTTAAGTTTTCACAGTTTTTACTATTTTGAAAAATTTTTCTTTTGTTATCATATTTCGGAAATTTTAAATTTTTTCGATTTTTGAATTAAGGGAATTTTAGCATTTTTCTTGATATTTTTAATTCAACAAAAATTACATTTTACCAATTTTGGCGATTTCTTTATTTAAAGAGCTTTGCGATTTTTAAGTTTTCACAGTCTTTACTATTTGGAAAAAATTTAATTTTTTTATCAAATTTCGGAAATGTTCCGAAATTTTAAATTTTGTCGATTGTTGAATTTTAGGAATTTTTGCATTTTTCTCAATTTTTGTATTTTTAACAAAATTTACAATATTCAAATTTTATCCATTTCTTTATTTAGGGAACTTTGCGATTTTACAGTTTTCACAGTTTTTACAATTTTGGAAAAATTTTCTTTTTTATCGAATGTGGGAAAGTTACCGAAATTTTTAATTTTTTTTTATTTTTGAATTTTTGCATTTTTCTCGATTTTTTCATTTCAACAAAAATTACAATTTTCCAATTTTATAGATTTTGTCAATTTTACAGTCTTTACTATTTTAAAAAAAATTTTCTTTCTTATCAAATATTCGGAAATTTTGCAAAATTTTAATTTTTTTTCGATTTTTGAATTTTTAGAATTTTCGCATTTTTCTCGATTTTTTCATTTCAACAAAAATTTCAATGTTCCAATTTTGTAGATTTCTAAATTAAGAGAAGTTTGTGATTTTGTCGATCATACAGATTTTACTATTTTGAAGAAAGTGTCTTCTTTATTCAATTTCCAAAATTTTCCGAAATTTTAAATTTTTCCGATTTTTGAATTTCTTAAATTTTTGAATTTTTCTCGATATTTTCATTTCAACAAAATTTACAATATTTCAATTTTGTATATTTCTTAATTTAAAAAGCTTTGCGATTTTTAAGTTTTCACAGTTTTTACTATTTTGAAAAATTTTTCTTTTGTTATCATATTTCCGAAATTTTAAATTTTTTCGATTTTTGAATTTTGGGAATTTTTTCATTTTTCTTGATATTTTTAATTCAACAAATTTTACAATTTTCCAATTTTGTCGATTTCTAAATTTAGAGAACTTTGTGATTTTGTCGATTTTACAGTTTTTACTATTTTGGAAAAATTGTTTTTTTTTTATCAAATTTTGGGAAATTTTGCGAAATTTTAATTTTTGTCGATTTTTGGAAATTTTTGAATTTTTCTCGTTTGTTTCATTTCAACAAAAATTACAATATTCCTATTTTGTAGATTTTTAAATTTAAAGAACTTTGTGATTTTTAAGTTTTCACAGCTTTTACTATTTTGAAAACAATTTAATTTTTTTATCAAATTTCGGAAATTTTCCGAAATCTTAAATTTGTTCGATTTTTGAATTTCGGGAATTTTTGCATTTTTCTTGATATTTTTATTCAACAATTTTTACAGTTCTCCAATTTTGTCGATTTCTTAATTTGGAGAGCTTTGTGATTTTACAGTTTAAACAGTTTAAACTATTTTAAAAAAATTTCCTTTTTTTTATCAAGTTTCGGAAATTTTAAGAAATTTTAAATTTTTTCGATTTTTGAATTTTTAGAATTTTCGCATTTATCTCGATTTTTTCATTTCAAGAAAAATTACAATTTTCCAATTTTGTAGATTTCTTAGTTTAGAGAACTTTGCGATTTAACAGTTTTCACTGTTTTTACTATTTTGAAAAACATTAATTTTTTTATCTAATTTCGGAAATTTTCCGAAATCTTAAATTTTTTCGATTTTTGAATTTAGGGAATTTTGGGAATTTTTGCATTTTTCTTGATATTTTTATTCAACAAATATTACAGTTCTCCAATTTTTTCGATTTCTTAATTTGGAGAGCTTTGTGATTTTACAGTTAAAACAATTTTTACTATTTTGAAAAAATTTCCTTTGTGATTTTTTTTTGTGATTTTACAGTTAAAACAATTTTTACTATTTTGAAAAAATTTCCTTTTTTTTATCAAGTTTCGGAATTTTAAGAAATTCTAAATTTTTTCGATTTTTGAATTTTTAGAATTTTTTAATTTTTTTCGATTTTTTCATTTCAACAAAAATTACAATTTTCCAATTTTGTAGATTTCTTTATTTAAAGAGCTTTGCGATTTTTAAGTTTTTACAGTTTTTACAATTTTGAAAATATTTAATTTTTTTATCTAATTTCGGAAATTTTCCGAAATCTTAAAATTTTTCGACTTTTGAATTTTGGGAATTTTTGCATTTTTCTTGATATCTTTATTCAACAAATATTACAATTTTCCAATTTTGGCGATTTCTTTTTTTAAAGAACTTTGGGATTTTGTCGATTTTACTGTTTTTACCATTTTGGAAAAAATTTCTTTTGTTATCAAATTTCGGAAATTTTCAATTTTTTCGATTTTTGAATTTAGGGAATTTTAGCATTTTTCTTGATATTTTTTTAATTCAAGAAAAATTACAATTTTCCAACTTTGGCGATTTCAATATTTAAAGGGCTTTGCGATTTTTAAGTTTTCACAGTCTTTGCTATTTTTAAAAAATTTAATTTTTTTATCAAATTTCGGAAATTTTCCGAAATTTTAAATTTTGTCGATTGTTGAATTTTAGGAATTTTTAAATTTTTTCTCGATTTTTTTATTTTTAAAAAAATTTAAAATATTCAAATTTTGTTCATTTCTTTATTTAGGGAACTTTGCGATTTTACAGTTTTCACAGTTTTTAAAATTTTGGAAAAATTTTCTTTTTTATCGAATTTCGGAAAGTTTCCGAAATTTTGAATTTTTTTGATTTTTGATCTTTTAGAATTTTTGCATTTTTCTCGATATTTTCATTTCAACAAAAATTAAAATTTTCCAATTTTTTAGATTTATTAATTTAGAGAACTTTGTGATTTTGTCGATTTTACAGTTTTTACTGTTTTGAAAAAATTTTATTTTTTTTTATGAAATTTTCGGAAATTTTGAAAAATTTGAATTTTTTTAGATCTTTTGAATTTTTAGAATTTTCGCATTTTTTTCGATTTTTTCATTTCAACAAAAATTAAAATTTTCCAATTTTGTAGATTTCTTAATTTAGAGAACTTTGCGATTTTACAGTTTTTAGAGTTTTTAAAATTTTAAAAATATTTAATTTTTTTATCGAATTTCGGAAAGTTTCCGTAATTTTTAAATTTTTTTTATTTTTGAATTTTTAGAATTATTGCATTTTGGTCGATTTTTTCATTTCAACAAAAATTACAATTTTCCAATTTTGTAGATTTCTTAATTTAGAGAACTTTGCGATTTTACAGTTTTTACTATTTTGAAAAAATTTTCTTTTGTTATCAAATTTCGGAAATTTTAAATTTTTTCGATTTTTGAATTAATTTAATTTTAATTTAATTCAACAAAAATTACATTTTTCCAATTTTGGCGATATCTTTATTTAAAGAGCTTTGCGATTTTTAAGTTTTCACAGTCTTTGCTATTTTAAAAAAATTTATTTTTTTTATCAAATTTCCGAAATTTTCCGAAATTTTAAATTTTGTCGATTGTTGAATTTTAGGAATTTTTGCATTTTTCTCGATTTTTTTTTTTTTTTTAAATTAACAATATTCAAATTTTGTCAATTTCTTTATTTAGGGAACTTTGCGATTTTACAGTTTTTACAATTTTTACAATTTTGGAAAAATTTTCTTTTTTATCAAATTTCGGAAAATTCCCGAAATTTTTAATTTTTTTTGATTTTTGAATTTTTAGAATTTTTGCACTTTTTTCGATTTTTTCATTTCAACAAAAATTACAATTTTCCAATTTTGTAGATTTCTTAGTTTAGAGAACTTTGCGATTTAACAGTTTTCACAGTTTTTACAATTTTGGAAAAAATTTTCTTTTTTATCGAATGTGGGAAAGTTACCGAAATTTTTAATTTTTTTTTATTTTTGAATTTTTGCATTTTTCTCGATTTTTTCATTTCAACAAAAATTACAATTTTCCAATTTTATAGATTTCTTAGTTTTGAGAACTTTGTGATTTTGTCGATTTAACAGTTTTTACAATTTTGAAAAAATTTTCTTTTTTTATCAAATTTCGGAAATTTTCGGAAATTTTAAATTTTTTCGATTTTTGAATTTAGGGAATTTTAGCACTTTTCTTGATATTTTTAATTCAACAAAAATTAAAATTTTCCAATTTTGGCGATTTGTTTATTTGCGATTTTTAAGTTTTCACAGTCTTTACTATTTTGAAAAATTTAAATTTTTTATCAAATTTCGGAAATTTTCCGAAATTTTAAATGTTGTCGATTGTTGAATTTTAGGAATTTTTGCATTTTTCTCGATTTTTTTATTTATAACAAAATTTGCAATATTCAAATTTTGTCCATTTCTTTATTTAGGGAACTTTGCGATTTAACAGTTTTCCCAGTTTTTGCAATTTTGAAAAAATTTTCTTTTTCATCGAATTTTGGAAAGCTTCCGAAATTTTTAATTTTTTTTGATTTTTGAAATTTTTGCATTTTTCTCGATTTTTTCATTTCAACAAAAATTACAATTTTCCAATTTTGTAGATTTCTTAGTTTAGAGAACTTTGCGATTTAACAGTTTTCACAGTTTTTACTATTTTGAAAAACATTAATTGTTTTATCTAATTTCGGAAATTTTCCGAAATCTTAAATTTTTTCGATTTTTGAATTTTGGGAACTTTGGGAATTTTTGCATTTTTCTAGATATTTTTAATTCAACAAATTTTTCAATATGCCAATGTAGTCGATTTCTAAACTTAGAGAAGTTTGTGATTTTGGTGATTTTACAGTTTTTACTATTTTGGAAAAATTGTTTTTTTTTTATCAAATTTTGGGAAATTTTTCGAAATTTTAATTTTTGTCGATTTTCGTAAATTTTTGAATTTTTCTCGTTTGTTTCATTTCAACAAAAATTAAAATATTCCTATTTTGTAGATTTCTTAATTTAAAGAACTTTGTGATTTTTAAGTTTTCACAGCTTTTACTATTTTGAAAACAATTTAATTTTTTTATCAAATTTCGGAAATTTTCCGAAATCTTAAATTTGTTCGATTTTTGAATTTCGGGAATTTTTGCATTTTTCTTGATATTTTTATTCAACAATTTTTACAGTTCTCCAATTTTGTCGATTTCTTAATTTGGAGAACTTTGTGATTTTGTCAATTTTACAGTCTTTACTATTTTGAAAAAATTTTCTTTTTTATCAAATATTCGGAAATTTTGCAAAATTTTAATTATTTTTCGATTTTTGAATTTTTAGAATTTTTGCAATTTTCTCGATTTTTTCATTTCAACAAAAATTACAATTTTCCAATTTTGTAGATTTCTTAATTTAGAGAACTTTGTGATTTTGTCAATTTATCAGTCTTTACTATTTTGAAAAAATTTTCTTTCTTATCAAATATTCGGAAATTTTGCAAAATTTTAATTTTTTTTCGATTTTTGAATTTTTAAAATTTTTCGCATTTTTCTCGATTTTTTCATTTCAACAAAAATTTCAATGTTCCAATTTTGTAGATTTCTTAATTAAGAGAACTTTGCGATCTTACAGTTTTCACAGTTTTTTACTATTTTGAAAAAAATTTCTTTTGTTCGGAAATTTTCCGAAATTTTAAATTTTTTCGATTTTTGAATTTTGGGAATTTTTTCATTTTTCTTGATATTTTTAATTCAACAAATTTTACAATTTTCCAATTTTGTCGATTTCTAAATTTAGAGAACTTTGTGATTTTGTCGATTTTACAGTTTTTACTATTTTGGGAAAATTGTTTTTTTTTATCAAATTTTGGGAAGTTTTGCGAAATTTTAATATTGTCGATTTTTGGAAATTTTTGAATTTTTCTCGTTTGTTTCATTTCAACAAAAATTACAATATTCCTATTTTGTAGATTTTTAAATTTAAAGAACGTTGCGATTTTTAAGTTTTCACAGCTTTTACTATTTTGAAATTTTTGGAAATTTTCCGAAATCTTAAATTTGTTCGATTTTTGAATTTCGGGAATTTTTGCATTTTTCTTGATATTTTTATTCAACAATTTTTACAGTTTAAACAGTTTAAACTATTTTAAAAAAATTTCCTTTTTTTTATCAAGTTTCGGAAATTTTAAGAAATTTTAAATTTTTTCGATTTTTGAATTTTTAGAATTTTCGCATTTATCTCGATTTTTTCATTTCAAGAAAAATTACAATTTTCCAATTTTGTAGATTTCTTAGTTTAGAGAACTTTGCGATTTAACAGTTTTCACTGTTTTTACTATTTTGAAAAACATTAATTTTTTTATCTAATTTCGGAAATTTTCCGAAATCTTAAATTTTTTCGATTTTTGAATTTAGGGAATTTTGGGAATTTTTGCATTTTTCTTGATATTTTTATTCAACAAATTTTACAGTTCTCCAATTTTGTCGATTTCTTAATTTGGAGAGCTTTGTGATTTTACAGTTTAAACAATTTTTACTATTTTGAAAAAATTTCCTTTTTTTTATCAAGTTTCGGAATTTTAAGAAATTCTAAATTTTTTCGATTTTTGAATTTTTAGAATTTTTTAATTTTTTTCGATTTTTTCATTTCAACAAAAATTACAATTTTCCAATTTTGTAGATTTCTTTATTTAAAGAGCTTTGCGATTTTTAAGTTTTTACAGTTTTTACAATTTTGAAAATATTTAATTTTTTTATCTAATTTCGGAAATTTTTTACGAAATCTTAAAATTTTTCGACTTTTGAATTTTGGGAATTTTTGCATTTTTCTTGATATCTTTATTCAACAAAAATTACAATTTTCCAATTTTGGCGATTTCTTTTTTTAAAGAACTTTGGGATTTTGTCGATTTTACTGTTTTTACCATTTTGGAAAAAATTTCTTTTGTTATCAAATTTCGGAAATTTTCAATTTTTTCGATTTTTGAATTTAGGGAATTTTAGCATTTTTCTTGATATTTTTTTAATTCAAGAAAAATTACAATTTTCCAACTTTGGCGATTTCTATATTTAAAGGTCTTTACTATTTTGAAAAAATTTAATTTTTTTATCAAATTTCGGAAATTTTCCGAAATTTTAAATGTTGTCGATTGTTGAATTTTAGGAATTTTTGCATTTTTCTCGATTTTTTTATTTATAACAAAATTTGCAATATTCAAATTTTGTCCATTTCTTTATTTAGGGAACTTTGCGATTTAACAGTTTTCCCAGTTTTTGCAATTTTGAAAAAATTTTCTTTTTCATCGAATTTTGGAAAGCTTCCGAAATTTTTAATTTTTTTTTATTTTTGAATTTTTGCATTTTTCTCGATTTTTTCATTTCAACAAAAATTACAATTTTCCAATTTTGTAGATTTCTTAGTTTAGAGAACTTTGCGATTTAACAGTTTTCACAGTTTTTACTATTTTAAAAAAAATTAATTTTTTTATCTAATTTCGGAAATTTTCCGAAATCTTAAATTTTTTCGATTTTTGAATTTTGGGAACTTTGGGAATTTTTGCATTTTTCTAGATATTTTTAATTCAACAAATTTTTCAATATGCCAATGTAGTCGATTTCTAAACTTAGAGAAGTTTGTGATTTTGGTGATTTTACAGTTTTTACTATTTTGGAAAAATTGTTTTTTTTTTATCAAATTTTGGGAAATTTTTCGAAATTTTAATTTTTGTCGATTTTCGTAAATTTTTGAATTTTTCTCGTTTGTTTCATTTCAACAAAAATTAAAATATTCCTATTTTGTAGATTTCTTAATTTAAAGAACTTTGTGATTTTTAAGTTTTCACAGCTTTTACTATTTTGAAAACAATTTAATTTTTTTATCAAATTTCGGAAATTTTCCGAAATCTTAAATTTGTTCGATTTTTGAATTTCGGGAATTTTTTCATTTTTCTTGATATTTTTATTCAACAATTTTTACAGTTCTCCAATTTTGTCGATTTCTTAATTTGGAGAACTTTGTGATTTTGTCAATTTTACAGTCTTTACTATTTTGAAAAAATTTTCTTTTTTATCAAATATTCGGAAATTTTGCAAAATTTTAATTATTTTTCGATTTTTGAATTTTTAGAATTTTTGCAATTTTCTCGATTTTTTCATTTCAACAAAAATTACAATTTTCCAATTTTGTAGATTTCTTAATTTAGAGAACTTTGTGATTTTGTCAATTTTACAGTCTTTACTATTTTGAAAAAATTTTCTTTCTTATCAAATATTCGGAAATTTTGCAAAATTTTAATTTTTTTTCGATTTTTGAATTTTTAAAATTTTTCGCATTTTTCTCGATTTTTTCATTTCAACAAAAATTTCAATGTTCCAATTTTGTAGATTTCTTAATTAAGAGAACTTTGCGATCTTACAGTTTTCACAGTTTTTTACTATTTTGAAAAAAATTTCTTTTGTTCGGAAATTTTCCGAAATTTAAAATTTTTTCGATTTTTGAATTTTGGGAATTTTTTCATTTTTCTTGATATTTTTAATTCAACAAATTTTACAATTTTCCAATTTTGTCGATTTCTAAATTTAGAGAACTTTGTGATTTTGTCGATTTTACAGTTTTTACTATTTTGGAAAAATTGTTTTTTTTATCAAATTTTGGGAAGTTTTGCGAAATTTTAATTTTGTCGATTTTTGGAAATTTTTGAATTTTTCTCGTTTGTTTCATTTCAACAAAAATTACAATATTCCTATTTTGTAGATTTTTAAATTTAAAGAACGTTGCGATTTTTAAGTTTTCACAGCTTTTACTATTTTGAAAACAATTTAATTTTTTTATCAAATTTCGGAAATTTTCCGAAATCTTAAAATTTTTCGACTTTTGAATTTTGGGAATTTTTGCATTTTTCTTGATATCTTTATTCAACAATTTTTACAGTTCTCCAATTTTGTCGATTTCTTAATTTGGAGAGCTTTGTGATTTTACAGTTTAAACAGTTTAAACTATTTTAAAAAAATTTCCTTTTTTTATCAAGTTTCGGAAATTTTAAGAAATTTTAAATTTTTTCGATTTTTGAATTTTTAGAATTTTCGCATTTATCTCGATTTTTTCATTTCAAGAAAAATTACAATTTTCCAATTTTGTAGATTTCTTAGTTTAGAGAACTTTGCGATTTAACAGTTTTCACTGTTTTTACTATTTTGAAAAACATTAATTTTTTTATCTAATTTCGGAAATTTTCCGAAATCTTAAATTTTTTCGATTTTTGAATTTAGGGAATTTTGGGAATTTTTGCATTTTTCTTGATATTTTTATTCAACAAATTTTACAGTTCTCCAATTTTGTCGATTTCTTAATTTGGAGAGCTTTGTGATTTTACAGTTAAAACAATTTTTACTATTTTGAAAAAATTTCCTTTTTTTTATCAAGTTTCGGAATTTTAAGAAATTCTAAATTTTTTCGATTTTTGAATTTTTAGAATTTTTTAATTTTTTTCGATTTTTTCATTTCAACAAAAATTACAATTTTCCAATTTTGTAGATTTCTTTATTTAAAGAGCTTTGCGATTTTTAAGTTTTTACAGTTTTTACAATTTTGAAAATATTTAATTTTTTTATCTAATTTCGGAAATTTTCCGAAATCTTAAAATTTTTCGACTTTTGAATTTTGGGAATTTTTGCATTTTTCTTGATATCTTTATTCAACAAAAATTACAATTTTCCAATTTTGGCGATTTCTTTTTTTAAAGAACTTTGGGATTTTGTCGATTTTACTGTTTTTACCATTTTGGAAAAAATTTCTTTTGTTATCAAATTTCGGAAATTTTCAATTTTTTCGATTTTTGAATTAATTTAATTTTAATTTAATTCAACAAAAATTACATTTTTCCAATTTTGGCGATATCTTTATTTAAAGAGTTTGCGATTTTTAAGTTTTCACAGTCTTTACTATTTTGAAAAAATTTAATTTTTTTATCAAATTTCCGAAATTTTCCGAAATTTTAAATTTTGTCGATTGTTGAATTTTAGGAATTTTTGCATTTTTCTCGATTTTTTTTTTTTTTTTAAATTAACAATATTCAAATTTTGTCCATTTCTTTATTTAGGGAACTTTGCGATTTTACAGTTTTTACAATTTTTACAATTTTGGAAAAATTTTCTTTTTTATCAAATTTCGGAAAATTCCCGAAATTTTTAATTTTTTTTGATTTTTGAATTTTTAGAATTTTTGCACTTTTTTCGATTTTTTCATTTCAACAAAAATTACAATTTTCCAATTTTGTAGATTCCTAAATTAAGAGAAGTTTGTGATTTTGTCGATCATATAGATTTTATAATTTTGAAGAAAGTGTCTTCTTTATTCAATTTCCAAAATTTTCCGAAATTTTAAATTTTTCCGATTTTTGAATTTCTTAAATTTTTGAATTTTTCTCGATATTTTCAATTCAACAAAATTTACAATATTTCAATTTTGTATATTTCTTATTTTAAAAAGCTTTGCGATTTTTAAGTTTTCACAGTTTTTACTATTTTGAAAAAATTTTGTTTTGTTATCATATTTCGGAAATTTTAAATTTTTTCGATTTTTGAATTAAGGGAATTTTAGCATTTTTCTTGATATTTTTAATTCAACAAAAATTACATTTTTCCAATTTTGGCGATTTCTTTATTTAAAGAGCTTTGCGATTTTTAAGTTTTCACAGTCTTTACTATTTGGAAAAAATTTAATTTTTTTATCAAATTTCGGAAATGTTCCGAAATTTTAAATTTTGTCGATTGTTGAATTTTAGGAATTTTTGCATTTTTCTCAATTTTTGTATTTTTAACAAAATTTACAATATTCAAATTTTATCCATTTCTTTATTTAGGGAACTTTGCGATTTTACAGTTTTCACAGTTTTTACAATTTTGGAAAAAATTTTCTTTTTTATCGAATGTGGGAAAGTTACCGAAATTTTTTTTTTTTTTTTGGATTTTTGAGTTTTTCAAATTTTTTAATTTTTCTCGATTTTTTCATTTCAACAAAAATTAAAATTT
This sequence comes from Drosophila immigrans, assembly GCA_963583835.1. NCBI lineage: Eukaryota > Metazoa > Arthropoda > Insecta > Diptera > Drosophilidae > Drosophila > Drosophila immigrans. The sequence goes on along the minus strand of CAUZWO010000094.1, from coordinate 137,664 downwards.
TCCAATTTTTTAGATTTCTTAATTTAGAGAGATTTGTGATTTTGTCGATTTTACAGTTTTTACTATTTTGAAAAAATTTTCTTTTTTTTTATCAAATTTTCGGAAATGTTCCGAAATTTCAAATTTTGTCGATTGTTGAATTTTAGGAATTTTTGCATTTTTCTCGATTTTTTTATTTTTAACAAAATTTACAATATTCAAATGTTATCCATTTCTTTATTTAGGGAACTTTGCGATTTTACAGTTTTTACAATTTTTACAATTTTGGAAAAATTTTCTTTTTTATCAAATTTTGGAAAATTCCCGAAATTTTTTTTCGATTTTTTGAATTTTTAGAATTTTCGCATTTTTCTCGATTTTTTCATTTCAACGAAAATTACAATTTTTCAATTTTGTAGATTTCTTAATTTAGAGAACTTTGCGATTTTACAGTTTTAACAGTTTTTAAAATTTTGAAAATATTTTATTTTTTTATTGAATTTTGGAAAGTTTCCGTAATTTTTAATTTTTTTTTATTTTGGAATTTTAGAATTTTTGCATTTTTCTCGATTTTTTCATTTCAACAAAAATTACAATTTTCCAATTTTTTAGATTTCTTTATTTAGAGAACTTTGTGATTTTGTCGATTTTACAGTTTTTACTATTTTGAAAAAATTTTCTTATTTTATAAAATTTTCGACAATTTTGCAAAATTTTAAATTTTGTCGATTTTCGGAAAATTTTTCAATTTTCTCAATTTTTGTATTTTTAACAAAATTTACAATATTAAAATTGTATCCATTTCTTTATTTAGGGAACTTTGCGATTTTACAGTTTTCACAGTTTTTACAATTTTGGAAAAATTTTCTTTTTTATCGAATGTGGGAAAGTTACCGAAATTTTTTTTTTTTTTTTGGATTTTTGAGTTTTTCGAATTTTTTAATTTTTCTCGATTTTTTCATTTCAACAAAAATTACAATTTTCCAATTTTGTAGATTTCTTAATTTAGAGAACTTTGCGATTTTACAGTTTTCACAGTTTTTACTATTTTGAAAATATTTAATTTTTTTATCCAATTTCGGAAATTTTTCGAAATCTTAATTTTATTCGACTATTGAATTTTGGGAATTTTTGAATTTTTCTTGATAGTTTTATTCAACAAATTTTACAGTTCTCCAATTTTGTCGATTTCTTAATTTGGAGAACTTCGTGATTTTACAGTTTAAACAGTTTCTACTATTTTGAAAAAATTTCTATTTTTTATCAAGTTTCGGAATTTTAAGAAATTTTAAACTTTGTCGATTTTTAAATTTTGAGAATTTTTGCATTTTTCTCGAGTTTTTCATTTCAACAAAAATTAAAATTTTCCAATTTTTTAGATTTCTTAATTTAGAGAACTTTGCGATTTTACAGTTTTCACAGTTTTTACTGTTTTGAAAAAATTTAATTTTTTTATCTAATTTCAAAAATTTTCTTACATTTTTTCGACTTTTGAATTTTGGGAATTTTTGCATTTTTCTTGATATTTTTATTCAACAAATTTTACAGTTCTCCAGTTTTGTCGATTTCTTAATTTGGAGAACTTTGTGATTTTACAGTTTAAACAGTTTTTACTATTTGAAAAAAATGTTCTTTTTTTTTATCAAGTTCCGGAATTTTAAGAAATTCTAAATTTTTTCGATTTTTGAATTTTTAGAATTTTCGCATTGTTTTCGATTTTTTCATTTCAACAAAAATTACAATTTTCCAATTTTGGCGATTTCTTAATTTAGAGAACTTTGCGATATTACGGTTTTCACAGTTTTTACTATTTTGAAAAAAATTTCTTTTGTTCGGAAATTGTCCTAAATTTAAAATTTTTTCGATTTTTGAATTTAGGGAACTTTAGCATTTTTCTTGATATTTTTAATTCACCAAAAATTAAAATTTTCCAATTTTGGCGATTTCTTTATTTAAAGAACTTTGCGATTTTTAAGTTTTCACAGTCTTTACTATTTTGAAAAAATGTAATATTTTTATCAAATTTCGGAAAGTTACCGAAATTTTTAATTTTTTTTGATTTTTGAATTTTTAGAATTTTTGCATTTTTCTCGATTTTTTCATTTCAACAAAAATTACAATTTTCCAATTTTGTAGATTTCTAAATTAAGAGAAGTTTGTGATTTTGTCGATTTAACAGTTTTTACTTTTTTGAAAAAAATTTCTTTTGTTTTCAAATTTCGGAAATTTTCCGAAATTTTAAATTTCTTTGATTTTTGAATTTAGGGAGTTTTAGCATTTTTCTTGATATTTTTAATTCAACAAAAATTACAATTTTCCAATTTTGGCGATTTCTTAATTTGGAGAACTTCGTGATTTTACAGTTTAAACAGTTTCCACTATTTTAAAAAAAAAATTTCCTTTTTTTTATCAAGTTTCGGAAATTTAAAGACATTTTAAATTTTTTCGATTTTTGAATTTTTTGAATTTTCGCATTTTTCTCGATTTTTTCATTTCAACTAAAATTACAATTTTCCAATTTTGTAGATTTCTTAATTAAGAGAACTTCGCGATTTAACAGTTTTCACAGTTTTTACTAGATTGAAAAAATTTTCTTATTTTATCAAATTTTCGAAAATTTTGCAAAATTTTAAATTTAGTCGATTTTCGGAAATTTTTGCAATTTTCTCGATTTTTTAATTTCAACAAAACTTGCAATATTCCAATTTTGTCTTTTTCTTTATTTAGAGAACTTTTCGATTTTACTGTTTAAACAGTTTTTACTATTTTGAAAAAATTGTATTTGTTTATCAAATTTCGGAAATTTTCGGAAATTTTAAATTTTTTCGATTTTTAAATTTAGGGAATTTTAGCATTTTTCTTGATATTTTTAACTCAACAAAAATTACAGTTTTCCAATTTTGGCGATTTCTTTATTTAAAGAGCTTTGCGATTTTAAAGTTTTCACAGTCTTTACTATTTTGAAAAAATTTAATTTTTTTTATCAAATTTCGGAAATTTTCCGAAATTTTAAATTTTGTCGATTGTTGAATTTTAGGAATTTTAGCATTTTTCTCGATTTTTTTTTTTTTTTTAAATTTGCATATTCAAATTTTGTCCATTTCTTTATTTAGGGAACTTTACGATTTTAAAGTTTTTACAGTTTTTACAATTTTGGAAAAATTTTCTTTTTTATCAAATTTCGGAAAGTTTCCGAAATTTTTAATTTTTTTTGATTTTTGAATTTTTAAAATTTTTGCAATTTTTTTCGATTTTTTCATTTCAACAAAAATTACAATTTTTTAATTTTGTAGATTTCTAAGTTTAGAGAAGTTTGTGATTTTGTCGATTATACAGTTTTTACTATTTTGGAGAAAGTGTCTTCATTTTTCAATTTCGGAAATTTTCCGAAATTTTAAATTTTTCCGATTTTGGAATTTATTAAATTTTTGAATTTTTCTCGATTTTTTCATTTTAACAAAATTAACAATATTCCAATTTTGCATATTTCTTTATTTAAAAAACTTTGCGATTTTTTAGTTTTCACAGTTTTTACTATTTTGAAAAAAATGTCTTTTGTTATCAAATTTCGAAAATTTTCCGAAATTTTAAATTTTTTCGATTTTTGAATAAAGGGAATTTTAGCATTTTTCTTGATATTTTTAATTCAACAAGAATTACAATTTCCAATTTTGGGGATTTCTTTATTTAAAGAGCTTTGCGATTTTTAAATTTTCACAGTTTTAACATTTTTGAAAAAATTTTCTTTTGTTATCAAAATTCGGAATTTTTCCGAAATTTTAAATTTTGTCAATTTAAAAGTTTCAGAAATTTTTGCATTTTTCTCGATTTTTTCATTTCAACAAAATTTACAATATTCCAATTTTGTAGATTTCTTTATTTAAAGAGCTTTGCGATTTTTAAGTTTTCACAGTCTTTACCATTTTGACAAAATTTAATTTTTTTATCAAATTTCGGAAATTTTCCGAAATTTTAAATGTTGTCGATTGTTGAATTTTTGCATTTTTCTTGTTTTTTGTATTTTTAACAAAATTTACAATATTCAAATTTTGTCCATTTCTTTATTTAGGGAACTTTGCGATTTTACAGTTTTCACAGTTTTTACTATTTAGAAAAAAATTGTATTTGTTTATCAAATTTCGGAAATTTTCGGAAATTTTAAATTTTTTCGATTTTTAAATTTAGGGAATTTTAGCATTTTTCTTGATATTTTTAACTCAACAAAAATTACAGTTTTCTAATTTTGGCGATTTCTTTATTTAAAGAGCTTTGCGATTTTAAAGTTTTCACAGTCTTTACTATTTTGAAAAAATTTAATTTTTTTTAATCAAATTTCGGAAATTTTTTCAGAAATTTTAAATTTTGCCGATTGTTGAATTTTAGGAGTTTTTGCATTTTTCTCGATTTTCGTATTTTTAACAAAATTTACAATATTAAAATTTTGTCCATTTCTTTATTTAGGGAACTCTGCGATTTTACAGTTTTCACAGTTTTTACAATTTTGAAAAAAATTTCTTTTGTTATCAAGTTTCGGAAATTTTAAATTTTTTCGATTTTTTGAACTAAGGGAATTTTAGCATTTTTCTTGATATTTTTAATTCAACAAAAATTACAATTTTCCAATTTTGGCGATTTCTTTATTTAAAGAGCTTTGCGATTTTGTCGATTTTACAGTCTTTACTATTTTGAAAAACTTTCATTTTTTTATCAAATTTCGGAAATTTTCCGAAATTTTAAATTTTGTCGTTGAATTTTAACAAAATTTACAATATTCAAAATTTGTCCATTTCTTTATTTAGGGAACTTTGCGATTTAACAGTTTTCACAGTTTTTTACAATTTTGGAAAAATTTTCTTTTTTATCAAATTTGGGAAAATTTCCGAAATTTTTAATTTTTTTTGATTTTTTAATTTTTAGAATTTTTGCATTTTTTCTCGATTTTTTCATTTAAACAAAAATTACAATTTTTCAATTTTGTAGATTTCTAAATTAAGAGAAGTTTGTGATTTTGTCGATTTAACAGTTTTTACTATTTTGAAAAAATTTTCTTTTTTAATCAAATTTTCGGAAATTTTGCAAAATTTTAATTTTTTTTTGATTTTTGAATTTTTAGAATTTTGAATTTTTCTCGATATTTTCATTTCAACAAAAATTAAAATTTTCCAATTTTGTAGATTTCTTAATTTAGAGAACTTTGCGGTTTTACAGTTTTCACAGTTTTTACTATTTTGAAAAAAATGTCTTTTGTTCGGAAATTTTCCGAAATTTTAAATTTTTTTCGATTTTTGAATTAAGGGAATTTTAGCATTTTTAATTCAACAAAAATTACAATTTTCCAATTTTTGCGATTTCTTTATTTAAAGAGCTTTGCGATTTTTAAGTTTTCACAGTCTTTGCTATTTTGAAAAAATTTAATTTTTTTTCCAAATTTCGGAAATTTTCCGGAATTTTAAATTTTGTCGATTGTTGAATTTTAGGAATTTTTGCATTCAAATATTCAAATTTTGTCCATTTCTTTATTTAGGGAACTTTGCGATTTTACAGTTTTTACAATTTTGGAAAAATGTTCTTTTTTATCGAATTTCGGAAAGTTTCCGAAATTTTTATTTTTTTTCAACAAAAATTACAATTTTCCAATTTTGTAGATTTCTAAATTAAGAGAAGTTTGTGATTTTGTCGATCATACAGATTTTATTATTTTGGAGAAAGTGTCTTCATTATTCAATTTCGGAAATTTTCCGAAATTTTAAATTTTTCCGATTTTGGAATTTATTAAATTTTTGAATTTTTCTCGATTTTTTTATTTTAACAAAATTAACAATATTCCAATTTTGCATATTTCTTTATTTAAAAAACTTTGCGATTTTTTAGTTTTCACAGTTTTTACTATTTTGAAAAAAATGTCTTTTGTTATCAAATTTCGAAAATTTTCCGAAATTTTAAATTTTGTCGATTGTTGAATTTTAGGAATTTTTGCATTTTTCTCGATTTTTTTTTTTTTTTTAAATTAACAATATTCAAATTTTGTCCATTTCTTTATTTAGGGAACTTTGCGATTTTACAGTTTTTACAATTTTTACAATTTTGGAAAAATTTTCTTTTTTATCAAATTTCGGAAAATTCCCGAAATTTTTAATTTTTTTTGATTTTTGAATTTTTAGAATTTTTGCACTTTTTTCGATTTTTTCATTTCAACAAAAATTACAATTTTCCAATTTTGTAGATTTCTAAATTAAGAGAAGTTTGTGATTTTGTCGATCATACAGATTTTACTATTTTGAAGAAAGTGTCTTCTTTATTCAATTTCCAAAATTTTCCGAAATTTTAAATTTTTCCGATTTTTGAATTTCTTAAATTTTTGAATTTTTCTCAATATTTTCATTTCAACATTTCAAAATTTACAATATTCCAATTTTGTATATTTCTTAATTTAAAAAGCTTTGCGATTTTTAAGTTTTCACAGTTTTTACTATTTTGAAAAAATTTTCTTTTGTTATCATATTTCGGAAATTTTAAATTTTTTCGATTTTTGAATTAAGGGAATTTTAGCATTTTTCTTGATATTTTTAATTCAACAAAAATTACATTTTTCCAATTTTTGCGATTTCTTTATTTAAAGAGCTTTGTGATTTTTAAGTTTTCACAGTCTTTACTATTTGGAAAAAATTTAATTTTTTTTATCAAATTTGGGAAATTTTCCGAAATTTTAAATTTTGTCGATTGTTGAATTTTAGGAATTTTTGAATTTTTCTCAATTTTTGTATTTTTAACAAAATTTACAATATTCAAATTTTATCCATTTCTTTATTTAGGGAACTTTGCGATTTTACAGTTTTCACAGTTTTTACAATTTTGGAAAAATTTTCTTTTTTATCGAATGTGGGAAAGTTACCGAAATTTTTTTTTTTTTTTTGGATTTTTGAGTTTTTCGAATTTTTTAATTTTTCTCGATTTTTTCATTTCAACAAAAATTAAAATTTTCCAATTTTGTAGATTTCTTAATTTAGAGAACTTTGCGATTTTACAGTTTTCACAGTTTTTACTGTTTTGAAAAATTTTAATTTTTTTATCTAATTTCAAAAATTTTCTTACATTTTTTCGACTTTTGAATTTTGGGAATTTTTGCATTTTTCTTGATATTTTTATTCAACAAATTTTACAGTTCTCCACTTTTGTCGATTTCTTAATTTGGAGAACTTTGTGATTTTACAGTTTAAACAGTTTTTACTATTTGAAAAAAATGTTCTTTTTTTTATCAAGTTCCGGAATTTTAAGAAATTCTAAATTTTTTAGATTTTTGAATTTTTAGAATTTTCGCATTGTTTTCGATTTTTTCATTTCAACAAAAATTACAATTTTCCAATTTTGTAGATTTCTTAATTTAGAGAACTTTGCGATATTACGGTTTTCACAGTTTTTACTATTTTGAAAAAAATTTCTTTTGTTCGGAAATTGTCCTAAATTTAAAATTTTTTCGATTTTTGAATTTAGGGAACTTTAGCATTTTTCTTGATATTTTTAATTCACCAAAAATTAAAATTTTCCAATTTTGGCGATTTCTTTATTTAAAGAACTTTGCGATTTTTAAGTTTTCACAGTCTTTACTATTTTGAAAAAATTTAATATTTTTATCAAATTTCGGAAAGTTACCGAAATTTTTAATTTTTTTTGATTTTTGAATTTTTAGAATTTTTGCATTTTTCTCGATTTTTTCATTTCAACAAAAATTAAAATTTTCCAATTTTGTAGATTTATTAATTTAGAGAACTTTGCGATTTTACAGTTTTCACAGTTTTTACTATTTTGAAAATATTTAATTTTTTTATCTAATTTCGAAAATTTTCCGAAATCTTAAATTTTTTCGACTTTTGAATTTTAGGAATTTTTGCATTTTTCTTGATATTTTTATTCAACAAATTTTACAGTTCTCCAATTTTTCGAAATTTTCTCGATTTTTAAATTCAGGGAATTTTAGCATTTTTCTTGATATTTTCAATTCAACAAAAATTAAAATTTTTAGAAATTTTAGAATTTTTGCATTTTTCTCGATTTTTTTTATTTCAACAAAAATTGCAATTTTCCAATTTTCTAAAATTCTTATTTAAGAGAACTTTGTGATTTTGTCGATTTTACAGTTTTTTCTATTTTGAAAAAATTGTCTTTTTTTATCAAATTTTCGGAAAATTTGCAACATTTATATTTTCTTCGATTTTTGAATTTTTTGAATTTTTTAATTGTTCTCGATTTTTTTATTTCAACAAAAATTACAATTTTCCAATTTTGTAGATTTCTTAATTTAGTGAACTTTGCGATTTTTAATTTTTCACAATTTTTACTATTTCGAAAAAATTTAATTTTTTTTATCTAATTTCGGAATTTTTTCCGAAATCTTAAAATCTTTTCGACTTTTGAATTTTGGGAATTTTTTCGGAAATTTTCCGAAATTTTAAGTTTTTTCGATTTTTGAATTTAGGGAATTTTAGTATTTTTCTCGATTTTTTCATTTAAAAATAAATTACAATTTTCCAATTTTGTAGATTTCTAAATTTAGAGAACTTTTCGATTTTTAAGTTTTCAAAGTCTTTGCTATTTTTAAAAAATTTAATTTTTTTATCAAATTTCGGAAATTTTTCGAAATTTTAAATTTTGTCGATTGTTGAATTTTAGGAATTTTTGCATTTTTCTCGATTTTTTCATTTCAACAAAAATTACAATTTTCCAATTTTGTAGATTTCTAAATTAAGAGAAGTTTGTGATTTTGTCGATTTAACAGTTTTTACTATTTTGAAAAAAATTTCTTTTGTTTTCGAATTTCGGAAATTTTCCGAAATTTTAAATTTCTTTGATTTTTGAATTTAGGGAGTTTTAGCATTTTTCTTGATATTTTTAATTCAACAAAAATTACAATTTTCCAATTTTGGCGATTTCTTAATTTGGAGAACTTCGTGATTTTACAGTTTAAACAGTTTCCACTATTTTAAAAAAAAAATTCTTTTTTTTTATCAAGTTTCGGAAATTTAAAGACATTTTAAATTTTTTCGATTTTTGAATTTTTTGAATTTTCGCATTTTTCTCGATTTTTTCATTTCAACTAAAATTACAATTTTCCAATTTTGTAGATTTCTTAATTAAGAGAACTTCGCGATTTAACAGTTTTCACAGTTTTTACTAGATTGAAAAAATTTTCTTATTTTATCAAATTTTCGAAAATTTTGCAAAATTTTAAATTTTGTCGATTTTCGGAAATTTTTGCAATTTTCTCGATTTTTTAATTTCAACAAAACTTGCAATATTCCAATTTTGTCTTTTTCTTTATTTAGAGAACTTTTCGAATTTACTGTTTAAACAGTTTTTACTATTTTGAAAAATTTGTATTTGTTTATCAAATTTCGGAAATTTTTGGAAATTTTAAATTTTTTCGATTTTTAAATTTAGGGAATTTTAGCATTTTTCTTGATATTTTTAACTCAACAAAAATTACAGTTTTCCAATTTTGGCGATTTCTTTATTTAAAGAGCTTTGCGATTTTAAAGTTTTCACAGTCTTTACTATTTTGAAAAAATTTAATTTTTTTTATCAAATTTCGGAAATTTTCCGAAATTTTAAATTTTGTCGATTGTTGAATTTTAGGAATTTTAGCATTTTTCTCGATTTTTTTATTTTTTTTAAATTTGCATATTCAAATTTTGTCCATTTCTTTATTTAGGGAACTTTGCGATTTTAAAGTTTTTACAGTTTTTACAATTTTGGAAAAATGTTCTTTTTTATCAAATTTCGGAAAGTTTCCGAAATTTTTAATTTTTTTTGATTTTTGAATTTTTAAAATTTTTGCAATTTTTTTCGATTTTTTCATTTCAACAAAAATTACAATTTTTTAATTTTGTAGATTTCTAAGTTTAGAGAAGGTTGTGATTTTGTCGATTATACAGTTTTTACTATTTTGGAGAAAGTGTCTTCATTATTCAATTTCGGAAATTTTCCGAAATTTTAAATTTTTCCGATTTTGGAATTTATTAAATTTTTGAATTTTTCTCGATTTTTTTATTTTAACAAAATTAACAATATTCCAATTTTGCATATTTCTTTATTTAAAAAACTTTGCGATTTTTTAGTTTTCACAGTTTTTACTATTTTGAAAAAAATGTCTTTTGTTATCAAATTTCGAAAATTTTCCGAAATTTTAAATTTTTTCGTTTTTTGAATAACGGGAATTTTAGCATTTTTCTTGATATTTTTAGTTCAACAAGAATTACAATTTCCAATTTTGGGGATTTCTTTATTTAAAGAGCTTTGCAATTTTGAAGTTTTCACAGTCTTTACTATTTTGAAAAAATTTTCTTTTGTTATCAAAATTCGGAATTTTTCCGAAATTTTAAATTTTGTCAATTTAAAAGTTTCAGAAATTTTTTCATTTTTCTCGATTTTTTCATTTCAACAAAATTTACAATATTCCAATTTTGTAGATTTCTTTATTTAAAGAGCTTTGCGATTTTTAATTTTCACAGTCTTTACCATTTTGACAAAATTTAATTTTTTTTATCAAATTTGGGAAATTTTCCGAAATTTTAAATTTTGTGGATTGTTGAATTTTAGGAATTTTTGCATTTTTCTCAATTTTTGTATTTTTAACAAAATTTACAATATTCAAATTTTATCCATTTCTTTATTTAGGGAACTTTGCGATTTTACAGTTTTCACAGTTTTTACAATTTTGGAAAAATTTTCTTTTTTATCGAATGTGGGAAAGTTACCGAAATTTTTTTTTTTTTTTTGGATTTTTGAGTTTTTCGAATTTTTTAATTTTTCTCGATTTTTTCATTTCAACAAAAATTAAAATTTTCCAATTTTGTAGATTTCTTAATTTAGAGAACTTTGCGATTTTACAGTTTTCACAGTTTTTACTGTTTTGAAAAAATTTAATTTTTTTATCTAATTTCAAAAATTTTCTTACATTTTTTCGACTTTTGAATTTTGGGAATTTTTGCATTTTTCTTGATATTTTTATTCAACAAATTTTACAGTTCTCCAGTTTTGTCGATTTCTTAATTTGGAGAACTTTGTGATTTTACAGTTTAAACAGTTTTTACTATTTGAAAAAAATGTTCTTTTTTTTATCAAGTTCCGGAATTTTAAGAAATTCTAAATTTTTTCGATTTTTGAATTTTTAGAATTTTCGCATTGTTTTCGATTTTTTCATTTCAACAAAAATTACAATTTTCCAATTTTGTAGATTTCTTAATTTAGAGAACTTTGCGATATTACGGTTTTCACAGTTTTTACTAATTTGAAAAAAATTTCTTTTGTTCGGAAATTGTCCTAAATTTAAAATTTTTTCGATTTTTGAATTTAGGGAACTTTAGCATTTTTCTTGATATTTTTAATTCACCAAAAATTAAAATTTTCCAATTTTGGCGATTTCTTTATTTAAAGAACTTTGCGATTTTTAAGTTTTCACAGTCTTTACTATTTTGAAAAAATGTAATATTTTTTATCAAATTTCGGAAAGTTACCGAAATTTTTAATTTTTTTTGATTTTTGAATTTTTAGAATTTTTGCATTTTTCTCGATTTTTTCATTTCAACAAAAATTAAAATTTTCCAATTTTGTAGATTTATTAATTTAGAGAACTTTGCGATTTTACAGTTTTCACAGTTTTTACTATTTTGAAAATATTTAATTTTTTTATCTAATTTCGAAAATTTTCCGAAATCTTAAATTTTTTCGACTTTTGAATTTTAGGAATTTTTGCATTTTTCTTGATATTTTTATTCAACAAATTTTACAGTTCTCCAATTTTTCGAAATTTTCTCGATTTTTAAATTCAGGGAATTTTAGCATTTTTCTTGATATTTTCAATTCAACAAAAATTAAAATTTTTAGAATTTTTGCATTTTTCTCGATTTTTTTTATTTCAACAAAAATTGCAATTTCCCAATTTTCTAAAATTCTTATTTAAGAGAACTTTGTGATTTTGTCGATTTTACAGTTTTTCTATTTTGAAAAAATTGTCTTTTTTTATCAAATTTTCGGAAAATTTGCAACATTTATATTTTCTTCGATTTTTGAATTTTTTGAATATTTTAATTGTTCTCGATTTTTTCATTTCAATAAAAATTACAATTTTCCAATTTTTTAGATTTCTTAATTTAGTGAACTTTGCGATTTTTAAGTTTTCACAATTTTTACTATTTTGAAAAAATTTAATTTTTTTTATCTAATTTCGGAAATTTTCCGAAATCTTAAATTCTTTTCGACTTTTGAATTTTGCGAATTTTTTCGGAAATTTTCCGAAATTTTAAGTTTTTTCGATTTTTGAATTTTGGGAATTTTTGCATTTTTCTTGATATTTTTATTCAACAAATTTTACAGTTCTCCAATTTTCCGAAAATTTTTCGATTTTTAAATTCAGGGAATTTTAGCATTTTTCTTGATATTTTCAATTCAACAAAAATTACAATTTTAGAATTTTTAGAATTTTTGCATTTTTCTCGATTTTTTTTATTTCAACAAAAATTACAATTTTCCAATTTTCTAAAATTCTTAATTTAGAGAACTTTGTGATTTTGTCGATTTTACAGTTTTTACTATTTTGAAAAAATTTTCTTTTTTTATCAAATTTTCGGAAATTTTGCAACATTTAAATTTTTTTCGATTTTTGAATTTTTTGAATATTTTAATTGTTCTCGATTTTTTCATTTCAATAAAAATTACAATTTTCCAATTTTTTAGATTTCTTAATTTAGTGAACTTTGCGATTTTTAAGTTTTCACAATTTTTACTATTTTGAAAAAATTTAATTTTTTTTATCTAATTTCGGAAATTTTCCGAAATCTTAAATTCTTTTCGACTTTTGAATTTTGCGAATTTTTTCGGAAATTTTCCGAAATTTTAAGTTTTTTCGATTTTTGAATTTAGGGAATTTTAGAATTTTCTTGATATTTTTAATTCAACAAAAATTACAATTTTCAAATTTTGCCGATTTCTTTATTTAAAGAGCTTTGCGATTTTAGAGTTTTCACAGTCTTTACTATTTTGCAAAATTTAATTTTTTTATCGAATTTCGGAAAAATTCCGAAATTTTAAATTTTATTTTGATTTTTGAATTTTTGCATTTTTCTCGATTTTTTCATTTCAAAAAAATTACAATTTTCCAATTTTGTAGATTTCTAAATTTAAACAGCTTTGCGATTTTTAAGTTTTCACAGTGTTTACTATTTTGAAAAAAATTTCTTTTGTTATCGAATTTCGGAATTTTTCCGAAATTTTAAATTTTGCCGATTGTTGAATTTTAGGAGTTTTTGCATTTTTCTCGATTTTCGTATTTTTAACAAAATTTACAATATTTAAATTTTGTCCATTTCTTTATTTAGGGAACTCTGCGATTTTACTGTTTTCACAGTTTTTACAATTTTGAAAAAAATTTCTTTTGTTATCAAGTTTCGGAAATTTTAAATTTTTTCGATTTTTGAATTAAGGGAATTTTAGCATTTTTCTTGATATTTTTAATTCAACAAAAATTACAATTTTCCAATTTTGGCGATTTCTTTATTTAAAGAGCTTTGCGATTTTGTCGATTTTACAGTCTTTACTATTTTGAAAAACTTTCATTTTTTTATCAAATTTCGGAAATTTTCCGAAATTTTAAATTTTGTCGATTGTTGAATTTTAACAAAATTTACAATATTCAAAATTTGTCCATTTCTTTATTTAGGGAACTTTGCGATTTTACAGTTTTCACAGTTTTTTACAATTTTGGAAAAATTTTCTTTTTTATCAAATTTCGGAAAATTTCCGAAATTTTTAATTTTTTTTGATTTTTTAATTTTTAGAATTTTTGCATTTTTTCTCGATTTTTTCATTTAAACAAAAATTACAATTTTTCAATTTTGTAGATTTCTAAATTAAGAGAAGTTTGTGATTTTGTCGATTTAACAGTTTTTACTATTTTGAAAAATTTTTCTTTTTTATCAAATTTCGGAAATTTTCGGAAATTTTAAATTTTTTCGATTTTTGAATGTAGGGAATTTTAGCATTTTTCTTGAAATTTGTAATTCAACAAAAATTACAATTTTCCAATTTTGGCGATTTCTTTATTTAAAGAGCTTTGCGATTTTTAAGTTTTCACAGTCTTTACTATTTTAAAAAAAATTTAATTTTTTTTATCAAATTTCCGAAATTTTCCGAAATTTTAAATTTTGTCGATTGTTGAATTTTAGGAATTTTTGCATTTTTCTCGATTTTTTTTTTTTTTTAAATTAACAATATTCAAATTTTGTCAATTTCTTTATTTAGGGAACTTTGCGATTTTACAGTTTTCACAGTTTTTTACAATTTTGGAAAAATTTTCTTTTTTATCAAATTTCGGAAAATTTCCGAAATTTTTAATTTTTTTTGATTTTTTAATTTTTAGAATTTTTGCATTTTTTCTCGATTTTTTCATTTAAACAAAAATTACAATTTTTCAATTTTGTAGATTTCTAAATTAAGAGAAGTTTGTGATTTTGTCGATTTTACAGTTTTTACTGTTTTGAAAAAATTTTATTTTTTTTTATGAAATTTTCGGAAATTTTGAAAAATTTGAATTTTTTTAGATCTTTTGAATTTTTAGAATTTTCGCATTTTTTTCGATTTTTTCATTTCAACAAAAATTAAAATTTTCCAATTTTGTAGATTTCTTAATTTAGAGAACTTTGCGATTTTACAGTTTTTAGAGTTTTTAAAATTTTAAAAATATTTAATTTTTTTTATCGAATTTCGGAAAGTTTCCGTAATTTTTAAATTTTTTTTATTTTTGAATTTTTAGAATTATTGCATTTTGGTCGATTTTTTCATTTCAACAAAAATTACAATTTTCCAATTTTGTAGATTTCTTAATTTAGAGAACTTTGCGATTTTACAGTTTTTACTATTTTGAAAAAATTTTCTTTTGTTATCAAATTTCGGAAATTTTAAATTTTTTCGATTTTTGAATTAATTTAATTTTAATTTAATTCAACAAAAATTACATTTTTCCAAATTTTGGCGATATCTTTATTTAAAGAGCTTTGCGATTTTTAAGTTTTCACAGTCTTTACTATTTTAAAAAAAATTTAATTTTTTTTATCAAATTTCCGAAATTTTCCGAAATTTTAAATTTTGTCGATTGTTGAATTTTAGGAATTTTTGCATTTTTCTCGATTTTTTTTTTTTTTTTAAATTAACAATATTCAAATTTTGTCAATTTCTTTATTTAGGGAACTTTGCGATTTTACAGTTTTTACAATTTTTACAATTTTGGAAAAATTTTCTTTTTTATCAAATTTCGGAAAATTCCCGAAATTTTTAATTTTTTTTGATTTTTGAATTTTTAGAATTTTTGCACTTTTTTCGATTTTTTCATTTCAACAAAAATTACAATTTTCCAATTTTGTAGATTTCTAAATTAAGAGAAGTTTGTGATTTTGTCGATCATACAGATTTTACTATTTTGAAGAAAGTGTCTTCTTTATTCAATTTCCAAAATTTTCCGAAATTTTAAATTTTTCCGATTTTTGAATTTTTTAAATTTTTGAATTTTTCTCGATATTTTTATTTCAACAAAATTTACAATATTTCAATTTTGTATATTTCTTAATTTAAAAAGCTTTGCGATTTTTAAGTTTTCACAGTTTTTACTATTTTGAAAAATTTTTCTTTTGTTATCATATTTCGGAAATTTTAAATTTTTTCGATTTTTGAATTAAGGGAATTTTAGCATTTTTCTTGATATTTTTAATTCAACAAAAATTACATTTTACCAAATTTGGCGATTTCTTTATTTAAAGAGCTTTGCGATTTTTAAGTTTTCACAGTCTTTACTATTTGGAAAAAATTTAATTTTTTTATCAAATTTCGGAAATGTTCCGAAATTTTAAATTTTGTCGATTGTTGAATTTTAGGAATTTTTGCATTTTTCTCAATTTTTGTATTTTTAACAAAATTTACAATATTCAAATTTTATCCATTTCTTTATTTAGGGAACTTTGCGATTTTACAGTTTTCACAGTTTTTACAATTTTGGAAAAATTTTCTTTTTTATCGAATGTGGGAAAGTTACCGAAATTTTTAATTTTTTTTTATTTTTGAATTTTTGCATTTTTCTCGATTTTTTCATTTCAACAAAAATTACAATTTTCCAATTTTATAGATTTTGTCAATTTTACAGTCTTTACTATTTTGAAAAAATTTTCTTTCTTATCAAATATTCGGAAATTTTGCAAAATTTTAATTTTTTTTCGATTTTTGAATTTTTAGAATTTTCGCATTTTTCTCGATTTTTTCATTTCAACAAAAATTTCAATGTTCCAATTTTGTAGATTTCTTAATTAAGAGAACTTTGCGATCTTACAGTTTTCACAGTTTTTACTATTTTGAAAAAAATTTCTTTTGTTCGGAAATTTTCCGAAATTTTAAATTTTTTCGATTTTTGAATTTTGGGAATTTTTTCATTTTTCTTGATATTTTTAATTCAACAAATTTTACAATTTTCCAATTTTGTCGATTTCTAAATTTAGAGAACTTTGTGATTTTGTCGATTTTACAGTTTTTACTATTTTGGAAAAATTGTTTTTTTTTATCAAATTTTGGGAAATTTTGCGAAATTTTAATTTTTGTCGATTTTTGGAAATTTTTGAATTTTTCTCGTTTGTTTCATTTCAACAAAAATTACAATATTCCTATTTTGTAGATTTCTTAATTTAAAGAACGTTGCGATTTTTAAGTTTTCACAGCTTTTACTATTTTGAAAACAATTTAATTTTTTTATCAAATTTCGGAAATTTTCCGAAATCTTAAATTTGTTCGATTTTTGAATTTCGGGAATTTTTGCATTTTTCTTGATATTTTTATTCAACAATTTTTACAGTTCTCCAATTTTGTCGATTTCTTAATTTGGAGAGCTTTGTGATTTTACAGTTTAAACAGTTTAAACTATTTTAAAAAAATTTCCTTTTTTTTATCAAGTTTCGGAAATTTTAAGAAATTTTAAATTTTTTCGATTTTTGAATTTTTAGAATTTTCGCATTTATCTCGATTTTTTCATTTCAAGAAAAATTACAATTTTCCAATTTTGTAGATTTCTTAGTTTAGAGAACTTTGCGATTTAACAGTTTTCACTGTTTTTACTATTTTGAAAAACATTAATTTTTTTATCTAATTTCGGAAATTTTCCGAAATCTTAAATTTTTTCGATTTTTGAATTTAGGGAATTTTGGGAATTTTTGCATTTTTCTTGATATTTTTATTCAACAAATTTTACAGTTCTCCAATTTTGTCGATTTCTTAATTTGGAGAGCTTTGTGATTTTACAGTTAAAACAATTTTTACTATTTTGAAAAAATTTCCTTTTTTTATCAAGTTTCGGAATTTTAAGAAATTCTAAATTTTCTCGATTTTTGAATTTTTAGAATTTTTTAATTTTTTTCGATTTTTTCATTTCAACAAAAATTACAATTTTCCAATTTTGTAGATTTCTTTATTTAAAGAGCTTTGCGATTTTTAAGTTTTTACAGTTTTTACAATTTTGAAAATATTTAATTTTTTTATCTAATTTCGGAAATTTTCCGAAATCTTAAAATTTTTCGACTTTTGAATTTTGGGAATTTTTGCATTTTTCTTGATATCTTTATTCAACAAAAATTACAATTTTCCAATTTTGGCGATTTCTTTTTTTAAAGAACTTTGTGATTTTGTCGATTTTACTGTTTTTACCATTTTGGAAAAAATTTCTTTTGTTATCAAATTTCGGAAATTTTAAATTTTTTCGATTTTTGAATTTAGGGAATTTTAGCATTTTTCTTGATATTTTTTTAATTCAAGAAAAATTACAATTTTCCAACTTTGGCGATTTCTATATTTAAAGGGCTTTGCGATTTTTAAGTTTTCACAGTCTTTGCTATTTTTAAAAAATTTAATTTTTTTATCAAATTTCGGAAATTTTCCGAAATTTTAAATTTTGTCGATTGTTGAATTTTAGGAATTTTTAAATTTTTTCTCGATTTTTTTATTTTTAAAAAAATTTAAAATATTCAAATTTTGTCCATTTCTTTATTTAGGGAACTTTGCGATTTTACAGTTTTCACAGTTTTTAAAATTTTGGAAAAATTTTCTTTTTTATCGAATTTCGGAAAGTTTCCGAAATTTTGAATTTTTTTGATTTTTGATCTTTTAGAATTTTTGCATTTTTCTCGATATTTTCATTTCAACAAAAATTAAAATTTTCCAATTTTTTAGATTTATTAATTTAGAGAACTTTGTGATTTTGTCGATTTTACAGTTTTTACTGTTTTGAAAAAATTTTATTTTTTTTTATGAAATTTTCGGAAATTTTGAAAAATTTGAATTTTTTTAGATCTTTTGAATTTTTAGAATTTTCGCATTTTTTTCGATTTTTTCATTTCAACAAAAATTAAAATTTTCCAATTTTGTAGATTTCTTAATTTAGAGAACTTTGCGATTTTACAGTTTTTAGAGTTTTTAAAATTTTAAAAATATTTAATTTTTTTATCGAATTTCGGAAAGTTTCCGTAATTTTTAAATTTTTTTTATCTTTGAATTTTTAGAATTATTGCATTTTGGTCGATTTTTTCATTTCAACAAAAATTACAATTTTCCAATTTTGTAGATTTCTTAATTTAGAGAACTTTGCGATTTTACAGTTTTTACTATTTTGAAAAAATTTTCTTTTGTTATCAAATTTCGGAAATTTTAAATTTTTTCGATTTTTGAATTAATTTAATTTTAATTTAATTCAACAAAAATTACATTTTTCCAATTTTGGCGATATCTTTATTTAAAGAGCTTTGCGATTTTTAAGTTTTCACAGTCTTTACTATTTTAAAAAAAATTTAATTTTTTTTATCAAATTTCCGAAATTTTCCGAAATTTTAAATTTTGTCGATTGTTGAATTTTAGGAATTTTTGCATTTTTCTCGATTTTTTTTTTTTTTTTAAATTAACAATATTCAAATTTTGTCAATTTCTTTATTTAGGGAACTTTGCGATTTTACAGTTTTTACAATTTTTACAATTTTGGAAAAATTTTCTTTTTTATCAAATTTCGGAAAATTCCCGAAATTTTTAATTTTTTTTGATTTTTGAATTTTTAGAATTTTTGCACTTTTTTCGATTTTTTCATTTCAACAAAAATTACAATTTTCCAATTTTGTAGATTTCTAAATTAAGAGAAGTTTGTGATTTTGTCGATCATACAGATTTTACTATTTTGAAGAAAGTGTCTTCTTTATTCAATTTCCAAAATTTTCCGAAATTTTAAATTTTTCCGATTTTTGAATTTCTAAAATTTTTGAATTTTTCTCGATATTTTCATTTCAACAAAAGTTACAATATTTCAATTTTGTATATTTCTTAATTTAAAAAGCTTTGCGATTTTTAAGTTTTCACAGTTTTTACTATTTTGAAAAATTTTTCTTTTGTTATCATATTTCGGAAATTTTAAATTTTTTCGATTTTTGAATTAAGGGAATTTTAGCATTTTTCTTGATATTTTTAATTCAACAAAAATTACATTTTACCAATTTTGGCGATTTCTTTATTTAAAGAGCTTTGCGATTTTTAAGTTTTCACAGTCTTTACTATTTGGAAAAAATTTAATTTTTTTATCAAATTTCGGAAATGTTCCGAAATTTTAAATTTTGTCGATTGTTGAATTTTAGGAATTTTTGCATTTTTCTCAATTTTTGTATTTTTAACAAAATTTACAATATTCAAATTTTATCCATTTCTTTATTTAGGGAGCTTTGCGATTTTACAGTTTTCACAGTTTTTACAATTTTGGAAAAAATTTTCTTTTTTATCGAATGTGGGAAAGTTACCGAAATTTTTAATTTTTTTTTATTTTTGAATTTTTGCATTTTTCTCGATTTTTTCATTTCAACAAAAATTACAATTTTCCAATTTTATAGATTTCTTAGTTTTGAGAACTTTGTGATTTTGTCGATTTAACAGTTTTTACAATTTTGAAAAAATTGTCTTTTTTTATCAAATTTCGGAAATTTTCGGAAATTTTAAATTTTTTCGATTTTTGAATTTAGGGAATTTTAGCATTTTTCTTGATATTTTTAATTCAACAAAAATTAAAATTTTCCAATTTTGGCGATTTGTTTATTTGCGATTTTTAAGTTTTCACAGTCTTTACTATTTTGAAAAAATTTAATTTTTTTATCAAATTTCGGAAATTTTCCGAAATTTTAAATGTTGTCGATTGTTGAATTTTAGGAATTTTTGCATTTTTCTCGATTTTTTTATCTATAACAAAATTTGCAATATTCAAATTTTGTCCATTTCTTTATTTAGGGCACTTTGCGATTTAACAGTTTTCCCAGTTTTTGCAATTTTGAAAAAATTTTCTTTTTCATCGAATTTTGGAAAGCTTCCGAAATTTTTAATTTTTTTTGATTTTTGAATTTTTGCATTTTTCTCGATTTTTTCATTTCAACAAAAATTACAATTTTCCAATTTTGTAGATTTCTTAGTTTAGAGAACTTTGCGATTTAACAGTTTTCACAGTTTTTACTATTTTGAAAAACATTAATTTTTTTATCTAATTTCGGAAATTTTCCGAAATCTTAAATTTTTTCGATTTTTGAATTTTGGGAACTTTGGGAATTTTTGCATTTTTCTAGATATTTTTAATTCAACAAATTTTTCAATATGCCAATGTAGTCGATTTCTAAACTTAGAGAAGTTTGTGATTTTGGTGATTTTACAGTTTTTACTATTTTGGAAAAATTGTTTTTTTTTATCAAATTTTGGGAAATTTTTCGAAATTTTAATTTTTGTCGATTTTCGTAAATTTTTGAATTTTTCTCGTTTGTTTCATTTCAACAAAAATTAAAATATTCCTATTTTGTAGATTTCTTAATTTAAAGAACTTTGTGATTTTTAAGTTTTCACAGCTTTTACTATTTTGAAAACAATTTAATTTTTTTATCAAATTTCGGAAATTTTCCGAAATCTTAAATTTGTTCGATTTTTGAATTTCGGGAATTTTTGCATTTTTCTTGATATTTTTATTCAACAATTTTTACAGTTCTCCAATTTTGTCGATTTCTTAATTTGGAGAGCTTTGTGATTTTACAGTTTAAACAGTTTAAACTATTTTAAAAAAATTTCCTTTTTTTTATCAAGTTTCGGAATTTTAAGAAATTTTAAATTTTTTCGATTTTTGAATTTTTAGAATTTTCGCATTTATCTCGATTTTTTCATTTCAAGAAAAATTACAATTTTCCAATTTTGTAGATTTCTTAGTTTAGAGAACTTTGCGATTTAACAGTTTTCACTGTTTTTACTATTTTGAAAAACATTAATTTTTTTATCTAATTTCGGAAATTTTTCGAAATCTTAAATTTTTTCGATTTTTGAATTTAGGGAATTTTGGGAATTTTTGCATTTTTCTTGATATTTTTATTCAACAAATTTTACAGTTCTCCAATTTTGTCGATTTCTTAATTTGGAGAGCTTTGTGATTTTACAGTTAAAACAATTTTTACTATTTTGAAAAAATTTCCTTTTTTTTATCAAGTTTCGGAATTTTAAGAAATTCTAAATTTTTTCGATTTTTGAATTTTTAGAATTTTTTAATTTTTTTCGATTTTTTCATTTCAACAAAAATTACAATTTTCCAATTTTGTAGATTTCTTTATTTAAAGAGCTTTGCGATTTTTAAGTTTTTACAGTTTTTACAATTTTGAAAATATTTAATTTTTTTATCTAATTTCGGAAATTTTCCGAAATCTTAAAATTTTTCGACTTTTGAATTTTGGGAATTTTTGCATTTTTCTTGATATCTTTATTCAACAAAAATTACAATTTTCCAATTTTGGCGATTTCTTTTTTTAAAGAACTTTGGGATTTTGTCGATTTTACTGTTTTTACCATTTTGGAAAAAATTTCTTTTGTTATCAAATTTCGGAAATTTTCAATTTTTTCGATTTTTGAATTTAGGGAATTTTAGCATTTTTCTTGATATTTTTTTAATTCAAGAAAAATTACAATTTTCCAACTTTGGCGATTTCTATATTTAAAGGGCTTTGCGATTTTTAAGTTTTCACAGTCTTTGCTATTTTTAAAAAGTTTAATTTTTTTATCAAATTTCGGAAATTTTCCGAAATTTTAGATTTTGTCGATTGTTGAATTTTAGGAATTTTTAAATTTTTTCTCAATTTTTTTATTTTTAAAAAAATTTACAATATTCAAATTTTGTCCATTTCTTTATTTAGGGAACTTTGCGATTTTACAGTTTTCACAGTTTTTAAAATTTTGGAAAAATTTTCTTTTTTATCGAATTTCGGAAAGTTACCGAAATTTTTAATTTTTTTTTATTTTTGAATTTTTGCATTTTTCTCGATTTTTTCATTTCAACAAAAATTACAATTTTCCAATTTTATAGATTTCTTAGTTTTGAGAACTTTGTGATTTTGTCGATTTAACAGTTTTTACAATTTTGAAAAAATTTTCTTTTTTTATCAAATTTCGGAAATTTTCGGAAATTTTAAATTTTTTCGATTTTTGAATTTAGGGAATTTTAGCATTTTTCTTGATATTTTTAATTCAACAAAAATTAAAATTTTCCAATTTTGGCGATTTGTTTATTTGCGATTTTTAAGTTTTCACAGTCTTTACTATTTTGAAAAAATTTAATTTTTTATCAAATTTCGGAAATTTTCCGAAATTTTAAATGTTGTCGATTGTTGAATTTTAGGAATTTTTGCATTTTTCTCGATTTTTTCATTTCAACAAAAATTACAATTTTCCAATTTTGTAGATTTCTTAGTTTAGAGAACTTTGCGATTTAACAGTTTTCACAGTTTTTACTATTTTGAAAAACATTAATTTTTTTATCTAATTTCGGAAATTTTCCGAAATCTTAAATTTTTTCGATTTTTGAATTTTGGGAACTTTGGGAATTTTTGCATTTTTCTAGATATTTTTAATTCAACAAATTTTTCAATATGCCAATGTAGTCGATTTCTAAACTTAGAGAAGTTTGTGATTTTGGTGATTTTACAGTTTTTACTATTTTGGAAAAATTGTTTTTTTTTTATCAAATTTTGGGAAATATTTCGAAATTTTAATTTTTGTCGATTTTCGTAAATTTTTGAATTTTTCTCGTTTGTTTCATTTCAACAAAAATTAAAATATTCCTATTTTGTAGATTTCTTAATTTAAAGAACTTTGTGATTTTTAAGTTTTCACAGCTTTTACTATTTTGAAAACAATTTAATTTTTTTATCAAATTTCGGAAATTTTCCGAAATCTTAAATTTGTTCGATTTTTGAATTTCGGGAATTTTTTCATTTTTCTTGATATTTTTATTCAACAATTTTTACAGTTCTCCAATTTTGTCGATTTCTTAATTTGGAGAACTTTGTGATTTTGTCAATTTTACAGTCTTTACTATTTTGAAAAAATTTTCTTTTTTATCAAATATTCGGAAATTTTGCAAAATTTTAATTATTTTTTGATTTTTGAATTTTTAGAATTTTTGCAATTTTCTCGATTTTTTCATTTCAACAAAAATTACAATTTTCCAATTTTGTAGATTTCTTAATTTAGAGAACTTTGTGATTTTGTCAATTTTACAGTCTTTACTATTTTGAAAAAATTTTCTTTCTTATCAAATATTCGGAAATTTTGCAAAATTTTAATTTTTTTTCGATTTTTGAATTTTTAAAATTTTTCGCATTTTTCTCGATTTTTTCATTTCAACAAAAATTTCAATGTTCCAATTTTGTAGATTTCTTAATTAAGAGAACTTTGCGATCTTACAGTTTTCACAGTTTTTTACTATTTTGAAAAAAATTTCTTTTGTTCGGAAATTTTCCGAAATTTTAAATTTTTTCGATTTTTGAATTTTGGGAATTTTTTCATTTTTCTTGATATTTTTAATTCAACAAATTTTACAATTTTCCAATTTTGTCGATTTCTAAATTTCTCGATTTTTTCATTTCAACAAAAATTACAATTTTCCAATTTTATAGATTTCTTAGTTTTGAGAACTTTGTGATTTTGTCGATTTAACAGTTTTTACAATTTTGAAAAAATTGTCTTTTTTTATCAAATTTCGGAAATTTTCGGAAATTTTAAATTTTTTCGATTTTTGAATTTAGGGAATTTTAGCATTTTTCTTGATATTTTTAATTCAACAAAAATTAAAATTTTCCAATTTTGGCGATTTGTTTATTTGCGATTTTTAAGTTTTCACAGTCTTTACTATTTTGAAAAAATTTAATTTTTTTATCAAATTTCGGAAATTTTCCGAAATTTTAAATGTTGTCGATTGTTGAATTTTAGGAATTTTTGCATTTTTCTCGATTTTTTTATCTATAACAAAATTTGCAATATTCAAATTTTGTCCATTTCTTTATTTAGGGAACTTTGCGATTTAACAGTTTTCCCAGTTTTTGCAATTTTGAAAAAATTTTCTTTTTCATCGAATTTTGGAAAGCTTCCGAAATTTTTAATTTTTTTTGATTTTTGAATTTTTGCATTTTTCTCGATTTTTTCATTTCAACAAAAATTACAATTTTCCAATTTTGTAGATTTCTTAGTTTAGAGAACTTTGCGATTTAACAGTTTTCACAGTTTTTACTATTTTGAAAAACATTAATTTTTTTATCTAATTTCGGAAATTTTCCGAAATCTTAAATTTTTTCGATTTTTGAATTTTGGGAACTTTGGGAATTTTTGCATTTTTCTAGATATTTTTAATTCAACAAATTTTTCAATATGCCAATGTAGTCGATTTCTAAACTTAGAGAAGTTTGTGATTTTGGTGATTTTACAGTTTTTACTATTTTGGAAAAATTGTTTTTTTTTATCAAATTTTGGGAAATTTTTCGAAATTTTAATTTTTGTCGATTTTCGTAAATTTTTGAATTTTTCTCGTTTGTTTCATTTCAACAAAAATTAAAATATTCCTATTTTGTAGATTTCTTAATTTAAAGAACTTTGTGATTTTTAAGTTTTCACAGCTTTTACTATTTTGAAAACAATTTAATTTTTTTATCAAATTTCGGAAATTTTCCGAAATCTTAAATTTGTTCGATTTTTGAATTTCGGGAATTTTTGCATTTTTCTTGATATTTTTATTCAACAATTTTTACAGTTCTCCAATTTTGTCGATTTCTTAATTTGGAGAGCTTTGTGATTTTACAGTTTAAACAGTTTAAACTATTTTAAAAAAATTTCCTTTTTTTTATCAAGTTTCGGAATTTTAAGAAATTTTAAATTTTTTCGATTTTTGAATTTTTAGAATTTTCGCATTTATCTCGATTTTTTCATTTCAAGAAAAATTACAATTTTCCAATTTTGTAGATTTCTTAGTTTAGAGAACTTTGCGATTTAACAGTTTTCACTGTTTTTACTATTTTGAAAAACATTAATTTTTTTATCTAATTTCGGAAATTTTTCGAAATCTTAAATTTTTTCGATTTTTGAATTTAGGGAATTTTGGGAATTTTTGCATTTTTCTTGATATTTTTATTCAACAAATTTTACAGTTCTCCAATTTTGTCGATTTCTTAATTTGGAGAGCTTTGTGATTTTACAGTTAAAACAATTTTTACTATTTTGAAAAAATTTCCTTTTTTTTATCAAGTTTCGGAATTTTAAGAAATTCTAAATTTTTTCGATTTTTGAATTTTTAGAATTATTTAATTTTTTTCGATTTTTTCATTTCAACAAAAATTACAATTTTCCAATTTTGTAGATTTCTTTATTTAAAGAGCTTTGCGATTTTTAAGTTTTTACAGTTTTTACAATTTTGAAAATATTTAATTTTTTTATCTAATTTCGGAAATTTTCCGAAATCTTAAAATTTTTCGACTTTTGAATTTTGGGAATTTTTGCATTTTTCTTGATATCTTTATTCAACAAAAATTACAATTTTCCAATTTTGGCGATTTCTTTTTTTAAAGAACTTTGGGATTTTGTCGATTTTACTGTTTTTACCATTTTGGAAAAAATTTCTTTTGTTATCAAATTTCGGAAATTTTCAATTTTTTCGATTTTTGAATTTAGGGAATTTTAGCATTTTTCTTGATATTTTTTTAATTCAAGAAAAATTACAATTTTCCAACTTTGGCGATTTCTATATTTAAAGGGCTTTGCGATTTTTAAGTTTTCACAGTCTTTGCTATTTTTAAAAAGTTTAATTTTTTTATCAAATTTCGGAAATTTTCCGAAATTTTAGATTTTGTCGATTGTTGAATTTTAGGAATTTTTAAATTTTTTCTCAATTTTTTTATTTTTAAAAAAATTTACAATATTCAAATTTTGTCCATTTCTTTATTTAGGGAACTTTGCGATTTTACAGTTTTCACAGTTTTTAAAATTTTGGAAAAATTTTCTTTTTTATCGAATTTCGGAAAGTTACCGAAATTTTTAATTTTTTTTTATTTTTGAATTTTTGCATTTTTCTCGATTTTTTCATTTCAACAAAAATTACAATTTTCCAATTTTATAGATTTCTTAGTTTTGAGAACTTTGTGATTTTGTCGATTTAACAGTTTTTACAATTTTGAAAAAATTTTCTTTTTTTATCAAATTTCGGAAATTTTCGGAAATTTTAAATTTTTTCGATTTTTGAATTTAGGGAATTTTAGCATTTTTCTTGATATTTTTAATTCAACAAAAATTAAAATTTTCCAATTTTGGCGATTTGTTTATTTGCGATTTTTAAGTTTTCACAGTCTTTACTATTTTGAAAAAATTTAATTTTTTTATCAAATTTCGGAAATTTTCCGAAATTTTAAATGTTGTCGATTGTTGAATTTTAGGAATTTTTGCATTTTTCTCGATTTTTTTATTTATAACAAAATTTGCAATATTCAAATTTTGTCCATTTCTTTATTTAGGGAACTTTGCGATTTAACAGTTTTCCCAGTTTTTGCAATTTTGAAAAAATTTTCTTTTTCATCGAATTTTGGAAAGCTTCCGAAATTTTTAATTTTTTTTTATTTTTGAATTTTTGCATTTTTCTCGATTTTTTCATTTCAACAAAAATTACAATTTTCCAATTTTGTAGATTTCTTAGTTTAGAGAACTTTGCGATTTAACAGTTTTCACAGTTTTTACTATTTTGAAAAACATTAATTTTTTTATCTAATTTCGGAAATTTTCCGAAATCTTAAATTTTTTCGATTTTTGAATTTTGGGAACTTTGGGAATTTTTGCATTTTTCTAGATATTTTTAATTCAACAAATTTTTCAATATGCCAATGTAGTCGATTTCTAAACTTAGAGAAGTTTGTGATTTTGGTGATTTTACAGTTTTTACTATTTTGGAAAAATTGTTTTTTTTTTATCAAATTTTGGGAAATTTTTCGAAATTTTAATTTTTGTCGATTTTCGTAAATTTTTGAATTTTTCTCGTTTGTTTCATTTCAACAAAAATTAAAATATTCCTATTTTGTAGATTTCTTAATTTAAAGAACTTTGTGATTTTTAAGTTTTCACAGCTTTTACTATTTTGAAAACAATTTAATTTTTTTATCAAATTTCGGAAATTTTCCGAAATCTTAAATTTGTTCGATTTTTGAATTTCGGGAATTTTTTCATTTTTCTTGATATTTTTATTCAACAATTTTTACAGTTCTCCAATTTTGTCGATTTCTTAATTTGGAGAACTTTGTGATTTTGTCAATTTTACAGTCTTTACTATTTTGAAAAAATTTTCTTTTTTATCAAATATTCGGAAATTTTGCAAAATTTTAATTATTTTTTGATTTTTGAATTTTTAGAATTTTTGCAATTTTCTCGATTTTTTCATTTCAACAAAAATTACAATTTTCCAATTTTGTAGATTTCTTAATTTAGAGAACTTTGTGATTTTGTCAATTTTACAGTCTTTACTATTTTGAAAAAATTTTCTTTCTTATCAAATATTCGGAAATTTTGCAAAATTTTAATTTTTTTTCGATTTTTGAATTTTTAAAATTTTTCGCATTTTTCTCGATTTTTTCATTTCAACAAAAATTTCAATGTTCCAATTTTGTAGATTTCTTAATTAAGAGAACTTTGCGATCTTACAGTTTTCACAGTTTTTTACTATTTTGAAAAAAATTTCTTTTGTTCGGAAATTTTCCGAAATTTTAAATTTTTTCGATTTTTGAATTTTGGGAATTTTTTCATTTTTCTTGATATTTTTAATTCAACAAATTTTACAATTTTCCAATTTTGTCGATTTCTAAATTTAGAGAACTTTGCGATTTTACAGTTTTTACTATTTTGAAAAAATTTTCTTTTGTTATCAAATTTCGGAAATTTTAAATTTTTTCGATTTTTGAATTAATTTAATTTTAATTTAATTCAACAAAAATTACATTTTTCCAATTTTGGCGATACCTTTATTTAAAGAGTTTGCGATTTTTAAGTTTTCACAGTCTTTACTATTTTGAAAAAATTTAATTTTTTTATCAAATTTCCGAAATTTTCCGAAATTTTAAATTTTGTCGATTGTTGAATTTTAGGAATTTTTGCATTTTTCTCGATTTTTTTTTTTTTTTTAAATTAACAATATTCAAATTTTGTCCATTTCTTTATTTAGGGAACTTTGCGATTTTACAGTTTTTACAATTTTTACAATTTTGGAAAAATTTTCTTTTTTATCAAATTTCGGAAAATTCCCGAAATTTTTAATTTTTTTTGATTTTTGAATTTTTAGAATTTTTGCACTTTTTTCGATTTTTTCATTTCAACAAAAATTACAATTTTCCAATTTTGTAGATTCCTAAATTAAGAGAAGTTTGTGATTTTGTCGATCATATAGATTTTATAATTTTGAAGAAAGTGTCTTCTTTATTCAATTTCCAAAATTTTCCGAAATTTTAAATTTTTCCGATTTTTGAATTTCTTAAATTTTTGAATTTTTCTCGATATTTTCAATTCAACAAAATTTACAATATTTCAATTTTGTATATTTCTTAATTTAAAAAGCTTTGCGATTTTTAAGTTTTCACAGTTTTTACAATTTTGAAAAAAATTTTCTTTTTATCGAATGTGGGAAAGTTACCGAAATTTTTTTTTTTTTTTGGATTTTTGAGTCTTTCGAATTTTTTAATTTTTCTCGATTTTTTCATTTCAACAAAAATTAAAATTTTCCAATTTTGTAGATTTCTTAATTTAGAGAACTTTGCGATTTTACAGTTTTCACAGTTTTTACTGTTTTGAAAAAATTTAATTTTTTTATCTAATTTCGAAAATTTTCCGAAATCTTACATTTTTTCGACTTTTGAATTTTGGGAATTTTTGCATTTTTCTTGATATTTTTATTCAACAAATTTTACAGTTCTCCAATTTTCCGAAAATTTTTCGATTTTTAAATTCAGGGAATTTTAGCATTTTTCTTGATATTTTCAATTCAACAAAAATTACAATTTTAGAATTTTTAGAATTTTTGCATTTTTCTCGATTTTTTTTATTTCAACAAAAATTACAATTTTCCAATTTTCTAAAATTCTTAATTTAGAGAACTTTGTGATTTTGTCGATTTTACAGTTTTTACTATTTTGAAAAAATTTTCTTTTTTTATCAAATTTTCGGAAATTTTGCAACATTTAAATTTTTTTCGATTTTTGAATTTTTTGAATATTTTAATTGTTCTCGATTTTTTCATTTCAATAAAAATTACAATTTTCCAATTTTTTAGATTTCTTAATTTAGTGAACTTTGCGATTTTTAAGTTTTCACAATTTTTACTATTTTGAAAAAATTTAATTTTTTTTATCTAATTTCGGAAATTTTCCGAAATCTTAAATTCTTTTCGACTTTTGAATTTTGCGAATTTTTTCGGAAATTTTCCGAAATTTTAAGTTTTTTCGATTTTTGAATTTAGGGAATTTTAGCATTTTTCTTGATATTTTTAATTCAACAAAAATTACAATTTTCAAATTTTGCCGATTTCTTTATTTAAAGAGCTTTGCGATTTTAGAGTTTTCACAGTCTTTACTATTTTGCAAAATTTAATTTTTTTATCGAATTTCGGAAAAATTCCGAAATTTTAAATTTTATTTTGATTTTTGAATTTTTGCATTTTTCTCGATTTTTTCATTTCAAAAAAATTACAATTTTCCAATTTTGTAGATTTCTAAATTTAAACAGCTTTGCGATTTTTAAGTTTTCACAGTGTTTACTATTTTGAAAAAAATTTCTTTTGTTATCGAATTTCGGAATTTTTCCGAAATTTTAAATTTTGCCGATTGTTGAATTTTAGGAGTTTTTGCATTTTTCTCGATTTTCGTATTTTTAACAAAATTTACAATATTTAAATTTTGTCCATTTCTTTATTTAGGGAACTCTGCGATTTTACTGTTTTCACAGTTTTTACAATTTTGAAAAAAATTTCTTTTGTTATCAAGTTTCGGAAATTTTAAATTTTTTCGATTTTTGAATTAAGGGAATTTTAGCATTTTTCTTGATATTTTTAATTCAACAAAAATTACAATTTTCCAATTTTGGCGATTTCTTTATTTAAAGAGCTTTGCGATTTTGTCGATTTTACAGTCTTTACTATTTTGAAAAACTTTCATTTTTTTATCAAATTTCGGAAATTTTCCGAAATTTTAAATTTTGTCGATTGTTGAATTTTAACAAAATTTACAATATTCAAAATTTGTCCATTTCTTTATTTAGGGAACTTTGCGATTTTACAGTTTTCACAGTTTTTTACAATTTTGGAAAAATTTTCTTTTTTATCAAATTTCGGAAAATTTCCGAAATTTTTAATTTTTTTTGATTTTTTAATTTTTAGAATTTTTGCATTTTTTCTCGATTTTTTCATTTAAACAAAAATTACAATTTTTCAATTTTGTAGATTTCTAAATTAAGAGAAGTTTGTGATTTTGTCGATTTAACAGTTTTTACTATTTTGAAAAATTTTTCTTTTTTATCAAATTTCGGAAATTTTCGGAAATTTTAAATTTTTTCGATTTTTGAATGTAGGGAATTTTAGCATTTTTCTTGAAATTTGTAATTCAACAAAAATTACAATTTTCCAATTTTGGCGATTTCTTTATTTAAAGAGCTTTGCGATTTTTAAGTTTTCACAGTCTTTACTATTTTAAAAAAAATTTAATTTTTTTTATCAAATTTCCGAAATTTTCCGAAATTTTAAATTTTGTCGATTGTTGAATTTTAGGAATTTTTGCATTTTTCTCGATTTTTTTTTTTGTTTTAAATTAACAATATTCAAATTTTGTCAATTTCTTTATTTAGGGAACTTTGCGATTTTACAGTTTTCACAGTTTTTTACAATTTTGGAAAAATGTTCTTTTTTATCAAATTTCGGAAAATTTCCGAAATTTTTAATTTTTTTTAATTTTTTAATTTTTAGAATTTTTGCATTTTTTCTCGATTTTTTCATTTAAACAAAAATTACAATTTTTCAATTTTGTAGATTTCTAAATTAAGAGAAGTTTGTGATTTTGTCGATTTTACAGTTTTTACTGTTTTGAAAAAATTTTATTTTTTTTTATGAAATTTTCGGAAATTTTGAAAAATTTGAATTTTTTTAGATCTTTTGAATTTTTAGAATTTTCGCATTTTTTTCGATTTTTTCATTTCAACAAAAATTAAAATTTTCCAATTTTGTAGATTTCTTAATTTAGAGAACTTTGCGATTTTACAGTTTTTAGAGTTTTTAAAATTTTAAAAATATTTAATTTTTTTTATCGAATTTCGGAAAGTTTCCGTAATTTTTAAATTTTTTTTATTTTTGAATTTTTAGAATTATTGCATTTTGGTCGATTTTTTCATTTCAACAAAAATTACAATTTTCCAATTTTGTAGATTTCTTAATTTAGAGAACTTTGCGATTTTACAGTTTTTACTATTTTGAAAAAATTTTCTTTTGTTATCAAATTTCGGAAATTTTAAATTTTTTCGATTTTTGAATTAATTTAATTTTAATTTAATTCAACAAAAATTACATTTTTCCAATTTTGGCGATATCTTTATTTAAAGAGCTTTGCGATTTTTAAGTTTTCACAGTCTTTACTATTTTAAAAAAAATTTAATTTTTTTTATCAAATTTCCGAAATTTTCCGAAATTTTAAATTTTGTCGATTGTTGAATTTTAGGAATTTTTGCATTTTTCTCGATTTTTTTTTTTTTTTTAAATTAACAATATTCAAATTTTGTCAATTTCTTTATTTAGGGAACTTTGCGATTTTACAGTTTTTACAATTTTTACAATTTTGGAAAAATTTTCTTTTTTATCAAATTTCGGAAAATTCCCGAAATTTTTAATTTTTTTTGATTTTTGAATTTTTAGAATTTTTGCACTTTTTTCGATTTTTTCATTTCAACAAAAATTACAATTTTCCAATTTTGTAGATTTCTAAATTAAGAGAAGTTTGTGATTTTGTCGATCATACAGATTTTACTATTTTGAAGAAAGTGTCTTCTTTATTCAATTTCCAAAATTTTCCGAAATTTTAAATTTTTCCGATTTTTGAATTTCTTAAATTTTTGAATTTTTCTCGATATTTTCATTTCAACAAAATTTACAATATTTCAATTTTGTATATTTCTTAATTTAAAAAGCTTTGCGATTTTTAAGTTTTCACAGTTTTTACTATTTTGAAAAATTTTTCTTTTGTTATCATATTTCGGAAATTTTAAATTTTTTCGATTTTTGAATTAAGGGAATTTTAGCATTTTTCTTGATATTTTTAATTCAACAAAAATTACATTTTACCAAATTTGGCGATTTCTTTATTTAAAGAGCTTTGCGATTTTTAAGTTTTCACAGTCTTTACTATTTGGAAAAAATTTAATTTTTTTATCAAATTTCGGAAATGTTCCGAAATTTTAAATTTTGTCGATTGTTGAATTTTAGGAATTTTTGCATTTTTCTCAATTTTTGTATTTTTAACAAAATTTACAATATTCAAATTTTATCCATTTCTTTATTTAGGGAACTTTGCGATTTTACAGTTTTCACAGTTTTTACAATTTTGGAAAAATTTTCTTTTTTATCGAATGTGGGAAAGTTACCGAAATTTATAATTTTTTTTTATTTTTGAATTTTTGCATTTTTCTCGATTTTTTCATTTCAACAAAAATTACAATTTTCCAATTTTATAGATTTTGTCAATTTTACAGTCTTTACTATTTTGAAAAAATTTTCTTTCTTATCAAATATTCGGAAATTTTGCAAAATTTTAATTTTTTTTCGATTTTTGAATTTTTAGAATTTTCGCATTTTTCTCGATTTTTTCATTTCAACAAAAATTTCAATGTTCCAATTTTGTAGATTTCTTAATTAAGAGAACTTTGCGATCTTACAGTTTTCACAGTTTTTACTATTTTGAAAAAAATTTCTTTTGTTCGGAAATTTTCCGAAATTTTAAATTTTTTCGATTTTTGAATTTTGGGAATTTTTTCATTTTTCTTGATATTTTTAATTCAACAAATTTTACAATTTTCCAATTTTGTCGATTTCTAAATTTAGAGAACTTTGTGATTTTGTCGATTTTACAGTTTTTACTATTTTGGAAAAATTGTTTTTTTTTATCAAATTTTGGGAAATTTTGCGAAATTTTAATTTTTGTCGATTTTTGGAAATTTTTGAATTTTTCTCGTTTGTTTCATTTCAACAAAAATTACAATATTCCTATTTTGTAGATTTTTAAATTTAAAGAACGTTGCGATTTTTAAGTTTTCACAGCTTTTACTATTTTGAAAACAATTTAATTTTTTTATCAAATTTCGGAAATTTTCCGAAATCTTAAATTTGTTCGATTTTTGAATTTCGGGAATTTTTGCATTTTTCTTGATATTTTTATTCAACAATTTTTACAGTTCTCCAATTTTGTCGATTTCTTAATTTGGAGAGCTTTGTGATTTTACAGTTTAAACAGTTTAAACTATTTTAAAAAAATTTCCTTTTTTTTATCAAGTTTCGGAAATTTTAAGAAATTTTAAATTTTTTCGATTTTTGAATTTTTAGAATTTTCGCATTTATCTCGATTTTTTCATTTCAAGAAAAATTACAATTTTCCAATTTTGTAGATTTCTTAGTTTAGAGAACTTTGCGATTTAACAGTTTTCACTGTTTTTACTATTTTGAAAAACATTAATTTTTTTATCTAATTTCGGAAATTTTCCGAAATCTTAAATTTTTTCGATTTTTGAATTTAGGGAATTTTGGGAATTTTTGCATTTTTATTGATATTTTTATTCAACAAATTTTACAGTTCTCCAATTTTGTCGATTTCTTAATTTGGAGAGCTTTGTGATTTTACAGTTAAAACAATTTTTACTATTTTGAAAAAATTTCCTTTTTTTTATCAAGTTTCGGAATTTTAAGAAATTCTAAATTTTTTCGATTTTTGAATTTTTAGAATTTTTTAATTTTTTTCGATTTTTTCATTTCAACAAAAATTACAATTTTCCAATTTTGTAGATTTCTTTATTTAAAGAGCTTTGCGATTTTTAAGTTTTTACAGTTTTTACAATTTTGAAAATATTTAATTTTTATACCCGCTACCCATAGGGTAGAAGGGTATTATAACTTAGTGCCAACAGGAAATGTATGTAACAGGCAGAAGGAGGCATCTCCGACCCCATAAAGTATATATATTCTTGATCAGCATCAACAGCCGAGACGATATAGCCATGTCCGTCTGTCCGTCTGTCCGTCTGTCTGTCTGTATGAACACCTGGATCTCAGAGACTATAAGACATAGAGACACCAAATTTGGCAAAAATGTTCCTTCATACCCTACGCAGATCAAGTTTATTTCAAAAGTTGGATGCCACGCCCCCTTCGCCCACAATAAGCATTTATCTAGAAAAAGTCAAGTTTTTTTTATGTAAATCGCGTATAACTCCAAAAGTTCTTTGTGTAATGATGTGTAATTTGGTAAGCCATCTGCGCTTGACACTCTTAATATACCCTGTAATTTTGGTAAAAAACGGATAAGTAGAACAAAAGTTATTCGCGAAATTATTTATCAAAATTGTTGTGCCCAATGCATATGGACGTTTTAAGTGTGTGATTGACCTAGAGATATCAAATTTGGTGACAGTATTCGTGTAGGTCTTACGCAGATCGAGTTTGTTTTAGATTTTTTCCACGCCCCTTTCCGCCCCCAAAAACTGTAAAAGCCGTAATAATGAACCTAGAGCATTGAATTTTGGTATGCATAATAATAATTATATTCTCAATGATTCCTTTGAATTTGGTTGAGATCGAGTGAAAAACAAGGAAGTTATTAATGAATCAATTTTATATGCAAAATTCACTTGAAGCTGCTCGCGCTTTGTTTGTTTAGTTGACGGTGTGACCATGTCGGTGTTGTGGATTTCTTCCCGCTATTTTCAAATATATACAAAACACAAGTTTCAGTATATTTTTGGTATATTTGTTGTTAAAATATCATTAAATTTTTTTTTTCTCTCGAAATGGGTTGCGGGTATCATACGGTCGAGCACTCTCGACTGTAGCTTTCTTACTTGTTTTATCTAATTTCGGAAATTTTCCGAAATCTTAAAATTTTTCGACTTTTGAATTTTGGGAATTTTTGCATTTTTCTTGATATCTTTATTCAACAAAAATTACAATTTTCCAATTTTGGCGATTTCTTTTTTTAAAGAACTTTGGGATTTTGTCGATTTTACTGTTTTTACCATTTTGGAAAAAATTTCTTTTGTTATCAAATTTCGGAAATTTTCAATTTTTTCGATTTTTGAATTTAGGGAATTTTAGCATTTTTCTTGATATTTTTTTAATTCAAGAAAAATTACAATTTTCCAACTTTGGCGATTTCTATATTTAAAGGGCTTTGCGATTTTTAAGTTTTCACAGTCTTTGCTATTTTTAAAAAATTTAATTTTTTTATCAAATTTCGGAAATTTTCCGAAATTTTAAATTTTGTCGATTGTTGAATTTTAGGAATTTTTAAATTTTTTCTCGATTTTTTTATTTTTAAAATAATTTAAAATATTCAAATTTTGTCCATTTCTTTATTTAGGGAACTTTGCGATTTTACAGTTTTCACAGTTTTTAAAATTTTGGAAAAATTTTCTTTTTTATCGAATTTCGGAAAGTTTCCGAAATTTTGAATTTTTTTGATTTTTGATCTTTTAGAATTTTTGCATTTTTCTCGATATTTTCATTTCAACAAAAATTAAAATTTTCCAATTTTTTAGATTTATTAATTAAGAGAACTTTGTGATTTTGTCGATTTTACAGTTTTTACTGTTTTGAAAAAATTTTATTTTTTTTTATGAAATTTTCGGAAATTTTGAAAAATTTGAATTTTTTTAGATCTTTTGAATTTTTAGAATTTTCGCATTTTTTTCGATTTTTTCATTTCAACAAAAATTAAAATTTTCCAATTTTGTAGATTTCTTAATTTAGAGAACTTTGCGATTTTACAGTTTTTAGAGTTTTTAAAATTTTAAAAATATTTAAATTTTTTATCGAATTTCGGAAAGTTTCCGTAATTTTTAAATTTTTTTTTTATTTTTGAATTTTTAGAATTATTGCATTTTGGTCGATTTTTTCATTTCAACAAAAATTACAATTTTCCAATTTTGTAGATTTCTTAATTTAGAGAACTTTGCGATTTTACAGTTTTTACTATTTTGAAAAAATTTTCTTTTGTTATCAAATTTCGGAAATTTTAAATTTTTTCGATTTTTGAATTAATTTAATTTTAATTTAATTCAACAAAAATTACATTTTTCCAATTTTGGCGATATCTTTATTTAAAGAGCTTTGCGATTTTTAAGTTTTCACAGTCTTTACTATTTTAAAAAAAATTTAATTTTTTTTATCAAATTTCCGAAATTTTCCGAAATTTTAAATTTTGTCGATTGTTGAATTTTAGGAATTTTTGCATTTTTCTCGATTTTTTTTTTTTTTTTAAATTAACAATATTCAAATTTTGTCAATTTCTTTATTTAGGGAACTTTGCGATTTTACAGTTTTTACAATTTTTACAATTTTGGAAAAATTTTCTTTTTTATCAAATTTCGGAAAATTCCCGAAATTTTTAATTTTTTTTGATTTTTGAATTTTTAGAATTTTTGCACTTTTTTTCGATTTTTTCATTTCAACAAAAATTACAATTTTCCAATTTTGTAGATTTCTAAATTAAGAGAAGTTTGTGATTTTGTCGATCATACAGATTTTACTATTTTGAAGAAAGTGTCTTCTTTATTCAATTTCCAAAATTTTCCGAAATTTTAAATTTTTCCGATTTTTGAATTTCTAAAATTTTTGAATTTTTCTCGATATTTTCATTTCAACAAAATTTACAATATTTCAATTTTGTATATTTCTTAATTTAAAAAGCTTTGCGATTTTTAAGTTTTCACAGTTTTTACTATTTTGAAAAATTTTTCTTTTGTTATCATATTTCGGAAATTTTAAATTTTTTCGATTTTTGAATTAAGGGAATTTTAGCATTTTTCTTGATATTTTTAATTCAACAAAAATTACATTTTACCAATTTTGGCGATTTCTTTATTTAAAGAGCTTTGCGATTTTTAAGTTTTCACAGTCTTTACTATTTGGAAAAAATTTAATTTTTTTATCAAATTTCGGAAATGTTCCGAAATTTTAAATTTTGTCGATTGTTGAATTTTAGGAATTTTTGCATTTTTCTCAATTTTTGTATTTTTAACAAAATTTACAATATTCAAATTTTATCCATTTCTTTATTTAGGGAACTATGCGATTTTACAGTTTTCACAGTTTTTACAATTTTGGAAAAAATTTTCTTTTTTATCGAATGTGGGAAAGTTACCGAAATTTTTAATTTTTTTTTATTTTTGAATTTTTGCATTTTTCTCGATTTTTTCATTTCAACAAAAATTACAATTTTCCAATTTTATAGATTTCTTAGTTTTGAGAACTTTGTGATTTTGTCGATTTAACAGTTTTTACAATTTTGAAAAAATTTTCTTTTTTTATCAAATTTCGGAAATTTTCGGAAATTTTAAATTTTTTCGATTTTTGAATTTAGGGAATTTTAGCATTTTTCTTGATATTTTTAATTCAACAAAAATTAAAATTTTCCAATTTTGGCGATTTGTTTATTTGCGATTTTTAAGTTTTCACAGTCTTTACTATTTTGAAAAAATTTAATTTTTTTATCAAATTTCGGAAATTTTCCGAAATTTTAAATGTTGTCGATTGTTGAATTTTAGGAATTTTTGCATTTTTCTCGATTTTTTTATTTATAACAAAATTTGCAATATTCAAATTTTGTCCATTTCTTTATTTAGGGAACTTTGCGATTTAACAGTTTTCCCAGTTTTTGCAATTTTGAAAAAATTTTCTTTTTCATCGAATTTTGGAAAGCTTCCGAAATTTTTAATTTTTTTTTATTTTTGAATTTTTGCATTTTTCTCGATTTTTTCATTTCAACAAAAATTACAATTTTCCAATTTTGTAGATTTCTTAGTTTAGAGAACTTTGCGATTTAACAGTTTTCACAGTTTTTACTATTTTGAAAAACATTAATTTTTTTATCTAATTTCGGAAATTTTCCGAAATCTTAAATTTTTTCGATTTTTGAATTTTGGGAACTTTGGGAATTTTTGCATTTTTCTAGATATTTTTAATTCAACAAATTTTTCAATATGCCAATGTAGTCGATTTCTAAATTTAGAGAAGTTTGTGATTTTGGTGATTTTACAGTTTTTACTATTTTGGAAAAATTGTTTTTTTTTATCAAATTTTGGGAAATTTTTCGAAATTTTAATTTTTGTCGATTTTCGTAAATTTTTGAATTTTTCTCGTTTGTTTCATTTCAACAAAAATTAAAATATTCCTATTTTGTAGATTTCTTAATTTAAAGAACTTTGTGATTTTTAAGTTTTCACAGCTTTTACTATTTTGAAAACAATTTAATTTTTTTATCAAATTTCGGAAATTTTCCGAAATCTTAAATTTGTTCGATTTTTGAATTTCGGGAATTTTTGCATTTTTCTTGATATTTTTATTCAACAATTTTTACAGTTCTCCAATTTTGTCGATTTCTTAATTTGGAGAACTTTGTGATTTTGTCAATTTTACAGTCTTTACTATTTTGAAAAAATTTTCTTTTTTATCAAATATTCGGAAATTTTGCAAAATTTTAATTATTTTTCGATTTTTGAATTTTTAGAATTTTTGCAATTTTCTCGATTTTTTCATTTCAACAAAAATTACAATTTTCCAATTTTGTAGATTTCTTAATTTAGAGAACTTTGTGATTTTGTCAATTTTACAGTCTTTACTATTTTGAAAAAATTTTCTTTCTTATCAAATATTCGGAAATTTTGCAAAATTTTAATTTTTTTTCGATTTTTGAATTTTTAAAATTTTTCGCATTTTTCTCGATTTTTTCATTTCAACAAAAATTTCAATGTTCCAATTTTGTAGATTTCTTAATTAAGAGAACTTTGCGATCTTACAGTTTTCACAGTTTTTTACTATTTTGAAAAAAATTTCTTTTGTTCGGAAATTTTCCGAAATTTTAAATTTTTTCGATTTTTGAATTTTGGGAATTTTTTCATTTTTCTTGATATTTTTAATTCAACAAATTTTACAATTTTCCAATTTTGTCGATTTCTAAATTTAGAGAACTTTGTGATTTTGTCGATTTTACAGTTTTTACTATTTTGGGAAAATTGTTTTTTTTTATCAAATTTTGGGAAGTTTTGCGAAATTTTAATATTGTCGATTTTTGGAAATTTTTGAATTTTTCTCGTTTGTTTCATTTCAACAAAAATTACAATATTCCTATTTTGTAGATTTTTAAATTTAAAGAACGTTGCGATTTTTAAGTTTTCACAGCTTTTACTATTTTGAAAACAATTTAATTTTTTTATCAAATTTCGGAAATTTTCCGAAATCTTAAATTTGTTCGATTTTTGAATTTCGGGAATTTTTGCATTTTTCTTGATATTTTTATTCAACAATTTTTACAGTTCTCCAATTTTGTCGATTTCTTAATTTGGAGAGCTTTGTGATTTTACAGTTTAAACAGTTTAAACTATTTTAAAAAAATTTCCTTTTTTTTATCAAGTTTCGGAAATTTTAAGAAATTTTAAATTTTTTCGATTTTTGAATTTTTAGAATTTTCGCATTTATCTCGATTTTTTCATTTCAAGAAAAATTACAATTTTCCAATTTTGTAGATTTCTTAGTTTAGAGAACTTTGCGATTTAACAGTTTTCACTGTTTTTACTATTTTGAAAAACATTAATTTTTTTATCTAATTTCGGAAATTTTCCGAAATCTTAAATTTTTTCGA
The DNA here is from genome assembly GCA_963583835.1 of Drosophila immigrans. Classification (NCBI taxonomy): domain Eukaryota; kingdom Metazoa; phylum Arthropoda; class Insecta; order Diptera; family Drosophilidae; genus Drosophila; species Drosophila immigrans. Next base: position 97,393 of record CAUZWO010000094.1, on the reverse strand, counting down.
TTTTTGAATTTAGGGAATTTTGGGAATTTTTGCATTTTTCTTGATATTTTTATTCAACAAATTTTACAGTTCTCCAATTTTGTCGATTTCTTAATTTGGAGAGCTTTGTGATTTTACAGTTAAAACAATTTTTACTATTTTGAAAAAATTTCCTTTTTTTTTATCAAGTTTCGGAATTTTAAGAAATTCTAAATTTTTTCGATTTTTGAATTTTTAGAATTTTTTAATTTTTTTCGATTTTTTCATTTCAACAAAAATTACAATTTTCCAATTTTGTAGATTTCTTTATTTAAAGAGCTTTGCGATTTTTAAGTTTTTACAGTTTTTACAATTTTGAAAATATTTAATTTTTTTATCTAATTTCGGAAATTTTCCGAAATCTTAAAATTTTTCGACTTTTGAATTTTGGGAATTTTTGCATTTTTCTTGATATCTTTATTCAACAAAAATTACAATTTTCCAATTTTGGCGATTTCTTTTTTTAAAGAACTTTGGGATTTTGTCGATTTTACTGTTTTTACCATTTTGGAAAAAATTTCTTTTGTTATCAAATTTCGGAAATTTTCAATTTTTTCGATTTTTGAATTTAGGGAATTTTAGCATTTTTCTTGATATTTTTTTAATTCAAGAAAAATTACAATTTTCCAACTTTGGCGATTTCTATATTTAAAGGGCTTTGCGATTTTTAAGTTTTCACAGTCTTTGCTATTTTTAAAAAATTTAATTTTTTTATCAAATTTCGGAAATTTTCCGAAATTTTAGATTTTGTCGATTGTTGAATTTTAGGAATTTTTAAATTTTTTCTCAATTTTTTTATTTTTAAAAAAATTTACAATATTCAAATTTTGTCCATTTCTTTATTTAGGGAACTTTGCGATTTTACAGTTTTCACAGTTTTTAAAATTTTGGAAAAATTTTCTTTTTTATCGAATTTCGGAAAGTTACCGAAATTTTTAATTTTTTTTTATTTTTGAATTTTTGCATTTTTCTCGATTTTTTCATTTCAACAAAAATTACAATTTTCCAATTTTATAGATTTCTTAGTTTTGAGAACTTTGTGATTTTGTCGATTTAACAGTTTTTACAATTTTGAAAAAATTTTCTTTTTTTATCAAATTTCGGAAATTTTCGGAAATTTTAAATTTTTTCGATTTTTGAATTTAGGGAATTTTAGCATTTTTCTTGATATTTTTAATTCAACAAAAATTAAAATTTTCCAATTTTGGCGATTTGTTTATTTGCGATTTTTAAGTTTTCACAGTCTTTACTATTTTGAAAAAATTTAATTTTTTTATCAAATTTCGGAAATTTTCCGAAATTTTAAATGTTGTCGATTGTTGAATTTTAGGAATTTTTGCATTTTTCTCGATTTTTTTATTTATAACAAAATTTGCAATATTCAAATTTTGTCCATTTCTTTATTTAGGGAACTTTGCGATTTAACAGTTTTCCCAGTTTTTGCAATTTTGAAAAAATTTTCTTTTTCATCGAATTTTGGAAAGCTTCCGAAATTTTTAATTTTTTTTTATTTTTGAATTTTTGCATTTTTCTCGATTTTTTCATTTCAACAAAAATTACAATTTTCCAATTTTGTAGATTTCTTAGTTTAGAGAACTTTGCGATTTAACAGTTTTCACAGTTTTTACTATTTTGAAAAACATTAATTTTTTTATCTAATTTCGGAAATTTTCCGAAATCTTAAATTTTTTCGATTTTTGAATTTTGGGAACTTTGGGAATTTTTGCATTTTTCTAGATATTTTTAATTCAACAAATTTTTCAATATGCCAATGTAGTCGATTTCTAAACTTAGAGAAGTTTGTGATTTTGGTGATTTTACAGTTTTTACTATTTTGGAAAAATTGTTTTTTTTTTATCAAATTTTGGGAAATTTTTCGAAATTTTAATTTTTGTCGATTTTCGTAAATTTTTGAATTTTTCTCGTTTGTTTCATTTCAACAAAAATTAAAATATTCCTATTTTGTAGATTTCTTAATTTAAAGAACTTTGTGATTTTTAAGTTTTCACAGCTTTTACTATTTTGAAAACAATTTAATTTTTTTATCAAATTTCGGAAATTTTCCGAAATCTTAAATTTGTTCGATTTTTGAATTTCGGGAATTTTTTCATTTTTCTTGATATTTTTATTCAACAATTTTTACAGTTCTCCAATTTTGTCGATTTCTTAATTTGGAGAACTTTGTGATTTTGTCAATTTTACAGTCTTTACTATTTTGAAAAAATTTTCTTTTTTATCAAATATTCGGAAATTTTGCAAAATTTTAATTATTTTTCGATTTTTGAATTTTTAGAATTTTTGCAATTTTCTCGATTTTTTCATTTCAACAAAAATTACAATTTTTCAATTTTGTAGATTTCTTAATTTAGAGAACTTTGTGATTTTGTCAATTTTACAGTCTTTACTATTTTGAAAAAATTTTCTTTCTTATCAAATATTCGGAAATTTTGCAAAATTTTAATTTTTTTTCGATTTTTGAATTTTTAAAATTTTTCGCATTTTTCTCGATTTTTTCATTTCAACAAAAATTTCAATGTTCCAATTTTGTAGATTTCTTAATTAAGAGAACTTTGCGATCTTACAGTTTTCACAGTTTTTTACTATTTTGAAAAAAATTTCTTTTGTTCGGAAATTTTCCGAAATTTTAAATTTTTTCGATTTTTGAATTTTGGGAATTTTTTCATTTTTCTTGATATTTTTAATTCAACAAATTTTACAATTTTCCAATTTTGTCGATTTCTAAATTTAGAGAACTTTGTGATTTTGTCGATTTTACAGTTTTTACTATTTTGGAAAAATTGTTTTTTTTATCAAATTTTGGGAAGTTTTGCGAAATTTTAATTTTGTCGATTTTTGGAAATTTTTGAATTTTTCTCGTTTGTTTCATTTCAACAAAAATTACAATATTCCTATTTTGTAGATTTTTAAATTTAAAGAACGTTGCGATTTTTAAGTTTTCACAGCTTTTACTATTTTGAAAACAATTTAATTTTTTTATCAAATTTCGGAAATTTTCCGAAATCTTAAATTTGTTCGATTTTTGAATTTCGGGAATTTTTGCATTTTTCTTGATATTTTTATTCAACAATTTTTACAGTTCTCCAATTTTGTCGATTTCTTAATTTGGAGAGCTTTGTGATTTTACAGTTTAAACAGTTTAAACTATTTTAAAAAAATTTCCTTTTTTTTATCAAGTTTCGGAAATTTTAAGAAATTTTAAATTTTTTCGATTTTTGAATTTTTAGAATTTTCGCATTTATCTCGATTTTTTCATTTCAAGAAAAATTACAATTTTCCAATTTTGTAGATTTCTTAGTTTAGAGAACTTTGCGATTTAACAGTTTTCACTGTTTTTACTATTTTGAAAAACATTAATTTTTTTATCTAATTTCGGAAATTTTCCGAAATCTTAAATTTTTTCGATTTTTGAATTTAGGGAATTTTGGGAATTTTTGCATTTTTCTTGATATTTTTATTCAACAAATTTTACAGTTCTCCAATTTTGTCGATTTCTTAATTTGGAGAGCTTTGTGATTTTACAGTTAAAACAATTTTTACTATTTTGAAAAAATTTCCTTTTTTTTATCAAGTTTCGGAATTTTAAGAAATTCTAAATTTTTTCGATTTTTGAATTTTTAGAATTTTTTTCGATTTTTTCATTTCAACAAAAATTACAATTTTCCAATTTTGTAGATTTCTTTATTTAAAGAGCTTTGCGATTTTTAAGTTTTTACAGTTTTTACAATTTTGAAAATATTTAATTTTTTTATCTAATTTCGGAAATTTTCCGAAATCTTAAAATTTTTCGACTTTTGAATTTTGGGAATTTTTGCATTTTTCTTGATATCTTTATTCAACAAAAATTACAATTTTCCAATTTTGGCGATTTCTTTTTTTAAAGAACTTTGGGATTTTGTCGATTTTACTGTTTTTACCATTTTGGAAAAAATTTCTTTTGTTATCAAATTTCGGAAATTTTCAATTTTTTCGATTTTTGAATTTAGGGAATTTTAGCATTTTTCTTGATATTTTTTTAATTCAAGAAAAATTACAATTTTCCAACTTTGGCGATTTCTATATTTAAAGGGCTTTGCGATTTTTAAGTTTTCACAGTCTTTGCTATTTTTAAAAAATTTAATTTTTTTATCAAATTTCGGAAATTTTCCGAAATTTTAAATTTTGTCGATTGTTGAATTTTAGGAATTTTTAAATTTTTTCTCAATTTTTTTATTTTTAAAAAAATTTACAATATTCAAATTTTGTCCATTTCTTTATTTAGGGAACTTTGCGATTTTACAGTTTTCACAGTTTTTAAAATTTTGGAAAAATTTTCTTTTTTATCGAATTTCGGAAAGTTTCCGAAATTTTGAATTTTTTTGATTTTTGATCTTTTAGAATTTTTGCATTTTTCTCGATATTTTCATTTCAACAAAAATTAAAATTTTCCAATTTTTTAGATTTCTTAATTTAGAGAACTTTGCGATTTTACAGTTTTTAGAGTTTTTAAAATTTTAAAAATATTTAATTTTTTTATCGAATTTCGGAAAGTTTCCGTAATTTTTAAATTTTTTTTATTTTTGAATTTTTAGAATTTTTGCATTTTGGTCGATTTTTTCATTTCAACAAAAATTACAATTTTCCAATTTTGTAGATTTCTTAATTTAGAGAACTTTGCGATTTTACAGTTTTTACTATTTTGAAAAAATTTTCTTTTGTTATCAAATTTCGGAAATTTTAAATTTTTTCGATTTTTGAATTAATTTAATTTTAATTTAATTCAACAAAAATTACATTTTTCCAATTTTGGCGATATCTTTATTTAAAGAGTTTGCGATTTTTAAGTTTTCACAGTCTTTACTATTTTGAAAAAATTTAATTTTTTTATCAAATTTCCGAAATTTTCCGAAATTTTAAATTTTGTCGATTGTTGAATTTTAGGAATTTTTGCATTTTTCTCGATTTTTTTTTTTTTTTTAAATTAACAATATTCAAATTTTGTCCATTTCTTTATTTAGGGAACTTTGCGATTTTACAGTTTTTACAATTTTTACAATTTTGGAAAAATTTTCTTTTTTATCAAATTTCGGAAAATTCCCGAAATTTTTAATTTTTTTTGATTTTTGAATTTTTAGAATTTTTGCACTTTTTTCGATTTTTTCATTTCAACAAAAATTACAATTTTCCAATTTTGTAGATTCCTAAATTAAGAGAAGTTTGTGATTTTGTCGATCATATAGATTTTATAATTTTGAAGAAAGTGTCTTCTTTATTCAATTTCCAAAATTTTCCGAAATTTTAAATTTTTCCGATTTTTGAATTTCTTAAATTTTTGAATTTTTCTCGATATTTTCAATTCAACAAAATTTACAATATTTCAATTTTGTATATTTCTTAATTTAAAAAGCTTTGCGATTTTTAAGTTTTCACAGTTTTTACTATTTTGAAAAAATTTTGTTTTGTTATCATATTTCGGAAATTTTAAATTTTTTCGATTTTTGAATTAAGGGAATTTTAGCATTTTTCTTGATATTTTTAATTCAACAAAAATTACATTTTTCCAATTTTGGCGATTTCTTTATTTAAAGAGCTTTGCGATTTTTAAGTTTTCACAGTCTTTACTATTTGGAAAAAATTTAATTTTTTTATCAAATTTCGGAAATGTTCCGAAATTTTAAATTTTGTCGATTGTTGAATTTTAGGAATTTTTGCATTTTTCTCAATTTTTGTATTTTTAACAAAATTTACAATATTCAAATTTTATCCATTTCTTTATTTAGGGAACTTTGCGATTTTACAGTTTTCACAGTTTTTACAATTTTGGAAAAATTTTCTTTTTTATCAAATTTTGGAAAATTCCCGAAATTTTTTTTCGATTTTTTGAATTTTTAGAATTTTCGCATTTTTCTCGATTTTTTCATTTCAACGAAAATTACAATTTTTCAATTTTGTAGATTTCTTAATTTAGAGAACTTTGCGATTTTACAGTTTTAACAGTTTTTAAAATTTTGAAAATATTTTATTTTTTTATTGAATTTTGGAAAGTTTCCGTAATTTTTAATTTTTTTTTATTTTGGAATTTTAGAATTTTTGCATTTTTCTCGATTTTTTCATTTCAACAAAAATTACAATTTTCCAATTTTTTAGATTTCTTTATTTAGAGAACTTTGTGATTTTGTCGATTTTACAGTTTTTACTATTTTGAAAAAATTTTCTTATTTTATAAAATTTTCGACAATTTTGCAAAATTTTAAATTTTGTCGATTTTCGGAAAATTTTTCAATTTTCTCAATTTTTGTATTTTTAACAAAATTTACAATATTCAAATTTTATCCATTTCTTTATTTAGGGAACTTTGCGATTTTACAGTTTTCACAGTTTTTACAATTTTGGAAAAATTTTCTTTTTTATCGAATGTGGGAAAGTTACCGAAATTTTTTTTTTTTTTTTGGATTTTTGAGTTTTTCGAATTTTTTAATTTTTCTCGATTTTTTCATTTCAACAAAAATTACAATTTTCCAATTTTGTAGATTTCTTAATTTAGAGAACTTTGCGATTTTACAGTTTTCACAGTTTTTACTATTTTGAAAATATTTAATTTTTTTATCCAATTTCGGAAATTTTTCGAAATCTTAATTTTATTCGACTATTGAATTTTGGGAATTTTTGAATTTTTCTTGATAGTTTTATTCAACAAATTTTACAGTTCTCCAATTTTGTCGATTTCTTAATTTGGAGAACTTCGTGATTTTACAGTTTAAACAGTTTCTACTATTTTGAAAAAATTTCTATTTTTTATCAAGTTTCGGAATTTTAAGAAATTTTAAACTTTGTCGATTTTTAAATTTTGAGAATTTTTGCATTTTTCTCGAGTTTTTCATTTCAACAAAAATTAAAATTTTCCAATTTTTTAGATTTCTTAATTTAGAGAACTTTGCGATTTTACAGTTTTCACAGTTTTTACTGTTATGAAAAAATTTAATTTTTTTATCTAATTTCAAAAATTTTCTTACATTTTTTCGACTTTTGAATTTTGGGAATTTTTGCATTTTTCTTGATATTTTTATTCAACAAATTTTACAGTTCTCCAGTTTTGTCGATTTCTTAATTTGGAGAACTTTGTGATTTTACAGTTTAAACAGTTTTTACTATTTGAAAAAAATGTTCTTTTTTTTATCAAGTTCCGGAATTTTAAGAAATTCTAAATTTTTTCGATTTTTGAATTTTTAGAATTTTCGCATTGTTTTCGATTTTTTCATTTCAACAAAAATTACAATTTTCCAATTTTGGCGATTTCTTAATTTAGAGAACTTTGCGATATTACGGTTTTCACAGTTTTTACTATTTTGAAAAAAATTTCTTTTGTTCGGAAATTGTCCTAAATTTAAAATTTTTTCGATTTTTGAATTTTGGGAACTTTAGCATTTTTCTTGATATTTTTAATTCACCAAAAATTAAAATTTTCCAATTTTGGCGATTTCTTTATTTAAAGAACTTTGCGATTTTTAAGTTTTCACAGTCTTTACTATTTTGAAAAAATGTAATATTTTTATCAAATTTCGGAAAGTTACCGAAATTTTTAATTTTTTTTGATTTTTGAATTTTTAGAATTTTTGCATTTTTCTCGATTTTTTCATTTCAACAAAAATTACAATTTTCCAATTTTGTAGATTTCTAAATTAAGAGAAGTTTGTGATTTTGTCGATTTAACAGTTTTTACTTTTTTGAAAAAAATTTCTTTTGTTTTCAAATTTCGGAAATTTTCCGAAATTTTAAATTTCTTTGATTTTTGAATTTAGGGAGTTTTAGCATTTTTCTTGATATTTTTAATTCAACAAAAATTACAATTTTCCAATTTTGGCGATTTCTTAATTTGGAGAACTTCGTGATTTTACAGTTTAAACAGTTTCCACTATTTTAAAAAAAAAATTTCCTTTTTTTTATCAAGTTTCGGAAATTTAAAGACATTTTAAATTTTTTCGATTTTTGAATTTTTTGAATTTTCGCATTTTTCTCGATTTTTTCATTTCAACTAAAATTACAATTTTCCAATTTTGTAGATTTCTTAATTAAGAGAACTTCGCGATTTAACAGTTTTCACAGTTTTTACTAGATTGAAAAAATTTTCTTATTTTATCAAATTTTCGAAAATTTTGCAAAATTTTAAATTTAGTCGATTTTCGGAAATTTTTGCAATTTTCTCGATTTTTTAATTTCAACAAAACTTGCAATATTCCAATTTTGTCTTTTTCTTTATTTAGAGAACTTTTCGATTTTACTGTTTAAACAGTTTTTACTATTTTGAAAAAATTGTATTTGTTTATCAAATTTCGGAAATTTTCGGAAATTTTAAATTTTTTCGATTTTTAAATTTAGGGAATTTTAGCATTTTTCTTGATATTTTTAACTCAACAAAAATTACAGTTTTCCAATTTTGGCGATTTCTTTATTTAAAGAGCTTTGCGATTTTAAAGTTTTCACAGTCTTTACTATTTTGAAAAAATTTAATTTTTTTATCAAATTTCGGAAATTTTCCGAAATTTTAAATTTTGTCGATTTTCGGAAAATTTTTCAATTTTCTCAATTTTTGTATTTTTAACAAAATTTACAATATTCAAATTTTGTCCATTTCTTTATTTAGGGAACTTTACGATTTTAAAGTTTTTACAGTTTTTACAATTTTGGAAAAATGTTCTTTTTTATCAAATTTCGGAAAGTTTCCGAAATTTTTAATTTTTTTTGATTTTTGAATTTTTAAAATTTTTGCAATTTTTTTCGATTTTTTCATTTCAACAAAAATTACAATTTTTTAATTTTGTAGATTTCTAAGTTTAGAGAAGTTTGTGATTTTGTCGATTATACAGTTTTTACTATTTTGGAGAAAGTGTCTTCATTTTTCAATTTCGGAAATTATCCGAAATTTTAAATTTTTCTGATTTTGGAATTTATTAAATTTTTGAATTTTTCTCGATTTTTTCATTTTAACAAAATTAACAATATTCCAATTTTGCATATTTCTTTATTTAAAAAACTTTGCGATTTTTTAGTTTTCACAGTTTTTACTATTTTGAAAAAAATGTCTTTTGTTATCAAATTTCGAAAATTTTCCGAAATTTTAAATTTTTTCGATTTTTGAATAAAGGGAATTTTAGCATTTTTCTTGATATTTTTAATTCAACAAGAATTACAATTTCCAATTTTGGGGATTTCTTTATTTAAAGAGCTTTGCGATTTTTAAATTTTCACAGTTTTAACATTTTTGAAAAAATTTTCTTTTGTTATCAAAATTCGGAATTTTTCCGAAATTTTAAATTTTGTCAATTTAAAAGTTTCAGAAATTTTTGCATTTTTCTCGATTTTTTCATTTCAACAAAATTTACAATATTCCAATTTTGTAGATTTCTTTATTTAAAGAGCTTTGCGATTTTTAAGTTTTCACAGTCTTTACCATTTTGACAAAATTTAATTTTTTTATCAAATTTCGGAAATTTTCCGAAATTTTAAATGTTGTCGATTGTTGAATTTTTGCATTTTTCTTGTTTTTTTTATTTTTAACAAAATTTACAATATTCAAATTTTGTCCATTTCTTTATTTAGGGAACTTTTCGATTTTACAGTTTTCACAGTTTTTACTATTTAGAAAAAAAAAATTGTATTTGTTTATCAAATTTCGGAAATTTTCGGAAATTTTAAATTTTTTCGATTTTTAAATTTAGGGAATTTTAGCATTTTTCTTGATATTTTTAACTCAACAAAAATTACAGTTTTCTAATTTTGGCGATTTCTTTATTTAAAGAGCTTTGCGATTTTAAAGTTTTCACAGTCTTTACTATTTTGAAAAAATTTAATTTTTTTTAATCAAATTTCGGAAATTTTTTCAGAAATTTTAAATTTTGCCGATTGTTGAATTTTAGGAGTTTTTGCATTTTTCTCGATTTTCGTATTTTTAACAAAATTTACAATATTAAAATTTTGTCCATTTCTTTATTTAGGGAACTCTGCGATTTTACAGTTTTCACAGTTTTTACAATTTTGAAAAAAATTTCTTTTGTTATCAAGTTTCGGAAATTTTAAATTTTTTCGATTTTTTGAACTAAGGGAATTTTAGCATTTTTCTTGATATTTTTAATTCAACAAAAATTACAATTTTCCAATTTTGGCGATTTATTTATTTAAAGAGCTTTGCGATTTTAAAGTTTTCACAGTCTTTACTATTTTGAAAAAATTTAATTTTTTTATCAAATTTCGGAAATTTTCCGAAATTTTAAATTTTGTCGATTTTCGGAAAATTTTTCAATTTTCTCAATTTTTGTATTTTTAACAAAATTTACAATATTCAAATTTTATCCATTTCTTTATTTAGGGAACTTTGCGATTTTACAGTTTTCACAGTTTTTACATTTTTGGAAAAATTTTCTTTTTTATCGAATGTGGGAAAGTTACCGAAATTTTTTTTTTTTTTTTGGATTTTTGAGTTTTTCGAATTTTTTAATTTTTCTCGATTTTTTCATTTCAACAAAAATTAAAATTTTCCAATTTTTTAGATTTCTTTATTTAGAGAACTTTGTGATTTTGTCGATTTTACAGTTTTTACTATTTTGAAAAAAATTTCTTTTCTTTATCAAGTTTTCGGAAATTTTGCAAAATTTTAATTTTTTTCGATTTTTTCGAATTTTTAGAATTTTCGCATTTTTCTCGATTTTTTCATTTCAACAAAAATTACAATTTTCCAATTTTGTAGATTTCTTAATTTAGAGAACTTTGCGATTTTACAGTTTTCACAGTTTTTACTATTTTGAAAATATTTAATTTTTTTATCTAATTTCGGAAATTTTTCGAAATCTTAATTTTATTCGACTATTGAATTTTGGGAATTTTTGAATTTTTCTTGATAGTTTTATTCAACAAATTTTACAGTTCTCCAATTTTGTCGATTTCTTAATTTGGAGAACTTCGTGATTTTACAGTTTAAACAGTTTCTACTATTTTGAAAAAATTTCTATTTTTTATCAAGTTTCGGAATTTTAAGAAATTTTAAACTTTGTCGATTTTTAAATTTTGAGAATTTTTGCATTTTTCTCGAGTTTTTCATTTCAACAAAAATTACAATTTTCCAATTTTGTAGATTTCTTAATTTAGAGAACTTCGCGATTTTACAGTTTTCACAGTTTTTACTATTTTGAAAAAATTGCTTTTGTTATCAAATTTCGGAAATTTTCCGAAATTTTAAATTTTTTCGATTTTTGAATTTAGGGAATTTTAGCATTTTTCTTGAAATTTGTAATTCAACAAAAATTACAATTTTCCAATTTTGGCGATTTCTTTATTTAAAGAACTTTGTGATTTTGTCGATTATACAGTTTTTACTATTTTGGAGAAAGTGTCTTCATTATTCAATTTCGGAAATTTTTCGAAATTTTAAATTTTTCCGATTTTGGAATTTATTAAATTTTTGAATTTTTCTCGATTTTTTCATTTTAACAAAATTAACAATATTCCAATTTTGCATATTTCTTTATTTAAAAAACTTTGCGATTTTTTAGTTTTCACAGTTTTTACTATTTTGAAAAAAATGTCTTTTGTTATCAAATTTCGAAAATTTTCCGAAATTTTAAATTTTTTCGTTTTTTGAATAAAGGGAATTTTAGCATTTTTCTTGATATTTTTAATTCAACAAGAATTACAATTTCCAATTTTGGGGATTTCTTTATTTAAAGAGCTTTGCGATTTTTAAATTTTCACAGTTTTAACATTTTTGAAAAAATTTTCATTTGTTATCAAAATTCGGAATTTTTCCGAAATTTTAAATTTTGTCAATTTAAAAGTTTCAGAAATTTTTGCATTTTTCTCGATTTTTTCATTTCAACAAAATTTACAATATTCCAGTTTTGTAGATTTCTTTATTTAAAGAGCTTTGCGATTTTTAAGTTTTCACAGTCTTTACCATTTTGACAAAATTTAATTTTTTTTATCAAATTCGGGAAATTTTCCGAAATTTTAAATTTTGTCGATTGTTGAATTTTAGGAATTTTTGCATTTTTCTCAATTTTTGTATTTTTAACAAAATTTACAATATTCAAATTTTGTCCATTTCTTTATTTAGGGAACTTTGCGATTTTGAAGATTTCGCAGTCTTTACTATTTTGACAAAATTTAATTTTTTTTATCAAATTTCGGAAATTTTCCGAAATTTTAAATGTTGTCGATTGTTGAATTTTAGGAATTTTTGCATTTTTCTTGTTTTTTTTATTTTTAACAAAATTTACAATATTCAAATTTTGTCCATTTCTTTATTTAGGGAACTTTGCGATTTTACAGTTTTCACAGTTTTTACAATTTTGGAAAAATTTTCTTTTTTATCGAATGTGGGAAAGTTACCGAAATTTTTTTTTTTTTTTTGGATTTTTGAGTTTTTCGAATTTTTTAATTTTTCTCGATTTTTTCATTTCAACAAAAATTAAAATTTTCCAATTTTGTAGATTTCTTAATTTAGAGAACTTTGCGATTTTACAGTTTTCACAGTTTTTACTGTTTTGAAAAATTTTAATTTTTTTATCTAATTTCAAAAATTTTCTTACATTTTTTCGACTTTTGAATTTTGGGAATTTTTGCATTTTTCTTGATATTTTTATTTAACAAATTTTACAGTTCTCCACTTTTGTCGATTTCTTAATTTGGAGAACTTTGTGATTTTACAGTTTAAACAGTTTTTACTATTTGAAAAAAATGTTCTTTTTTTTATCAAGTTCCGGAATTTTAAGAAATTCTAAATTTTTTCGATTTTTGAATTTTTAGAATTTTCGCATTGTTTTCGATTTTTTCATTTCAACAAAAATTACAATTTTCCAATTTTGTAGATTTCTTAATTTAGAGAACTTTGCGATATTACGGTTTTCACAGTTTTTACTATTTTGAAAAAAATTTCTTTTGTTCGGAAATTGTCCTAAATTTAAAATTTTTTCGATTTTTGAATTTAGGGAACTTTAGCATTTTTCTTGATATTTTTAATTCACCAAAAATTAAAATTTTCAAATTTTGGCGATTTCTTTATTTAAAGAACTTTGCGATTTTTAAGTTTTCACAGTCTTTACTATTTTGAAAAAATTTAATATTTTTATCAAATTTCGGAAAGTTACCGAAATTTTTAATTTTTTTTGATTTTTGAATTTTTAGAATTTTTGCATTTTTCTCGATTTTTTCATTTCAACAAAAATTAAAATTTTCCAATTTTGTAGATTTATTAATTTAGAGAACTTTGCGATTTTACAGTTTTCACAGTTTTTACTATTTTGAAAATATTTAATTTTTTTATCTAATTTCGAAAATTTTCCGAAATCTTAAATTTTTTCGACTTTTGAATTTTAGGAATTTTTGCATTTTTCTTGATATTTTTATTCAACAAATTTTACAGTTCTCCAATTTTTCGAAATTTTCTCGATTTTTAAATTCAGGGAATTTTAGCATTTTTCTTGATATTTTCAATTCAACAAAAATTAAAATTTTTAGAATTTTTAGAATTTTTGCATTTTTCTCGATTTTTTTTATTTCAACAAAAATTGCAATTTTCCAATTTTCTAAAATTCTTATTTAAGAGAACTTTGTGATTTTGTCGATTTTACAGTTTTTTCTATTTTGAAAAAATTGTCTTTTTTGATCAAATTTTCGGAAAATTTGCAACATTTATATTTTCTTCGATTTTTGAATTTTTTGAATTTTTTAATTGTTCTCGATTTTTTTATTTCAACAAAAATTACAATTTTCCAATTTTGTAGATTTCTTAATTTAGTGAACTTTGCGATTTTTAATTTTTCACAATTTTTACTATTTCGAAAAAATTTAATTTTTTTTATCTAATTTCGGAATTTTTTCCGAAATCTTAAAATCTTTTCGACTTTTGAATTTTGGGAATTTTTTCGGAAATTTTCCGAAATTTTAAGTTTTTTCGATTTTTGAATTTAGGGAATTTTAGTATTTTTCTCGATTTTTTCATTTAAAAATAAATTACAATTTTCCAATTTTGTAGATTTCTAAATTTAGAGAACTTTTCGATTTTTAAGTTTTCACAGTCTTTGCTATTTTTAAAAAATTTAATTTTTTTATCAAATTTCGGAAATTTTCCGAAATTTTAAATTTTGTCGATTGTTGAATTTTAGGAATTTTTGCATTTTTCTTGATATTTTTATTCAACAAATTTTACAGTTCTCCAATTTTTCGAAATATTCTCGATTTTTAAATTCAGGGAATTTTAGCATTTTTCTTGATATTTTCAATTCAACAAAAATTAAAATTTTTAGAATTTTTAGAATTTTTGCATTTTTCTCGATTTTTTTTATTTCAACAAAAATTGCAATTTTCCAATTTTCTAAAATTCTTATTCAAGAGAACTTTGTGATTTTGTCGATTTTACAGTTTTTTCTATTTTGAAAAAATTGTCTTTTTTTATCAAATTTTCGGAAAATTTGCAACATTTATATTTTCTTCGATTTTTGAATTTTTTGAATTTTTTAATTGTTCTCGATTTTTTTATTTCAACAAAAATTACAATTTTCCAATTTTGTAGATTTCTTAATTTAGTGAACTTTGCGATTTTTAATTTTTCACAATTTTTACTATTTCGAAAAAATTTAATTTTTTTTATCTAATTTCGGAATTTTTTCCGAAATCTTAAAATCTTTTCGACTTTTGAATTTTGGGAATTTTTTCGGAAATTTTCCGAAATTTTAAGTTTTTTCGATTTTTGAATTTAGGGAATTTTAGTATTTTTCTCGATTTTTTCATTAAAAAATAAATTACAATTTTCCAATTTTGTAGATTTCTAAATTTAGAGAACTTTTCGATTTTTAAGTTTTCACAGTCTTTGCTATTTTTAAAAAATTTAATTTTTTTATCAAATTTCGGAAATTTTTCGAAATTTTAAATTTTGTCGATTGTTGAATTTTAGGAATTTTTGCATTTTTCTCGATTTTTTCATTTCAACAAAAATTACAATTTTCCAATTTTGTAGATTTCTAAATTAAGAGAAGTTTGTGATTTTGTCGATTTAACAGTTTTTACTATTTTGAAAAAAATTTCTTTTGTTTTCGAGTTTCGGAAATTTTCCGAAATTTTAAATTTCTTTGATTTTTGAATTTAGGGAGTTTTAGCATTTTTCTTGATATTTTTAATTCAACAAAAATTACAATTTTCCAATTTTGGCGATTTCTTAATTTGGAGAACTTCGTGATTTTACAGTTTAAACAGTTTCCACTATTTTAAAAAAAAAATTTCTTTTTTTTTATCAAGTTTCGGAAATTTAAAGACATTTTAAATTTTTTCGATTTTTGAATTTTTTGAATTTTCGCATTTTTCTCGATTTTTTCATTTCAACTAAAATTACAATTTTCCAATTTTGTAGATTTCTTAATTAAGAGAACTTCGCGATTTAACAGTTTTCACAGTTTTTACTAGATGGAAAAAATTTTCTTATTTTATCAAATTTTCGAAAATTTTGCAAAATTTTAAATTTTGTCGATTTTCGGAAATTTTTGCAATTTTCTCGATTTTTTAATTTCAACAAAACTTGCAATATTCCAATTTTGTCTTTTTCTTTATTTAGAGAACTTTTCGAATTTACTGTTTAAACAGTTTTTACTATTTTGAAAAATTTGTATTTGTTTATCAAATTTCGGAAATTTTTGGAAATTTTAAATTTTTTCGATTTTTAAATTTAGGGAATTTTAGCATTTTTCTTGATATTTTTAACTCAACAAAAATTACAGTTTTCCAATTTTGGCGATTTCTTTATTTAAAGAGCTTTGCGATTTTAAAGTTTTCACAGTCTTTACTATTTTGAAAAAATTTAATTTTTTTTTATCAAATTTCGGAAATTTTCCGAAATTTTAAATTTTGTTGATTGTTGAATTTTAGGAATTTTAGCATTTTTCTCGATTTTTTTTTTTTTTTTAAATTTGCATATTCAAATTTTGTCCATTTCTTTATTTAGGGAACTTTGCGATTTTAAAGTTTTTACAGTTTTTACAATTTTGGAAAAATGTTCTTTTTTATCAAATTTCGGAAAGTTTCCGAAATTTTTAATTTTTTTTGATTTTTGAATTTTTAAAATTTTTGCAATTTTTTTCGATTTTTTCATTTCAACAAAAATTACAATTTTTTAATTTTGTAGATTTCTAAGTTTAGAGAAGGTTGTGATTTTGTCGATTATACAGTTTTTACTATTTTGGAGAAAGTGTCTTCATTATTCAATTTCGGAAATTTTCCGAAATTTTAAATTTTTCCGATTTTGGAATTTATTAAATTTTTGAATTTTTCTCGATTTTTTTATTTTAACAAAATTAACAATATTCCAATTTTGCATATTTCTTTATTTAAAAAACTTTGCGATTTTTTAGTTTTCACAGTTTTTACTATTTTGAAAAAAATTTCTTTTGTTATCAAATTTCGAAAATTTTCCGAAATTTTAAATTTTTTCGTTTTTTGAATAAAGGGAATTTTAGCATTTTTCTTGATATTTTTAGTTTAACAAGAATTACAATTTCCAATTTTGGGGATTTCTTTATTTAAAGAGCTTTGCGATTTTTAAATTTTCACAGTTTTAACATTTTTGAAAAAATTTTCTTTTGTTATCAAAATTCGGAATTTTTCCGAAATTTTAAATTTTGTCAATTTAAAAGTTTCAGAAATTTTTTCATTTTTCTCGATTTTTTCATTTCAACAAAATTAACAATATTCCAATTTTGTAGATTTCTTTATTTAAAGAGCTTTGCGATTTTTAATTTTCACAGTCTTTACCATTTTGACAAAATTTAATTTTTTTTATCAAATATGGGAAATTTTCCGAAATTTTAAATTTTGTGGATTGTTGAATTTTAGGAATTTTTGCATTTTTCTCAATTTTTGTATTTTTAACAAAATTTACAATATTCAAATTTTATCCATTTCTTTATTTAGGGAACTTTGCGATTTTACAGTTTTCACAGTTTTTACAATTTTGGAAAAATTTTCTTTTTTATCGAATGTGGGAAAGTTACCGAAATTTTTTTTTTTTTTTTGGATTTTTGAGTTTTTCGAATTTTTTAATTTTTCTCGATTTTTTCATTTCAACAAAAATTAAAATTTTCCAATTTTGTAGATTTCTTAATTTAGAGAACTTTGCGATTTTACAGTTTTCACAGTTTTTACTGTTTTGAAAAAATTTAATTTTTTTATCTAATTTCAAAAATTTTCTTACATTTTTTCGACTTTTGAATTTTGGGAATTTTTGCATTTTTCTTGATATTTTTATTCAACAAATTTTACAGTTCTCCAGTTTTGTCGATTTCTTAATTTGGAGAACTTTGTGATTTTACAGTTTAAACAGTTTTTACTATTTGAAAAAAATGTTCTTTTTTTTATCAAGTTCCGGAATTTTAAGAAATTCTAAATTTTTTCGATTTTTGAATTTTTAGAATTTTCGCATTGTTTTCGATTTTTTCATTTCAACAAAAATTACAATTTTCCAATTTTGTAGATTTCTTAATTTAGAGAACTTTGCGATATTACGGTTTTCACAGTTTTTACTATTTTGAAAAAAATTTCTTTTGTTCGGAAATTGTCCTAAATTTAAAATTTTTTCGATTTTTGAATTTAGGGAACTTTAGCATTTTTCTTGATATTTTTAATTCACCAAAAATTAAAATTTTCCAATTTTGGCGATTTCTTTATTTAAAGAACTTTGCGATTTTTAAGTTTTCACAGTCTTTACTATTTTGAAAAAATGTAATATTTTTTATCAAATTTCGGAAAGTTACCGAAATTTTTAATTTTTTTTGATTTTTGAATTTTTAGAATTTTTGCATTTTTCTCGATTTTTTCATTTCAACAAAAATTAAAATTTTCCAATTTTGTAGATTTATTAATTTAGAGAACTTTGCGATTTTACAGTTTTCACAGTTTTTACTATTTTGAAAATATTTAATTTTTTTATCTAATTTCGAAAATTTTCCGAAATCTTAAATTTTTTCGACTTTTGAATTTTTGCATTTTTCTTGATATTTTTATTCAACAAATTTTACAGTTCTCCAATTTTTCGAAATTTTCTCGATTTTTAAATTCAGGGAATTTTAGCATTTTTCTTGATATTTTCAATTCAACAAAAATTAAAATTTTTAGAATTTTTAGAATTTTTGCATTTTTCTCGATTTTTTTTATTTCAACAAAAATTGCAATTTTCCAATTTTCTAAAATTCTTATTTAAGAGAACTTTGTGATTTTGTCGATTTTACAGTTTTTTCTATTTTGAAAAAATTGTCTTTTTTTATCAAATTTTCGGAAAATTTGCAACATTTATATTTTCTTCGATTTTTGAATTTTTTGAATTTTTTAATTGTTCTCGATTTTTTCATTTCAACAAAAATTACAATTTTCCAATTTTGTAGATTTCTTAATTTAGTGAACTTTGCGATTTTTAATTTTTCACAATTTTTACTATTTCGAAAAAATTTAATTTTTTTTATCTAATTTCGGAATTTTTTCCGAAATCTTAAATTCTTTTCGACTTTTGAATTTTGGGAATTTTTTCGGAAATTTTCCGAAATTTTAAGTTTTTTCGATTTTTGAATTTAGGGAATTTTAGTATTTTTCTCGATTTTTTCATTTAAAAATAAATTACAATTTTCCAATTTTGTAGATTTCTAAATTTAGAGAACTTTTCGATTTTTAAGTTTTCACAGTCTTTGCTATTTTTAAAAAATTTAATTTTTTTATCAAATTTCGGAAATTTTCCGAAATTTTAAATTTTGTCGATTGTTGAATTTTAGGAATTTTTGCATTTTTCTCGATTTTTTTATTTTTAAAAAAATTTACAATATTCAAATTTTGTCCATTTCTTTATTTAGGGAACTTTGCGATTTTACAGTTTTCACAGTTTTTACAATTTTGGAAAAATTTTCTTTTTTATCGAATTTCGGAAAGTTTCCGAAATTTTGAATTTTTTTGATTTTTGATCTTTTAGAATTTTTGCATTTTTCTCGATTTTCATTTCAACAAAAATAAAAATTTTCCAATTTTTTAGATTTCTTAATTTAGAGAACTTTGTGATTTTGTCGATTTTACAGATTTTATTATTTTGAAGAAAGTGTCTTCTTTATTCAATTTCCAAAATTTTCCAAAATTTTAAATTTTTCCGATTTTTTGAATTTCTTAAATTTTTGAATTTTTCTCGATATTTTCATTTCAACAAAACTTACAATATTCCAATTTTGTATATTTCTTAATTTAAAAAGCTTTGCGATTTTTAAGTTTTCACAGTTTTTACAATTTTGGAAAAAATTTTCTTTTTATCGAATGTGGGAAAGTTACCGAAATTTTTTTTTTTTTTTGGATTTTTGAGTTTTTCGAATTTTTTAATTTTTCTCGATTTTTTCATTTCAACAAAAATTAAAATTTTCCAATTTTGTAGATTTCTTAATTTAGAGAACTTTGCGATTTTACAGTTTTCACAGTTTTTACTGTTTTGAAAAAATTTAATTTTTTTATCTAATTTCGAAAATTTTCCGAAATCTTACATTTTTTCGACTTTTGAATTTTGGGAATTTTTGCATTTTTCTTGATATTTTTATTCAACAAATTTTACAGTTCTCCAATTTTCCGAAAATTTTTCGATTTTTAAATTCAGGGAATTTTAGCATTTTTCTTGATATTTTCAATTCAACAAAAATTACAATTTTAGAATTTTTAGAATTTTTGCATTTTTCTCGATTTTTTTTATTTCAACAAAAATTACAATTTTCCAATTTTCTAAAATTCTTAATTTAGAGAACTTTGTGATTTTGTCGATTTTACAGTTTTTACTATTTTGAAAAAATTTTCTTTTTTAATCAAATTTTCGGAAATTTTGCAACATTTAAATTTTTTTCGATTTTTGAATTTTTTGAATATTTTAATTGTTCTCGAGTTTTTCATTTCAATAAAAATTACAATTTTCCAATTTTTTAGATTTCTTAATTTAGTGAACTTTGCGATTTTTAAGTTTTCACAATTTTTACTATTTTGAAAAAATTTAATTTTTTTTATCTAATTTCGGAAATTTTCCGAAATCTTAAATTCTTTTCGACTTTTGAATTTTGCGAATTTTTTCGGAAATTTTCCGAAATTTTAAGTTTTTTCGATTTTTGAATTTAGGGAATTTTAGCATTTTTCTTGATATTTTTAATTCAACAAAAATTACAATTTTCAAATTTTGCCGATTTCTTTATTTAAAGAGCTTTGCGATTTTAGAGTTTTCACAGTCTTTACTATTTTGCAAAATTTAATTTTTTTATCGAATTTCGGAAAAATTCCGAAATTTTAAATTTTATTTTGATTTTTGAATTTTTGCATTTTTCTCGATTTTTTCATTTCAAAAAAATTACAATTTTCCAATTTTGTAGATTTCTAAATTTAAACAGCTTTGCGATTTTTAAGTTTTCACAGTGTTTACTATTTTGAAAAAAATTTCTTTTGTTATCGAATTTCGGAATTTTTCCGAAATTTTAAATTTTGCCGATTGTTGAATTTTAGGAGTTTTTGCATTTTTCTCGATTTTCGTATTTTTAACAAAATTTACAATATTTAAATTTTGTCCATTTCTTTATTTAGGGAACTCTGCGATTTTACTGTTTTCACAGTTTTTACAATTTTGAAAAAAATTTCTTTTGTTATCAAGTTTCGGAAATTTTAAATTTTTTCGATTTTTGAATTAAGGGAATTTTAGCATTTTTCTTGATATTTTTAATTCAACAAAAATTACAATTTTCCAATTTTGGCGATTTCTTTATTTAAAGAGCTTTGCGATTTTGTCGATTTTACAGTCTTTACTATTTTGAAAAACTTTCATTTTTTTATCAAATTTCGGAAATTTTCCGAAATTTTAAATTTTGTCGATTGTTGAATTTTAACAAAATTTACAATATTCAAAATTTGTCCATTTCTTTATTTAGGGAACTTTGCGATTTTACAGTTTTCACAGTTTTTTACAATTTTGGAAAAATTTTCTTTTTTATCAAATTTCGGAAAATTTCCGAAATTTTTAATTTTTTTTGATTTTTTAATTTTTAGAATTTTTGCATTTTTTCTCGATTTTTTCATTTAAACAAAAATTACAATTTTTCAATTTTGTAGATTTCTAAATTAAGAGAAGTTTGTGATTTTGTCGATTTAACAGTTTTTACTATTTTGAAAAATTTTTCTTTTTTATCAAATTTCGGAAATTTTCGGAAATTTTAAATTTTTTCGATTTTTGAATGTAGGGAATTTTAGCATTTTTCTTGAAATTTGTAATTCAACAAAAATTACAATTTTCCAATTTTGGCGATTTCTTTATTTAAAGAACTTTGCGCCTTTTAAGTTTTCACAGTCTTTACCATTTTGAAAAAATTAAATTTTTTTTATCAAATTTGGGAAATTTTCCGAAATTTTAAATTTTGTCGATTGTTGAATTTTAGGAATTTTTGCATTTTTCTCAATTTTTGTATTTTTAACAAAATTTACAATATTCAAATTTGATCCATTTCTTTATTTAGGGAACTTTGCAATTTTACAGTTTTCACAGTTTTTACAATTTTGGAAAAATTTTCTTTTTTATCGAATGTGGGAAAGTTACCGAAATTTTTTTTTTTTTTTTTTGGATTTTTGAGTTTTTTGAATTTTTTAATTTTTCTCGATTTTTTCATTTCAACAAAAATTACAATTTTCCAATTTTGTAGAATTCTTAATTTAGTGAATTTTGCGATTTTTAAGTTTTCACAATTTTTACTATTTTGAAAAAATTTAATTTTTTTTATCTAATTTCGGAAATTTCCCGAAATCTTAAATTCTTTTCGACTTTTGAATTATGGGAATTTTTTTGGAAATTTTCCGAAATTTTAAGTTTTTTCGATTTTTGAATTTAGGGAATTTTAGCATTTTTCTTGATATTTTTAATTCAACAAAAATTACAATTTTCAAATTTTGCCGATTTCTTTATTTAAAGAGCTTTGCGATTTTAGAGTTTTCACAGTCTTTACTATTTTGCAAAATTTTATTTTTTTATCGAATTTCGGAAAAACTCCGAAATTTTAAATTTTATTTTGATTTTTGAATTTTTGCATTTTTCTCGATTTTTTCATTTCAAAAAAATTACAATTTTCCAATTTTGTAGATTTCTAAATTTAAACAGCTTTTGCGATTTTACAGTTTTCACAGTTTTTACAATTTTGAAAAAAATTTCTTTTGTTATCAAAATTCGGAAATTTTAAATTTTTTCGATTTTTGAATTAAGGGAATTTTAGCATTTTTCTTGATATTTTTAATTCAACAAAAATAACAGTTTTCCAATTTTGGCGATTTCTTTATTTAGACAGCTTTGCGATTTTTAAGTTTTCACAGTCTTTACTATTTTTAAAAAATTTAATTTTGTTCGGAAATTTTCCGAAATTTTAAATTTTTTCGATTTTTGAATTAAGGGAATTTTTGCATTTTTCTCAATTTTTTTATTTTAACAAAATTTACAATATTCAAAATTTGTAAATTTCTTTATTTAGGGAACTTTGCGATTTTACAGTTTTCACAGTTTTTTTACAATTTTGGAAAAAATTTCTTTTTTATCAAATTTCGGAAAATTTCCGAAATTTTTAATTTTTTTTGATTTTTTAATTTTTAGAATTTTTGCATTTTTTCTCGATTTTTTCATTTTAACAAAAATTACAATTTTTCAATTTTGAAGATTTCTAAAATAAGCGAAACTTGTGATATTGTCGATTTAACAGTTTTTACTATTTTGAAAAAATTTTCTTTTTTTATCAAATTTTCGGAAATTTTGCAAAATTTTAATTTTTTTCGATTTTTGAATTTTTAGAATTTTCGCATTTTTCTCGATTTTTTCATTTCATCAAAAATTACAATTTTCCAATTTTGTAGATTTCTTAATTTAGAGAATCTTGCGATTTTACAGTTTTCACAGTTTTTACTATTTTGAAAAAAATTTCTTTTGTTCGGAAATTTTCCGAAATTTTAAATTTTTTCGATTTTTGAATTAAGGGAATTTTAGCATTTTTCTTGATATTTTTAATTCAACAAAAATTACAATTTTCCAATTTTGTCCATTTCTTTATTCAGGGAACTTTGCGATTTTACAGTTTTTACAATTTTGGAAAAATTTAATTTTCTATCGAATTTCGGAAAATTTCCGAAATTTTGAATTTTTTTCGATTTTTGAATTTTTAGAATTCTCGCAATTTTCTCGATTTTTTCATTTCAACGAAAATTACAATTTTTCAATTTTGTAGATTTATTAATTTAGAGAACTTTGCGATTTTACAGTTTTTACAGTTTTTAAAATTTTGAAAATATTCTATTTTTTTATCGAATTTCGGAAAGTTTCCGTAATTTTTATTTTTTTTTTATTTTGGAATTTTTAGAATTTTTGCATTTTTCTCGATTTTTTCATTTCAACAAAAATTACAATTTTCCAATTTTGTAGATTTCATAATTTAGAGAACTTTGCGATATTACAGTTTTCACAGTTTTTACTATTTCGAAAAAAATTTCTTTTGTTCGGAAATTTTCTGAAATTTAAAATTTTTTCGATTTTTGAATTTAGGGAATTTTAGCATTTTTCTTGATATTTTTAATTCAACAAAATTTACAATATTCCAATTTTGTATATTTCTTAATTTAAAAAACTTTGCGACTTTTCAGTTTTCTCAGTTTTTACTATTTTGAACAAAATTTCTTTTGTTATTAAATTTCGGAAATTTTCCGAAATTTTAGATTTCTTTGATTTTTGAATTTTGGGAATTTTTGCATTTTTCTTGATATTTTTAATTCAATAAAATTTACAATATTCCAATTTTGTATATTTCTTAATTAAAAAAACTTTGCGACTTTTCAGTTTTCTCAGTTTTTACTATTTTGAACAAAATTTCTTTTGTTATTAAATTTCGGAAATTTTCCGAAATTTTTTCGATTTTTGAATTAAGAGAATTTTAGCATTTTTCTTGATATTTTTAATTCAACAAAAATAACAGTTTTCCAATTTTGGCGATTTCTTTATTTAGAGAGCTTTGCGATTTTTAAGTTTTCACAGTCTTTACTATTTTTAAAAAATTTAATTTTTTTATCAAATTTCGGAAATTTTAAATTTTGTCGATTGTTGAATTTTAGGAACTTTTGCATTTTTCTCGATTTTTTTATTTTTAAAAAAATTTACAATATTCAAATTTTGTCCATTTCTTTATTTAGGGAACTTTGTGATTTTACAGTTTTTACAGTTTTTACAATTTAGGAAAAATTTTCTTTTTTATCAAATTTCGGAAAATTTCCGAAATTTTTAATTTTTTTTGATTTTTTAATTTATAAAAATTTTTGCATTTTTCTCGATTTTTTCATTTCAACAAAAATTACAATTTTCCAATTTTGTAGATTTCTAAATTAAGAGAAGTTTGTGATTTTGTCGATTATACAGATTTTATTATTTTAAAGAAAGTGTCTTCTTTATTCAATTTCGGAAATTTTCCGAAATTTAAATTTTTCCGATTTTTGAATTTCTTCAATTTTTTAATTTTTCTCGATATTTTCATTTCAACAAAATTTACAATATTCCAATTTTTTATATTTCTTAATTTAAAAAGCTTTGCGATTTAACAGTTTTTACAGTTTTTAAAATTTTGAAAATATTTTATTTTTTTATCGAATTTCGGAAAGTTTCCGAAATTTTGAATTTTTTTTATTTTTGAATTTTTAGAATTTTTGAATTTTTTCGATTTTTTTCATTTCAACAAAAATTAAAATTTTCCAATTTTTTAGATTTTTTAATTTAGAGAACTTTGTGATTTTGTCGATATTATAGTTTTTACGATTTAGTAAAAATTTTCTTTTTTTTATCAAATTTTCGGAAATTTTACAAAATTTTAATTTTTTTCGATTTTTTGAATTTTTAGAATTTTCGCATTTTTCTCGATTTTTTCATTTCAACAAAAATTGCAATTTTTCAATTTTGTAGATTTCTTAATTTAGAGAACTTTGCGATTTTACAGTTTTCACAGTTTTTACTATTTTGAAAATATTTAATTTTTTATCCAATTTCGGAAATTTTCCGAAATTTTAATTTTTTTTGATTTTTAAATTTTGGGAATTTTTGCATATTTCTTAATATTTTTAATTCAACAAAATTTACAATATTCCAATTTTGTCCCTTTTTTTTTTAAGGGAACTTTGCGATTTTACAATTTTCACAGTTTTTACAATTTTGAAAAAATTTTCTTTTTTATCGAATTTCGGAGAGCTTCCGAAATTTTTAATTTTTTTTTATTTTTGAATTTTTAGAATTTTTGCATTTTTTCGATTTTTTTCATTTCAACAAAAATTAAAATTTTCCAATTTTTTAGATTTTTTAATTAAGAGAACTTTGTGATTTTGTCGATTTTACAGTTTTTACGATTTAGAAAAAATTTTCTTTTTTTTATCAAATTTCGGAAATTTTCCGAAATTTTAAATTTTGTCGATTGTTGAATTTTAGGAATTTTGGCATTTTTCTCGATTTTTTTATTTATAACAAAATTTACCATATTCAAATTTTGTCCCTTTTTTTATTAAGGGAACTTTGCGATCTTACAATTTTCACAGTTTTTACAATTTTGAAAAAATTTTCTTTTTTATCGAATTTCGGAAAGCTTCCGAAATTTTTAATTTTTTTGATTTTTGAATTTTTAGAATTTTTGCATTTTTCTCGATTTTTTCATTTCAACAAAAATTACAATTTTCCAATTTTGTAGATTTCTTAATTTAGAGAACTTTGTGATTTTGTCAATTTTAAAGTCTTTACTATTTTGAAAAAATTTTCTTTCTTATCAAATTTTCGAAAATTTTATCAAATTTTCGAAAATTTTGCAAAATTTTAAATTTTGTCGATTTTCGGAAATTTTTGCAATTTTCTCGATTTTTTAATTTTAACAAAACTTGCAATATTCCAATTTTATCTTTTACTTTATTTAGAGAACTTTGCGATTTTACTGTTTAAAGAGTTTTTACTATTTTGAAAAAATTGTATTTGTTTATCAAATTTCGGAAATTTCAAATTTTTTCGATTTTTGAATTTAGGAAATTTTTGCATTTTTCTTGATATTTTTAACTCAACAAAAATTACAGTTTTCCAATTTTGATTTCTTTATTTAAAGAGCTTTGCGATTTTAAAGTTTTCACAGTTTTTACTATTTTGAAAATATTTAATCTTTTTTATCAAATTTCGGAAAGTTTCCGAAATTTTTATTTTTTTTTGATTTTTGAATTTTTAGAATTTTTGCATTTTTCTCGATCTTTTCATTTCAACAAAAATTACAATTTTTTAATTTTGTAGATTTTAAGTTAAGAGAAGTTTGTGATTTTGTCGATTATACAGTTTTTACTATTTTGGAGAAAGTGTCTTCATTATTCAATTTCGGAAATTTTCCGAAATTTTAAATTTTTCCGATTTCGGAATTTATAAAATTTTTTAATTTTTCTCGATTTTTTCATTTCAACAAAATTAACAATATTCAGATTTTGCATATTTCTTTATTTAAAAAACTTTGCTTATTTTAGTTTTCACAGTTTTTACTATTTTGAAAAAAATTTCTTTTGTTATCAAATTTCGGAAATTTTCCGAAATTTTAAATTTTTTCTATTTTTGATTAAAGGGAATTTTAGCGTTTTTCTTATTATTTTTAATTCAACAAAATTTACAATATTCCAATTTTGTATATTTCTTAATATAAAAAACTTTGCGACTTTTCAGTTTTCTCAGTTTTTACTATTTTGAACAAAATTTCTTTTGTTATTAAATTTCGGAAATTTTCCGAAATTTTTTCGATTTTTGAATTTAGGGAATCTTAGCATTTTTCTTGATATTTTTAATTCAACAAAAATTACAATTTTTTAACTTTGGCGATTTCTTTATTAAAAGAGCTTTGCGATTTATAAGTTTTCACAATCTTTACTATTTTGAAATTATTTAATTTTTGTATCAAATTTCGGAAATTTTCCGAAATTTTAAATTTTGTCGATTGTTGAATTTTAGGAATTTTGGCATTTTTCTCGATTTTTTTATTTATAACAAAATTTAACATATTCAAATTTTGTCCCTTTTTTTATTAAGGGAACTTTGCGATTTTACAATTTTCACAGTTTTTACAATTTTGAAAAAATTTTCTTTTTTATCGAATTTCGGAAAGCTTCCGAAATTTTTAATTTTTTTTGATTTTTGAATTTTTGAATTTTTGCATTTTTCTCGATTTTTTCATTCCAACAAAAATTACAATTTTCTAATTTTGTAAATTTCTAAGTTAAGAGAAGTTTGTGATTTTGTCGATTATACAGTTTTTACTATTTTGAAAATATTTAATTTTTTTTATCAAATTTCGGAAATTTTCCGAAATTTTAAATTTTGTCGATTGTTGAATTTTAGGAATTTTTGCATTTTTCTCGATTTTTTTTTTTTTAAATTTGCAATATTCAAATTTTGTCCATTTCTTTATTTAGGGAACTTTGTGATTTTACAGTTTTCACAGTTTTTACTTTTTTGAAAAAAATTTCTTTTGCTCGAAAATTTTCCGAAATTTTAAATTTTTTCGATTTTTGATTTTAGGGAATTTAAGCAATTTTCTTGATATTTTTAATTCAACAAAAAATACAATTTTCCAATTCTGTCGATTTCTTTATCTAAAGAGCTTTGCGATTTTTAAGTTTTCACGGTCTTTACTATTTTGAAAAAATTTAATTGTTTTATCTAATTTCGGAAGTTTTCCGAAATCTTAAATTTTTTCGATTTTTGAATTTTGGGAATCTTTGCATTTTTCTCAATTTTTTTATTTTTAAAAAAATTTACAATATTCAAATTTTGTCCCTTCTTTTATTAAGGGAACTTTGCGATTTTACAATTTTCACAGTTTTTACTATTTTGAAAAAATTTTCTTTTTTTATCAAATTTTCGGAAATTTTGCAAAATTTTAATTTTTTTCGATTTTTGAATTTTTAGAATTTTCGCATTTTTCTCGATTTTTTCATTTCAACAAAAATTACAATTTTCCAATTTTGTAGTTTTTAAAATTTTGAAAATATTTTATTTTTTTATCGAATTTCGGAAAGTTTCCGTAATTTTTAACTTTTTTTTATTTTTGAATTTTTAGAATTTTTGCATTTTTCTCAATTTTTTCATTTCATCAAAAATTACAATTTTGCAATTTTTTAGATTTCTTAATTTAGAGAACTTCTTGATGTTACAGTTTTCACAGTTTTAACAATTTTGGAAAAAATTTTCTTTTTTATCGAACTTCGGAAAGTTTCCGAAATTTTTAATTTTTTTTGATTTTTTAATTTTTAGAATTTTTGCATTTTTCTCGATTTTTTCATTTCAACAAAAATTACAATTTTCCAATTTTGTATATTTCTTAATTTAAAAAACTTTGCGATTTTTCAGTTTTCACAGTTTTTACTATTTTGAAAAAAATTTCTTTTGTTTTCAAATTTCGGAAATTTTCCGAAATTTTAAATTTCTTTGATTTTTGAATTTAGGGAGTTTTAGCATTTTTCTTGATATTTTTATTCAACAAATTTTACAGTTCTCCAGTTTTGTCGATTTCTTAGTTTTGAGAACTTTGTGATTTTACAGTTTAAACAGATTCTACTATTTTGAAAAAAATTTTCTTTTTTTTTTATCAAGTTTCGGAAATTTAAAGAAATTTTTAATTTTTTCGATTTTTTAATTTTTTGAATTTTTGCATTTTTCTCGATTTTTTCATTTCAACTAAAATTACAATTATCATATTTTGTAGATTTCTTAATTAAGAGAACTTCGCGATTTAACAGTTTTTACAGTTTTTACTATTTTGAAAAACATTAATTTTTTTATCTAATTTCGGAAATTTTCCGAAATTTTAAATTTTTTTGATTTTTGAATTTTGGGAATTTTTGCATTTTTCTTAATATTTTTAATTCAACAAAATTTACAATATTCCAATTTTGTATATTTCTTAATTTAATAAACTTTGCGACTTTTCAGTTTTCTCAGTTTTTACTATTTTGAACAAAATTTCTTTTGTTATTAAATTTCGTAAATTTTCCGAAATTTTTTCGATTTTTAAATTAAGGGAATTTAAGCATTTTTCTTGATATTTTTAATCCAAGAAAAATTACAATTTTCCAACTTTGGCGATTTCTTTATTAAAAGAGCTTTGCGACTTATAAGTTTTCACAATCTTTACTATTTTGAAAAAATTTAATTTTTGTATCAAATTTCGGAAATTTTCCGAAATTTTAAATTTTGTCGATTGTTGAATTTTAGGAATTTTGGCATTTTTCTCGATTTTTTTTATTTATAACAAAATTTACCAAATTCAAATTTTGTCCCTTTTTTTATTAAGGGAACTTTGCGATTTTACAATTTTCACAGTTTTTACAATTTTGAAAAAATTTTCTTTTTTATCGAATTTCGGAGAGCTTCCGAAATTTTTAATTTTTTTTTATTTTTGAATTTTTAGAATTTTTGCATTTTTCTCGATTTTTTCATTTCAACAAAAATTACAATTTTCAATTTTGTAGATTTCTTAATTTAGAGAACTTTGTGATTTTGTCAATTTTACAGTCTTTACTATTTTGAAAAATTTTTCTTATTTTATCAAATTTTCGAAAATTTTGCAAAATTTTAAATTTTGTCGATTTTCGGAAATTTTTGCAATTTTCTCGATTTTTTAATTTTAACAAAACTTGCAATATTCCAATTTTGTCTTTTTCTTTATTTAGAGAACTTTGCGATTTTACTGTTTAAACTGTTTTTACTATTTTGAAAAAATTGTATTTGTTTATCAAATTTCGGAAATTTTCGGAAATTTCAAATTTTTTCGATTTTTGAATTTAGGGAATTTTAGCATTTTTCTTGATATTTTTAACTCAACAAAAATTACAGTTTTCCAATTTTGGCGATTTCTTTATTTAAAGAGCTTTGCGATTTTAAAGTTTTCACTGTTTTTACTATTTTGAAAATATTTAATTTTTTTTATCAAATTTCGGAAATTTTCCGAAATTTTAAATTTTGTCGATTGTTGAATTTTAGGAATTTTTGCATTTTTCTCGATTTTTTTTTTTTTTTAAATTTGCAATATTCAAATTTTGTCCATTTCTTTATTTAGGGAACTTTGCGATTTTACAGTTTTTACAGTTTTTACAATTTTGGAATTTTTACAATTTTTTATCAAATATCGGAAAGTTTCCGAAATTTTTAATTTTTTTTGATTTTTGAATTTTTAGAATTTTTGCAATTTTTTCGATTTTTTCATTTCAACAAAAATTACAATTTTCTAATTTTGTAGATTTCTAAGTTAAGAGAAGATTGTGATTTTGTCGATTATACAGTTTTTACTATCTTGGAGAAAGTGTCTTCATTATTCAATTTCGGAAATTTTCCGAAATTTTTAATTTTTCCGATTTTGGAATTTATTAAATTTTTGAATTTTTCTCGATTTTTTCATTTCAACAAAAATTACAATTTTCAATTTTGTAGATTTCTTAATTTAGAGAACTTTGTGATTTTGTCAATTTTACAGTCTTTACTATTTTGAAAAATTTTTCTTATTTTATCAAATTTTCGAAAATTTTGCAAAATTTTAAATTTTGTCGATTTTCGGAATTTTTTGCAATTTTCTCGACTTTTTAATTTTAACAAAGCTTGCAATATTCCAATTTTGTCTTTTTCTTTATTTAGAGAACTTTGCGATTTTACTGTTTAAACCGTTTTTACTATTTTGAAAAAATTGTATTTGTTTATCAAATTTCGGAAATTTTAAATCTTTTCGATTTTTGAATTTAGGGAATTTTAGCATTTTTCTTGATATTTTTAACTCAACAAAAATTACAGTTTTCCAATTTTGGCGATTTCTTTATTTAAAGAGCTTTGCGATTTTAAAGTTTTCACAGTTTTTACTATTTTGAAAATATTTAATTCTTTTTATCAAATTTCGGAAATTTTCCGAAATTTTAAATTTTTTCGATTGTTGAATTTTAGGAATTTTTGCATTTTTCTCGATTTTTTTTTTTTTTTAAATTTGCAATATTCAAATTTTGTCCATTTCTTTATTTAGGGAACTTTGCGATTTTACAGTTTTTACAGTTTTTACAATTTTGGAAAAATGTTCTTTTTTATCAAATTTCGGAAAGTTTCCAAAATTTTTAATTTTTTTTGATTTTTGAATTTTTAGAATTGTTGCAATTTTTTCGATTTTTTCATTTCAACAAAAATTACAATTTTCTAATTTTGTAAATTTCTAAGTTAAGAGAAGTTTGTGATTTTGTCGATTATACAGTTTTTACTATTTTGGAGAAAGTGTCTTCATTATTCAATTTCGGAAATTTTCCGAAATTTTAAATTTTTCCGATTTTGGAATTTATTAAATTTTTGAATTTTTCTCGATTTTTTCATTTCAACAAAATTAACAATATTCCAATTTTGCATATTTCTTTTTTTAAAAAAATTTGCGATTTTTTAGTTTTCACAGTTTTAACTATTTTGAAAAAAATGTCTTTTGTTATCAAATTTCGAAAATTTTCCGAAATTTTAAATTTTTTCGATTTTTGAATAAAGGGAATTTTAGCATTTTTCTTGATATTTTTAATTCAACAAAAATTACAATTTCCAATTTTGTCCATTTCTTTATTTTGGGAACTTTGCGATTTTACAGTTTTCACAGTTTTTACAATTTTGTAAAAATTTTCTTTTTATCGAATTTCGGAAAGTTTCCGAAATGTTTAATTTTTTTCGATTTTTGAATTTTTAGAATTTTTTAATTTTTCTCGATTTTTTCATTTCAACAAAAATTACAATTTTCCAATTTTTTAGATTTCTTAATTTAGAGAACTTTGCGATTTTACAGTTTTCACAGTTTTTACTATTTTGAAAAAATTTAATTTGTTTATCTAATTTCGAAAATTTTCCGAAATCTTAAATTTTTTCGAGTTTTGAATTTTGGGAATTTTTTCGGAAATTTTCCGAAATTTTAAGTTTTTTCGATTTTTGAATTTAGGGAATTTTAGCATTTTTCTTGATATTTTTAAATCAACAAAAATTACAATTTTCCAATTTTGGCGATTTCTTTATTTAAAGAGCTTTGCGATTTTTAAGTTTTCACAGTCTTTACTATTTTGAAAAAATTTAATTTTTTTATCAAATTTCGGAAATTTTCCGATATTTTTATTGTTGTCGATTGTTGAATTTTAGGAATTTTTGCATTTTTCTCAATTTTTTTATTTTAACAAAATTTACAATATTCAAAATTTGTCCAATTCTTTATTTAGGGAACTTTGCGATTTTACAGTTTTTACAATTTTGGAAAAATTTTCTTTTTATCAAATTTCGGAAAATTTCCGAAATTTTTAATTTTTTTTGATTTTTTAATTTTTAGAATTTCTGCATTTTTCTCGATTTTTTCATTTCAACAAAAATTACAATTTTCCAATTTTGTAGATTTCTAAATTAAGAGAAGTTTGTGATTTTGTCGATTATACAGATTTTATTATTTTGAAGAAAGTGTCTTCTTTATTCAATTTAGGAAATTTTCCGAAATATTAAATTTTTACGATATTTGAATTTCTTAAATTTTTGCATTTTTTTCGATTTTTTCATTTCAACGAAAATTAAAATTTTTCAATTTCGTAGATTTCTTAATTTAGAGAACTTTGCGATTTTACAGTTTTTACAGTTTTTAAAATTTTGAAAATATTTTATTTTTTTATCGAATTTCGGAAAGTTTCCGAAATTTTTAATTTTTTTTTTATTTTGGAATTTTTAGAATATTTGCATTTTTCTCGATTTTTTCATTTCAACAAAAATTAAAATTTTCCAATTTTTTAGATTTCTTAATTTAGAGAACTTTGTGATTTTGTCGATTTTACAGTTTTTACTATTCTGAAAATTTTTTATTTTTTTATCAAATTTTCGGAATTTTAAGAAATTCTAAATTTTTTCGATTTTTGAATTTTTAGAATTTTCGCATTTTTTTCGATTTTTTTATTTCAACAAAAATTACAATTTACCAATTTTTTAGATTTCTTAATTTAGAGAACTTTCCGATATTACAGTTTTCACAGTTTTTACTATTTCGAAAAAAATGTCTTTTGTTCGGAAATGTTGCTAAATTTTAAATTTTTTCGATTTTTGAATTTTTGAATTTTCGCATTTTTTTCGATTTTTTCATTTCAACTAATATTACAATTTTCCAATTTTGTAGATTTCTTAATTAAGAGAACTTCGCGACTTAACAGTTTTCACAGTTTTTACTATTTTGAAAAACATTAATTTTTTTATCGAATTTCGGAAAAATTCCGAAATTTTAAATTTTATTTTGATTTTTGAATTTTTGCATTTTTCTCGATTTTTTCATTTCAAAAAAATTACAATTTTCCAATTTTGTAGATTTCTAAATTTAAACAGCTTTGCGATTTTTAAGTTTTCACAGTCTTTACTATTTTGAAAAAAATTTCTTGTGTTATCAAATTTCGGAGATTTTAAATTTTTTCGATTTTTGAATTAAGGGAATTTTAGCATTTTTCTTGATATTTTTAACTCAACAAAAATTACAGTTTTCCAATTTTGGCGATTTCTTTATTTAAAGAGCTTTGCGATTTTAAAGTTTTCACAGTTTTTACTATTTTGAAAATTTTTAATTTTTTTTATCAAATTTCGGAAATTTTCCGAAATTTTAAATTTTTTCGATTGTTGAATTTTAGGAATTTTTGCATTTTTCTCAATTTTTTCATTTTTAACAAAATTTACAATATTCAAATTTTGTCCATTTCTTTATTTAGGGAACTTTGCGATTTAACAGTTTTCACAGTTTTAACAATTGTGGAAAAAATTTTCTTTTTTATCGAATTTCTGAAAGTTTCCGAAATTTTTAATTTTTTTTTGTTCTTTGAATTTTTAGAATTTTTGCATTTTTCTCGATTTTTTCATTTCAACAAAAATTACAATTTTCCAATTTTGTATATTTCTTAATTTAAAAAACTTTGCGATTTTTCAGTTTTCACAGTTTTTACTATTTTGAAAAAAATTTCTTTTGTTTTCAAATTTCGGAAATTTTCCGAAATTTTAAATTTCTTTGATTTTTGAATTTAGGGAGTTTTAGCATTTTTCTTGATATTTTTAATTCAACAAAAATTACAATTTTCCAATTTTGGCGATTTCTTAATTTGGAGAAATTCGTGATTTTACAGTTTAAACAGTTTCTACTATTTTGAAAAAATTTCCTTTTTTTATGAAGTTTCGGAAATTTAAAGAAATTTTAAATTTTTTCGATTTTTGAATTTTTTGAATTTTCGCATTTTTCTCGATTTTTTCATTTCAACTAAAATAACAATTTTCCAATTTTGTAGATTTCTTAATTAAGAGAACTTCGCGATTTAACAGTTTTCACAGTTTTAACTATTTTGAAAAACATTAATTTTTTTATCTAATTTCGGAAATTTTGCGAAATTTTAATTTATTTTTATTTTTTCATTTTTCTTGATATTTTTAATTCAACAAAATTTACAATATTCCATTTTTGTATATTTCTTAATTTAAAAAACTGTGCGACATTTCAGTTTTCTCAGTTTTTACTATTTTGAACAAAATTTTTTTTGTTATTAAATTTCGGAAATTTTCCGAAATTTTTTCGATTTTTGAATTAAGGGAATTTTAGCATTTTTCTTGATATTTTTAATTTAACAAAAATTACAGTTTTCCAATTTTGGCGATTTCTTTATTTAAAGAGCTTTGCGATTTTAAAGTTTTCACAGTCTTTACTATTTTGAAAAAATTTAATTTTTTTCATCAAATTTCGGAAATTTTTCGAAGTTATAAATTTTTCCGATTTTTGAATTTCTTAAATTTTTCAATTTTTCTCGATTTTTTCAGTTCAACAAAATTTACAATATTCCAATTTTGTATATTTCTTAATTTAAAAAACTTTGCGACTTTTCAGTTTTCTCAGTTTTTACTATTTTGAACAAAATTTCTTTTGTTATCAAATTTCGGAAATTTTCAGAAATTTTAAATTTGTTAGATTTTTGAATTTAGGGAATCTTAGCATTTTTCTTGATATTTTTAATTCAAGAAAAATTACAATTTTCCAACTTTGGCGATTTCTTTATTAAAAGAGCTTTGCGATTTTTAAGTTTTCACAATCTTTACTATTTTGAAAAAATTTAATTTTTGTATCAAATTTCGGAAATTTTCCGAAATTTTAAATTTTGTCGATTGTTGAATTTTAGGAATTTTGGCATTTTTCTCGATTTTTTATTTATAACAAAATTTACCAAATTCAAATTTTGTCCCTTTTTATATTAAGGGAACTTTGCGATTTTACAATTTTCACAGTTTTTACAATTTTGAAAAAATTTTCTTTTTTATCGAATTTCGGAGAGCTTCCGAAATTTTTAATTTTTTTTTATTTTTGAATTTTTAGAATTTTTGCATTTTTCTCGATTTTTTCATTTCAACAAAAATTACAATTTTCCAATTTTGTAGATTTCTTAATTTAGAGAACTTTGTGATTTTGTCAATTTTACAGTCTTTACTTTTTTGAAAAAATTTTCTTATTTTATCAAATTTTTGAAAATTTTGCAAAATTTTAAATTTTGTCGATTTTCGGAAATTTTTGCAATTTTCTCGATTTTTTAATTTTTACAAAACTTGCAATATTCCAATTTTGTCTTTTTCTTTATTTAGAGAACTTTGCGATTTTACTGTTTAAACAAATTTTACTATTTTGAACAAATTGTATTTATTTATCAAATATCGGAAATTTTCGGAAATTTTAAATTTTTTTCGATTTTTGAATGAAGGGAATTTTAGAATTATTCTTGATATTTTTAATTCA
The DNA here is from genome assembly GCA_963583835.1 of Drosophila immigrans. Classification (NCBI taxonomy): domain Eukaryota; kingdom Metazoa; phylum Arthropoda; class Insecta; order Diptera; family Drosophilidae; genus Drosophila; species Drosophila immigrans. The sequence goes on along the minus strand of CAUZWO010000094.1, from coordinate 61,505 downwards.
ACAAAAATTACAATTTTCCAATTTGGGCGATTTCTTTATTTAAAGAGCTTTGCGATTTTAAAGTTTTCACAGTCTTTACTATTTTGAAAAAATTTAATTTTTTTTATCAAATTTCGGAAATGTTCCGAAATTTTAAATTTTTCGATTTTTGAATTTAGGGAATTTTAGCATTTTTCTTGATATTTTTAATTCAACAAAAATTGCAATTTTTCAATTTTGGCGATTTCTTTATTTAAAGAGCTTTGCGATTTTAAAGTTTTCACAGTCTTTACTATTTTGAAAAAAATTTCTTTTGTTATCGAATTTCGGAAATTTTCCGAAATTTTAAATTTTGCCGATTGTTGAATTTTATGAGTTTTTGCATTTTTCTCGATTTTCGTATTTTTAACAAAATTCAAAATATTTAAATTTTGTCCAGTTTTTTATTTAGGGAACTTTGCGATTTTACAGTTTTCACAGTTTTTACTGTTTTGAAAAAAATTTCTTTGTTATCAAATTTCGGAGATTTTAAATTTTTTCGATTTTTGAATTAAGGGAATTTTAGCATTTTTCTTGATATTTTTAATTCAACAAAAATTACAATTTTCCAATTTTGGCGATTTCTTTCTTTAAAGAACTTTGCGATTTTTAAGTTTTCACAGTCTTTACTATTTTGAAAAAATTTAATTTTTTTATCAAATTTCGGAAATTTTCCGAAATTTTAAATTATGTCGATTGTTATATTTTAGGAATTTTTGCATTTTTCTTAATTTTTTCATTTTTAACAAAATTTACAATATTCAAATTTTGTCCATTTCTTTATTTAGGGAACTTTGCGATTTTACAGTTTTCACAGTTTTAACAATTGTGGAAAAAATTTTCTTTTTTATCGAATTTCGGAAAGTTTCCGAAATTTTTAATTTGTTTTGATTTTTGAATTTTTGGAATTTTTGCATTTTTCTCGATTTTTTCATATCAACAAAAATTACAATTTTCCAATTTTTTAGATTTCTTAATTTCAAAATTTTTGTGATTTTGTCAATTTTACAGTTTTTACTATTTTGAAAAAATTTTATTTTTTTATCAAATTTTCGGAAATTTTGCAAAATTTTAACTTTTTTCGATTTTTGAATTTTTAGAATTTTCGCATTTTTCTCGATTTTTTCATTTCAACAAAAATTACAATTTTCCAATTTTGTAGATTTCTTAATTTAGAGAACTTTGCGATTTTACAGTTTTTACAGTTTTTACAATTTTGAAAATATTTAATTTTTTTTTCTAATTTCGGAAATTTTCCGAAATCTTAAATTTTTTCGACTTTTGAATTTTGGGAATTTTTGCATTTTTCTTGATATTTTTATTCAACAAATTTTACAGTTCTCCAGTTTTGTCGATTTCTTAATTTGGAGAAGTTTGTGATTTTACAGTTTAAACAGTTTTTACTATTTGGAAAAAATTTTCTTTTTTTATCAAGTTTCGGAATTTTAAGAAATTCTACATTTTTTCGATTTTTTGAATTTTTAGAATTTTTACATTTTTTTCGATATTTTCATTTCAACAAAAATTACAATTTTCCAATTTTGTAGATTTCTTAATTTAGAGAACTTTGCGATATTACAGTTTTCACAGTTTTTACTATTTTGAACAAAATTTCTTTTGTTATCAAATTTCGGAAATTTTCAGAAATTTTAAATTTGTTAGATTTTTGAATTTAGGGAATTTTAGCATTTTTCTTGATATTTTTAATTCAACAAAAATTACAATTTTCCAACCTTGGCGATTTCTTTATTACAAGAGCTTTGCGATTTATAAGTTTTCACAATCTTTACTATTTTGAAAAAATTTAATTTTTGTATCAAATTTCGGAAATTTTCCGAAATTTTAAGTTAGGTCGATTGTTATATTTTAGGAATTTTTGCATTTTTCTCAATTTTTTCATTTTTAACAAAATTTACAATATTCAAATTTTGTCCATTTCTTTATTTAGGGAACTTTGCGATTTTACAGTTTTCGCAGTTTTTACAATTTTGGAAAAATGTTCTTTTTTATCAAATTTCGGAAATTTTCCCAAATTTTTTATTTTTTTTGATTTTTGAATTTTTAGAATTTTTACAATTTTTTCGATTTTTTCATTTCAACAAAAATTACAATTTTCTAATTTTGTAGATTTCCTAATTTAGAGAACTTTGCGATTTTACAGTTTTCACAGTTTTTACAATTTTGAAAAAATTTTCTTTTGTTATCAAAATTCGGAATTTTTCCGAAATTTTAAATTTTGTCAATTAAAAAGTTTCAGAATTTTTTGCATCTTTCTCGATTTTTTCATTTCAACAAAATTTACAATATTCCAATTTTGTAGATTTCTTTATTTAAAGAGCTTTGCAATTTTGAAGATTTCACAGTCTTTACTATTTTGACAAAATTTAATTTTTTTATCAAATTTCGGAAATTTTCCGAAATTTTAAATGTTGTCGATTGTAGAATTTTAGGATTTTTTGCATTTTTCTTGTTTTTTTTATTTTTAACAAAATTTACAATATTCAAATTTTGTCCATTTCTTTTTTTAGGGAACTTTGCGATTTTACAGTTTTCACAGTTTTTACAATTTTGTAAAAATTTTATTTTTTTATCGAATTTCGGAAAGTTTCCGAAATGTTTAATTTTTTTTTTTGACTTTTGAGTTTTTCGAATTTTTTAATTTTTCTCGATTTTTTCATTTCAACAAAAATTACAATTTTCCAATTTTGTAGATTTCTCAATTTAGAGAACTTTGCGATTTTACAGTTTTCACAGTTTTTACTATTTTGAAAAAATTTAATTTTTTTATCTAATTTCGAAAATTTTACGAAATCTTAAATTTTTTCGATTTTTAAATTCAGGGAATTTGGCATTTTTCTTGATATTTTCAATTCAACAAAAATTACAATTTTTAGAATTTTTAGAATTTTTGCATTTTTCTCGATTTTTTTTATTTCAACAAAAATTACAATTTTCCAATTTTCTAAAATTCTTAATTTAGAGAACTTTGTGATTTTGTCGATTTTACAGTTTTACTATTTTGAAAAAATTTTCTTTTTTTATCAAATTTTCGGAAATTTTGCAACATTTAAATTTTTTTCGATTTTTGAATTTTTTAATTGTTTTCGATTTTTTCATTTCAACAAAAATTACAATTTTCCAATTTTGGCGATTTATTTGTTTAAAGAGCTTTGCGATTTTTAGGTTTTCACAGTCTTTACTATTTTGGAAAAAATTTCTTTTGTTATCAAATTCCGAAAATTTTTCGAAATTTTAAATTTTGCCGATTGTTGAATTTTAGGAGTTTTTGCATTTTTCTCGATTTTCGTATTTTTAACATAATTTACAATATTTAAATTTTGTCCATTTCTTTATTTAGGGAAATTTGCGATTTTACAGTTTTCACAGTTTTTACTATTTTGAAAAAAATTTCTTTTGTTATCGAATTTCGGAAAATTTCCGAAATTTTTAATTTTTATGATTTTTTAATTTTTAGAATTTTTGCATTTTTCTCGATTTTTTCATTTCAACCAAAATAACAATTATCCAATTTTGTAGATTTCTTAATATAGAGAATTTTATGATTTTGTCGATTTAACAGTTTTTACTATTTTGAACAAATTTTCTTTTTTTATCAAATTTCGGAAATTTTCGGAAATTTTAAATTTTTTCGATTTTTGAATGTAGGGAATTTTAGCATTTTTCTTGATATTTTTAATTCAACAAAAATTACAATTTTCCAATTTGGCGATTTCTTTATTTAAAGAGCTTTGCGATTTTTAAGTTTTTACAGTCTTTACTATTTTGAAAAAATTCGCATTTTTCTCGATTTTTTCATTTCAACAAAAATTACAATTTTCTAATTTTGTAGATTTCTTAATTTAGAGAATTTTGTGATTTTGTCGATTTAACAGTTTTTACTATTTTGAAAAAATTTTCTTTTTTTTATCAAATTTCGGAAATTTTCGGAAATTTTAAATTTTTTCGATTTTTGAATGTAGGGAATTTTATCATTTTTCTTGATATTTTTAATTCAACAAAAATTACAATTTTCCAATTTGGCGATTTCTTTATTTAAGAACTTTGCGATTTTTAAGTTTTCACTGTCTTTACTATTTGGAAAAAATTTAATTTTTTTAACAAATTTCGGAAATTTTCCGAAATTTTAAATTTTGTCGATTGTTGAATTTTAGGAATTTTTGCATTTTTCTCAATTTTTTTATTTTAACAAAATTTACAATATTCAAAATTTGTCCATTTCTTTATTTAGGGAACTTTGCGATTTTACAGTTTTCACAGTTTTTACAATTTTGGAAAAATTTTCTTTTTTAGCAAATTTCGGAAAATTTTCGAAATTTTTAATTTTTATGATTTTTTAATTTGTAGAATTTTTGCATTTTTCTCGATTTTTTCATTTCAACCAAAATTACAATAATCCAATTTTGTAGATTTCTAAATTAAGAGAAGTTTGTGATTTTGTCGATTTAACAGTTTTTACTATTTTGAAAAAATTTTCTTTTTTTATCAAATTTTCGGAAATTTCCAAAATTTCATTTTTTTTCGATTTTTGAATTTTTAGAATTTTCGCATTTTCCTCGATTTTTTCATTTCAACAAAAATTACAATTTTCCAATTTTGTAGATTTCTTAATTTAGAGAACTTTGCGATTTTACAGTTTTCACAGTTTTTACTATTTTGAAAAAAATTTCTTTTGTTATCAAATTTCGAAAATTTAAAATTTTTTCGATTTTTGAATTAAAGGAATTTTAACATTTTTCTTGATATTTTTAATTCAACAAAAATTACAATTTTCCAATTTTGGCGATTTCTTTATTTAAAAAGCTTTGCGATTTTTAAGTTTTCACAGTCTTTACTATTTTGGAAAAATTTTCTTTTTTATCAAATTTTCGGAAATTTTGCAAAATCTTAATTTTTTTAGATTTTGGAATTTTTGCATTTTTCTCGATTTTTTTCATTTCAAACAAAAATTACAATTTTCCAATTTTGTATATTTCTTAATTTAAAAAGCTTTGCGATTTTTAAGTTTTCACAGTTATTACTATTTTGAACAAAATTTCTTTTGTTATCAAATTTCGGAAATTTTCAATTTTTTCGATTTTTGAATTTAGGGAATTTTAGCATTTTTCTTGATATTTTTAATTCAACAAAAATTATAATTTTCCAATTTTGACGATTTATTTATTTAAAGAGCTTTGCGATTTTTAAGTTTTCACAGTCTTTACTTTTTTTAAAATATTTAATTTTTTTATCAAATTTCGAAAATTTTCCGAAATTTTAAATTTTGTCGATTGTTGAATTTTAGGAATTTTTGCATTTTTCTCAATTTTTTTATTTTAACAAAATTTACAATATTCAAAATTTGTCCATTTCTTTATTTAGGGAACTTTGCGATTTTACAGTTTTCACAGTTTTTACAATTTTGGAAAAATTTTCTTTTTTATCAAATTTCGGAAAATTTCCAAAATTTTTAATTTTTTTTTATTTGTGAATTTTTAGAATTTTTGCATTTTTCTCGATTTTTTTATTTCAACAAAAATTAAAATTTTCCAATTTTGTAGATTTCTAAATTAAGAGAAGTTTGTGATTTTGTCGATTTAACAGTTTTTACTATTTTGAAAAAATTTTCTTTTTTTTATCAAATTTTCGGAAATTTTGCAAAATTTTAATTTTTTTCGATTTTTGAATTTTTGGAATTTTCGCATTTTTCTCGATTTTTTCATTTCAACAAAATTTACAATATTCCAATTTTGTAGATTTCTTTATTTAAAGAGCTTTGCAATTTTGAAGATTTCACAGTCTTTACTATTTTGACAAAATTTAATTTTTTTTATCAAATTTCGGAAATTTTCCGAAATTTTAAATGTTGTCGATTGTTGAATTTTAGGAATTTTTGCATTTTTCTTGTTTTTTTTATTTTTAACAAAATTTACAATATTCAAATTTTGTCCATTTCTTTATTTAGGGAACTTTGCGATTTTACAGTTTTCACAGTTTTAACAATTGTGGAAAAAATTTTCTTTTTTATCGAATTTCGGTAAGTTTCCGAAATGTTTAATTTTTTTCGATTTTTAAATTTTTAGAATTTTTTAATTTTTCTCGATTTTTTCATTTCAACAAAAATTACAATTTTCCAATTTTGTAGATTTCTTAATTTAGAGAACTTCGCGATTTTTAAGTTTTTACAGTCTTTACCATTTTGAAAAAATTAATTTTTTTATGAAATTTGGGAAATTTTCCGAAATTTAAAAATTTTGTCGATCGTTGAATTTTAAGAATTTTTGCATTTTTCTCAATTTTTGTATTTTTAACAAAATTTACAATATTCAAATTTTATCCATTTCTTTATTTAGGGAACTTTGCGATTTTACAGTTTTCACACTTTGTACTATTTTGAAAAAAATTTCTTTTGTTATCAAATTTCGGAAATTTAAAATTTTTTCGATTTTTGAATTAAGGGAATTTTAGCATTTTTCTTGATATTTTTAATTCAACAAAAATTACAATTTTCCAATTTTGGCGATTTCTTTATTTAAAGAGCTTTGCGATTTTTAAGTTTTCACAGTCTTTGCTATTTTTAAAATATTTAATTTTCTTATCAAATTTCGGAAAATTTCCAAAATTTTAGATTTTGTCGATTGTTGAATTTTAGCATTTTTCTCGAGTGTTTTTTTTTTTTTAAATTAACAATATTTAAATTTTGTCCATTTCTTTATTTAGGGAACTTTGCGATTTTACAGTTTTTACAATTTTGGAAAAATGTTCTTTTTTATCGAATTTCGGAAAGTTTCCGAAATTTTTAAAATTTTACGATTTTTTAATTTTTAGAATTTTCGCATTTTTCTCGATTTTTTCATTTCAACAAAAATTACAATTTTCCAATTTTTTAGATTTCTTAATTTAGAGAATTTTGTGATTTTGTCGATTTAACAGTTTTTACTATTTTGAAAAAATGTTCTTTTATTTATCAAATTTCGGAAATTTTCGGAAATTTTAAATTTTTTCGATTTTTGAATTTAGGGAATTTTAGCATTTTTCTTGATATTTTTAATTCAACAAAAATTACAATTTTCCAATTTTGGCGATTTCTTTATTTAAAGAGCTTTGCGATTTTTAAGTTTTCACAGTCTTTACTATTTTGAAAAAATTTAATTTTTTTTATCAAACTTCGTAAATTTTCCGAAATTTTAAATTTTTCGATTGTTGAATTTTAGGAATATTTGCATTTTTCTCGATTTTTTTTTTTTTTTAATTAACAATATTCAAATTTTGTCCATTTCTTTATTTAGGGAACTTTGCGATTTTACAGTTTTTACAGTTTTTACAATTTTGGAAAAATTTTCTTTTTTATCAAATTTCGGAAAATTTCCGAAATTTTTAATTTTTTTTTATTTTTTAATTTTTAGAATTTTTGCATTTTTCTCGATTTTTTCATTTCAACAAAAATTACAATTTTCCAATTTTGTAGATTTCTAAATTAAGAGAAGTTTGTGATTTTGTCGATTATACAGATTTTATTATTTTGAAGAAAGTGCCTTCTTTATTCAATTTCGAAAATTTTCCGAAATTTTAAATTATTCCGATTTTTGAATTTCTTAAATTTTTGAATTTTTCTCGATTTTTTCATTTCAACAAATTTTACAATATTCCAATTTTGTATATTTCTTAATTTAAAAAGCTTTGCGATTTTTAAGTTTTCACAGTTTTTACTATTTTAAACAAAATTTCTTTTGTTATCAAATTTCGGAAATTTTCAATTTTTTCGATTTTTGAATTTAGGGAATTTTAGCATTTTTCTTGATATTTTTAGTTCAACAAGAATTACAATTTTCCAATTTTGGCGATTTATTTATTTAAAGAGCTTTGCGATTTTTAAGTTTTCACAGTCTTTACTATTTTGGAAAAATTTAATTTTTTTATCAAATTTCGGAAATTTTCCGAAATTTTAAATTTTGTCGATTGTTGAATTTTAGGAATTTTTGCATTTTTCTCAATTTTTTTATTTTAACAAAATTTACAATATTCAAAATTTGTCCATTTCTTTATTTAGGGAACTTTGCGATTTTACAGTTTTCACAGTTTTTACAATTTTGGAAAAATTTTCTTTTTTATCAAATTTCGGAAAATTTCCAAAATTTTTAATTTTTTTTTATTTGTGAATTTTTAGAATTTTTGCATTTTTCACGATTTTTTAATTTCAACAAAAATTAAAATTTTCCAATTTTGTAGATTTCTAAATTAAGAGAAGTTTGTGATTTTGTCGATTTAACAGTTTTTACTATTTTGAAAAAATTTTCTTTTTTTTATCAAATTTTCGGAAATTTTGCAAAATTTTAATTTTTTTCGATTTTTGAATTTTTGGAATTTTCGCATTTTTCTCGATTTTTTCATTTCAACAAAATTTACAATATTCCAATTTTGTAGATTTCTTTATTTAAAGAGCTTTGCAATTTTGAAGATTTCGCAGTCTTTACTATTTTGACAAAATTTAATTTTTTTTATCAAATTTCGGAAATTTTCCGAAATTTTAAATGTTGTCGATTGTTGAATTTTAGGAATTTTTGCATTTTTCTTGTTTTTTTTATTTTTAACAAAATTTACAATATTCAAATTTTGTCCATTTCTTTATTTAGGGAACTTTGCGATTTTACAGTTTTCACAGTTTTTACAATTTTGTAAAAATTTTCTTTTTTTATCGAATTTCGGTAAGTTTCCGAAATGTTTAATTTTTTTCGATTTTTAAATTTTTAGAATTTTTTAATTTTTCTCGATTTTTCAATTCAACAAAAATTACAATTTTCCAATTTTTTAGATTTCTTAATTTAGAGAACTTCGCGATTTTTAAGTTTTTACAGTCTTTACCATTTTGAAAAAATTAATTTTTTTTATGAAATTTGGGAAATTTTCCGAAATTTAAAAATTTTGTCGATCGTTGAATTTTAAGAATTTTTGCATTTTTCTCAATTTTTGTATTTTTAACAAAATTTACAATATTCAAATTTTATCCATTTCTTTATTTAGGGAACTTTGCGATTTTACAGTTTTCACACTTTATACTATTTTGAAAAAAATTTCTTTTGTTATCAAATTTCGGAAATTTAAAATTTTTTCGATTTTTGAATTAAGGGAATTTTAGCATTTTTCTTGATATTTTTAATTCAACAAAAATTACAATTTTCCAATTTTGGCGATTTCTTTATTTAAAGAGCTTTGCGATTTTTAAGTTTTCACAGTCTTTGCTATTTTTAAAATATTTAATTTTCTTATCAAATTTCGGAAATTTTCCAAAATTTTAGATTTTGTCGATTGTTGAATTTTAGCATTTTTCTCGAGTGTTTTTTTTTTTTTAAATTAACAATATTTAAATTTTGTCCATTTCTTTATTTAGGGAACTTTGCGATTTTACAGTTTTTACAATTTTGGAAAAATGTTCTTTTTTATCGAATTTCGGAAAGTTTCCGAAATTTTTAAAATTTTACGATTTTTGAATTTTTAGAATTTTCGCATTTTTCTCGATTTTTTCATTTCAACAAAAATTACAATTTTCCAATTTTTTAGATTTCTTAATTTAGAGAATTTTGTGATTTTGTCGATTTAACAGTTTTTACTATTTTGAAAAAAATTTCTTTTATTTATCAAATTTCGGAAATTTTCGGAAATTTAAAATTTTTTCGATTTTTGAATTTAGGGAATTTTAGCATTTTTCTTGATATTTTTAATTCAACAAAAATTACAATTTTCCAATTTTGGCGATTTCTTTATTTAAAGAGCTTTGCGATTTTTAAGTTTTCACAGTCTTTACTATTTTGAAAAAATTTAATTTTTTTTATCAAACTTCGTAAATTTTCCGAAATTTTAAATTTTTGATTGTTGAATTTTAGGAATATTTGCATTTTTCTCGATTTTTTTTTTTTTTTAATTAACAATATTCAAATTTTGTCCATTTCTTTATTTAGGGAACTTTGCGATTTTACAGTTTTTACAGTTTTTACAATTTTGGAAAAATTTTCTTTTTTATCAAATTTCGGAAAATTTCCGAAATTTTTAATTTTTTTTTATTTTTTAATTTTTAGAATTTTTGCATTTTTCTCGATTTTTTCATTTCAACAAAAATTACAATTTTCCAATTTTGTAGATTTCTAAATTAAGAGAAGTTTGTGATTTTGTCGATTATACAGATTTTATTATTTTGAAGAAAGTGTCTTCTTTATTCAATTTCGAAAATTTTCCGAAATTTTAAATTATTCCGATTTTTGAATTTCTTAAATTTTTGAATTTTTCTCGATTTTTTCATTTCAACAAATTTTACAATATTCCAATTTTGTATATTTCTTAATTTAAAAAGCTTTGCGATTTTTAAGTTTTCACAGTTTTTACTATTTTGAACAAAATTTCTTTTGTTATCAAATTTCGGAAATTTTCAATTTTTTCGATTTTTGAATTTAGGGAATTTTAGCATTTTTCTTGATATTTTTAGTTCAACAAGAATTACAATTTTCCAATTTTGGCGATTTCTTTATTTAAAGAGCTTTGCGATTTTTAAGTTTTCACAGTCTTTACTATTTTGAAAAAATTTAATTTTTTTATCAAATTTCGGAATTTTTCCGAAATTTTAAATGTTGTCGATTGTAGAATTTTAGGATTTTTTGCATTTTTCTTGTTTTTTTTATTTTTAACAAAATTTACAATATTCAAATTTTGTCCATTTCTTTTTTTAGGGAACTTTGCGATTTTACAGTTTTCACAGTTTTTACAATTTTGTAAAAATTTTATTTTTTTATCGAATTTCGGAAAGTTTCCGAAATGTTTAATTTTTTTTTTTGACTTTTGAGTTTTTCGAATTTTTTAATTTTTCTCGATTTTTTCATTTCAACAAAAATTACAATTTTCCAATTTTGTAGATTTCTCAATTTAGAGAACTTTGCGATTTTACAGTTTTCACAGTTTTTACTATTTTGAAAAAATTTAATTTTTTTATCTAATTTCGAAAATTTTACGAAATCTTAAATTTTTTCGATTTTTAAATTCAGGGAATTTGGCATTTTTCTTGATATTTTCAATTCAACAAAAATTACAATTTTTAGAATTTTTAGAATTTTTGCATTTTTCTCGATTTTTTTTATTTCAACAAAAATTACAATTTTCCAATTTTCTAAAATTCTTAATTTAGAGAACTTTGTGATTTTGTCGATTTTACAGTTTTACTATTTTGAAAAAATGTTCTTTTTTTATCAAATTTTCGGAAATTTTGCAACATTTAAATTTTTTTCGATTTTTGAATTTTTTAATTGTTTTCGATTTTTTCATTTCAACAAAAATTACAATTTTCCAATTTTGGCGATTTATTTGTTTAAAGAGCTTTGCGATTTTTAGGTTTTCACAGTCTTTACTATTTTGGAAAAAATTTCTTTTGTTATCAAATTCCGAAAATTTTTCGAAATTTTAAATTTTGCCGATTGTTGAATTTTAGGAGTTTTTGCATTTTTCTCGATTTTCGTATTTTTAACATAATTTACAATATTTAAATTTTGTCCATTTCTTTATTTAGGGAAATTTGCGATTTTACAGTTTTCACAGTTTTTACTATTTTGAAAAAAATTTCTTTTGTTATCGAATTTCGGAAATTTTCAATTTTTTCGATTTTTGAATTTAGGGAATTTTAGCATTTTTCTTGATATTTTTAATTCAACAAAAATTACAATTTTCCAATTTTGGCGATTTCTTTATTTAAAGAGCTTTGCGATTTTTAAGTTTTCACAGTCTTTACTATTTTGAAAAAATTTAATTTTTTTTATCAAACTTCGTAAATTTTCCGAAATTTTAAATTTTTCGATTGTTGAATTTTAGGAATATTTGCATTTTTCTCGATTTTTTTTTTTTTTTAATTAACAATATTCAAATTTTGTCCATTTCTTTATTTAGGGAACTTTGCGATTTTACAGTTTTTACAGTTTTTACAATTTTGGAAAAATTTTCTTTTTTATCAAATTTCGGAAAATTTCCGAAATTTTTAATTTTTTTTTATTTTTTAATTTTTAGAATTTTTGCATTTTTCTCGATTTTTTCATTTCAACAAAAATTACAATTTTCCAATTTTGTAGATTTCTAAATTAAGAGAAGTTTGTGATTTTGTCGATTATACAGATTTTATTATTTTGAAGAAAGTGTCTTCTTTATTCAATTTCGAAAATTTTCCGAAATTTTAAATTATTCCGATTTTTGAATTTCTTAAATTTTTGAATTTTTCTCGATTTTTTCATTTCAACAAATTTTACAATATTCCAATTTTGTATATTTCTTAATTTAAAAAGCTTTGCGATTTTTAAGTTTTCACAGTTTTTACTATTTTAAACAAAATTTCTTTTGTTATCAAATTTCGGAAATTTTCAATTTTTTCGATTTTTGAATTTAGGGAATTTTAGCATTTTTCTTGATATTTTTAGTTCAACAAGAATTACAATTTTCCAATTTTGGCGATTTATTTATTTAAAGAGCTTTGCGATTTTTAAGTTTTCACAGTCTTTACTATTTTGGAAAAATTTAATTTTTTTATCAAATTTCGGAAATTTTCCGAAATTTTAAATTTTGTCGATTGTTGAATTTTAGGAATTTTTGCATTTTTCTCAATTTTTTTATTTTAACAAAATTTACAATATTCAAAATTTGTCCATTTCTTTATTTAGGGAACTTTGCGATTTTACAGTTTTCACAGTTTTTACAATTTTGGAAAAATTTTCTTTTTTATCAAATTTCGGAAAATTTCCAAAATTTTTATTTTTTTTTTATTTGTGAATTTTTAGAATTTTTGCATTTTTCTCGATTTTTTAATTTCAACAAAAATTAAAATTTTCCAATTTTGTAGATTTCTAAATTAAGAGAAGTTTGTGATTTTGTCGATTTAACAGTTTTTACTATTTTGAAAAAATTTTCTTTTTTTTATCAAATTTTCGGAAATTTTGCAAAATTTTAATTTTTTTCGATTTTTGAATTTTTGGAATTTTCGCATTTTTCTCGATTTTTTCATTTCAACAAAATTTACAATATTCCAATTTTGTAGATTTCTTTATTTAAAGAGCTTTGCAATTTTGAAGATTTCGCAGTCTTTACTATTTTGACAAAATTTAATTTTTTTTATCAAATTTCGGAAATTTTCCGAAATTTTAAATGTTGTCGATTGTTGAATTTTAGGAATTTTTGCATTTTTCTTGTTTTTTTTATTTTTAACAAAATTTACAATATTCAAATTTTGTCCATTTCTTTATTTAGGGAACTTTGCGATTTTACAGTTTTCACAGTTTTTACAATTTTGTAAAAATTTTCTTTTTTTATCGAATTTCGGTAAGTTTCCGAAATGTTTAATTTTTTTCGATTTTTAAATTTTTAGAATTTTTTAATTTTTCTCGATTTTTTCATTTCAACAAAAATTACAATTTTCCAATTTTGTAGATTTCTTAATTTAGAGAACTTCGCGATTTTTAAGTTTTTACAGTCTTTACCATTTTGAAAAAATTAATTTTTTTTATGAAATTTGGGAAATTTTCCGAAATTTAAAAATTTTGTCGATCGTTGAATTTTAAGAATTTTTGCATTTTTCTCAATTTTTGTATTTTTAACAAAATTTACAATATTCAAATTTTATCCATTTCTTTATTTAGGGAACTTTGCGATTTTACAGTTTTCACACTTTGTACTATTTTGAAAAAAATTTCTTTTGTTATCAAATTTCGGAAATTTAAAATTTTTTCGATTTTTGAATTAAGGGAATTTTAGCATTTTTCTTGATATTTTTAATTCAACAAAAATTACAATTTTCCAATTTTGGCGATTTCTTTATTTAAAGAGCTTTGCGATTTTTAAGTTTTCACAGTCTTTGCTATTTTTAAAATATTTAATTTTCTTATCAAATTTCGGAAATTTTCCAAAATTTTAGATTTTGTCGATTGTTGAATTTTAGCATTTTTCTCGAGTGTTTTTTTTTTTTTAAATTAACAATATTTAAATTTTGTCCATTTCTTTATTTAGGGAACTTTGCGATTTTACAGTTTTTACAATTTTGGAAAAATGTTCTTTTTTATCGAATTTCGGAAAGTTTCCGAAATTTTTAAAATTTTACGATTTTTGAATTTTTAGAATTTTCGCATTTTTCTCGATTTTTTCATTTCAACAAAAATTACAATTTTCCAATTTTTTAGATTTCTTAATTTAGAGAATTTTGTGATTTTGTCGATTTAACAGTTTTTACTATTTTGAAAAAAATTTCTTTTATTTATCAAATTTCGGAAATTTTCGGAAATTTAAAATTTTTTCGATTTTTGAATTTAGGGAATTTTAGCATTTTTCTTGATATTTTTAATTCAACAAAAATTACAATTTTCCAATTTTTTGCGATTTCTTTATTTAAAGAGCTTTGCGATTTTTAAGTTTTCACAGTCTTTACTATTTTGAAAAAATTTAATTTTTTTTATCAAACTTCGTAAATTTTCCGAAATTTTAAATTTTTCGATTGTTGAATTTTAGGAATATTTGCATTTTTCTCGATTTTTTTTTAATTAACAATATTCAAATTTTGTCCATTTCTTTATTTAGGGAACTTTGCGATTTTACAGTTTTTACAGTTTTTACAATTTTGGAAAAATTTTCTTTTTAATCAAATTTCGGAAAATTTCCGAAATTTTTAATTTTTTTTTATTTTTTAATTTTTAGAATTTTTGCATTTTTCTCGATTTTTTCATTTCAACAAAAATTACAATTTTCCAATTTTGTAGATTTCTAAATTAAGAGAAGTTTGTGATTTTGTCGATTATACAGATTTTATTATTTTGAAGAAAGTGTCTTCTTTATTCAATTTCGAAAATTTTCCGAAATTTTAAATTATTCCGATTTTTGAATTTCTTAAATTTTTGAATTTTTCTCGATTTTTTCATTTCAACAAATTTTACAATATTCCAATTTTGTATATTTCTTAATTTAAAAAGCTTTGCGATTTTTAAGTTTTCACAGTTTTTACTATTTTGAACAAAATTTCTTTTGTTATCAAATTTCGGAAATTTTCAATTTTTTCGATTTTTGAATTTAGGGAATTTTAGCATTTTTCTTGATATTTTTAGTTCAACAAGAATTACAATTTTCCAATTTTGGCGATTTATTTATTTAAAGAGCTTTGCGATTTTTAAGTTTTCACAGTCTTTACTATTTTGGAAAAATTTAATTTTTTTATCAAATTTCGGAAATTTTCCGAAATTTTAAATTTTGTCGATTGTTGAATTTTAGGAATTTTTGCATTTTTCTCAATTTTTTTATTTTAACAAAATTTACAATATTCAAAATTTGTCCATTTCTTTATTAAGGGAACTTTGCGATTTTACAGTTTTCACAGTTTTTACAATTTTGGAAAAATTTTCTTTTTTTATCAAATTTCGGAAAATTTCCAAAATTTTTAATTTTTTTTTATTTGTGAATTTTTAGAATTTTTGCATTTTTCTCGATTTTTTAATTTCAACAAAAATTAAAATTTTCCAATTTTGTAGATTTCTAAATTAAGAGAAGTTTGTGATTTTGTCGATTTAACAGTTTTTACTATTTTGAAAAAATTTTCTTTTTTTTATCAAATTTTCGGATATTTTGCAAAATTTTAATTTTTTTCGATTTTTGAATTTTTGGAATTTTCGCATTTTTCTCGATTTTTTCATTTCAACAAAATTTACAATATTCCAATTTTGTATATTTCTTAATTTAAAGAGCTTTGCAATTTTGAAGATTTCACAGTCTTTACTATTTTGACAAAATTTAATTTTTATATCAAATTTCGGAAATTTTCCGAAATTTTAAATGTTGTCGATTGTTGAATTTTAGGAATTTTTGCATTTTTCTTGTTTTTTTTATTTTTAACAAAATTTACAATATTCAAATTTTATCCATTTCTTTATTTAGGGAACTTTGCGATTTTACAGTTTTCACACTTTGTACTATTTTGAAAAAAATTTCTTTTGTTATCAAATTTCGGAAATTTAAAATTTTTTCGATTTTTGAATTAAGGGAATTTTAGCATTTTTCTTGATATTTTTAATTCAACAAAAATTACAATTTTCCAATTTTGGCGATTTCTTTATTTAAAGAGCTTTGCGATTTTTAAGTTTTCACAGTCTTTGCTATTTTTAAAATATTTAATTTTCATATCAAATTTCGGAAATTTTCCAAAATTTTAGATTTTGTCGATTGTTGAATTTTAGCATTTTTCTCGAGTGTTTTTTTTTTTTTAAATTAACAATATTTAAATTTTGTCCATTTCTTTATTTAGGGAACTTTGCGATTTTACAGTTTTTACAATTTTGGAAAAATGTTCTTTTTTATCGAATTTCGGAAAGTTTCCGAAATTTTTAAAATTTTACGATTTTTGAATTTTTAGAATTTTCGCATTTTTCTCGATTTTTTCATTTCAACAAAAATTACAATTTTCCAATTTTTTAGATTTCTTAATTTAGAGAATTTTGTGATTTTGTCGATTTAACAGTTTTTACTATTTTGAAAAAATTTTCTTTTATTTATCAAATTTCGGAAATTTTCGGAAATTTTAAATTTTTTCGATTTTTGAATTTAGGGAATTTTAGCATTTTTCTTGATATTTTTAATTCAACAAAAATTACAATTTTCCAATTTTGGCGATTTCTTTATTTAAAGAGCTTTGCGATTTTTAAGTTTTCACAGTCTTTACTATTTTGAAAAAATTTAATTTTTTTTATCAAACTTCGTAAATTTTCCGAAATTTTAAATTTTTCGATTGTTGAATTTTAGGAATATTTGCATTTTTCTCGATTTTTTTTTTATTTTAATTAACAATATTCAAATTTTGTCCATTTCTTTATTTAGGGAACTTTGCGATTTTACAGTTTTTACAGTTTTTACAATTTTGGAAAAATTTTCTTTTTTATCAAATTTCGGAAAATTTCCGAAATTTTTAATTTTTTTTTTTTTTTAATTTTTAGAATTTTTGCATTTTTCTCGATTTTTTCATTTCAACAAAAATTACAATTTTCCAATTTTGTAGATTTCTAAATTAAGAGAAGTTTGTGATTTTGTCGATTATACAGATTTTATTAATTTGAAGAAAGTGTCTTCTTTATTCAATTTCGAAAATTTTCCGAAATTTTAAATTATTCCGATTTTTGAATTTCTTAAATTTTTGAATTTTTCTCGATTTTTTCATTTCAACAAATTTTACAATATTCCAATTTTGTATATTTCTTAATTTAAAAAGCTTTGCGATTTTTAAGTTTTCACAGTTTTTACTATTTTGAACAAAATTTCTTTTGTTATCAAATTTCGGAAATTTTCAATTTTTTCGATTTTTGAATTTAGGGAATTTTAGCATTTTTCTTGATATTTTTAGTTCAACAAGAATTACAATTTTCCAATTTTGGCGATTTATTTATTTAAAGAGCTTTGCGATTTTTAAGTTTTCACAGTCTTTACTATTTTGGAAAAATTTAATTTTTTTATCAAATTTCGGAAATTTTCCGAAATTTTAAATTTTGTCGATTGTTGAATTTTAGGAATTTTTGCATTTTTCTCAATTTTTTTATTTTAACAAAATTTACAATATTCAAAATTTGTCCATTTCTTTATTTAGGGAACTTTGCGATTTTACAGTTTTCACAGTTTTTACAATTTTGGAAAAATTTTCTTTTTTATCAAATTTCGGAAAATTTCCAAAATTTTTAATTTTTTTTTATTTGTGAATTTTTAGAATTTTTGCATTTTTCTCGATTTTTTAATTTCAACAAAAATTAAAATTTTCCAATTTTGTAGATTTCTAAATTAAGAGAAGTTTGTGATTTTGTCGATTTAACAGTTTTTACTATTTTGAAAAAATTTTCTTTTTTTTATCAAATTTTCGGATATTTTGCAAAATTTTAATTTTTTTCGATTTTTGAATTTTTGGAATTTTCGCATTTTTCTCGATTTTTTCATTTCAACAAAATTTACAATATTCCAATTTTGTATATTTCTTAATTTAAAGAGCTTTGCAATTTTGAAGATTTCACAGTCTTTACTATTTTGACAAAATTTAATTTTTTTATCAAATTTCGGAAATTTTCCGAAATTTTAAATGTTGTCGATTGTTGAATTTTAGGAATTTTTGCATTTTTCTTGTTTTTTTTATTTTTAACAAAATTTACAATATTCAAAATTTGTCCATTTCTTTATTTAGGGAACTTTGCGATTTTACAGTTTTCACAGTTTTTACAATTTTGGAAAAATTTTCTTTTTTTATCAAATTTCGGAAAATTTCCGAAATTTTCAATTTTTGTGATTTTTTAATTTTTTAGAATTTTTGCTTTTCTCTCGATTTTTTCATTTCAACAAAAATTACAATTTTTCAATTTTGTAGATTTCTAAATTAAGAGAAGTTTGTGATTTTGTCGATTTAACAGTTTTTACTATTTTGAAAAAATTTTCTTTTATTATCAAATTTTCGAAAATTTTGAAAAATTTTATTTTTTTTCGATTTTTGAATTTTTAGAATTTTCGCATTTTTCTCGAATTTTTCATTTCAACAAAAATTACAATTTTTCAATTTTGTAGATTTCTTAATTTAGAGAACTTTGCGATTTTACAGTTTTCACAGTTTTTACTATTTTGAAAAAAATTTCTTTTGTTATCAAATTTCGGACATTTAAAATTTTTTCGATTTTTGAATTAAGGGAATCTTAGCATTTTTCTTGATATTTTGAATTCAACAAAAATTACAATTTTCCAATTTTGGCGATTTCTTTATTTAAAAAGCTTTGCGATTTTTAAGTTTTCACAGTCTTTACTATTTTGAAAAAATTTTCTTTTTTTATCAAATTTTCGGAAATTTTGCAACATTTAAATTTTTTTCGATTTTTGAATTTTTAGAATTTTTGCATTTTTCTCGATTTTTTTTCATATCAACAAAAATTACAATTTTCCAATTTTGTAGATTTCTTAATTTAGAAACCTTTGCGATTTTACAGTTTTCACAGTTGGTACTATTTTGGAAAAAATTTCTTTTTTATCAAATTTTCGGAAATTTTGCAAAATCTTAATTTTTTTAGATTTTGGAATTTTTAGAATTTTTGCATTTTTCTCGATTTTTTCATTTCAACAAAAATTAAAATTTTCAAATTTTGTAGATTTCTAAATTAAGAGAAGTTTGTGATTTTGTCGATTTAACAGTTTTTACTATTTTGAACAAATTTTCTTTTTTTATCAAATTTTCAGATATTTTGCAAAATTTTAATTTTTTTCGAATTTTGAATTTTTAGAATTTTTGCATTTTTCTCAATTTTTTCATTTCAACAAAAATTACAATTTTCCAATTTTGTAGATTTCTTAATTTAGAGAAATTTGTGATTTTGTCAATTTTACAGTCTTTACTATTTTGGAAAAATTTTCTTTTTTATCAAATTTTCGGAAATTTTGCAAAATCTTAATTTTTTTAGATTTTGGAATTTTTAGAATTTTTGCATTTTTCTCGATTTTTTTCATTTCAAACAAAAATTACAATTTTCCAATTTTGTATATTTCTTAATTTAGAGAACTTTGCGATTTTACAGTTTTCACAGTTTTTACTATTTTTAAAAAAATTTCTTTTGTTATCGAATTGCGGAAATTTTAAATTTTTTATATTTTTGAATTTAGGGAATTTTAGCATTTTTCTTGATATTTTTAATTCAACAAAAGTTACAATTTTCCAATTTTGGCGATTTCTTTATTTAAAGAGCTTTGCGATTTTAAAGTTTTCACAGACTTTACTATTTTGAAAAAATTTAATTTTTTTTATCAAACTTCGTACATTTTCAGAAATTTTAAATTTTTTCGATTGTTGAATTTTAGGAATATTTGCATTTTTCTCGATTTTTTTTTTTTTTTAATTAACAATATTCAAATTTTGTCCATTTCTTTATTTAGGGAACTTTTGCGATTTTACAGTTTTTAGAGTTTTTACAATTTTGGAAAAATTTTATTTTTTATCAAATTTCGGAAAATTTCCGAAATTTTCAATTTTTTCGATTTTTGAATT
Organism: Drosophila immigrans; assembly: GCA_963583835.1. Taxonomy (NCBI): domain Eukaryota; kingdom Metazoa; phylum Arthropoda; class Insecta; order Diptera; family Drosophilidae; genus Drosophila; species Drosophila immigrans. The sequence goes on along the minus strand of CAUZWO010000094.1, from coordinate 41,446 downwards.
TAGGGAATTTTAGCATTTTTCTTGATATTTTTAATTCAACAAAAATTACAATTTTCCAATTTTGGCGATTTATTTATTTAAAGAGCTTTGCGATTTTTAAGTTTTCACAGTCTTTACTATTTTGAAAAAATTTAATTTTTTTATCAAATTTCGGAAATTTTCCGAAATTTTAAATTTTGTCGATTGTTGAATTTTAGGAATTTTTGCATTTTTCTCACTTTTTATACCCGCTACCCATAGGGTAGAAGGGTATTATGACTTAGTGCCAACAGAAAATGTATGTAACAGGCAGAAGGAGGCATCTCCGACCCCATAAAGTATATATATTCTTGATCAGCGTCAACAGCCGAGACGATATAGCCATGTCCGTCTGTCCGTCTGTCCGTCTGTCCGTCTGTCCGTCTGTATGAACACCTGGATCTCAGAGACTATAAGACATAGAGACACCAAATTTGGCAAAAAGGTTCCTTCATACCCTACGCAGGTCAAGTTTATTTCAAAAGTTGGATGCCACGCCCCCTTCGCCCACAATAAGCATTAATCTGGAAAAAGTCAAGTTTTTTTTATGTAAATCGCGAATAACTCCAAAAGTTCTTTGTGTAATGATATGTAATTTGGTAACCCATCTGCGCTTGACACTCTTAATATACCCTGTAATTTTGGTACAAATCGGATAAGTAGAACAAAAGTTATTCGTGAAATTATTTATCAAAATTTTTGTGCCCAGTGCATATGGACGTTTTAAGTGTGTGAATGACCTAGAGATATCAAATTTGGTGACAGTATTCATGTAGCTCTTACGCAGATCAAGTTTGTTTTAGATTTTTTCCACGCCCCTTTCCGCCCCCAAAAACTGTAAAAGCCGTAATAATAGACCTAGAGCATTGAATTTTGGTATGCATAATAACAATGATAGTCTGAATGACTCCTGTGAATTTGGTTGAGATCGAATAAAAAACGAGGAAGTTATTAAAGAATCAATTTTATATGCAAAATTCACTTGCAGCTGCTCGCGCTTTGTTTGTTTAGTTGACAGTGTGACCATGTCGGTGTTGTGGATTTTTTCCCGCTATTTTCAAATATATACACACAAAACACAAGTTTCAGTATACTTTTGGTATATTTGTTGTTAAAATATAATTAAAAATTTTTTTTTTCTCTCGAAATGGGTTGCGGGTATCATACGGTCGAGCACTCTCGACTGTAGCTTTCTTACTTGTTTTATTTTAACAAAATTTACAAAATTCAACATTTGTCCATTTCATTATTTGGGGAACTTTGCGATTTTACAGTTTTCACAGTTTTTACAATTTTGGGAAAATTTTCTTTTTTATCAAATTTTGGAAAATTTCCAAAATTTTTTTTTTGATTTGTGAATTTTTTGAATTTTTGCATTTTTCTCGATTTTTTTATTTCAACAAAAATTAAAATTTTCCAATTTTGTAGATTTTTAAATTAAGAGAAGTTTGTGATTTTGTCGATTTAACAGTTTTTACTATTTTGAAAAAATTTTCTTTTTTTATCAAATTTTCGGATATTTTGCAAAATTTTAATTTTTTTTCGATTTTTGAATTTTTGGAATTTTCGCATTTTTCTCGATTTTTTCATTTCAACAAAATTTACAATATTCCAATTTTGTAGATTTCTTTATTTAAAGAGCTTTGCAATTTTGAAGATTTCACAGTCTTTACTATTTTGACAAAATTTAATTTTTTTATCAAATTTCGGAAATTTTCCGAAATTTTAAATGTTGTCGATTGTTGAATTTTAGGAATTTTTGCATTTTTCTTGTTTTTTTATTTTTAACAAAATTTACAATATTCAAATTTTGTCCATTTCTTTATTTAGGGAACTTTGCGATTTTACAGTTTTCACAGTTTTTACAATTTTGTAAAAAATTTTTTTTTTATCGAATTTCGGAAAGTTTCCGAAATGTTTAATTTTCTTCGATTTTTAAATTTTTAGAATTTTTTAATTTTTCTCGATTTTTTCATTTCAACAAAAATTACAATTTTCCAATTTTGTAGATTTCTTAATTTAGAGAACTTTGCGATTTTACAGTTTTCACAGTTTTTACTATTTTGAAAATATTTAATTTTTTTATCTAATTTCGGAAATTTTCCGAAATCTTAATTTTATTCGACTTTTGAATTTTGGGAATTTTTGAATTTTTCTTGATAGTTTTATTCAACAAATTTTACAGTTCTCCATTTTTGTCGATTTCTGTATTTGGAGAACTTCGGGATTTTACAGCTTAAACAGTTTCTACTATTTTGAAAAAATTTCTATTTTTTGTCAAGTTTCGGAAATTTTAAGAAATTTCAAATTTTGTCGATTTTTGAATTTTGAGAATTTTTGCATTTTTCTCGATTTTTTCATTTCAACAAAAATTACAATTTTCCAATTTTGTAGTTTTTTTAATTTAGAGAACTTTGCGATTTTTAAGTTTTCACAGTCTTTACCATTTTGAAAAAATTAATTTTTTTTTATCAAATTTGGGAAATTTTCCGAAATTTTAAATTTTGTCGATCGTTGAATTTTAGGAATTTTTGCATTTTTCTCAATTTTTGTATTTTTAACAAAATTTACAATATTCAAATTTAATCCATTTCTTTATTTAGGGAACTTTGCGATTTTACAGTTTTCACAGTTTTTACTATTTTGAAAAAAAATTCTTTTGTTATCGAATTTCGGAAATTTTAAATTTTTTAGATTTTTGAATTTAGGGAATTTTAGCATTTTTCTTGATATTTTTAATTCAACAAAAGTTACAATTTTCTAATTTTGGCGATTTCTTTATTTAAAGAGCTTTGCGATTTTAAAGTTTTCACAGTCTTTACTATTTTGAAAAAATTTAATTTTTTTTATCAAACTTCGTAAGTTTTCCGAAATTTTAAATTTTTTCGATTGTTGAATTTTAGGAATATTTGCATTTTTCTCGATTTTTTGTTTTTTTTAATTAACAATATTCAAATTTTGTCCATTTCTTTATTTAGGGAACTTTGCGATTTTACAGTTTTTACAGTTTTTACAATTTTGGAAAAATTTTCTTTTTTATCAAATTTCGGAAAATTTCCGAAATTTTAAATTTTTTTTGATTTTTCATTTCAACAAAAATTAAAATTTTCCAATATTGTAGATTTCTAAATTAAGAGAAGTTTGTGATTTTGTCGATTATACAGATTTTATTATTTTGAAGAAAGTGTCTTCTTTATTCAATTTCGCAAATTTTCCGAAATTTTAAATTATTCCGATTTTTGAATTTCTTAAATTTTTGGATTTTTTCTTGATTTTTTCATTTCAACAAATTTTACAATATTCCAATTTTGTATATTTCTTAATTTAAAAAGCTTTGCGATTTTTAAGTTTTCACAGTTTTTACTATTTTGAACAAAATTTCTTTTGTTATCAAATTTCGGAAATTTTCAATTTTTTCGATTTTTGAATTTAGGGAATTTTAGCATTTTTCTTGATATTTTTAATTCAACAAAAATTACAATTTTCCAATTTTGGCGATTTATTTATTTAAAGAGCTTTGCGATTTTTAAGTTTTCACAGTCTTTACTATTTTGGAAAAATTTAATTTTTTTATCAAATTTCGGAAATTTTCCGAAATTTTAAATTTTGTCGATTGTTGAATTTTAGGAATTTTTGCATTTTTCTCAATTTTTTTATTTTAACAAAATTTACAATATTCAAAATTTGTCCATTTCTTTATTTAGGGAACTTTGCGATTTTACAGTTTTCACAGTTTTTACAATTTTGGAAAAATTTTCTTTTTTATCAAATTTCAGAAGATTTCCAAAATTTTTAATTTTTTTTTTTATTTGTGAATTTTTAGAATTTTTGCATTTTTCTCGATTTTTTCATTTCAACAAAAATTAAAATTTTCCAATTTTGTAGATTTCTAAATTAAGAGAAGTTTGTGATTTTGTCGATTTAACAGTTTTTACTATTTTTAAAAAATTTTCTTTTTTTATCAAATTTTCAGATATTTTGCAAAATTTTAATTTTTTTCGAATTTTGAATTTTTAGAATTTTTGCATTTTTCTCGATTTTTTCATTTCAACAAAAATTACAATTTTCCAATTTTGTAGATTTCTTAATTTAGAGAAATTTGTGATTTTGTCAATTTTACAGTCTTTACTATTTTGGAAAAATTTTCTTTTTTATCAAAATTTCGGAAATTTTGCAAAATCTTAATTTTTTTTGATTTTGGAATTTTTAGAATTTTTGCATTTTTATCGATTTTTTTCATTTCAAACAAAAATTACAATTTTCCAATTTTGTATATTTCTTAATTTAGAGAACTTTGCGATTTTACAGTTTTCACAGTTTTTACTATTTTTAAAAAAATTTCTTTTGTTATCGAATTTCGGAAATTTTAAATTTTTTAGATTTTTGAATTTAGGGAATTTTAGCATTTTTCTTGATATTTTTAATTCAACAAAAGTTACAATTTTCCAATTTTGGCGATTTCTTTATTTAAAGAGCTTTGCGATTTTAAAGTTTTCACAGTCTTTACTATTTAGAAAAAATTTAATTTTTTTATTAAACTTCGTACATTTTCAGAAATTTTAAATTTTTTCGATTGTTGAATTTTAGGAATATTTGCATTTTTCTCGATTTTTTTTTTTTTTAATTAACAATATTCAAATTTTGTCCATTTCTTTATTTAGGGAGCTTTGCGATTTTACAGTTTTTAGAGTTTTTAAAAAATTTTCTTTTTTATCAAATTTCGGAAAATTTCCGAAATTTTCAATTTTTTCGATTTTTGAATTTAGGGAATTTTAGCATTTTTCTTGATATTTTTAATTCAACAAAAATTACAATTTTCCAATTTTGGCGATTTATTTATTTAAAGAGCTTTGCGATTTTTAAGTTTTCACAGTCTTTACTATTTTGAAAAAATTTAATTTTTTTATCAAATTTCGGAAATTTTCCGAAATTTTAAATTTTGTCGATTGTTGAATTTTAGGAATTTTTGCATTTTTCTCAATTTTTTTATTTTAACAAAATTTACAAAATTCAAATTTAATCCATTTCTTTATTTAGGGAACTTTGCGATTTTACAGTTTTCACAGTTTTTACAATTTTGGGAAAATTTTCTTTTTTATCAAATTTCGGAAAATTTCCAAAATTTTTTTTTTGATTTGTGAATTTTTAGAATTTTTGCATTTTTCTCGATTTTTTTATTTCAACAAAAATTAAAATTTTCCAATTTTGTAGATTTCTAAATTAAGAGAAGTTTGTGATTTTGTCGATTTAACAGTTTTTACTATTTTGAAAAAATTTTCTTTTTTTATCAAATTTTCGGATATTTTGCAAAATTTTAATTTTTTTTCGATTTTTGAATTTTTGGAATTTTCGCATTTTTCTCGATTTTTTCATTTCAACAAAATTTACAATATTCCAATTTTGTAGATTTCTTTATTTAAAGAGCTTTGCAATTTTGAAGATTTCACAGTCTTTACTATTTTGACAAAATTTAATTTTTTTATCAAATTTCGGAAATTTTCCGAAATTTTAAATGTTGTCGATTGTTGAATTTTAGGAATTTTTGCATTTTTCTTGTTTCTTTTATTTTTAACAAAATTTACAATATTCAAATTTTGTCCATTTCTTTATTTAGGGAACTTTGCGATTTTACAGTTTTCACAGTTTTTACAATTTTGTAAAAATTTTTTTTTTTATCGAATTTCGGAAAGTTTCCGAAATGTTTAATTTTCTTCGATTTTTAAATTTTTAGAATTTTTTAATTTTTCTCGATTTTTTCATTTCAACAAAAATTACAATTTTCCAATTTTGTAGATTTATAAATTAAGAGAAGTTTGTGATTTTGTCGATTTAACAGTTTTTACTATTTTGAAAAAATTTTCTTTTTTTATCAAATTTTCGGAAATTTTGCAAAATTTTAATTTTTTTCGATTTTTGAATTTTTAGAATTTTCGCATTTTTCTCGATTTTTTCATTTCAACAAAAATTACAATTTTCCAATTTTGTAGATTTCTTAATTTAGAGAACTTTGCGATTTTACAGTTTTCACAGTTTTTACTATTTTAAAAAAAATTTGTTTTGTTCGGAAATTTTCCGAAATTTTAAATTTTTTCGATTTTTGAATTAAGGAAATCTTAGCATTTTTCTTGATATTTTTAATTCAACAAAAATAACAATTTTCCAATTTTTTCGATTTCTTTATTTAAAGAGCTTTGCGATTTTTAAGTTTTCACAGTCTTTGCTATTTTTAAAATAATTAATTTTCTTATCAAATTTCGGAAATTTTCCGAAATTTTAAATTTTGTCGATTGTTGAATTTTAGCATTTTTCTCGAGTTTTTTTTTTTTTTTTTTTAAATTAACAATATTCAAATTTTGTCCATTTCTTTATTTAGGGAACTTTGCGATTTTACAGTTTTTACAGTTTTTACAATTTTGGAAAAATGTTCTTTTTTATCGAATTTCGGAAAGTTTCCGAAATTTTTAAATTTTTTCGATTTTGAATTTTTAGAATTTTCGCATTTTTCTCGATTTTTTCATTTCAACAAAAATTACAATTTTCCAATTTTGTAGATTTCTAAATTAAGAGAAGTTTCTGATTTTGTCGATTTAACAGTTTTTACTATTTTGAAAAAATTTTCTTTTTTATCAAATTTTCGGAAATTTTGCAAAATTTTAATTTTTTTCGATTTTTGAATTTTTAGAATTTTCGCATTTTTCTTGATTTTTTCATTTCAACAAAAATTACAATTTTCCAATTTTGTAGATTTCTTAATTTAGAGAACTTTGTGATTTTGTCAATTTTACAGTCTTTACTATTTTGGAAAAATTTTCTTTTATATAAAATTTTCGGAAATTTTGCAAAATCTTTATTTGTTTGGATTTTGGAATTTTTAGAATTTTTGCATTTTTCTCGATTTTTTTCATTTCAACAAAAATTACAATTTTTCAATTTTGTAGATTTCTTAATTTAGAGAACTTTGCGATTTAAAAAGTTTTCACAGTCTTTACCATTTTGAAAAAATTTAATTTTTTTATCAAACTTCGTAAGTTTTCCGAAATTTTAAATTTTTTCGATTGTTGAATTTTAGGAATATTTGCATTTTTCTTGATTTTTTTTTTTTTTTAATTAACAATATTCAAATTTTGTCCATTCCTTTATTTGGGGAACTTTGGCGATTTTACAGTTTTTACAGTTTTTACAATTTTGGAAAAATTTTCTTTTTTATCAAATTTCGGAAAATTTCCGAAATTTTTAATTTTTTTTGATTTTTTATTTATTTTTCTCGATTTTTTCTTTTCAACAAAAATTACAATTTTCCAATTTTGTAGATTTCTTAATTTAGAGAAATTTGTGATTTTGTCGATTTAACAGTTTTTACTATTTTGAAAAAATTTTCTTTTTTTATCAAATTTTCGGAAATTTTGCAAAATTTTAATTTTTTTCGATTTTTGAATTTTTAGAATTTTCGCATTTTTCTCGATTTTTTCATTTCAACAAAAATTACAATTTTCCAATTTTGTAGATTTCTAAATTAAGAGAAGTTTCTGATTTTGTCGATTTAACAGTTTTTACTATTTTGAAAAAATTTTCTTTTTTTATCAAATTTTCGGATATTTTGCAAAATTTTAATTTTTTTTCGATTTTTGAATTTTTGGAATTTTCGCATTTTTCTCGATTTTTTCATTTCAACAAAATTTACAATATTCCAATTTTGTAGATTTCTTTATTTAAAGAGCTTTGCAATTTTGAAGATTTCACAGTCTTTACTATTTTGACAAAATTTAATTTTTTTATCAAATTTCGGAAATTTTCCGAAATTTTAAATGTTGTCGATTGTTGAATTTTAGGAATTTTTGCATTTTTCTTGTTTTTTTATTTTTAACAAAATTTACAATATTCAAATTTTGTCCATTTCTTTATTTAGGGAACTTTGCGATTTTACAGTTTTCACAGTTTTTACAATTTTGTAAAAAAAATTTTTTTTATCGAATTTCGGAAAGTTTCCGAAATGTTTAATTTTCTTCGATTTTTAAATTTTTAGAATTTTTTAATTTTTCTCGATTTTTTCATTTCAACAAAAATTACAATTTTCCAATTTTGTAGATTTCTTAATTTAGAGAACTTTGCGATTTTACAGTTTTCACAGTTTTTACTATTTTGAAAATATTTAATTTTTTTATCTAATTTCGGAAATTTTCCGAAATCTTAATTTTATTCGACTTTTCAATTTTGGGAATTTTTGAATTTTTCTTGATAGTTTTATTCAACAAATTTAACAGTTCTCCATTTTTGTCGATTTCTGTATTTGGAGAACTTCGGGATTTTACAGCTTAAACAGTTTCTACTATTTTGAAAAAATTTCTATTTTTTGTCAAGTTTCGGAAATTTTAAGAAATTTCAAATTTTGTCGATTTTTGAATTTTGAGAATTTTTGCATTTTTCTCGATTTTTTCATTTCAACAAAAATTACAATTTTCCAATTTTGTAGATTTTTTAATTTAGAGATCTTTGCGATTTTTAAGTTTTCACAGTCTTTACCATTTTGAAAAAATTAATTTTTTTTTATCAAATTTGGGAAATTTTCCGAAATTTTAAATTTTGTCGATCGTTGAATTTTAGGAATTTTTGCATTTTTCTCAATTTTTGTATTTTTAACAAAATTTACAATATTCAAATTTAATCCATTTCTTTATTTAGGGAACTTTGCGATTTTACAGTTTTCACAGTTTTTACTATTTTGAAAAAAATTTATTTTGTTATCGAATTTCCAAAATTTTAAATTTTTTAGATTTTTGAATTTAGGGAATTTTAGCATTTTTCTTGATATTTTTAATTCAACAAAAGTTACAATTTTCTAATTTGGGCGATTTCTTTATTTAAAGAGCTTTGCGATTTTAAAGTTTTCACAGTCTTTACTATTTTGAAAAAATTTAATTTTTTTTATCAAACTTCGTAAGTTTTCCGAAATTTTAAATTTTTTCGATTGTTGAATTTTAGGAATATTTGCATTTTTCTCGATTTTTTGTTTTTTTTAATTAACAATATTCAAATTTTGTCCATTTTTTTATTTAGGGAACTTTGCGATTTTACAGTTTTTACAGTTTTTACAATTTTGGAAAAATTTTCTTTTTTATCAAATTTCGGAAAATTTCCGAAATTTTAAATTTTTTTTGATTTTTTAATTTTTAGAATTTTTGCATTTTTCTCGATTTTTTCATTTCAACAAAAATTACAATTTTCCAATATTGTAGATTTCTAAATTAAGAGAAGTTTGTGATTTTGTCGATTATACAGATTTTATTATTTTGAAGAAAGTGTCTTCTTTATTCAATTTCGCAAATTTTCCGAAATTTTAAATTATTCCGATTTTTGAATTTCTTAAATTTTTGGATTTTTTCTTGATTTTTTCATTTCAACAAATTTTACAATATTCCAATTTTGTATATTTCTTAATTTAAAAAGCTTTGCGATTTTTAAGTTTTCACAGTTTTTACTATTTGAACAAAATTTCTTTTGTTATCAAATTTCGGAAATTTTAAATTTTTTCGATTTTTGAATTTAGGGAATTTTAGCATTTTTCTTGATATTTTTAATTCAACAAAAATTACAATTTTCCAATTTTGGCGATTTATTTATTTAAAGAGCTTTGCGATTTTTAAGTTTTCACAGTCTTTACTATTTTGGAAAAATTTAATTTTTTTTATCAAATTTCGGAAATTTTCCGAAATTTTAAATTTTGTCGATTGTTGAATTTTAGGAATTTTTGCATTTTTCTCAATTTTTTTATTTTAACAAAATTTACAATATTCAAAATTTGTCCATTTCTTTATTTAGGGAACTTTGCGATTTTACAGTTTTCACAGTTTTTACAATTTTGGAAAAATTTTCTTTTTTATCAAATTTCAGAAGATTTCCAAAATTTTTAATTTTTTTTTTTATTTGTGAATTTTTAGAATTTTTGCATTTTTCTCGATTTTTTCATTTCAACAAAAATTAAAATTTTCCAATTTTGTAGATTTCTAAATTAAGAGAAGTTTGTGATTTTGTCGATTTAACAGTTTTTACTATTTTTAAAAAATTTTCTTTTTTTATCAAATTTTCAGATATTTTGCAAAATTTTAATTTTTTTCGAATTTTGAATTTTTAGAATTTTTGCATTTTTCTCGATTTTTTCATTTCAACAAAAATTACAATTTTCCAATTTTGTAGATTTTTTAATTTAGAGATCTTTGCGATTTTTAAGTTTTCACAGTCTTTACCATTTTGAAAAAATTAATTTTTTTCTATCAAATTTGGGAAATTTTCCGAAATTTTAAATTTTGTCGATCGTTGAATTTTAGGAATATTTGCATTTTTCTCGATTTTTTTTTTTTTTTAATTAACAATATTCAAATTTTGTCCATTTCTTTATTTAGGGAGCTTTGCGATTTTACAGTTTTTAGAGTTTTTAAAAAATTTTCTTTTTTATCAAATTTCGGAAAATTTCCGAAATTCTCAATTTTTTCGATTTTTGAATTTAGGGAATTTTAGCATTTTTCTTGATATTTTTAATTCAACAAAAATTACAATTTTCCAATTTTGGCGATTTATTTATTTAAAGAGCTTTGCGATTTTTAAGTTTTCACAGTCTTTACTATTTTGAAAAAATTTAATTTTTTTATCAAATTTCGGAAATTTTCCGAAATTATAAATTTTGTCGATTGTTGAATTTTAGGAATTTTTGCATTTTTCTCAATTTTTTTATTTTAACAAAATTTACAAAATTCAAATTTAATCCATTTCTTTATTTAGGGAACTTTGCGATTTTACAGTTTTCACAGTTTTTACAATTTTGGGAAAATTTTCTTTTTTATCAAATTTCGGAAAATTTCCAAAATTTTTTTTTTGATTTGTGAATTTTTAGAATTTTTGCTTTTTTCTCGATTTTTTTATTTCAACAAAAATTAAAATTTTCCAATTTTGTAGATTTTTAAATTAAGAGAAGTTTGTGATTTTGTCGATTTAACAGTTTTTACTATTTTGAAAAAATTTTCTTTTTTTATCAAATTTCGGAAATTTTCGGAAATTTTAAATGTTGTCGATTGTTGAATTTTGAGAATTTTTGCATTTTTCTCGATTTTTTCATTTCAACAAAAATTACAATTTTCCAATTTTGGCGATTTATTTATTTAAAGAGCTTTGCGATTTTTAAGTTTTCACAGTCTTTACTATTTTGCAAAATTTTAATTTTTTTTCGATTTTTGAATTTTTTGAATTTTTGCATTTTTCTCGATTTTTTCATTTCAACAAAATTTACAATATTCCAATTTTGTAGATTTCTTTATTTAAAGAGCTTTGCAATTTTGAAGATTTCACAGTCTTTACTATTTTGACAAAATTTAATTTTTTTATCAAATTTCGGAAATTTTCCGAAATTTTAAATGTTGTCGATTGTTGAATTTTAGGAATTTTTGCATTTTTCTTGTTTCTTTTATTTTTAACAAAATTTACAATATTCAAATTTTGTCCATTTCTTTATTCAGGGAACTTTGCGATTTTACAGTTTTCACAGTTTTTACAATTTTGTAAACATTTTTTTTTTTATCGAATTTCGGAAAGTTTCCGAAATGTTTAATTTTCTTCTATTTTTAAATTTTTAGAATTTTTTAATTTTTTCTGGATTTTTTCATTTCAACAAAAATTACAATTTTCCAATTTTGTAGATTTCTTAATTTGGAGAACTTTGCGATTTTACAGTTTTCACAGTTTTTACTATTTTGAAAATATTTAATTTTTTTATCTAATTTCGGAAATTTTCCGAAATCTTAATTTTATTCGACTTTTGAATTTTGGGAATTTTTGAATTTTTCTTGATAGTTTTATTCAACAAATTTTACAGTTCTCCATTTTTGTCGATTTCTTAATTTGGAGAACTTCGGGATTTTACAGTTTAAACAGTTTCTACTATTTTGAAAAAATTTCTATTTTTTGTCAAGTTTCGGAAATTTTAAGAAATTTCAAATTTTGTCGATTTTTGAATTTTGAGAATTTTTGCATTTTTCTCGATTTTTTCATTTCAACAAAAATTACAATTTTCCAATTTTGTAGATTTCTTAATTTAGAGAACTTTGCGATTTTTAAGTTTTCACAGTCTTTACCATTTTGAAAAAATTAATTTTTTTTTATCAAATTTGGGAAATTTTCCGAAATTTTAAATTTTGTCGATCGTTGAATTTTAGGAATTTTTGCATTTTTCTCAATTTTTGTATTTTTAACAAAATTTACAATATTCAAATTTAATCCATTTCTTTATTTAGGGAACTTTGCGATTTTACAGTTTTCACAGTTTGTACTATTTTGAAAAAAATTTCTTTTGTTATCAAATTTCGGAAATTTTAAATTTTATCGATTTTTGAATTAAGGGAGTTTTAGCATTTTTCTTGATATTTTTAATTCAACAAAAATTACAATTTTCCAATTTTGGCGATTTCTTTATTTAATGAGCTTTGCGATTTTTAAGTTTTTACAGTCTTTACTATTTTGAAAAAATTTAATTTTTTTATCAAATTTCGGAAATTTTCCAAAATTTTAAATTTTGTCGATTGTTGAATTTTAGGAATTTTTGCATTTTTCTCAATTTTTTTTTTTTAACAATGTTACAATATTCAAAATTTGTCCATTTTTTTATTTAGGGAACTTTGCGATTTTACAGTTTTCACAGTTTTTACAACTTTGGAAAAATTTTCTTTTTTTATCAAATTTCGGAAAATTTCCGAAATTTTCAATTTTTATGATTTTTTAATTTTTAGAATTTTTGCATTTTTCTCGATTTTTTCATTTCAACAAAAATTACAATTTTCCAATTTTGTAGATTTCTAAATTAAGAGAAGTTTGTGATTTTGTCGATTTAACAGTTTTTACTATTTTGAAAAAATTTTCTTTTTTTATCAAATTTTCGGAAATTTTGCAAAATTTTAATTTTTTTCGATTTTTGAATTTTTAGAATTTTCCCATTTTTCTCGATTTTTTCATTTCAACAAAAATTACAATTTTCCAATTTTGTAGATTTCTTAATTAAGAGAACTTTGCGATTTTACAGTTTTCACAGTTTTTACTATTTTGAAAAAAATTTCTTTTGTTATCAAATTTCGGAAATTTAAAATTTTTTCGATTTTTGAATTAAGGAATTTTTAGCATTTTTCTTGATATTTTTAATTCAACAAAAATTACAATTTTCCAATTTTGGCGATTTCTTTATTTAAAAAGCTTTGCGATTTTTAAGTTTTCACAGTCTTTACTATTTTGAAAAAATTTTCTTTTTTTATCAAATTTTCGGAAATTTTGCAACATCTAAATTTTTTTCGATTTTTGAATTTTTAGAATTTTTGCATTTTTCTCGATTTTTTTTCGTTTCAACAAAAATTACAATTTTCCAATTTTGTAGATTTCTTAATTTAGAGAATTTTGTGATTTTACAGTTTTCACAGTTGGTACTATTTTGGAAAAAATTTCTTTTGTTATCAAATTTCGGAAATTTTCAATTGTTTCGATTTTTGAATTTAAGGAATTTTAGCATTTTTCTTGATATTTTTAATTCAACAAAAATTACAATTTTCCAATTTTGGCGATTTATTTATTTAAAGAGCTTTGCGATTTTTAAGTTTTCACAGTCCTTACTATTTTGACAAAATTTAATTTTTTTATCAAATTTCGGAAATTTTTCGAAATTTTAAATTTTGTCGATTGTTGAATTTTAGCATTTTTCTCGAGTTTTTTTTTTTTTTTTTTTTAAATTAACAATATTCAAATTTTGTCCTTTTCTTTATTTAGGGAACTTTGCGATTTTACAGTTTTTACAGTTTTTACAATTTTGGAAAAATGTTCTTTTTTATCAAATTTCGGAAAATTTCCAAAATTTTTTTTTTGATTTGTGAATTTTTAGAATTTTTGCATTTTTCTCGATTTTTTTATTTCAACAAAAATTAAAATTTTCCAATTTTGTAGATTTCTAAATTAAGAGAAGTTTGTGATTTTGTCGATTTAACAGTTTTTACTATTTTGAAAAAATTTTCTTTTTTTATCAAATTTTCGGATATTTTGCAAAATTTTAATTTTTTTCGATTTTTGAATTTTTGGAATTTTCGCATTTTTCTCGATTTTTTCATTTCAACAAAATTTACAATATTCCTATTTTGTAGATTTCTTTATTTAAAGAGCTTTGCAATTTTGAAGATTTCACAGTCTTTACTATTTTGACAAAATTTAATTTTTTTATCAAATTTCGGAAATTTTCCGAAATTTTAAATGTTGTCGATTGTTGAATTTTAGGAATTTTTGCATTTTTCTTGTTTCTTTTATTTTGAACAAAATTTACAATATTCAAATTTTGTCCATTTCTTTATTTAGGGAACTTTGCGATTTTACAGTTTTCACAGTTTTTACAATTTTGTAAAAATTTTTTTTTTTATCGAATTTCGGAAAGTTTCCGAAATGTTTAATTTTCTTCGATTTTTAAATTTTTAGAATTTTTTAATTTTTCTCGATTTTTTCATTTCAACAAAAATTACAATTTTCCAATTTTGTAGATTTCTTAATTTGGAGAACTTTGCGATTTTACAGTTTTCACAGTTTTTACTATTTTGAAAATATTTAATTTTTTTATCTAATTTCGGAAATTTTCCGAAATCTTAATTTTATTCGACTTTTGAATTTTGGGAATTTTTGAATTTTTCTTGATAGTTTTATTCAACAAATTTTACAGTTCTCCATTTTTGTCGATTTCTGTATTTGGAGAACTTCGGGATTTTACAGTTTAAACAGTTTCTACTATTTTGAAAAAATTTCTATTTTTTGTCAAGTTTCGGAAATTTTAAGAAATTTCAAATTTTGTCGATTTTTGAATTTTGAGAATTTTTGCATTTTTCTCGATTTTTTCATTTCAACAAAAATTACAATTTTCCAATTTTGTAGATTTCTTAATTTAGAGAACTTTGCGATTTTTAAGTTTTCACAGTCTTTACCATTTTGAAAAAATTAATTTTTTTTTATCAAATTTGGGAAATTTTCCGAAATTTTAAATTTTGTCGATCGTTGAATTTTAGGAATTTTTGCATTTTTCTCAATTTTTGTATTTTTAACAAAATTTACAATATTCAAATTTAATCCATTTCTTTATTTAGGGAACTTTGCGATTTTACAGTTTTCACAGTTTGTACTATTTTGAAAAAAATTTCTTTTGTTATCAAATTTCGGAAATTTTAAATTTTATCGATTTTTGAATTAAGGGAGTTTTAGCATTTTTCTTGATATTTTTAATTCAACAAAAATTACAATTTTCCAATTTTGGCGATTTCTTTATTTAATGAGCTTTGCGATTTTTAAGTTTTTACAGTCTTTACTATTTTGAAAAAATTTAATTTTTTTTATCAAATTTCGGAAATTTTCCAAAATTTTAAATTTGGTCGATTGTTGAATTTTAGGAATTTTTGCATTTTTCTCAATTTTTTTTTTTTAACAATGTTACAATATTCAAAATTTGTCCATTTTTTTATTTAGGGAACTTTGCGATTTTACAGTTTTCACAGTTTTTACAACTTTGGAAAAATTTTCTTTTTTTATCAAATTTCGGAAAATTTCCGAAATTTTCAATTTTTATGATTTTTTGATTTTTAGAATTTTTGCATTTTTCTCGATTTTTTCATTTCAACAAAAATTACAATTTTCCAATTTTGTAGATTTCTAAATTAAGAGAAGTTTGTGATTTTGTCGATTTAACAGTTTTTACTATTTTGAAAAAATTTTCTTTTTTTATCAAATTTTCGGAAATTTTGCAAAATTTTAATTTTTTTCGATTTTTGAATTTTTAGAATTTTCGCATTTTTCTCGATTTTTTCATTTCAACAAAAATTACAATTTTCCAATTTTGTAGATTTCTTAATTAAGAGAACTTTGCGATTTTACAGTTTTCACAGTTTTTACTATTTTGAAAAAAATTTCTTTTGTTATCAAATTTCGGAAATTTAAAATTTTTTCGATTTTTGAATTAAGGAATTTTTAGCATTTTTCTTGATATTTTTAATTCAACAAAAATTACAATTTTCCAATTTTGGCGATTTCTTTATTTAAAAAGCTTTGCGATTTTTAAGTTTTCACAGTCTTTACTATTTTGAAAAAATTTTCTTTTTTTATCAAATTTTCGGAAATTTTGCAACATCTAAATTTTTTTCGATTTTTGAATTTTTAGAATTTTTGCATTTTTCTCGATTTTTTTTCGTTTCAACAAAAATTACAATTTTCCAATTTTGTAGATTTCTTAATTTAGAGAATTTTGTGATTTTACAGTTTTCACAGTTGGTACTATTTTGGAAAAAATTTCTTTTGTTATCAAATTTCGGAAATTTTCAATTGTTTCGATTTTTGAATTTAAGGAATTTTAGCATTTTTCTTGATATTTTTAATTCAACAAAAATTACAATTTTCCAATTTTGGCGATTTATTTATTTAAAGAGCTTTGCGATTTTTAAGTTTTCACAGTCCTTACTATTTTGACAAAATTTAATTTTTTTATCAAATTTCGGAAATTTTTCGAAATCTTAAATTTTGTCGATTGTTGAATTTTAGCATTTTTCTCGAGTTTTTTTTTTTTTTTTTTTTAAATTAACAATATTCAAATTTTGTCCTTTTCTTTATTTAGGGAACTTTGCGATTTTACAGTTTTTACAGTTTTTACAATTTTGGAAAAATGTTCTTTTTTATCAAATTTCGGAAAATTTCCAAAATTTTTTTTTTGATTTGTGAATTTTTAGAATTTTTGCATTTTTCTCGATTTTTTTATTTCAACAAAAATTAAAATTTTCCAATTTTGTAGATTTCTAAATTAAGAGAAGTTTGTGATTTTGTCGATTTAACAGTTTTTACTATTTTGAAAAAATTTTCTTTTTTTATCAAATTTTCGGATATTTTGCAAAATTTTAATTTTTTTCGATTTTTGAATTTTTGGAATTTTCGCATTTTTCTCGATTTTTTCATTTCAACAAAATTTACAATATTCCTATTTTGTAGATTTCTTTATTTAAAGAGCTTTGCAATTTTGAAGATTTCACAGTCTTTACTATTTTGACAAAATTTAATTTTTTTATCAAATTTCGGAAATTTTCCGAAATTTTAAATGTTGTCGATTGTTGAATTTTAGGAATTTTTGCATTTTTCTTGTTTCTTTTATTTTTAACAAAATTTACAATATTCAAATTTTGTCCATTTCTTTATTTAGGGAACTTTGCGATTTTACAGTTTTTACAGTTTTTACAATTTTGGAAAAATGTTCTTTTTTATCAAATTTCGGAAAATTTCCAAAATTTTTAATTTTTTTTTTTTTTTAATTTTTAGAATTTTTGCATTTTTCTCGATTTTTTCATTTCAACAAAAATTACAATTTTCCAATTTTGTAGATTTCTAAAATAAGAGAAGTTTGTGATTTTGTCGATTTAACAGTTTTTACAATTTTGAAAAATTTTCTTTTTTATCAAATTTTCGGAAATTTTGCAAAATTTTAATTTTTTTCGATTTTTGAATTTTTAGAATTTTCGCATTTTTCTCGATTTTTTCATTTCAACAAAAATTACAATTTTCCAATTTTGTAGATTTCTTAATTTAGAGAACTTTGCGATTTTACAGTTTTCACAGTTTTTACTATTTTAAAAAAAATTAGTTTTGTTCGGAAATTTTCCGAAATTTTAAATTTTTTCGATTTTTGAATTAAGGAAATCTTAGCATTTTTCTTGATATTTTTAATTCAACAAAAAAAAAAACAATTTTCCAATTTTGGCGATTTCTTTATTTAAAGAGCTTTGCGATTTTTAAGTTTTCACAGTCTTTGCTATTTTTAAAATAATTAGATTTCTTATCAAATTTCGGAAATTTTCCGAAATTTTAAATTTTGTCGATTGTTGAATTTTAGCATTTTTCTCTAGTTTTTTTTTTTTTTTTTTAAATTAACAATATTCAAATTTTGTCCATTTCTTTATTTAGGGAACTTTGCGATTTTACAGTTTTTACAGTTTTTACAATTTTGGAAAAATGTTCTTTTTTATCGAATTTCGGAAAGTTTCCGAAATTTTTAAATTTTTTCGATTTTGAATTTTTAGAATTTTCGCATTTTTCTCGATTTTTTCATTTCAACAAAAATTACAATTTTCCAATTTTGTAGATTTCTAAATTAAGAGAAGTTTCTGATTTTGTCGATTTAACAGTTTTTACTATTTTTAAAAAATTTTCTTTTTTATCAAATTTTCGGAAATTTTGCAAAATTTTAATTTTTTTCGATTTTTGAATTTTTAGAATTTTCGCATTTTTCTTGATTTTTTCATTTCAACAAAAATTACAATTTTCCAATTTTGTAGATTTCTTAATTTAGAGATCTTTGTGATTTTGTCAATTTTACAGTCTTTACTATTTTGGAAAAATTTTCTTTTATATAAAATTTTCGGAAATTTTGCAAAATCTTTATTTGTTTGGATTTTGGAATTTTTAGAATTTTTGCATTTTTCTCGATTTTTTTCATTTCAACAAAAATTACAATTTTTCAATTTTGTAGATTTCTTAATTTAGAGAACTTTGCGATTTAAAAAGTTTTCACAGTCTTTACCATTTTGAAAAAATTTAATTTTTTTATCAAACTTCGTAAGTTTTCCGAAATTTTAAATTTTTTCGATTGTTGAATTTTAGGAATATTTGCATTTTTCTTGATTTTTTTTTTTTTTTTAATTAACAATATTCAAATTTTGTCCATTCCTTTATTTGGGGAACTTTGGCGATTTTACAGTTTTTACAGTTTTTACAATTTTGGAAAAATTTTCTTTTTTATCAAATTTCGGAAAATTTCCGAACTTTTTAATTTTTTTTGATTTTTTATTTATTTTTCTCGATTTTTTCATTTCAACAAAAATTACAATTTTCCAATTTTGTAGATTTCTAAATTAAGAGAAGTTTGTGATTTTGTCGATTATACAGATTTTATTATTTTGAAGAAAGTGTCTTCTTTATACAATTTCGCAAATTTTCCGAAATTTTAAATTATTCAGATTTTTGAATTTCTTAAATTTTTGAATTTTTCTCGATTTTTTCATTTCAACAAATTTTACAATATTCCAATTTTGTATATTTCTTAATTTAAAAAGCTTTGCCATTTTTAAGTTTTCACAGTTTTTACTATGTTGAACAAAATTTCTTTTGTTATCAAATTTCGGAAATTTTCAATTTTTTCGATTTTTGAATTTAGGGAATTTTAGCATTTTTCTTGATATTTTTAATTCAACAAAAATTACAATTTTCCAATTTTGGCGATTTCTTTATTTAAAGAGCTTTGCGATTTTTAAGTTTTCACAGTTTTTGCTATTTTGAAAAAACTTAATTTTTTTGTATCAAATTTCGGAAATTTTTCGAAATTTTAAATTTTGTCGATTGTTGAATTTTAGGAATTTTTGCATTTTTCTCAATTTTTTTATTTAAACAAAATTTACAAAATTCAAAATTTGTCCATTTCTTTATTTAGGGAACTTTGCGATTTTACAGTTTTCACAGTTTTTACAATTTTGGAAAAATTTTCTTTTTTTGTCAAATTTCGGAAAATTTCCAAAATTTTTAATTTTTTTTGATTTTTGAATTTTTAGAATTTTTGCATTTTTCTCGATTTTTTCATTTCAACAAAAATTAAAATTTTCCAATTTTGTAGATTTCTAAATTAAGAGAAGTTTGTGATTTTATCGATTTAACAGTTTTTACTATTTTGAAAAAATTTTCTTTTTTATCAAATTTTCGGAAATTTTGCAAAATTTTAATTTTTTTCGATTTTTGAATTTTTAGAATTTTCGCATTTTTCTCGATTTTTTCATTTCAACAAAATTTACAATATTCCAATTTTGTAGATTTCTTTATTTAAAGAGCTTTGCAATTTTGAAGATTTCACAGTCTTTACTATTTTGACAAAATTTAATTTTTTTATCAAATTTCGGAAATTTTCCGAAATTTTAAATGTTGTCGATTGTTGAATTTTAGGAATTTTTGCATTTTTCTTGTTTTTTTTATTTTTAGCAAAATTTACAATATTCAATTTTTGTCCATTTCTTTATTTAGGGAACTTTGCGATTTTACAGTTTTCACAGTTTTTACAATTTTGTAAAAATTTTCTTTTTTTATCGAATTTCGGAAAGTTTCCGAAATGTATAATTTTTTTCGATTTTTAAATTTTTAGAATTTTTTAATTTTTCTCGATTTTTTCATTTCAACAAAAATTACAATTTTCCAATTTTGTAGATTTCTTAATTTAGAGAACTTTGCGATTTTACAGTTTTCACAGTTTTTACTATTTTGAAAATATTTAATTTTTTTATCTAATTTCGGAAATTTTCCGAAATTTGAATTTTTTTCGATTGTTGAATTTTAGGAATATTTGCATTTTTCTCGATTTTTTTATTTTAACAAAATTTACAATATTCAAAATTTGTAGATTTCTTAATTTAGAGAACTTTGCGATTTTACAGTTTTCACAGTTTTTACTATTTTGAAAACATTTTATTTTGTTATCGAATTTCCAAAATTTTAAATTTTTTAGATTTTTGAATTTAGGGAATTTTAGCATTTTTCTTGATATTTTTAATTCAACAAAAGTTACAATTTTCCAATTTTGGCGATTTCTTTATTTAGAGAGCTTTGCGATTTTAAAGTTTTCACAGTCTTTACTATTTTGAAAAAATTTAATTTTTTTTTATCAAACTTCGTAAGTTTTCCGAAATTTGAATTTTTTTCGATTGTTGAATTTTAGGAATATTTGCATTTTTCTCGATTTTTTTTTTTATACCCGCTACCCATAGGGTAGAAGGGTATTATGACTTAGTGCCAACAGAAAATGTATGTAACAGGCAGAAGGAGGCATCTCCGACCCCATAAAGTATATATATTCTTGATCAGCGTCAACAGCCGAGACGATATAGCCATGTCCGTCTGTCCGTCTGTCCGTCTGTATGAACACCTGGATCTCAGAGACTATAAGACATAGAGACACCAAATTTGGCAAAAAGGTTCCTTCATACCCTACGCAGGTCAAGTTTATTTCAAAAGTTGGATGCCACGCCCCCTTCGCCCACAATAAGCATTTATCTAGAGAAAGTCAAGTTTTTTTTTATGTAAATCGCGAATAACTCCAAAAGTTCTTTGTGTAATGATGTGTAATTTGGTAACCCATCTGCGCTTGACACTCTTAATATACCCTGTAATTTTGGTACAAATCGGATAAGTAGAACAAAAGTTATTCGTGAAATTATTTATCAAAATTTTTGTGCCCAGTGCATATGGACGTTTTAAGTGTGTGAATGACCTAGACATATCAAATTTGGTGACAGTATACATGTAACTCTTACGCAGATCAAGTTTGTTTTAGATTTTTGCCACGCCCCTTTCCGCCCCCAAAAACTGTAAAAGCCGTAATAATAGACCTAGAGCATTGAATTTTGGTATGCATAGTAACAATGATAGTCTGAATGACTCCTGTGAATTTGGTTGAGATCGAATAAAAAACGAGGAAGTTATTAAAGAATCAATTTTACATGCAAAATTCACATGCAGCTGCTCACGCTTTGTTTGTTTAGTTGACAATGTGACCATGTCGGTGTTATGGATTTTTACCCGCTATTTTCAAATATATACAAACAAAATACAAGTTTCAGTATATTTTTGGTATATTTGTTGTCAAAATATCATTCAAATTTTTTTTTTCTCGAAATGGGTTGCGGGTATCATACGGTCGAGCACTCTCGACTGTAGCTTTCTTACTTGTTTTTAATTAACAATATTCAAATTTTGTCCATTTCTTTATTTGGGGAACTTTTCGATTTTACAGTTTTTACAGTTTTTACAATTTTGGAAAAATTTTCTTTTTTATCAAATTTCGGAAAATTTCCGAAATTTTCAATTTTTATAATTTTTTAATTTTAAGAATTTTTGCATTTTTCTCGATTTTTTCATTTCAACAAAAATTAAAATTTTCCAATTTTGTAGATTTCTAAATTAAGAGAAGTTTATGATTTTGTCGATTTAACAGTTTTTCCTATTGTGAAAAAATTTTCTTTTTTTATCAAATTTTCGGAAATTTTGCAAAATTTTAATTTTTTTCGATTTTTGAATTTTTAGAATTTTCGCATTTTCCTCGATTTTTTCATTTCAACAAATATTGCAATTTTCCAATTTTGTAGATTTCTTAATTTAGAGGACTTTGCGATTTTACAGTTTTCACAGTTTTTACTATTTTGAAAAAAATTTGTTTTGTTATCAAATTTCGGAAATTTAAAATTTTTTCGATTTTTGAATTAAGGGAATTTTAGCATTTTTTTTGATATTTTTAATTCAACAAAAATTACAATTTTCCAATTTTGGCGATTTCTTTATTTAAAAAGGTTTGCGATTTTTAAGTTTTCATAGTCTTTACTATTTTGAAAAAATGTTCTTTTTTTATCAAATTTTCGGAAATTTTGCAAAATTTTAATTTTTTTCGATTTTTGAATTTTTAGAATTTTTGCATTTTTCTCGATTTTTTTCATTTCAACAAAAATTGCAATTTTCCAATTTTGTAGATTTCTTAATTTAGATTTAGATTTTTCGAAATTTTAAATTTTGTCGATTGTTGAATTTTAGGAATTTTTGCATTTTTCTCAATTTTTTTCATTTTTAACAAAATTTACAATATTCAAAATTTGTCCATTTCTTTATTTAGGGAACTTTGCGATTTTACAGTTTTCACAGTTTTTACAATTTTGGAAAAATTTTCTTTTTTATCAAATTTCGGAAAATTTCCAAAATTTTTAATTTTTTTCGATTTTTGAATTTTTTAGAATTTTTGCATTTTTCTCGATTTTTTCATTTCAAAAAAATTACAATTTTCCAATTTTGTAGATTTCTTAATTTAGAAACCTTTGCGATTTTTAAGTTTTTACAGTTTTTACTATTTTGAAAAAATTTAATTTTTTTTACCAAATTTCGGAAATTTTCCGAAATTTTAAATGTTGTCGATTGTTGAATTTTAGGAATTTTTGCATTTTTCTCAATTTTTTTATTTTAACAAAATTTACAATATTCAAAATTTGTCCATTTCTTTATTTAGGGAACTTTGCGATTTAACAGTTTTCACAGTTTTTACTATTTTGAAAAATTTTTCTTTTTTTATCAAATTTTCGGAAATTTTGCAAAATTTTAATTCTTTCGATTTTTGAATTTTTAGAATTTTCGCATTTTTCTCGATTTTTTCATTTCAACAAAAATTACAATTTTCCAATTTTGTAGATTTCTTAATTTAGAGAACTTTGTAATTTTGTCAATTTTACAGTCTTTACTATTTTGGAAAAAATTTTCTTTTTTATCAAATTTTCGGAAATTTTGCAAAATGTTAATTTTTTTTCGATTTTGGAATTTTTAGAATTTTTGAATTTTTCTCAATTTTTTTCATTTCATATTTTGAAAAATTTTTCTTTTTTTATCAAATTTTCGGAAATTTTGCAAAATTTTAATTTTTTTCGATTTTTGAATTTTTAGAATTTTCGCATTTTTCTCGATTTTTTCATTTCAACAAAAATTACAATTTTCCAATTTTGTAGATTTCTTAATTTAGAGAACTTTGTAATTTTGTCAATTTTACAGTCTTTACTATTTTGGAAAAAATTTTCTTTTTTATCAAATTTTCGGAAATTTTGCAAAATGTTAATTTTTTTTCGATTTTGGAATTTTTAGAATTTTTGCATTTTTCTCGATTTTTTTCTTTTCACCAAAAATTACAATTTTCCAATTTTGTAGATTTCTTAATTTAGAGAACTTTGCGATTTTACAGTTTTCACAGTTTTTACTATTTTGAAAAAAATTTATTTTGTTATCGAATTTCCAAAATTTTAAATTTTTTAGATTTTTGAATTTAGGGAATCTTAGCATTTTTCTTGATATTTTTAATTCAACAAAAGTTACAATTTTCCAATTTTGGCGATTTCTTTATTTAGAGAGCTTTGCGATTTTAAAGTTTTCACAGTCTTTACTATTTTGAAAAAATTTAATTTTTTTTTATCAAACTTCGTAAGTTTTCCGAAATTTGAATTTTTTTCGATTGTTGAATTTTAGGAATATTTGCATTTTTCTCGATTTTTTTTTTTTTAATTAACAATATTCAAATTTTGTCCATTTCTTTATTTGGGGAACTTTGCGATTATACAGTTTTTACAGTTTTTACAATTTTGGAAAAATTTTCTTTTTCATCAAATTTCGGAAAATTTTCCGAAATTTTTAATTTTTTTTTATTTTTTAATTTTTAGAATTTTTGCATTTTTCTTGATTTTTTCATTTCAACAAAAATTACAATTTTCCAATTTTGTGGATTTCTAAATTAAGAGAAGTTTGTGATTTTGTCGATTTAACAGTTTTTACTATTTTGAAAAAATTTTCTTTTTTTATCAAATTTTCGGAAATTTTGCAAAATTTTAATTTTTTTTCGATTTTTGAATTTTTAGAATTTTCGCATTTTTCTCGATTTTTTCATTTCAACAAAATTTACAATATTCCAATTTTGTAGATTTCTTTATTTAAAGAGATTTGCAATTTTGAAGATTTCACAGTCTTTACTATTTTGACAAAATTTAATTTTTTTATCAAATTTCGGAAATTTTCCGAAATTTTAAATGTTGTCGATTGTTGAATTTTAGGTATTTTTGCATTTTTCTTGTTTTTTTTATTTTTAACAAAATTTACAATATTTAAATTTTGTCCATTTCTTTATTTAGGGAACTTTGCGATTTTACAGTTGTCACAGTTTTTACAATTTTGTAAAAACGTTCTTTTGTTATCGAATTTCGGAAAGTTTCCGAAATGTTTAATTTTTTTCGATTTTTATTTTTAGAATTTTTTAATTTTTCTCGATTTTTTCATTTCAACAAAAATTACAATTTTCCAATTTTGTAGATTTCTTAATTTAGAGAACTTTGCGATTTTACAGTTTTCACAAATTTTACTATTTTGAAAATATTTAATTTTTTTATCTAATTTCGGAAATTTTCCGAAATCTTAATTTTATTCGACTTTTGAATTTTGGGAATTTTTGAATTTTTCTTGATAGTTTTATTCAACAAATTTTACAGTTCTCCATTTTTGTCGATTTCTTAATTTGGAGAACTTCGGGATTTTACAGTTTAAACAGTTTCTACTATTTTGAAAAAATTTATATTTTTTATCAAGTTTCGGAAATTTTAAGAAATTTTAA
The DNA here is from genome assembly GCA_963583835.1 of Drosophila immigrans. Lineage (NCBI taxonomy): Eukaryota > Metazoa > Arthropoda > Insecta > Diptera > Drosophilidae > Drosophila > Drosophila immigrans. Next base: position 16,185 of record CAUZWO010000094.1, on the reverse strand, counting down.
ATTTTGTCGATTTTTGAATTTTGAGAATTTTTGCATTTTTCTCGATTTTTTCATTTTAACAAAAATTACAATTTTCCAATTTTGTAGATTTCTTAATTTAGAGAACTTTGCGATTTTACAGTTTTCACAGTTTTTACTATTTTGAAAAAATTTAATTTTTTTATCTAATTTCGAAAATTTTCCTAAATCTTAAATTTTTTCGACTTTTGAATTTTGGGAATTTTTGCATTTTTCTTGATATTTTTATTCAACAAATTTTACAGTTCTCCAATTTTCCGAAATTTTTTCGATTTTTAAATTCAGGGAATTTTAGCATTTTTCTTGATATTTTCCATACAACAAAAATTACAATTTTTAGAATTTTTAGAGAATTTGCATTTTTCTCGATTTTTTTTATTTCAACAAAAATTACAAATTTCCAATTTTCTAAAATTCTTAATATAGAGAACTTTGTGATTTTGTCGATTTTACAGTTTTTACTATTTTGAAAAAATTTTCTTTTTTGTATCAAATTTTCGGAAAATTTGCAACATTTAAATTTTTTTCGATTTTTGAATTTTTTGAATTTTTTAATTGTTCTCGATTTTTTCATTTCAACAAAAATTACCATTTTCCAATTTTGTAGATTTCTTAATTTAGTGAACTTTGCGATTTTTAAGTTTTCACAATTTTTACTATTTTGAAAAAATTTAATTTTTTTTATCTAATTTCGGAAATTTTCCGAAATCTTAAATTCTTTTCGACTTTTGAATTTTGGGAATTTTTTCGGAAATTTTCCGAAATTTTAAGTTTTTTCGATTTTTGAATTTAGGGAATTTTAGCATTTTTCTTGATATTTTTAATTCAACAAAAATTACTATTTTCAAATTTTGCCGATTTCTTTATTTAAAGAGCTTTGCGATTTTAGAGTTTTCAGAGTCTTTACTATTTTGAAAAAATTTAATTTTTTTATCGAATTTCGGAAAAATTCCGAAATTTTAAATTTTATTTTGATTTTTGAATTTTTGCATTTTTCTCGATTTTTTCATTTCAAAAAAATTACAATTTTCCAATTTTGTAGATTTCTAAATTTAAACTGCTTTGCGATTTTTAAGTTTTCACAGTCTTTACTATTTTGAAAAAAATTTCTTTTGTTATCGAATTTCGGAAATTTTCCAAAATTTTAAATTTTGTCGATTGTTGAATTTTAGGAATTTTTGCATTTTTCTCGATTTTTTGATTATTAACAAAATTTACAATATTCAAATTTTGTCCATTTCTTTATTTAGGGAACTTTGCGATCTTACAGTTTTTACAGTTTTTACTATTTTGAAAAAATTTATATATTTTATCAAGTTTCGGAAATTTTAAGAAATTTTAAATTTTGTCGATTTTTGAATTTTAAGAATTTTTGCATTTTCCTCGATTTTTTCATTTCAACAAAAATTACAATTTTCCAATTTTGTAGATTTCTTAATTTAGTGAAGTTCGCGATTTTTAAGTTTTCACAGTCTTTACCATTTTGAAAAAATAAATTTTTTTTGTATCAAATTTGGGAAATTTTCCGAAATTTTAAATTTTGCCGATTGTTGAATTTTAGGAGTTTTTGCATTTTTCTCAATTTTCGTATTTTTAACAAAATTTACAATATTTAAATTTTGTCCATTTCTTTATTTAGGGAACTTTGCGATTTTACAGCTTTCACAGTTTTTACTATTTTGAAAAAAATTTCTTTTGTTACCAAATTTCTGAAATTTACAATTTTTTCGATTTTTGAATTAAGGGAATTTTAGCATTTTTTTTGATATTTTTAATTCAACAAAAATTACAATTTTCCAATTTTGGCGATTTCTTTATTTAAAAAGGTTTGCGATTTTTAAGTTTTCATAGTCTTTACTATTTTGAAAAAATGTTCTTTTTTATCAAATTTTCGGAAATTTTGCAAAATTTTAATTTTTTCGATTTTTGAATTTTTAGAATTTTTGCATTTTTCTCGATTTTTTTCATTTCAACAAAAATTGCAATTTTCCAATTTTGTAGATTTCTTAATTTAGAAACCTTTGCGATTTTACAGTTTTCACAGTTGGTACTATTTTGGAAAAAATTTCTTTTGTTATCAAATTTCGGAAATTTTAAATTTTTTCGATTTTTGAATTTAGGGAATTTTAGCATTTTTCTTGATATTTTTAATTCAACAAAAATTACAATTTTCCAATTTTGGCGATTTATCTATTTAAAGAGCTTTGCGATTTTTAAGTTTTCACAGTCTTTACTATTTTGAAAAAATTTAATTTTTTTATCAAATTTCGGAAATTTTTCGAAATTTTAAATTTTGTCGATTGTTGAATTTTAGGAATTTTTGCATTTTTCTTGTTTTTTTTATTTTTAACAAAATTTACAATATTAAATTTTGTCCATTTCTTTATTTAGGGAACTTTGCGATTTTACAGTTTTCACAGTTTTTACAATTTTGGAAAAATTTTCTTTTTTATCAAATTTCGGAAAATTTCCAAAATTTTTAATTTTTTTTGATTTTTGAATTTTTAGAATTTTTGCATTATTCTCGATTTTTTCATTTCAACAAAAATTACAATTTTTTAGATTTCTTAATTTAGAGAATTTTGTGATTTTGTCGATTTAACAGTTTTTACTATTTTGAAAAAATGTTCTTTTTTTATCAAATTTTCGGAAATTTTGCAAAATTTTAATTTTTTTCGATTTTTGAATTTTTGGAATTTTCGCATTTTTCTCGATTTTTTCATTTCAACAAAATTTACAATATTCCAATTTTGTAGATTTCTTTATTTAAAGAGCTTTGCAATTTTGAAGATTTCACAGTCTTTACTATTTTGACAAAATTTAATTTTTTTATCAAATTTCGGAAATTTTCCGAAATTTTAAATGTTGTCGATTGTTGAATTTTAGGAATTTTTGCATTTTTCTTGTTTTTTTTATTTTTAACAAAATTTACAATATTCAAATTTTGTCCATTTCTTTATTTAGGGAACTTTGCGATTTTACAGTTTTCACAGTTTTTACAATTTTGTAAAAATTTTCTTTTTTTATCGAATTTCGGTAAGTTTCCGAAATGTTTAATTTTTTTCGATTTTTAAATTTTTAGAATTTTTTAATTTTTCTCGATTTTTTCATTTCAACAAAAATTACAATTTTCCACTTTTGTAGATTTCTTAATTTAGAGAACTTCGCGATTTTTAAGTTTTTACAGTCTTTACCATTTTGAAAAAATTAATTTTTTTTTATGAAATTTGGGAAATTTTCCGAAATTTTAAATTTTGTCGATCGTTGAATTTTAGGAATTTTTGCATTTTTCTCAATTTTTGTATTTTTAACAAAATTTACAATATTCAAATTTTATCCATTTCTTTATTTAGGGAACTTTGCGATTTTACAGTTTTCACAGTTTGTACTATTTTGAAAAAAATTTCTTTTGTTATCAAATTTCGGAAATTTTAAATTTTTTCGATTTTTGAATTAAGGGAATTTTAGCATTTTTCTTGATATTTTTAATTCAACAAAAATTACAATTTTCCAATTTTGGCGATTTCTTTATTTAAAGAGCTTTGCGATTTTTAAGTTTTCACAGTCTTTGGTATTTTTAAAATATTTAGTTTTCTTATCAAATTTCGGAAATTTTCCAAAATTTTAAATTTTGTCGATTGTTGAATTTTAGGAATTTCTGCATTTTTCTCAATTTTTTTATTTTAACAAAATTTACAATATTCAAAGTTTGTCCATTTCTTTATTTAGGGAACTTTGCGATTTTACAGTTTTCACAGTTTTAACAATTTTGGAAAAATTTTCTTTTTTATCAAATTTCGGAAAATTTCCAAAATTTTTAATTTTTTTTGATTTTTGAATTTTTAGAATTTTTGCATTATTCTCGATTTTTTCATTTCAACAAAAATTACAATTTTTTAGATTTCTTAATTTAGAGAATTTTGTGATTTTGTCGATTTAACAGTTTTTACTATTTTGAAAAAATTTTCTTTTTTTATCAAATTTTCGGATATTTTGCAAAATTTTAATTTTTTTCGATTTTTGAATTTTTAGAATTTTTGCATTTTTCTCGATTTTTTCATTTCAACAAAAATTACAATTTTCCAATTTTGTAGATTTCTTAATTTAGAGAACTTTGTGATTTTGTCAATTTTACAGTCTTTACCATTTTGGAAAAATTTTCTTTTCTATCAAATTTTCGAAAATTTTGCAAAATCTTAATTTTTTTCGATTTTTGAATTTTTGGAATTTTCGCATTTTTTTCGATTTTTTCATTTCAACAAAATTTACAATATTCCAATTTTGTATATTTCTTAATTTAAAGAGCTTTGCAATTTTGAAGATTTCACAGTCTTTACTATTTTGACAAAATTTAATTTTTTTATCAAATTTCGGAAATATTCCGAAATTTTAAATGTTGTCGATTGTTGAATTTTAGGAATTTTTGCATTTTTCTTGTTTTTTTATTTTTAACAAAATTTACAATATTCAAAATTTGTCCATTTCTTTATTTAGGGAACTTTGCGATTTTACAGTTTTCACAGTTTTTACAATTTTGGAAAAATTTTCTTTTTTTATCAAATTTCGGAAAATTTCCGAAATTTTCAATTTTTATGATTTTTTAATTTTTAGAATTTTTGCTTTTCTCTCGATTTTTTCATTTCAACAAAAATTACAATTTTTCAATTTTGTAGATTTCTAAATTAAGAGAAGTTTGTGATTTTGTCGATTTAACAGTTTTTACTATTTTGAAAAAATTTTCTTTTTTTTATCAAATTTTCGGAAATTTTGAAAAATTTTAATTTTTTTCGATTTTTGAATTTTTAGAATTTTCGCATTTTTCTCGATTTTTTCATTTCAACAAAAATTACAATTTTCCAATTTTGTAGATTTCTTAATTTAGAGAACTTTGCGATTTTACAGTTTTCACAGTTTTTACTATTTTGAAAAAAATTTCTTTTGTTATCAAATTTCGGAAAGTTAAAATTTTTTCGATTTTTGAATTAAGGGAATTTTAGCATTTTTCTTGATATTTTTAATTCAATAAAAATTACAATTTTCCAATTTTGGCGATTTCTTTATTTAAAAAGCTTTGCGATTTTTAAGTTTTCACAGTCTTTACTATTTTGAAAAAATTTTCTTTTTTTATCAAATTTTCGGAAATTTTGCAACATTTAAATTTTTTTCGATTTTTGAATTTTTAGAATTTTTGCATTTTTCTCGATTTTTTTTCATATCAACAAAAATTACAATTTTCCAATTTTGTAGATTTCTTAATTTAGAAACCTTTGCGATTTTACAGTTTTCACAGTTGGTACTATTTTGGAAAAAATTTCTTTTTTATCAAATTTTCGGAAATTTTGCAAAATCTTAATTTTTTTAGATTTTGGAATTTTTAGAATTTTTGCATTTTTCTCGATTTTTTCATTTCAACAAAAATTACAATTTTCCAATTTTGTAGATTTCTAAATTAAGAGAAGTTTGTGATTTTGTCGATTTAACAGTTTTTACTAATTTGAAAAAATTTTCTTTTTTTATCAAATTTTCAGATATTTTGCAAAATTTTAATTTTTATCGAATTTTGAATTTTAGAATTTTTGAATTTTTCTCGATTTTTTCATTTCAACAAAAATTACAATTTTCCAATTTTGTAGATTTCTAAATTAAGAGAAGTTTGTGATTTTGTCGATTTAACAGTTTTTACTAATTTGAAAAAATTTTCTTTTTTTATCAAATTTTCAGATATTTTGCAAAATTTTAATTTTTATCGAATTTTGAATTTTTAGAATTTTTGAATTTTTCTCGATTTTTTTATTTCAACAAAAATTACAATTTTCCAATTTTGTAGATTTCTTAATTTAGAGAAATTTGTGATTTTGTCAATTTTACAGTCTTTACTATTTTGAAAAAATTTTATTTGTTTTATCAAACTTCGTACATTTTCAGAAATTTTAAATTTTTTCGATTGTTGAATTTTAGGAATATTTGCATTTTTCTCGATTTTTTTTTTTTTTTAATTAACAATATTCAAATTTTGTCCATTTCTTTATTTAGGGAACTTTGCGATTTTACAGTTTTTAGAGTTTTTAAAATTTTGGAAAAATTTTCTTTTTTATCAAATTTCGGAAAATTTCCGAAATTTTCAATTTTTTCGATTTTTGAATTTAGGGAATTTTAGCATTTTTCTTGATATTTTTAATTCAACAAAAATTACAATTTTCCAATTTTGGCGATTTATTTATTTAAAAAGCTTTGCGATTTTTAAGTTTTCACAGTCTTTACTATTTTGAAAAAATTTAATTTTTTTTATCAAATTTCGGAAATTTTCCGAAATTTTAAATTTTGTCGATTGTTGAATTTTAGGAATTTTTGCATTTTTCTCGATTTTTTTATTTTAACAAAATTTACAAAATTCAAAATTTGTCCATTTCTTTATTTAGAGAACTTTGCGATTTTACAGTTTTCACAGTTTTTACAGTTTTGGAAAAATTTTCTTTTTTTGTCAAATTTCGGAAAATTTCCAAAATTTTTAATTTTTTTTGATTTGTGAATTTTTAGAATTTTTGCATTTTTCTCGATTTTTTTATTTCAACAAAAATTAAAATTTTCCAATTTTGTAGATTTCTAAATTAAGATAAGTTTGTGATTTTGTCGATTTTACAGTTTTTACTATTTTGAAAAAATTTTCTTTTTTTATCAAATTTTCGGATATTTTGCAAAATTTTAATTTTTTTTCGATTTTAGAATTTTTGGAATTTTTGGAATTTTCGCATTTTTCTCGATTTTTTCATTTCAACAAAATTTACAATTTTCCAATTTTGTAGATTTCTTTATTTAAAGAGCTTTGCAATTTTGAAGATTTCACAGTCTTTACTATTTTGACAAAATTTAATTTTTTTATCAAATTTCGGAAATTTTCCGAAATTTTAAATGTTGTCGATTGTTGAATTTTAGGAATTTTTGCATTTTTCTTGTTTTTTTTATTTTTAACAAAATTTACAATATTCAAATTTTGTCCATTTCTTTATTTAGGGAACTTTGCGATTTTACAGTTTTCACAGTTTTTACAATTTTGTAAAAATTTTTTTTTTATCGAATTTCGGAAAGTTTCCGAAATGTTTAATTTTCTTCGATTTTTAAATTTTTAGAATTTTTTAATTTTTCTCGATTTTTTCATTTCAACAAAAATTACAATTTTCCAATTTTGTAGATTTCTTAATTTAGAGAACTTTGCGATTTTACAGTTTTCACAGTTTTTACTATTTTGAAAATATTTAATTTTTTTATCTAATTTCGGAAATTTTCCGAAATCTTAATTTTATTCGACTTTTGAATTTTGGGAATTTTTGAATTTTTCTTGATAGTTTTATTCAACAAATTTTACAGTTCTCCATTTTTGTCGATTTCTTAATTTGGAGAACTTCGGGATTTTACAGTTCAAACAGTTTCTACTATTTTGAAAAAATTTCTATTTTTTGTCAAGTTTCGGAAATTTTAAGAAATTTCAAATTTTGTCGATTTTTGAATTTTGAGAATTTTTGCATTTTTCTCGATTTTTTCATTTCAACAAAAATTACAATTTTCCAATTTTGTAGATTTCTTAATTTAGAGAACTTTGCGATTTTTAAGTTTTCACAGTCTTTACCATTTTGAAAAAATTAATTTTTTTTTATCAAATTTGGGAAATTTTCCGAAATTTTAAATTTTGTCGATCGTTGAATTTTAGGAATTTTTGCATTTTTCTCAATTTTTTTATTTTAACAATGTTACAATATTCAAAATTTGTCCATTTTTTTATTTAGGGAACTTTGCGATTTTCAGTTTTCACAGTTTTTACAACTTTGGAAAAATTTTCTTTTTTTATCAAATTTCGGAAAATTTCCGAAATTTTTAATTTTTATGATTTTTTAATTTTTAGAATTTTTGCTTTTCTCTCGATTTTTTCATTTCAACAAAAATTACAATTTTCCAATTTTGTAGATTTCTAAATTAAGAGAAGTTTGTGATTTTGTCGATTTAACGGTTTTTACTATTTTGAAAAAATTTTCTTTTTTTATCAAATTTTCGGAAATTTTGCAAAATTTTAATTTTTTTTCGATTTTTGAATTTTTAGAATTTTCGCATTTTTCTCGATTTTTTCATTTCAACAAAAATTACAATTTTCCAATTTTGTAGATTTCTTAATTTAGAGAACTTTGCGAATTTACAGTTTTCACAGTTTTTACTATTTTGAAAAAAATTTCTTTTGTTATCAAATTTCGGAAATTAAAAATTTTTTCGATTTTTGAATTAAGGAATTTTTAGCATTTTTCTTGATATTTTTAATTCAACAAAAATTACAATTTTCCAATTTTGGCGATTTCTTTATTTAAAAAGCTTTGCGATTTTTAAGTTTTCACAGTCTTTACTATTTTGAAAAAATTTTTTTTTTTTATAAAATTTTCGGAAATTTTGCAACATTTAAATTTTTTTCGATTTTTGAATTTTTAGAATTTTTGCATTTTTCTCGATTTTTTTTCATTTCAACAAAAATTACAATTTTCCAATTTTGTAGATTTCTTAATTTAGAGAATTTTGTGATTTTACAGTTTTCACAGTTGGTACTATTTTGGAAAAAATTTCTTTTGTTATCAAATTTCGGAAATTTTCAATTGTTTCGATTTTTGAATTTAAGGAATTTTAGCATTTTTCTTGATATTTTTAATTCAACAAAAATTACAATTTTCCAATTTTGGCGATTTATTTATTTAAAGAGCTTTGCGATTTTTAAGTTTTCACAGTCTTTACTATTTTGAAAAAATTTAATTTTTTTATCAAATTTCGGAAATTTTTCGAAATCTTAAATTTTGTCGATTGTTGAATTTTTTGAATTTTTGCATTTTTCTCAATTTTTTTATTTTAACAAATTTTACAATAGCCAAAATTTGTCCATTTCTTTATTTAGGGAACTTTGCGATTTTACAGTTTTCACAGTTTTTACAATTTTGGAAAAATTTTCTTTCTTATCAAATTTTGGAAAATTTTTAATTTTTTTTTTTTTTTGAATTTTTAGAATTTTTGCATTTTTCTCGATTTTTTCATTTCAACAAAAATTACAATTTTCCAATTTTGTAGATGTCTAAATTAAGAGAAGTTTGTGATTTTGTCGATTTAACAGTTTTTACTATTTTGAAAAATTTTCTTTTTTTATCAAATTTTCGGAAATTTTGCAAAATTTTAATTTTTTTCGATTTTTGAATTTTTAGAATTTTCGCATTTTTCTCGATTTTTTCATTTCAACAAAAATTACAATTTTCCAATTTTGTAGATTTCTTAATTTAGAGAACTTTGCGAGTTTACAGTTTTCACAGTTTTTACAATTTTAAAAAAAATTTGTTTTGTTCGGAAATTTTCCGAAATTTTAAATTTTTTCGATTTTTGAATTTAGGAAATCTTAGCATTTTTCTTGATATTTTTAATTCAACAAAAATAACAATTTTCCAATTTTGGCGATTTCTTTATTTAAAGAGCTTTGCGATTTTTAAGTTTTCACAGTCTTTGCTATTTTTAAAATAATTAATTTTCTTATCAAATTTCGGAAATTTTCCGAAATTTTAAATTTTGTCGATTGTTGAATTTTAGCATTTTTCTCGAGTTTTTTTTTTTTTTTTTTTAAATTAACAATATTCAAATTTTGTCCATTTCTTTATTTAGGGAATTTTGCGATTTTACAGTTTTTACAGTTTTTACAATTTTCGAAAAATGTTCTTTTTTATCGAATTTCGGAAAGTTTCCGAAATTTTTAAATTTTTTCGATTTTGAATTTTTAGAATTTTCGCATTTTTCTCGATTTTTTCATTTCAACAAAAATTACAATTTTCCAATTTTGTAGATTTCTAAATTAAGAGAAGTTTGTGATTTTGTCGATTTAACAGTTTTTACTATTTTGAAAAAATTTTCTTTTTTATCAAATTTTCGGAAATTTTGCAAAATTTTAATTTTTTTCGAATTTTGAATTTTTAGAATTTTCGCATTTTTCTCGATTTTTTCATTTCAACAAAAATTACAATTTTCCAATTTTGTAGATTTCTTAATTTGGAGAACTTTGTGATTTTGTCAATTTTACAGTCTTTACTATTTTGGAAAAATTTTCTTTTCTATCAAATTTTCGGAAATTTTGCAAAATCTTAATTTTTTTGGATTTTGGAATTTTTAGAATTTTTGCATTTTTCTCGATTTTTTTCATTTTAACAAAAATTACAATTTTCCAATTTTGTAGATTTCTTAATTTAGAGAAATTTGTGATTTTGTCAATTTTACAGTCTTTACTATTTTGAAAAAATTTTATTTGTTTTATCAAACTTCGTACATTTTCAGAAATTTTAAATTTTTTCGATTGTTGAATTTTAGGAATATTTGCATTTTTCTCGATTTTTTTTTTTTTTAATTAACAATATTCAAATTTTGTCCATTTCTTTATTTAGAGAACTTTGCGATTTTACAGTTTTCACAGTTTTTACAATTTTGGAAAAATTTTCTTTTTTTGTCAAATTTCGGAAAATTTCCAAAATTTTTAATTTTTTTTGATTTGTGAATTTTTAGAATTTTTGCATTTTTCTCGATTTTTTTATTTCAACAAAAATTAAAATTTTCCAATTTTGTAGATTTCTAAATTAAGATAAGTTTGTGATTTTGTCGATTTTACAGTTTTTACTATTTTGAAAAAATTTTCTTTTTTTATCAAATTTTCGGATATTTTGCAAAATTTTAATTTTTTTTCGATTTTAGAATTTTTGGAATTTTTGGAATTTTCGCATTTTTCTCGATTTTTTCATTTCAACAAAATTTACAATTTTCCAATTTTGTAGATTTCTTTATTTAAAGAGCTTTGCAATTTTGAAGATTTCACAGTCTTTACTATTTTGACAAAATTTAATTTTTTTATCAAATATCGGAAATTTTCCGAAATTTTAAATGTTGTCGATTGTTGAATTTTAGGAATTTTTGCATTTTTCTTGTTTTTTTTATTTTTAACAAAATTTACAATATTCAAATTTTGTCCATTTCTTTATTTAGGGAACTTTGCGATTTTACAGTTTTCACAGTTTTTACAATTTTGTAAAAATTTTTTTTTTATCGAATTTCGGAAAGTTTCCGAAATGTTTAATTTTCTTCGATTTTTAAATTTTTAGAATTTTTTAATTTTTCTCGATTTTTTCATTTCAACAAAAATTACAATTTTCCAATTTTGTAGATTTCTTAATTTAGAGAACTTTGCGATTTTACAGTTTTCACAGTTTTTACTATTTTGAAAATATTTAATTTTTTTATCTAATTTCGGAAATTTTCCGAAATCTTAATTTTATTCGACTTTTGAATTTTGGGAATTTTTGAATTTTTCTTGATAGTTTTATTCAACAAATTTTACAGTTCTCCATTTTTGTCGATTTCTTAATTTGGAGAACTTCGGGATTTTACAGTTCAAACAGTTTCTACTATTTTGAAAAAATTTCTATTTTTTGTCAAGTTTCGGAAATTTTAAGAAATTTCAAATTTTGTCGATTTTTGAATTTTGAGAATTTTTGCATTTTTCTCGATTTTTTCATTTCAACAAAAATTACAATTTTCCAATTTTGTAGATTTCTTAATTTAGAGAACTTTGCGATTTTTAAGTTTTCACAGTCTTTACCATTTTGAAAAAATTAATTTTTTTTTATCAAATTTGGGAAATTTTCCGAAATTTTAAATTTTGTCGATCGTTGAATTTTAGGAATTTTTGCATTTTTCTCAATTTTTTTATTTTAACAATGTTACAATATTCAAAATTTGTCCATTTTTTTATTTAGGGAACTTTGCGATTTTACAGTTTTCACAGTTTTTACAACTTTGGAAAAATTTTCTTTTTTTATCAAATTTCGGAAAATTTCCGAAATTTTTAATTTTTATGATTTTTTAATTTTTAGAATTTTTGCTTTTCTCTCGATTTTTTCATTTCAACAAAAATTACAATTTTCCAATTTTGTAGATTTCTAAATTAAGAGAAGTTTGTGATTTTGTCGATTTAACGGTTTTTACTATTTTGAAAAAATTTTCTTTTTTTATCAAATTTTCGGAAATTTTGCAAAATTTTAATTTTTTTTTCGATTTTTGAATTTTTAGAATTTTCGCATTTTTCTCGATTTTTTCATTTCAACAAAAATTACAATTTTCCAATTTTGTAGATTTCTTAATTTAGAGAACTTTGCGATTTTACAGTTTTCACAGTTTTTACTATTTTGAAAAAAATTTCTTTTGTTATCAAATTTCGGAAATTAAAAATTTTTTCGATTTTTGAATTAAGGAATTTTTAGCATTTTTCTTGATATTTTTAATTCAACAAAAATTACAATTTTCCAATTTTGGCGATTTCTTTATTTAAAAAGCTTTGCGATTTTTAAGTTTTCACAGTCTTTACTATTTTGAAAAAATTTTCTTTTTTTATAAAATTTTCGGAAATTTTGCAACATTTAAATTTTTTTCGATTTTTGAATTTTTAGAATTTTTGCATTTTTCTCGATTTTTTTTCATTTCAACAAAAATTACAATTTTCCAATTTTGTAGATTTCTTAATTTAGAGAATTTTGTGATTTTACAGTTTTCACAGTTGGTACTATTTTGGAAAAAATTTCTTTTGTTATCAAATTTCGGAAATTTTCAATTGTTTCGATTTTTGAATTTAAGGAATTTTAGCATTTTTCTTGATATTTTTAATTCAACAAAAATTACAATTTTCCAATTTTGGCGATTTATTTATTTAAAGAGCTTTGCGATTTTTAAGTTTTCACAGTCTTTACTATTTTGAAAAAATTTTCTTTCTTATCAAATTTTTGAAAATTTTTAATTTTTTTTTTTTTTTGAATTTTTAGAATTTTTGCATTTTTCTCGATTTTTTCATTTCAACAAAAATTACAATTTTCCAATTTTGTAGATTTCTAAATTAAGAGAAGTTTGTGATTTTGTCGATTTAACAGTTTTTACTATTTTTAAAAATTTTCTTTTTTTATCAAATTTTCGGAAATTTGGCAAAATTTTAATTTTTTTCGATTTTTGAATTTTTAGAATTTTCGCATTTTTCTCGATTTTTTCATTTCAACAAAAATTACAATTTTCCAATTTTGTAGATTTCTTAATTTAGAGAACTTTGCGAGTTTACAGTTTTCACAGTTTTTACAATTTTAAAAAAAATTTGTTTTGTTCGGAAATTTTCCGAAATTTTAAATTTTTTCGATTTTTGAATTTAGGAAATCTTAGCATTTTTCTTGATATTTTTAATTCAACAAAAATAACAATTTTCCAATTTTGGCGATTTCTTTATTTAAAGAGCTTTGCGATTTTTAAGTTTTCACAGTCTTTGCTATTTTTAAAATAATTAATTTTCTTATCAAATTTCGGAAATTTTCCGAAATTTTAAATTTTGTCGATTGTTGAATTTTAGCATTTTTCTCGAGTTTTTTTTTTTTTTTTTTTAAATTAACAATATTCAAATTTTGTCCATTTCTTTATTTAGGGAACTTTGCGATTTTACAGTTTTTACAGTTTTTACAATTTTCGAAAAATGTTCTTTTTTATCGAATTTCGGAAAGTTTCCGAAATTTTTAAATTTTTTCGATTTTGAATTTTTAGAATTTTCGCATTTTTCTCGATTTTTTCATTTCAACAAAAATTACAATTTTCCAATTTTGTAGATTTCTAAATTAAGAGAAGTTTGTGATTTTGTCGATTTAACAGTTTTTACTATTTTGAAAAAATTTTCTTTTTTATCAAATTTTCGGAAATTTTGCAAAATTTTAATTTTTTTCGAATTTTGAATTTTTAGAATTTTCGCATTTTTCTCGATTTTTTCATTTCAACAAAAATTACAATTTTCCAATTTTGTAGATTTCTTAATTTGGAGAACTTTGTGATTTTGTCAATTTTACAGTCTTTACTATTTTGGAAAAATTTTCTTTTCTATCAAATTTTCGGAAATTTTGCAAAATCTTAATTTTTTTGGATTTTGGAATTTTTAGAATTTTTGCATTTTTCTCGATTTTTTTCATTTCAACAAAAATTACAATTTTTCAATTTTGTAGATTTCTTAATTTAGAGAACTTTGCGATTTAAAAAGTTTTCACAGTCTTTACCATTTTGAAAAAATTTAATTTTTTTTATCAAACTTCGTAAGTTTTCCGAAATTTTAAATTTTTTCGATTGTTGAATTTTAGGAATATTTGCATTTTTCTCGATTTATTTTTTTTTTTAATTAACAATATTCAAATTTTGTCCATTCCTTTATTTGGGGAACTTTGGCGATTTTACAGTTTTTACAGTTTTTACAATTTTGGAAAAATTTTCTTTTTTATCAAATTTCGGAAAATTTCCGAAATTCTTAATTTTTTTTTATTTTTTATTTATTTTTCTCGATTTTTTCATTTCAACAAAAATTACAATTTTCCAATTTTGTAGATTTCTAAATTAAGAGAAGTTTGTGATTTTGTCGATTATACAGATTTTATTATTTTGAAGAAAGTGTCTTCTTAATTCAATTTCGCAAATTTTCCGAAATTTTAAATTATTCCGATTTTTGAATTTCTAAAATTTTTGAATTTTTCTCGATTTTTTCATTTCAACAAATTTTACAATATTCCAATTTTGTATATTTCTTAATTTTAAGAGCTTTGCGATTTTTAAGTTTTCACAGTTTTTGCTATTTTGAAAAAACTTAATTTTTTTATCAAATTTCGGAAATTTTTCGAAATTTTAAATTTTGTCGATTGTTGAATTTTAGGAATTTTTGCATTTTTCTCAATTTTTTTATTTAAACAAAATTTACAAAATTCAAAATTTGTCCATTTCTTTATTTAGGGAACTTTGCGATTTTACAGTTTTCACAGTTTTTACAATTTTGGAAAAATTTTCTTTTTTTGTCAAATTTCGGAAAATTTCCGAAATTTTTAATTTTTTTTGATTTTTGAATTTTTAGAATTTTTGCATTTTTCTCGATTTTTTCATTTCAACAAAAATTACAATTTTCCAATTTTGTAGATTTCTTAATTAAGAGAACTTCGCGATTTTTAAGTTTTCACAGTCTTTACCATTTTGAAAAAATTAATTTTCTTTTATCTAATTTCGGAAATTTTCCGAAATCTTAATTTTATTCGACTTTTGAATTTTGGGAATTTTTGAATTTTTCTTGATAGTTTTATTCAACAAATTTTACAGTTCTCCATTTTTGTCGATTTCTTAATTTGGAGAACTTCGGGATTTTACAGTTTAAACAGTTTCTACTATTTTGAAAAAATTTCTATTTTTTATCAAGTTTCGGAAATTTTAAGAAATTTAAAATTTTGTCGATTTTTGAATTATGAGAATTTTTGCATTTTTCTCGATTTTTTCATTTCAACAAAAATTACAATTTTCCAATTTTGTAGATTTCTTAATTTAGAGAACTTCGCGATTTTTAAGTTTTCACAGTCTTTACCATTTTGAAAAAATTAATTTTCTTTTATCAAATTTGGGAAATTTTCCGAAATTTTAAATTTTGTCGATCGTTGAATTTTAGGAATTTTTGAATTTTTCTCAATTTTTGTATTTTTAACAAAATTTACAATATTCAAATTTTATCCATTTCTTTATTTAGGGAACTTTGCGATTTTACAGTTTTCACAGTTTTTACTATTTTGAAAAAAATTTCTTTTGTTATCAAATTTCGGAAATTTTAAATTTTTTCGATTTTTGAATTAAGGGAATTTTAGCATTTTTCTTGATATTTTTAATTCAACAAAAATTACAATTTTCCAATTTTGGCGATTTCTTTATTTAAAGAGCTTTGCGATTTTTAAGTTTTCAGAATCTTTACTATTTTGAAAAAATTTAATTTTTTTTATCAAATTTCGGAAATTTTCCAAAATTTTAAATTTTGTCGATTGTTGAATTTTAGGAATTTTTGCATTTTTCTCAATTTTTTTATTTTAACAAAATTTACAATATTCAAAGTTTGTCCATTTCTTTATTTAGGGAACTTTGCGATTTTACAGTTTTCACAGTTTTTACAATTTTGTAAAAATTTTATTTTTTTATCAAATTTCGGAAAATTTCCGAAATTTTCAATTTTTATAATTTTTTAATTTTTAGAATTTTTGCATTTTTCTTGATTTTTTCATTTGAACAAAAATTACAATTTTCCAATTT